>OY987328.1:96728271-97451785 GCA_963920685.1 Polydrusus tereticollis
ATTCCTTTTTCCCGTAATCTTTTATTTCATAGTATTCGCATGTATTTCCTGTTCGTCCTCCATAAAAAGCATCTCTTGGATTTAGTTTGTCAAAATTTTATTGTAATGGGTATTAGTATAGGATTTTATCTCTGGATTATTTTTTAATAAATTTCTAAAATCACACTCCCACATTTCATTAACTAAAAAACCGAAATCTTTTAGTCTCATAATTTTTGCCTTTGTGGTTTCATATCTTAAATTTAGCGTTTCTGAGGGGTCCTCGGAAAGAGGATCGTTCCTGCCGAACTTGTAGCATACAGTACATCCATGGAAATAACATCCTTGAAATTCAAATACCTCATTTGTTTCGGAGCAGTAACCATCAACTTTTACACCATTTAAAACAGCTTCTTTACCATTAGCAGCATGTAAGATGTTGATTTTTCTGTGATTCTCGATCCAAAGTAACCAATCTATGGCAATTTTGCTCTGCCTGTTTCTCCATCGGTATCCATTTTTTGGTATGATTCCTATAGTATTAGGCTTCAAAAAATTTCTTCTAAAAATTGTATTGCATGCTGAAGCAATAGTTGTAGCTTCAGTAAATGGACATACATTGATAGTTTGTATAAGTTGTTCTCTAAACTTTAAACATGATTGCGCAAGGATTTCGACATCCGATACGCAGTAGTCTACCAGATCTCTTTGCATATCGAAACCATCATTTTCATGTTCTACAAACCATTTAAGAAATTTGGCTCTGTCTTCTTCTTTCATACTATCTGAGGAGTAATATTCAATTGATGGTAGAGGTCCTATATAGTTTTCATTTGCCTTTGTATTAAATAGGTGCAGGAAGTAGCCTTTTTTAAAAATATCCTCAAGTCCAAATGCCTTTGGTAGTTTGGCTTAAGGCATAGGGAAATAGTTAAGTGAGTCGATAAATTTTACATTTTCAAGTTGCATCGTAATTATTTTGGTACCTCTCATGATTAACTCAGGTGTAAAATCTGTCTTTGTCATAATGTAGTTTAATATAAACTGGTGATCAAAAGCCTGACCATTATGGGCTATTACAATAATTTCTTTAAAGTTTTTCCTCATTTGTAACAAATGGTTAGTAAATGTTCCCGCTGGGTCTATACCTCTGACTTTTTGTAACTTTAGACCACATTTTTTACAAGTATCTGCTTCAGAATCCATACACTCATCGCAGTATTGTTTGAAAACACAGAGATTGACTTGATGTAAAAAACGTTGAATTTTCCAATAGTTTGTCTTGGCTCGTCTCTAAATCGTAGAATACAAAAAAGATCATCTTTAATCTTAGGTTTTCCCTTATCAGGCCGAATATAACATAGATGATCCTCGGATGCATGTTTATTACAAATTTTACAATAAATTTCACCACATGCATGTACTCTTTTGGCTTTAATGGTTTTTAAACAAATAGAACATAGTTTAATTTGTTCGCATACTGTAAATTTGCCTGACGAATAATCCTTTTTATGATTTTCGTAACAGTTTTGACTTCTAAAAAATCATAGACAGTCCTGCCATTTAATTTTTATTGCTATTTCACAAGCAGAGGCTTGCTGACATGCCTGACAGCTTCCACCACATCGGTGCTCATTTTTGTGATCATATGGGACGTAACACTTTTCACAAAAATAGTTAGAGCAAAAAGCTGCTGTCAGCGATGTAATTACATTAAAATGGCTTTTGTAATGTAATAAGTTCAGCCGTTTATTGCTTTCAGTTGAACCTTCAAATATAATATTTCGTCCTTTTGATCCATAGCTATAAACAACTAATTTATATTCTTTTAGATGATTTTGAAATTGTATTAACTCGGGAATTCCACCGCCTGCCTCAGGAATGCTAATTTTAGCTCTCTCCAACAATGATCTTGTTCTTTCGGTTTGAATTTTACTAATATCTCTTCTAACCTTACTGAATTCGGGATCTCTTTTATTATGGGCAATGGCGACTACCAAAGCACGTGGTAAACACAGGTTATCGGTATTTTTAATACTTATAATACCTCTTCGCTTGTCGCATTCCTCGTGAAAGCTGTTATAATTTTTCCTCTTCCCCCACCAACAGGTAATCTAATAGTTGTCACACTAAGACAAAATGATTCTGTATTAAGACCTGCTGAGTTTGACTGATAAATGCCACTTATAACACTCCAAACATCTTAAAAGGTTATGTCTTTAGCTGCTTTGAAGCGAATCCAACCTTCTCCTCGGTTGAAGTCTTTAGAGCAAAAACTAAAAGCCACACGATCTAAGGGTTGTAGGCCTTCTGTAGCGTTTTGAATAATTTGATTAATTCCTTTTTCCACCCAACCAACTGGTTCAACTCCCTGTGGAACAGGTTTTAACTTAAACTCTAGAGTGCGTCCTGTAAGGTTAAATTCTCGTAACTTTTTAACAACGTCTTTAACAATAATAAACTTCTCCATCGTTCTTTTTTTTTTGTTGTTTTATAGTCTACTATCTACCTACATAAAAAAAAAAAAAACAAGTATATTTTCATATTTTTATCGGTCTTAAGTTCGATTTCAAAAGCACACTCCCACTTTTTGATAATTTCACAGTCTAAGCACATAGATCTTATATTTTTTATTTACGATCAATTCATCTTTATTCGCCAATCGTCTCAAACGAGTATGCTTTTGAAAGTAATATAGCCTTAGTATTCAGAAAATATTAACGATATCGGAGCCTAAAACATCCTTAACACTAAAAAATCATTGTGTTTCCTAACAAAACCCATCATCTTGTCTATTTAGCTTGCTTTCCTATTGTTTAGCAGGTTAAATAAAATTATTATTTCGCTCTTTTTTGTCTGTACTGAATCGTTAGGGGAATACGATTCTAGTCCTATAAGAGAGACAGTTAAAATTTATGTAAGCAATCAGAAATCCTACACTATGAGCTACTTAGTTAAAATTTCATATTTCCTTCCTGGATCAGCTAAAATTTGTG
This sequence comes from Polydrusus tereticollis, assembly GCA_963920685.1. Taxonomy (NCBI): domain Eukaryota; kingdom Metazoa; phylum Arthropoda; class Insecta; order Coleoptera; family Curculionidae; genus Polydrusus; species Polydrusus tereticollis. Next base: position 96,731,247 of record OY987328.1, read on the forward strand.
TTGCGTCGGTCAAAATTTATAAAATACGAAAAAGATGCTAGATACATTTTTATCATGACTTTCTATCTAATACCATCTTATTTCAAGGTATAATTCGGTTGTCAAAATGAGAATCTAAAAAATCCTCGTGTTTCCTCACAAAACCCATCATCTTGCCTATTTAGCTTGCTTTTCTATTGTTTAGCAGGTTAAATAAAATTATTATTTCGCTCTTTTTGTCTGTACTGAATCGTTAGGGGGATACGTTTCTAGTTCTATAAGAGAGACAGTTAAAATTTATGTAAGCAATCAGAAATCCTACACTATGAGCTACTTAGTTAAAATTTCATATTTCCTTCCTGGGTCAGGCAAAATTTGTGATGTGTCGGTCAAAATTTATAAAAATACGAAAAAAAATGCGGGATGCATTTTTAGCGTGACTTTCTATTTAATACCATCTTATTTCAAGGTATAATTCGGTTGTCAAAATGAGAATAAAATAATTTTCCCATGGTTTATGCCATCTTAAAAAAGTCAAAAGGTTATATTCTGTAGAGGGTCAGATACATTCAAATTTAAAAAATTTTCTCCAAGAAGAATTTTAAGATAGTATTATAGTAAATAAAAATTCTATACCTCCAATATTTCTTGGAAACATATCGTGTTCTAGCGACATAACCCAAAAGTACCTCTATTCAGAAACGCATCGTACTTTTCTTGTCAAACTTGACTTTGTTGTAATGTTGTATGCAGAGCACTTTGAAAACAAAAATTAGATTAGAAACCGCCGCCTCTTAAGGTATACTTTTTTAGGTCTTACATAGGGTACACTGGTATACAGAACAAATGTCATCTTTAATTGTCTCATTGTCCCATCCATTACATTATTATAATCTTAAAGCACCTGTTACCAGCATTATCTGTTTTTATGGTTTTCATAAAACATAGCGATTACCGATGAAAATTAAACGAAAACTTAATAAATAACTTTTTTTTTTCAACTGAAATAGACTGATTTTCGATGGAAAAATGTTACTTATAACTAAAAATGAATATAAGTCATATACGCAATGATATTTAGAATAAATCAATCTTTTTCTAAAATTACTATGAAATATTCACAAAATCGTTTCGTTATAACCAAAGTAGCAAGGCTTGCAGATTTCGTATAGAGTTCAAACGCAATACTGAGATAATCTTTTTTTTATATTTTTGTAGGATAATTCACCACTACGTTGTAAGTACTTGAGAGAGGACTTTCTTGAAAAATCCTCAAATTTCTCTGCAATTTTGTTCCTTCTAGAGTTAAATTCACACAGAAAACCCCGTATTCTTATCTTTCAGGTTGGTATATTAAAAAGGGCTTATTAGTATGGTTTAGAAAACAAGCAATATTAATTAACGGATGTTTTTTCGTCGTATGAAGAGTTGAAAAATTTTTTTTTCCACTCCAATGGTTGCGATGCAGAGAGTCGGGTTTCATCATAATCTTTCAGGGTAGCTCAGGTTTGATTGCATGTAGAGAGTCGGGTTTCATCATAATCTTTCAGGGTAGCTCAGGTTTGATTGCATGTACTAAGGTTAGTGCTCCTTGCAATCGGTTTCAGGTTTGACGCGCCCCCCTCAGGTTTGTTCAGGTTTCTCAAGTGTTTGAGAAACCTGAACAAACCTGAGGGGGGCGCGTCAAACCTGAAACCGATTGCAAGGAGCACTAACCTTAGTACATGCAATCAAACCTGAGCTACCCTGAAAGATTATGATGAAACCCGACTCTCTACATGCAATCAAACCTGAGCTACCCTGAAAGATTATGATGAAACCCGACTCTCTGCATCGCAACCATTGGAGTGGAAAAAAAAATTTTTCAACTCTTCATACGACGAAAAAACATCCGTTAATTAATATTGCTTGTTTTCTAAACCATACTAATAAGCCCTTTTTAATATACCAACCTGAAAGATAAGAATACGGGGTTTTCTGTGTGAATTTAACTCTAGAAGGAACAAAATTGCAGAGAAATTTGAGGATTTTTCAAGAAAGTCCTCTCTCAAGTACTTACAACGTAGTGGTGAATTATCCTACAAAAATATAAAAAAAAGATTATCTCAGTATTGCGTTTGAACTCTATACGAAATCTGCAAGCCTTGCTACTTTGGTTATAACGAAACGATTTTGTGAATATTTCATAGTAATTTTAGAAAAAGATTGATTTATTCTAAATATCATTGCGTATATGACTTATATTCATTTTTAGTTATAAGTAACATTTTTCCATCGAAAATCAGTCTATTTCAGTTGAAAAAAAAAAGTTATTTATTAAGTTTTCGTTTAATTTTCATCGGTAATCGCTATGTTTTATGAAAACCATAAAAACAGATAATGCTGGTAACAGGTGCTTTAAGATTATAATAATGTAATGGATGGGACAATGAGACAATTAAAGATGACATTTGTTCTGTATACCAGTGTACCCTATGTAAGACCTAAAAAAGTATACCTTAAGAGGCGGCGGTTTCTAATCTAATTTTTGTTTTCAAAGTGCTCTGCATACAACATTACAACAAAGTCAAGTTTGACAAGAAAAGTACGATGCGTTTCTGAATAGAGGTACTTTTGGGTTATGTCGCTAGAACACGATATGTTTCCAAGAAATATTGGAGGTATAGAATTTTTATTTACTATAATACTATCTTAAAATTCTTCTTGGAGAAAATTTTTTAAATTTGAATGTATCTGACCCTCTACAGAATATAACCTTTTGACTTTTTTAAGATGGCATAAACCATGGGAAAATTATTTTATTCTCATTTTGACAACCGAATTATACCTTGAAATAAGATGGTATTAAATAGAAAGTCACGCTAAAAATGCATCCCGCATTTTTTTTCGTATTTTTATAAATTTTGACCGACACATCACAAATTTTGCCTGACCCAGGAAGGAAATATGAAATTTTAACTAAGTAGCTCATAGTGTAGGATTTCTGATTGCTTACATAAATTTTAACTGTCTCTCTTATAGAACTAGAAACGTATCCCCCTAACGATTCAGTACAGACAAAAAGAGCGAAATAATAATTTTATTTAACCTGCTAAACAATAGAAAAGCAAGCTAAATAGGCAAGATGATGGGTTTTGTGAGGAAACACGAGGATTTTTTAGATTCTCATTTTGACAACCGAATTATACCTTGAAATAAGATGGTATTAGATAGAAAGTCATGATAAAAATGTATCTAGCATCTTTTTCGTATTTTATAAATTTTGACCGACGCAACACAAATTTTAGCTGATCCAGGAAGGAAATATGAAATTTTAACTAAGTAGCTCATAGTGTAGGATTTCTGATTGCTTACATAAATTTTAACTGTCTCTCTTATAGGACTAGAATCGTATTCCCCTAACGATTCAGTACAGACAAAAAAGAGCGAAATAATAATTTTATTTAACCTGCTAAACAATAGGAAAGCAAGCTAAATAGACAAGATGATGGGTTTTGTTAGGAAACACAATGATTTTTTAGTGTTAAGGATGTTTTAGGCTCCGATATCGTTAATATTTTCTGAATACTAAGGCTATATTACTTTCAAAAGCATACTCGTTTGAGACGATTGGCGAATAAAGATGAATTGATCGTAAATAAAAAATATAAGATCTATGTGCTTAGACTGTGAAATTATCAAAAAGTGGGAGTGTGCTTTTGAAATCGAACTTAAGACCGATAAAAATATGAAAATATACTTGTTTTTTTTTTTTTTATGTAGGTAGATAGTAGACTATAAAACAACAAAAAAAAAAGAACGATGGAGAAGTTTATTATTGTTAAAGACGTTGTTAAAAAGTTACGAGAATTTAACCTTACAGGACGCACTCTAGAGTTTAAGTTAAAACCTGTTCCACAGGGAGTTGAACCAGTTGGTTGGGTGGAAAAAGGAATTAATCAAATTATTCAAAACGCTACAGAAGGCCTACAACCCTTAGATCGTGTGGCTTTTAGTTTTTGCTCTAAAGACTTCAACCGAGGAGAAGGTTGGATTCGCTTCAAAGCAGCTAAAGACATAACCTTTTAAGATGTTTGGAGTGTTATAAGTGGCATTTATCAGTCAAACTCAGCAGGTCTTAATACAGAATCATTTTGTCTTAGTGTGACAACTATTAGATTACCTGTTGGTGGGGGAAGAGGAAAAATTATAACAGCTTTCACGAGGAATGCGACAAGCGAAGAGGTATTATAAGTATTAAAAATACCGATAACCTGTGTTTACCACGTGCTTTGGTAGTCGCCATTGCCCATAATAAAAGAGATCCCGAATTCAGTAAGGTTAGAAGAGATATTAGTAAAATTCAAACCGAAAGAACAAGATCATTGTTGGAGAGAGCTAAAATTAGCATTCCTGAGGCAGGCGGTGGAATTCCCGAGTTAATACAATTTCAAAATCATCTAAAAGAATATAAATTAGTTGTTTATAGCTATGGATCAAAAGGACGAAATATTATATTTGAAGGTTCAACTGAAAGCAATAAACGGCTGAACTTATTACATTACAAAAGCCATTTTAATGTAATTACATCGCTGACAGCAGCTTTTTGCTCTAACTATTTTTGTGAAAAGTGTTACGTCCCATATGATCACAAAAATGAGCACCGATGTGGTGGAAGCTGTCAGGCATGTCAGCAAGCCTCTGCTTGTGAAATAGCAATAAAAATTAAATGGCAGGACTGTCTATGATTTTTTAGAAGTCAAAACTGTTACGAAAATCATAAAAAGGATTATTCGTCAGGCAAATTTACAGTATGCGAACAAATTAAACTATGTTCTATTTGTTTAAAAACCATTAAAGCCAAAAGAGTACATGCATGTGGTGAAATTTATTGTAAAATTTGTAATAAACATGCATCCGAGGATCATCTATGTTATATTCGGCCTGATAAGGGAAAACCTAAGATTAAAGATGATCTTTTTTGTATTCTACGATTTAGAGACGAGCCAAGACAAACTATTGGAAAATTCAACGTTTTTTACATCAAGTCAATCTCTGTGTTTTCAAACAATACTGCGATGAGTGTATGGATTCTGAAGCAGATACTTGTAAAAAATGTGGTCTAAAGTTACAAAAAGTCAGAGGTATAGACCCAGCGGGAACATTTACTAACCATTTGTTACAAATGAGGAAAAACTTTAAAGAAATTATTGTAATAGCCCATAATGGTCAGGCTTTTGATCACCAGTTTATATTAAACTACATTATGACAAAGACAGATTTTACACCTGAGTTAATCATGAGAGGTACCAAAATAATTACGATGCAACTTGAAAATGTAAAATTTATCGACTCACTTAACTATTTCCCTATGCCTTAAGCCAAACTACCAAAGGCATTTGGACTTGAGGATATTTTTAAAAAAGGCTACTTCCTGCACCTATTTAATACAAAGGCAAATGAAAACTATATAGGACCTCTACCATCAATTGAATATTACTCCTCAGATAGTATGAAAGAAGAAGACAGAGCCAAATTTCTTAAATGGTTTGTAGAACATGAAAATGATGGTTTCGATATGCAAAGAGATCTGGTAGACTACTGCGTATCGGATGTCGAAATCCTTGCGCAATCATGTTTAAAGTTTAGAGAACAACTTATACAAACTATCAATGTATGTCCATTTACTGAAGCTACAACTATTGCTTCAGCATGCAATACAATTTTTAGAAGAAATTTTTTGAAGCCTAATACTATAGGAATCATACCAAAAAATGGATACCGATGGAGAAACAGGCAGAGCAAAATTGCCATAGATTGGTTACTTTGGATCGAGAATCACAGAAAAATCAACATCTTACATGCTGCTAATGGTAAAGAAGCTGTTTTAAATGGTGTAAAAGTTGATGGTTACTGCTCCGAAACAAATGAGGTATTTGAATTTCAAGGATGTTATTTCCATGGATGTACTGTATGCTACAAGTTCGGCAGGAACGATCCTCTTTCCGAGGACCCCTTAGAAACGCTAAATTTAAGATATGAAACCACAAAGGCAAAAATTATGAGACTAAAAGATTTCGGTTTTTTAGTTAATGAAATGTGGGAGTGTGATTTTAGAAATTTATTAAAAAATAATCCAGAGATAAAATCCTATACTAATACCCATTACAATAAAATTTTGACAAACTAAATCCAAGAGATGCTTTTTATGGAGGACGAACAGGAAATACATGCGAATACTATGAAATAAAAGATACGGAAAAAATTAAATACGCCGATGTTTGTTCCCTCTATCCGTACATCTGTAAGAGTTCTAAATTTCCACTATCACATCCAGAAGTGTATGTAGGAGATGCGTGTAACAAATTAAACCTAAATAATATAGATGGTTTAATTAAATGCACAATTCTCCCACCAGAAGAGTTGTACCATCCAGTACTCCCTCAAAAAATAAACAATAAATTGATGTTTATTCTTTGTCGAATGTGAAATAATGTAAAAATGAAGTAAACCTATACATTTTATCTTGCACGCTAATTTTTCACTCTTAATGCTTGTTAGTTAACGATAAAACCTGTAATAGCGTTCGAAAAAAATTATTTTTTTTTGACTAACATAAAAAGTGTTGTCTAGCTATCAGGACAATAATCAATACTTTATTGAGAAGGCTACCTCTTCGTCTAAATATCTAATCTATAAAACGTCATTTTTCCGACATAATCGGTTAAAAAGCATGCAATTGTATTTGAACGTTTGTACAAAAACCATCGTGTTAAATCAGTTCTTATACCTGACTGACAACGCCGATCTTTAGCTTTTTTTTACTTTGTGAAATAAAGAGATTAGTTCTTACTATCAAAGAAATTAAATATGCAAGAGAAATAGGTCGAAAAGATTAATAATAATTTATTTATTCCTAAGTTATAAATCTTAACTATATCACTTTCTAAACCAAGAAAATAGATAATCTTCCTGCATTATTCCGTACTTAGATTTATTTTTCATGAAAATAGTCGAATCTATGATTTTCGTTCAAATCCATAAGGGACGCTTGTTTTGTATAGATGATTTATGATCTTATTTTCAACTAAAATACTAGTATAAAAAAAGTATTTCTTCCGATAAACGTGGAAGGAATAGACATTTAAACAGTTAGCCATAACATACGCATACTGACTTGCATTATTTTCATGGATTGAATGGCTACATCTTTGTGTGTGAAGTGAATTTCTTTTTAAAAAATTACAATGCGCTCAATTATGAATTTTCTAACATAACTTTTATGGATAGTGGAGTCGGATATTGGAAGAAAATATTATCATAAGGACAACTCGATTATTGATATAATTATTATGGTTTCACAGAAGTTTCTACAGAGTCAGCCATGCTGTAGCAGAGACTGTTGTAGGTCGTATTTTTTAAAAAAACCTAACAATACCTTTACTTTATATTGATAGACATATTCTATTAGAACATTTTTCTAAAATTTAGAGCCTTTGGAAATGTGATAATGCTATGAGCATCAAATATATTCAAAATATCAAAAATCCTTTGGTAGTTAGTTATTGCGGTATATTTTAATAGAGGCATAATTTATACTGTACTCCTAAATTTACGGCATATCACTTTCTTTATGTTATTATATTCACAGAGACTATTAATCTAACCAACTTTTATTTACGAAAAATTAAAAACTGAAATACTCTATTTTATTGCCGATTGTTCGCAAAGACACTTGGAGTTGTTATTTTACTTTTTCTACCTCTTTTTCCCCGGTTGCGGAGAAATATGTTAGGGGAAGTTTGGGTACCCTCAGACGGTTATATGCAATGATTCAAGCTTCTAAAAAAGTACTAAGACAAGTAATTATCAATTTGAATTTATGTATGTCGAAGGTAATGTGTTAATGATAAATATACATGATGAAAACATTTATTGTTCGATTGCATCTAATTTTTAAGAGTCTAGAAATAAGCAAATAATGTTCTTTAACGTTTCTTTATAAACATCTCGAGTTACCTGTCCTTCCCCTGCATCATAGAAGGGTATTTGCCGACAAAAGTTTGACCATTTTTTATGATTCGAGAGTTGTGTATTCTCTACAGATGTAAACTGACGTCATTCGAGTAGTCCGAACTTGTTAGATTTTAGCTTATATTCTTATTATGTGATTTTAAAATTATGTATGCGTTTGTTTAATTCATTGAAAAGGATTTGTTATTATGCTAATTTCAAAAGTTAAATGTTGATGAGAATATTGAATTTTTTTATTAAAATATCTAAAGTAAATATCTAATTGATTTTTTTTTAGCGCTAATTGGGATTTTAATTAACTACCTCAGAGTCGGTATACACTATATTTTGCAGCGCAATTGCTTTCACACCTAGTAATGTATTATGATTTTTTTGGATGGTCGTTATATTGTGAGTTTCTTAAGTTAGCCAGATTAATAATAAATTAAAAAACCAACGTGATTTGCTTATTGTTGCCATTGAGAATTAGGGTTGTAAAATATTTAACAACCCTATATTTTTATGCTCGTGTTGAAAATAAGTTAAGATTGCTACTTTGATGCCTACGCCTAATATTCATAATTTTATTGGGGGTTCTACCTGATGACAAATACAGCTTATGATACCTATCTAGTGGGTATTTTCAGTTTAAGGGCCGAATAATATAGAGTTATTGTGCATACATCATCGCAAACAAAAGATAGCTTTTTATATTATTTCGTATTTACAATCCATTTAACTACAATTTTACACTGTGAATTAATTTTTTTTACTTTTTTCCTGAAATTGTAGCCTATTTACTTATATTATGATATTATCCGAAATTTTTATAAAAGCATTATGAGGGCTTTTACCTGATGGCGAACACAAGTTGTATAGTACCTATACCTGCTTGGTATTTTATACGTATTTAAGTTTTATTTGCTTTTTATTACTCTGTTCTCATTACAAGATAGTCCTATAATTTATCCATTTCCAGTACAAAGAAATCGCTAGTTAATGGTTCTAGATGGTAATTATTTTATTGTATTTTATATAAGTGGTGCAAAAATTGGAAACAATTATTAGATATGCTACTGAATTTTAATGAGGGTCCTTCGGAATAATAAATAAAGGTTTATGTCCCTTTCTTTTTAAATCGAGTCGGCAGAGGGTTTGAGAGGGTTATTTAGGTATAAATAATTATTGCGGGGTGACAAATGTGCCGCCTTAATATACTTATCTTGTTAGACCATATAAATTAGGGTTTTATTTCGCTTTACTACCCACCAGCGGCGTTTCAGTAAGATAGAAAATATAAATAATGTTTTTTACTATACCGCTTTAACAGCGGCGTTTCAACTAAGGGAAAATAATAAAAAGTCTGGTTTAAGGATGGCTCAGGTCGGATCGTAAAAAGTTGGGTTTAAGGATGGCTTATAAAAATTGTGATTTAATTATCCCGCTTTAGCAGCGGCGTTTCACTAAGGTTAAATCATAAAAAGTCTGGTTTAAGGATGACTCAGGTCGCATCGTAAAAAGTTGGGTTTAAGGATGGCTTATAAAAATTGGGATTTAATTATCCCGCTTTAGCAGCGGCGTTTCACTAAGGTTAAATCATAAAAAGTCGGGTTTTATCTCGGGTCAGATCATAAATATTCAGGTTCAAGTTAGGGTTAGATAAGAAGCCGCCTCATGAAAGCATCCGGGTTAGGTTGTAAAAAGTCGGGTTTTATCTCGGGTCAGTTCATAAATATTCAGGTTCAAGTTAGGGTTAGATAAGAAGCCGCCTCATGAAAGCATCCGGGTTAGGTCGTAAAAAGTCGGGTTTAATTTCGGGTTATTTTGTAAACAGCACCACCGAACCACCCGGGTTAGGTCATAAAACGCACCACCGAACCACCCGGGTTAGATCATAAAACGCACCACCTGCACCACCTGGGTTAGTTGCACCACCAGCACCACCAGCACCACCTGGCCTCGCTCTCTCCGTTTTCCTCTACTACTGTAATATTAACTTTCCAGCTAAAAGGAATAAAATGAATGAATCATATAAGAATTCACGTCGCAGGTGTTAAATACGTCCGTACAGCGTTGCCACAGGTATTTCCCTTGCACTTATTGCTTAGTGTAATTAGGAAACAATAAATAATTTTAAAAGCAGAAATAGCGTATCATAATTTAGAAAAAAACACGCAAATAATTTAGTATAATATTCTTACTTACGCACACAAAAAAGATGCATTTAATAAAAGTAATAATGCCCTTCGTTTTCAAACACAGGCGATAGATCTAGAGCAATCCGTAGAAGTTCGCCAAGATTGATTTCTGATCAAAACGGTGTGTGATCGGGTTAAAAGGTAAACAATTTTGTCTCTCTTTTATTATATGTCTATGGTCGATTTAGTAAATTGCCAGCTTTTTTTATAACCGACGTTGGCTCAACACGTCCAATAATAATTTAGGGCACTAGAATAAAATTTAACTATTCGTTAATGCCAGAGGTTAAATAATTTTTCGTACAAAAAACATTTTTATACAAAAAACACATTGGAATAGGAAGACAATACAATAAACAACTATTCAAATGTTGAATAAAAAGTAATAAATGAAACATAGACATAGAAGCACAGCTCTATTTCTACGATATTCGCATGCGGCGCTATTTTCTTCATTCTTTTCACTGGCTTCAAATAAAGAAAACTGGCGGCTTTCGAGGTAAACCGGTTTCTATGCGAAATACTCAAAAGTTACTAATGCTAAACACAACAGGCAAAAATAAAATACACAATGTATGCTAATGTGCATTTAATTTTTGGGAAGCGCTTTCCATCTCCAAAGGCAACAAGACTTTATGCTGAAAGATTTCCAGCTCAGACATTGTCAAATCCAAAAATCTTTCAAAGGGTTGATCGGAGCTTAATTAATTTACAATGTTATTAAAATACAAAAATAATGAAAACGTTTAAATGTTATTTTGGCAAATGTTCAATATGGGCTCCACGTACTTTAATACATTTTCTTATTCTTCGAATATTTTTCCGCTGCACTGCAAATAATATTCCGGCTTCGTTAAAATGATGTGTAATTCTCGCTAGTAGTTCTTCTCTAGTATTTACTAGTATTAAATAAACTAGTTTTTTTAGATATCCCCAGAAGTAAAAGTCTAAGGGATTTAGGTCTGGAGACCTTGGTGGCCACAAACAGGCCTACCTCAACTTATCCATCGAGGGCCAAAAACGTTTGTTGTGTTGACGTACCATACGGTTATAATGAGGTAGAGCACCATCATGCATGTACCACATTTGCATTCTTCTATCAAGAGGCACGTCTTTCAATAAATTATTCAAATCTTGCTGCAAAAATTGTAAATAAATCTCAGCATTGAGTCTTCCAATACAAATGGACCTATAAGTTTATTTCCGATAATGCTAGCCCACATATTTACCATAAACATTTGTTGGTGTTTGTTTTGAATTATGTCGTGCGGATTTGCATTAGCTCAAAAATGTAAATTGTGTGAGTTCATTATGCCAATTTATTTATGTTTATTATTTCTTGAAAAGCCGGCTTCATCGGTAAACAAAATAAGGTTAGAAATATTTAAATTTACGTTAGGTTGCTCTATTAACCAGTTGGAGTATTGAAGTATTGCTGGATAATGATCCGGATATAGCGTGTACTTTTTGAACATGGTATGGGTGAAGTAACTGTTCTTTTTGAGTTTCACGTCGCCACGTCGCGGCAAAAATTACCCTGATTAAAAAATCTTAAAAATTAATTCGTTAACTCTAATAATTAATAAAAAATAAAATGCATTCATTTGCTTGTCCGTTATTTTCTTTTAGTCTCAATTTCACAATTTGTGAAAACCAAACCATCTGGACTAAATTTTTATATTTTATAATGACTATAATTTAGTTGTAGTAATAAGTACGCATAAAAATACTTTTTTGATTTTTTTTAATTTACAGCCATTTTGAACAAAAATATACCAAAATTGAATTAACTGTTAAAAACGTCCGCCTCCTGCAAGTATGCCCGCTTAAGACCTCCTTCTCATAGACTGGCATACTCTTTGGAGAATTACTGGAGTATTCTGTATAGCTTCACCGAAACTATTACGTGGTTTCGCAATTCTTTCTTAGTTTTGATTGATTGACCGTAAACCAAGGTCTTAAGATGTCCCCAAAGAAGCTAATCCAGACTGCTTAGGTCTGGGGATCGAACTGGCCATTACTGTGTTCCCCCACGACCCATCCAGCGATTAATAAAGTTTTGGTTTAAATATTGGCGTGCCAGAACACTAAAACCACATGCGATTTCTCATTAAAATAGGAACATCTCCCAACAGAATTGGTAAATTATCTTCAAGAAATCAGCGACAATTATGGCCATTTAATTGGGTGGTAGAAAAAAGGTTTAATGAAGTAATCTCCAACAATTCTAGTCCACATTTAATGAGATTGCATGCGAATTTTCCTCAACTCAAAAATTATTAATATGAAAAGTTCTGACAGCATTTCTAGTGAAATTAGCTTAATCCGTGAATAAAGTTTCCGTGTCGAATAATAGATTTGTGGCAACTTTTGGGAGAAACCATCAATTTCATTTTTTTGTGGATATTTCATTCATGATGGGTTCCTCTACTATTTTCTTTTTTGTCATTTTCTTAAGAAAATCCTTTCGAAACCCTAAACGCAGTATGCGAGGAAAGTTTCCTTAAACTAACACATATTTCTGTAGCATCCATAGACAGTCTTTGGTAGCATCCAATGTGGTCAGTTCAGGATTTCGTTCCCGAATTCTACTGTATACGTTTTTAACTATTGTTCGTTCTTTTAATGTTAATTGATTTTTTTTGTAGGCGGACAACTAGTTAAAGGTTTGTTAATATCCATAGTTTACCCAATTAAAAGTAGTTAACAGCACTAAATAAAGTTTAGTTACTATATATTTACACAAAAGAATATAATATGTGAACGACTCATATACTACGAAAACTGAAAAAAACTCACAAAATCTATAGATAAATTAATAATAAAAAGACAAATTAATCAAGCAGTGCGAAAACTCCGCTGGCACGCTTATTTTCAAATCTTTGATGTTGTGAATTCGCTATGTGTGTTTTCACATTTATTTTCTCCGCGATCGGAATTTCAGTATCGGAATCACCATGCTATTTTAAATACATATATTTAACTGATTGCTGCTCGTTTGACAATGTCGCCTCTTAGGTTCACTGTAATTGTAGCGGCAAAGTCTATTATATGCATAAAAAGGCATTTACCTGTACAATATTTTTATTCTGCCGCTTCCTAGATTTGGTGATTGGTATTAAATGGTCAGTGACAGAAATTGTGGACTTTGGGCACATAATATCAACAAAAGACTTTGGCTATAGATGTTTCTAGCCTACAAGATAATCCTACACTTTAACGGCTGAAATCGCATAGTGACAAGAAAATAAATGCATTTTTTAAATCGAAAACCCTTCGCGGACGAAAAAAAAATCAAGAGACCATTTTTATGAGAACATAGACGGCGTTATGAAAATAATATTAACAAAAAGGAACCGTGGCGTGTCATTTGTTTCATAAAAAATATTGCAGGGCATTTTAACTGGGACGCCACTGATGAAAATTAAAGAACGTTTTTCCTGGAAAAAAGTGCATTTTTATACGTAGTGCATTTTATACTTTGCTTCTACCAAAATTGAAAAAAAGAGAGATTTTATAGAAATTGGGCAAAAACTATGTTCATATAAAGAATTCTTCTTAAAATCATCCAAGGATTATCGTCCTTAAGGATCAGGATTCAATTATGAAACACCCTGTATATTAAACAAGCCGATATTTTACCCTCATTGGATTTTTTGGTAAATTTTACAGGGCATTGAAAAAGTCGTACTAGGGCGCCTAGGAAGCTATGGCCTGCCCCGCTAACCCGACTGCCTTCACCAACCTATAGAGACAAAAACAGAGTAGTTTGACTTAAACCCTCTTTTTGCGCGTGCAGACCAAAACTTCCAAAAACTAACCTGAACAAACCTCCTTGGCTACAGAAGCCACAAACAAACTAGATAACGAGAAGAACAATTATAATTTTGATGGTTATTTCGTAATAAAATTTCCAAAATTAATTACGTAACTAGTAATTATTTCAAAAATAAACTGATTGTATTTTCTGACCTAACACAATGTATCCTTAAATTATTGCACAATGCGTAATAACTAAAATAAACAAGAAAAGCATATTTTACTATAATTTTGCACTTAGTAGAAAGAACAACGCGTTTTTAAACGCTACATGCTACATGATAAAACGTGCATCATTTAGTATAATAATTATGGAGGTTTTTTATTCTGAACTCACAATTTTTACAAATCTATGAATCACGATGTAATTTTATTATATTCGGTCGACATTTTCCTTGAATTTAAGGCTTTAAACAAATCGTAATCAAAGTCGTGTGATACTGATGCATGAAATATGAGACATCTTTCTTAGACTTTAACAAAAATGTTTAAATCTGTGTGTAGTTATGTACAATTACGACAATTAAAATCCGGACACCAATTGAAGTTTATTTTAGGCTTTTATTGCTTTTGATGTCTACCTACATTCTGTTAATTGGTTAATAGTATAGATTATTTAATGAGCATGTAATAGTAGCTACAACTCACAAGGATTAAATTTGCGACACGAGTCGAGGCGAGGGTCGTAATCATCTAGAATAAGTTATACGAGTAGCTATGACTTGCGAGTAAAATACTATGCGTTTTCTACGAGGATTGTAAATAGTTCAAGCAAAATTAAATTTAACTCATAAGTATTGACAACCCAATTTATTGTCACTAAAATTTCACACCTCACTTTTTAGTTCTAGTTTATCAAAGAGTGTTGAGAGGTCGACACAATTGAATGCAGACGTAAGATCTGTAAACAGACAGCGACAATTTAGGCCTTGCTCCAGAGATTGATAAATATATTTAGTTAGATTAAGAATTGCCTCTACTGTGTTAGTATTTTTCCTAAACCCAAACTGTGATTCTTTGTTTTTTTCGAAGAAGTTTACAAGATTGTCTGCAATTATTGCTTCGAAGATCTTAGAAAAGGCTGGTAGCATCGAAATTTGCCTAGAGTTATTGGTGGTGTTGTGACACCCCTTTTTATATATTGAAAGCATTTTGCCTTTTTTCAAAGAGGAGGGGAAGTGAGCCTTGGGTATGCAAGTGTTCAGAGTATGTGCCAGGGGCCCCACAGTGTGCTCACTTGATGCTCTTATGACATGGGTATTAATTTCAAATACATCCTCAGTCTTTTTGCTTTTTAGTTGATTGATTATTGCCTGGATGTCAAAGGGGGTGACTGGTTGAATAAACATTATTTCTAGGCCTCAAGATGCATTTTTTAGGTATGTCGTTGACTGCGAGGTTCTTGGTAATTGTTTTACAATTGCGTTAGCATTGTCTACAAAAAACTGATTAGATTGGTCAGAGGATACATTTTCAGGGAAAATGTTGGGTCGTCTTCGGCCAGTCTCATAGTTTATGATTCCCCATATGGCCTTAGCGGCATTACTGGACTCTTTTGGGTATAGTAACTTTTTTGGCTTTTAAGATTTGTTTATTGTAGATTTTTTTATACTCACCGTACATGTTTTTGTTTGTCTGGTAGGGGTTATGTTTAAAAAGACTGAAAAAAATGTTATTAATAATAATAATAAAACGTCGAAAATTTGGATCTTAAAATAAAAAGCAGATACTCGGCTACAACTTAGTATCAAAATTTTTTTTGCCCTGTTAAATTAGTGTTTCTGTTACTGTATAAATAAATTAACCTTCGGGCCCTAGCAATACGAAAGATCACGAAAGTAAACATTAGAGTTACCTGAATATTATACGTTGCTAGCTAGCTACGAAGGTAGTATGTTTCTAGCTACGAAAGTAATTCTTTCGGTGCCAGGACAAAAAAACACGAATACTCATAGGAAATTTTTATTGTATTTATTCAAGCGAATTTTGGAAAAAACTTAATAACAAAATGCTTATATTTATTGAAAAAACAAGTGGTATAATAACAATAATATAAAACTTAAATAATAATTATTTATTGCCATTAAAGTTAATAGTGAAATTTGAACAGTTGGAAAAATAAATCGTTGGAATATTATTCCATTCAATAGCTTCGCCGCTTCGTATTAGAGTCTCGTTATTATCCTGGAGTTGGACCATATTACAACTCGTTCTATTTGTCACTCTTACGTCGTTAGCTGGAATAAAGGTAGGAGTTCCATTTAAGATACTTTTGGAAATTTCGATTTTATTAGCATACGAATCACCAATATATCCCTCCGCAACGGACGAAGACCTCCAACCGCCATGTCTTTTCAAATCCAAAATGTCGACACCTGGAGCATTCGCGAGAAACGTAGCTGATGTTCTTCTAAACGAGTGACCAGTGTATTTATTAATGTCTTGAAGTTTCAAAAATTTGGCAATTTCTTTGGGAACATTCGAAATGGTGTGTTTTCCAATCACCTGATTCACACGCCTACCTCGTTCATAGCGATAGAACAAGCGTTCGTCTTGTGCATTATTAGGCCAAAGCTTAATGTAATCTTGTAGTAACCTCACAAAAGAAACTGGACCATCATCGGTTATCACAAAACTTCTTTGAACCTTGTTTTTGCTCTGGAGGATTTTAACTATAGCTACATCATCCTTGATTTCGACGTCTTTCAACCTCATTTTATGGATCTCATCGGTGCGGCATTTCACAGAAATAGTCAATTTGAGCATGAAATATTGTAACCATAGGGACAGAGGGGATAAGGCTTCAGATTTCTCTAAGAAGTACGCTAACATCACATTTTCGTCAATTTGAGAAACGTTTTTATCCGCGAACCATTCCAGAAACAGGTTGTATGTTTGTTAGTATATATCTTTCGACTTCTCAGGTAATAGTGAGGCACATGCTAACTCGACCGCCCTCTGAATAGCAACGTTTTGGTCTTGGGAGAACATTTTAGACTAGCGAAATTAAAAAATTCGAATTGACAGTACTCAAATAACTAGTTGTCATTGATTATTTTACAGGTGGAATAACCTTATTTTATCATTATAATTTGAATAAAATCAAAGTTCATTACTTAATAATATAATGATCAGAGAACAGTAGTAGAAAAAATTTAATACATCACACGATGCAAAACCCCTTTTTGATGTTCAGAGGTATTGAATCACCTCGGCTATTTAAAAACCTCCTCACACCAAACAATTAACTTTCGCATCTAGTAATGTAAATAACTATTATAATAAACTGATGCACAACAATAAAATGTATATTTATTTTTCAGGTAAGCTATCGGCAGTGCTTGGACGATCTTGTGTATCTCACCATGTGTAAGTACAAATACCCAATCAATTTTAATATTGTTTTAGCGCGTTATTGAAAAGTTATAAACAGAAAGCATAAGAATAAGGGTAAAAATTATAATTATAAAACTAATATAGGATTCAACTGGTTGGTAGGTAAAAGTCTAATAATAAAGTATGCGTAAATAGAAGAAGAAACCTAAATTAGTAAATAATATCAGAATTATTTGAAAAAGCATTTTAACAAATCAAATATAATGTACTAATATAAAAATTGGCATATGAATTGTCATTAAATTTAAAACTTTTATAGATATTATCATTTTCATAAGAGAGACAGTTTTACCATCAATATATTTTGATTCTTATAACAGACAATACCGAGAAGCAAGTAGTTTTTACAGTCGTCAACAAAGTACGCTAGGTATATATAGAAAATTTTTACAAGTTATTATGATAAAAGTTTCAGATTTAAATATAGTACAATGTGTGTACACAAAACAGTTTTACAATAATCAATTTTGGCAACGTAATTCTACTTTGCCCTAAATTTAGTTCTGTGCCACTATCACTATCTTCATCTAAACTTATAATTAAGGGTTGAGCATTAGTACTCATACACATTATTACACATATAAGAATTTCCCACCTTAATTACATGTTGTATACAGTTTTTTCAACTGGCTGTAGTAATGTTATTTAGAGTGATTTTTAAAGTTCCAGCCACTGGAATCTGTCAATCGTTGTGCACCTGTCTGGGTGGTCTTGTAAAATATTAGATTATACTCCAGTCTCCCTAAAAAAATAATAGTTAGTTTACTTTTGTGGTGGATTTTTAGTCATTTTTACCGGTTGGTTGTCCATTGTCGTCAATTTCTTCTTTAAAGTAGTTTACCAAACAGTCTGCAGCTTCGCCACCCCTCCACGCAAGTTCGACCGCCATATGGTAAAACTTGTATTCAAGTCCTTCGGGAGTGTCTCTTTATTGTGTATAGTGATCATTATTTTATGTTCTTTATTAGTAAATGCTACAGAGCTTTACTTTATTTTAGAAGAATCAGCTTTTGTGTTAGAGTTTCTTGCTTCCCGAGTAGATTCAAATAACATTTCCTTAAACGGGTCTTCTTTGGACTTTCTATTTCTGGGGTAATTCATTGTTGACGAGTCGTTCCACGCTGGCTTACCATTTTTTGGTATAGTGCAAGATTATAGTATCAGATAAATATATTTAGAAAAATGTTAGTTATGATTAGTCGCAAACCATCAGAGCATACTTTAAGTAATAAATTAGGCGGCACTAGTGCCGCCTACTTAAGAACTTAGTGCCGCCTGGTGGCAAGCACCAGTGCCCGTGCGCTGAAAAATAAGATAACAGGGCCTGACCGGGACAATAGACTAAACCGAATGAAACCAGAAATTCCGAAGCTCGTATAAACATATATGTGTTTGATACAACGCAGCGCTGAAACTGATAGAGAGGTGTCCACAGCATTAAGGAGACAACATCTAATGTAACTTTTTTCTTAATGGCATTTGGCCGAAAGACCTTACAGCCAGTCGCACAGAAGAAGAAAATATTAAAGCAAATTTATATTTACTTATAGAATAAATTGAGTAATAACACATAAACAGGGGCACACGTTTAACGCCACTGGAGTCTATCAGGGCGACAAACAAATAAGGTGGACCACGGATGGTAAAACACATACCGGGTGTTGCATCGTCGAGCGGGACATAGGAAATCCCATGTAATTTTAAATGGGGTCAATTATTGGCTTCCCTAATTATTTTAGAGAAAAATTCTATTTAGGTTTATTAAAGAGCACTAAAACCCACATTCAAAAGAATAACTTTAGATATTTTTGATGAGCCCGTTTACGGGTTATCGCCGATTTCTTTTAAACTATTTCTCCTTTTTATGGCCCCGTATTTGCGGGCACCAGTCAAGGTAAAAGATGACTGTCAAATAAAGTTGTCATTTTGAAATGTGTGCTTTATTGTTATAAAAACTCGTACATCGAAAATATTAAAGGTGTATTTATGAGTACAAATTAATCTGAATAAAACTAAAATAAAGTATCCAATTAAAAGGTTAATTTTGACATTTTACATGTTTCAATATTTTACTAATTAATAGGTAGGTACTATTAAATTGTTAGAACTTTAAGATTTAAGAAGATGTTCAAATATTCCTCCATTGACTGCTAGACAATAACCGAGGCGATCATAAAATTCTCTTCTTACATTCGCTAGTTGGTAAACTGAAATTCTATTGCATTCGGCAGAAATAGCATTTTTTAACTCGTCTAGATTTGGGTATTTGTTATCTTTGTATATATCCTGTTTCTTAAATGGCCCCAGAGAAAGAAATCATTTGGCAATAAATCAGGAGACCTGGCTGGCCAATTTACTGTATGATTTAAGCCAATACCATTTCCATTAAAAGCACGGTTTAAATATTCCCGGACAGCCAGGGTACTATGTGCCGGGCAGCCATCCATTTGGTACCAAACTTCCTGATTTTCCCTGGCGGCATCATGTAAAGTAGGTAAAATATGATCTTCAAGTAGTTCCAAAAAATATTCTGCATTTAAATTTCGTGTAAGGAATAATGGGCCGATAATATTTTCTCCGAAAATCCCAGCCCATACATTAACTTTTTGTGTATATTGCGTCCTTGTTTCCACAAACCTGTGTTGGTTTTCTTTGCTCCAATATCGATAATTTTGAACATTGGGTTCATTGTTTAAGGTAAATGTGCATTCGTCAGTGAAACAAATGTTTTTTAAAAATTCCCTATCCATGTTTGCTCTTTCCATCATACCAAAACAAAACTCCTGTCGTCGTATTTCGTCCCTATCTCTTAGCTCTTGGTGCTTTTCATATTTGTATGAATAATATTTATGTCGTTTCAAAGCTCGTAACGCTGTGGTGTGATCTAATCCTATGTCATCCTCAAGTTTCCTTGTGCTGATCTTCCCATCATTTTCTTCCACGCACAATAAAACTTGCAAGTCCCTATCATTTCTTGCATCTCTTCTTTGTTCCTGCCTTTCTTCACATCTGCAGTTATTTATTACAGTGCCTTTTGTCTCAAATTTCTTGATAGTCCTTTCGACTGTAGATTTTGCAGGTATCGGTCTATTCGGATACAGAGCAGCAAACATGTCTGACACATTTTGATAACTATTTCCTTGATAATACCATTTAATCATCAATATTTTTTCTTCAGAAGTGTAATTCATGGCTAATATTTTCGATGTACGAGTTTTTATAACAATAAAGCACACATTTCAAAATGACAACTTTATTTGACAGTCATCTTTTACCTTGACTGGTGCCCGCAAATACGGGGCCATAAAAAGGAAAAATAGTTAAAAAGAAATCGGCGATAACCCGTAAACGGGCTCATCAAAAATATCTAAAGTTATTCTATTGAATGTGGGTTTTAGTTCTCTTTAATAAACCTAAATAGAATTTTTCTCTAAAATAATTAGGGAAGCCAATAATTGACCCCATTTAAACTTACATGGGATTTCCTATGTCCCGCTCGACGATGCAACACCCGGTATAAATATAAGGATAATTTTTTACTTTATATGAAAAAAGGATAAGTATATATAAAAAAAAGAAAGAACAAAATCACAATTTTAAACATATCACCTCAAGGTAATTAACTAGACCATGATAAATTTGAACATTTTGTAAGGACAATAAATTGAGGATATTAAATGGTCATTCAACCTTACACTCCTGAATTAGGTATTTATTTATTATTCAAAAAATATGTGATCAAGATCACATTTGACCTGACAGGAATCACATTTACTAATATTACTTAGCCTTAAAGGAATATCTATGCCATTGTATATCGTATCAACATTGCAAAACATCACCTTAAACATATTTTATTTTTAAAATTGATTTTTAAGTAAGATTTTACGTATATTACCACTCAAAATTCATTATTCGTTATTAGAAAATAAACCTCTTCTGACGCAATTTTATGATTTTATTCATGTAGTAATTCGATTCTAGTTCTTGATTGTTTTTTTTATGATGGAATGCCTGATGCAGTGCCCTTCCTGGAGCAGTTGACGCCCTGGTGCAAGCTGATATTTGCCGCCCCAAATAATGAAAATGTTGTATTTTTCAAGGTCAAACGCATTAAATTAAAATTTGGAAAATTAAGGATACTGCTTAGAAAATGTATTTGACAGAAAAATTAAAATAGTAAATTATGATTTGTTTTGGCTTCATCAATACTTAAACGAAAACAACATTAAATAAACATTTATCCATAACATAACACAACATAACATTGAAATACACAATACATAATGAAATAAACAACAAGATAAGGTACACTCAAACATACGGCACCTCTATAACTGTTGGTAAATTAAAAGACTTTTAAAGTTTTAAGTATAATGTTAATAATAATTACATTAAAACTAAAAAATGTTGACATATCGCGCTTTAATACTTATTGCAAAATCTTTAATGACGTCTTGAATATTTAAGGATTCACAATATGTCGCTTTCTATCGAAATTATAGCCAAATTATTCAGTCGTTCCTGTGTCATCGTAGTACGTAAATAGTTCTTAATAATCACCACTTGCCACAGTAACAGGCAATGTTAGCATAATTCTTAAAGCTATGGTTGTATTAGGAAATGTACTACCAAGATTATTTTTTAAAATATATTCTAAAATATTTTCAGGTAAGTAGATTTCTGAGGTGTTAATGAAATTAAGTAAAATTTCTATTTCATTGTATAGATCGAGGCCTATTACGTCTTTTTTATTGTTCATATTTTTATCACCGTCATCTGTTAGCTTTAATTCTAATTCGATGCAGTATTTTTTTAAATCCAATTTTGAAATTGTTTTTATGATTCT
The DNA here is from genome assembly GCA_963920685.1 of Polydrusus tereticollis. Classification (NCBI taxonomy): domain Eukaryota; kingdom Metazoa; phylum Arthropoda; class Insecta; order Coleoptera; family Curculionidae; genus Polydrusus; species Polydrusus tereticollis. Next base: position 96,753,480 of record OY987328.1, read on the forward strand.
AAGATCACTGAGAAAGTTAAAATTATTTATCTACTTTCATTTAGTAATATTAATTTTACAGTTCTGTAAATCGTTTTGTAAGGGCATCTATTACAGCACTAGTGCTGTAATAGATGCCATTACAGCACTAGTGCTGTAATAGATGCCCTTACAAAACGATTTTTAATAGCAGGTGCATTTTTATTTTTAAAAATGCCTTTTGCCAAATATTTTTATTCATAGATGAAAGTAGATAAAATTTTGTACAATATTCTTGTTGTAAATTCATATTACTACACTCGATGTTTTATTAAACTCGGCTGACGCCTCGTTTAACAACTTTAACATCTCGTGTTGTAATATGAATCTTTACAACACTTATATCGTAAATAACTATTACGTAAGCCTGGAGTTGTTCAAATCTTTCTGCTAAAGCATTCATGGCAACGTCTATCACTGCGAAAAAAAAATTAATTTCGGGACTATTAATACCTACTCTCATCTTCTGCTTCATAATCGAACTGCCTGTTCTTTTTTCTTTTTCTAATTACACTTTGGGAGGAAAGTTGCCTTCAACACCAAGGGATTGAGCTAACTGGGAGGCCTCTTTTAAGATCAAATTAAAATGATCATCCGTTGGAAATTTGGTAATCGTTTCCTTTAGTTTATTTAAATGTTCTAATGCTACAAGCAATTATTTATCAGCGCCCCTCGAGCATTGGCGCCCTGGTTTCTTGCGCCATTTGCACCCCCGGGTAGGCACGACCCTGGCCTGATGTTATGTAATATTGTAAAATTCTAATTAACAATTGTGGCATTTACTTCATCTTTTCTTATTTTATGGAGGCGATAACATTATGAACTTACAATGAATGCCTTGAATTCAAAATGTGTATTGGCTTTTAACCTGGTTAGAATATTACCGCACATATTTTGCCACATAAGAAGCATAAACAATTAAATCTAAACCTATACGTTCAAAAAGGAGTGTCCGTGAAAATGAAAGAAGTTCAAAAAATATAACCTCACTTGCCAAGGACTCTTTTGAATCAAAAATTGTTTTAATTATTCTTATTTCAATATCAGAAATTAAAGTAAAATAAAGCTGCTTTATTGTACTAGTACAATGAAGTACCACCTTATGTCTGCTAAACTGTATAGCAATCGTCCTTAAACGTATTTTTCTACGCTCGATAGAAAAACTCGACTTTTTTCACCATTATAAATGCATAAGGCACATATTTTTTTAACATGTTAGGTTAGTTCAGGTTTGTACAATATTGCCGAAGGATTGGGATCGACCCTTTACTTGTAATGCAGTCATTAAATCAAAACAATTTTTTGTGAAAAGAACTATAACAGAGTAATTTTAATAAAAATTGTCGTTCAACGAAAAAATTGTAAGATTTCCCCCACAAAGTCCGCTCTAGATCCGCCACTGAATAGGTACTTAAAGCGTTGAAATACATAGTGGCAGGTATAGGGCATTCTTCAAGGTCGTGCGGTCTATGGAAGCGATTAAAGCACCTCTCCCCTACTGCTTTCATAAGAAAACAATTTTTTTATTAAAATTAATTTAATCTATACCAATCGAAATTCATAATACCCATTTACTTCTAATTTTCAATCCAAATCCGTCTCTGCATGCGTCCCTGACCAGCGCAGTATAAAACTTACTACATTAAGTACTGCCCTCTGATTGGCCGGGCGAAATCATCTTTTTAGCCCTATACGCGTAATCTATCAAGTTTCGAGATGGTCATCGGTCTACGTTGGATATTGGATCTGCTCGGCTAACGGCCCTGTCACGTGCCTTTTTAATTATAATTAAATCGACGAAATATCTAGTTTACCCTCCATGGATTCGGAAGTTTGTTTACTTTTGTACTTTGTTTTTGAGTTCTTCTTTATTATTTTGTGATGAAATGGAGCAACAAAATGCTTTGTGAAAATTTACCATACAATTACAAACCGAATTTCCGTTTAAAGAAAAGCAAACTGTAAATGCAAGATAATATGTTTTTTGTTTTCACTCTTTATCAGGGTTGGGTCAGTAGAAAACTTTAGGTAATCTACCTAGGTAAAAAACAGTAGAAAATTGTTTTTCGATAGACAAATTACGTAAAAATAAAATAAAATACAAAAAAATACAGAAGAAAAATGGAAAAATCATAGGTACACAACCTCACATTTTTTGACAGTACCTACCTACATGACAGTATTATTTTTTGGCCATTAGGGCCGCTTTCAGAGAAGCGTCTTTTTGCAGTCGAAGTGGGCTGCAAGAATGTCGGCGTTTTGTGGTCGACTGTCGCTACTTGCAGTCGCCATTTAACAATGCAAAGAGAGTTTCCTTTTTACACCGGCGACATTTTTGTAGCCCACTTCGACTGTAAAAAATCGCTTGTCTGAAAGCGGCCTAAAACTTAGTTATTCAAATTAGACTATCGAAAACGTAAAACGTTAAAAAACCTATTCTACATATCGAAAACAAAAATGTAGATATTTTAGACAGGGGTTCGCCATGGCCTCAAATACATCAACTTAACAACCCTAAAGCACTGCACTGGTTTCCACCGTAGAGAATGAATCAGAACTTGAATATAATATGATATTTCACGTATTTATACGAAAATACTGAGATGCAACTTCGTGCAGATCTTAACCAAACACGAAGAATGTATTCTATTTAACAGCGAAATTCACAGCACTTTTACTATACGTTTAAAAGAATGGTAACCTGTGTTACCGGGCACACGTCCCCAAAATATCAATTACTTTAACATTAGAAAATCACTTTGCCTAACACACATGTTAGATCAAAACACGTTATATTATTGTTCAGCCACGTGGAGCATCTGCTTACGTTGAAATCTAACAGGACACTTGTTTGTTTATGGCGCTACAGCGCTGTGGTCTGAGACGTCCATCAATCACATGTGGTCACGAGGACCCTATTGACCAGCCAATGAGAAGCAACCGTTAAGGCATTCAAGTAATGTTTGCCCATTGTCGGTCAAAAAAAACATCAAAGAAATTTATTTACATATTCTTGAAGCCGCAAACCTATTGCAAAGCTACCGATTTACGGTTTTCGTAGACATGAATGTAATATTATTTAGTTTAGAATATAGCATGTTTTTATGTTTACAAAAGACGTGATGCTTTCCGAGAATTAGAATACTGCGGGTCAATTTATGTTTATTACTTTGATTATTAGAAAACGTGTTTCCCAAACAGTAGGTAGATACCCAACTCTGCTCATAGGTCAACTCTTGGCCATATTACGGCGCTTTGCCTCCTGCGGGCCTACCAACAGCGCTTCCCCATTCTCCTAACGCCCCTGGCATACTTCCTTCGAGTTAGATAAAAAAAAACACGTGCCAATATTTTCAAAACAATAATATTGTGTTTTATGTCAGTATCTGGTTATTCAGTAAATGCTTAATCTACCTTATTAACTTTAGGATCAAATTCCGTTTAAAAACTCGTAACAGGCAACAGTCTTAGCTTGCAAGTGTTGATATAAGGTATAAAGTAAACCTTTTATTATTCATTTTTTATGGAAGAAGTCCATCTCTCTTTTATTATTCGGTGATATTGTTATAGAAAAAAGTTGCAATTTAAAATGGTGGCGATCTTGGCAAATCTTTAAACAAAACGTAAAGAATAACAATCACTCTATATATATGTATAAGGAAAAGTAAAATAATTAGATTAGATCCAAGCAAAACACTTTTGACATTTAAAAAATGGTTTTATGTAGTGGATGTTTTGAATTCGGTTTTCTTGGCATACCTTCAATAATAATTACACTAATTTTAAAAAAAGTGACAGGCACGTGTACGTTTTTGATATTTAAAAATAATAGAATAACAATATAAAAGCGGAAATATATTTACAAAAATTGCAAAAAAATGTTTTTATAAATTTATGAGATTCGAGCTGTGCAATATTTATGTTACTACGTTACAAAAATATTAGATTATCTTTATCTTAGTTTTGACACATTAGCAGCAAAAGCTATACTGTCAATCACTTGTAGCTAAGCAATTAAAACGAATAAAAGGATAACATTAAAGCCATTTAACGGATTTTAAACAATATTCTTATGCTGGTTTACTACAGTAAGTTTTTTTTTCCCATATTCATTCATAAGGGTTCATCGCTACGTTCTTTATGAATTTGTGTTGACTTTACAGTGGTCTGACTGTCATGAAGTTTTTGACAATCCAAATGTTAAATGAAAATATTTTAGTACTTTAAAGATATTAACTTAAGAAAAAGGAGTGAAATAAAATAAAAAATTAAAAGAAATCCAAAACAATATGCATCAACAAAAGAAAAAGAAATGCACATTATTAAAGGAGTAGAAAATATAACCTCACTTATTTTTATTAGCTTGTCATTCTAACTTCACGTAAAGCTTCGGGGAAAGATAAAACATTGCAACATCAGAACTTCTCTAAAGTCAACGTAACCATTCAACATTTTGACCCTGAGCGACTTCATGAATTCATTCGCGAAGTTGGAAACACAGTCCTTTAGTTTTTACCCTGGATTATTCACCTTCAAACTTCTGTAGAAAGAACATGAATTTCCGTTCCTAAATCTGGATAGGTTTTAAAATTCGTTAAAAGTTTTACAGAAGGTATAAGTTTCTTTGTTCCGTTTCAATTATTAGGTAGATACTTAGTTAATTTTTGTTTTGCAAAGCATATATTTATATTTGCCACCTTGTAGGCATAAGTGTAATGTTGTCACCGACTTACAATACAATAATTCAACGTGAATATTAAAACCATTTCGCTCCTTCTTTATATTTATTTGTTTGATTATTTGAGCATGCCCGTACCTATACAGTGAGAACATCTAACATGGAATAACTTCTGTATTGTCACTTTGGTATATTTTTCTAAAAAATCGCGCTCGGGCACGTGAACTATTATTTTTATTAGGCATTTTATGAACTTAAATACGCGTACACAGGGTGAGCCAAAAAATACTTATAATGGTCAACTTTTTTTTAATGGAAACCCCATATTTTTTTCTCATATTTTTAAAGAACACCTACTTTTCCGCCTTTATCCATTATTTATACAGAGCGACTAATAATTTGCTAGAATTAAAAAATAACTATGTATTACACTTAGTTTAGTTTAAAAGATGATGAAAATGTCGTCCTTTCACTTGCTGGCAGCAACCTACTCGTAAATAAAATTCATTTCTCACTTTCTGAATAAGCTTTGGTGTAATAGCTCCACAGTCATAGCTTATTCGTTCTTTTAATACCTTAATACTTTCGGGTTTTGTCTTAAAAACTTTACTTTATAAGTATCCCCACAGGAAAAAAAATGAAGAGAGGTAAAATCCGGAGATCTCAGTGGCCATTCTATAACCCCTTCTGCCAATCCATCTATTTGTAAAAATTTGGCTTATCCGCATTTGGCACTTGTGGATCCAAAGCATTGGGAAACAAATCTGCTAAGAGCAAGTTCTTGCTATAGAAATGACAAGCTCTAGTTAAATTATTATCAAAAATATGGGCCCAATCATACTATTCCCAATAATTCCAGCCAAACATTAATTTTTTGGAGCCACTGGGTATGTACCTCCCTTATTCAAAGGGGATTCATATCCGCCGGATAATGGCAATTTTGTCGATTAATATGATCATGTAACATAAAACAGAAAATAATACGTTTTTTGAGTTTAAGACATTTCTGTCAATTAAATCCATCATTTCCTTACAAAACTACAGTCTCCTATGTAGAGCATCTTCTGTCAAACTGTAGAAGCTGTATTTTGTAAGGGTGATACTTGTATAATTTAAGAATATTTAGTACAGAAGTCTGACATATACCATTTTCTCTGCCTAGTTATCTTCTGGCAATGAATGGATTCTCTTCAATTGTTAAGAGTACATCTAATTTCGTATTATCGTCTGTCCAGTGCATATTGCCTCTTAGTAGATGTAGATCTAAAATGTCCATTTTCTCCAAAGGTTTTCTTAATTTTACTTATCGTACTTTGACTTATAGGGGACAAGTCTAGATGTTTTTCCCTAAATAATTTAATCACTTCCTGTTAAGTTCTAGATTTATCTCCGTATCCTACCATCATTATACAGAGTGGCAAAAATGTCGCGCATAATACCTGTAACTTTTAAATTACCTCGTATACGAAAAAGTGACCTTTATGAAAGTTGTTCAGTAAATTTTTTCCCACATTTCTGCCTGCATGAAATTTTTCTGTCATTTTTGGTTTGGTTGCCATAGAGACTAACTTACTTTTTTTAAATGGAACACCCTGCATATGATTGCATATTTTGATTCTACTGGGAAAACTCTAAATTTTTTGTATTTTAAATTTTCACCTATCTGCAAGCGTTTCCGAGATAATGACAGCTCAAAATGAAAAACTTCCTAATTATAAATATTCCTACCTAATAACCACCAGATAAGTCAAGGTGTTTTCATGACAGCGACTTAAGAGGTGTCAATTTTGAGTTCCTGTTTAATTGTCTATTTTTTGATTTCTAATTTGTTTACACTATGGTTCATCTGAATGAGAAACAACGAGTGGAAATTTTAATAATGAGCGGTTACGGAAATATGGAGAGATCGCAAGATCAGGTTTGTCAACTTTCAATGGATTATATCCAAATATGCCTCCAATAAATCAGTCAACGGTGTGTCGAGTAGTAAAGAAATTTCGAGAAACAGGCAGTGTTAGGGAAGCCGCTAGATCAGGTCGACCAAAAACAGCAACCGGGGGACACAAAGCTTTGGATATCATGCCCTCAATACATGAAAATCCAACACAATCATCCAGGCCAATAGCAATGGATTTTAATGTATCTCATCAGTCAGTGAAAAAATTGTTTAAGCAGGAGAAGTTGCATCCCCCTACAAGAACTACAAGATAAAGTTGGTGCACGAGTTAAACAAGGACGATTTTGATAGAAGAGCTGAATTTTATGAGCTGATAATGGAAAGATGCAATAACGATAATAACTTCGAAAAATATCATTTCGCGGATGAAGTTACTTTCCATTTAAATGGCATTGTTAATAGACACAATTATCGTTATTGCTCTGCTGAGAATACTTACTGGTTCCAGGAAGGTCATACTCAGAGGCCCGAAAAAGGTAATGTTTGGGCGGGCATAGTTAGTAGACATATTGTGGGACCTTTTTTCATAGATGATAATTTGAATGGCTAAAAATATCTAGACCTCCTCAGGAATCACATAGTTCCTTCTTGCAGAATGATTTTACCGGGTGTAAATAATGGCATAAACGAACAGGTATGGTATGTTAGACAATACATACGCGAACAATTTTCAGGACGTTGGATAGGCAGAAGAGGTGCTATTGACTGGCCAGCGCGATCCCCGGACTTATTCCCGCTCGACTTCTTTTTGTTGGGCACCTAAAGAACAAAGTATACGTTAACCGTCTAAATGACTTCAAATCTTTAAAAGTCAGAATTAGTGTTGAACACCTGATCCACAGAAAAGGTTTCACTTGTTTATTATTCCGATGTTAAGTTGTTCAATTTTCTAGGCTATTTATATCATATGCTTTAAAAAAAAAAAAAAAAAAAAGTTGGTCTCTATGGCAACCAAACCAGAAACGACAGAAAAAAATTCATGCAGGTAGAAATGTGGGGAATAATTTACTGAACAACTTTCATAAAGGTCACTTTTTCGTATACGAGGTAATTCAAAAGTTACAGGCATTATACGCGACTTTTTTGCCACTCTGTATATATATTAGGATCTTAATACGATGAGTTTCTGTTAAATTGCCCATTTTAAGCCCGATCTTGTACACAAATTTGAAATACGTCAGTGTTTAACGACAGTTAGGTACATAATATCAACAATCAAACATACCTGATACATTCTTTATCCAGCCAAAAATAAAGGAAGGTTATTATTCAGAATGTGAGAAATGGGTTTTATTTACGACTGGGCTGCTGCCAGTAAGTGAACGGACGACATTATCAACACCTTGTAAACCAAGTGTAATAAATTTTATTAGAGATATTTTTGAATTCTAGCAAATCTTTTGGTCGTTCTGTATAAATAACGGTTAAGGATGGAAACGTTAAACTCCAGCCCCAATATACAACAGGCGTTCTTTAAAAATGTGACAAAAGAATACGGGATTTCTATTTAAACAAAAAATTGGCCATGATAAGTAATTTCACCCAGTATACGCGTATTTTAGTTCATAAAATACGCAATAAAAAATAATAGTTCACGTGTCACAGCGATATTTAGAAAAATGTGACAATACAGAATTTATCCATGTTAGATGTTCTCACTCTATATTCAACGTTGAGAGTTGACATTACCATATAATGTGGAGGTGTGTTCTAAACGATCTCACATTATGTACGAACATAGATAATTAGTCGACTTAATTTATTGCAGACAGGTACGTATTATATATTCGAGATATGAATCTACACTCCACACTAATTCTTATTATCATAGACTGTATTGTTTTTTGTAACCTGTCTCGTAAACAAAAGGTTTTAATGCGCAAAATAATATTATTTGCCAAATATATAATTTTAGTTCTAGGATTCTTATGTATAGTTAATTGCATTCTAATCTCTTTTGACCTAAATTATAAGTCCAACTTATGTTTATTTTGCGAATATTGAACCTTGTGTTTGTTAGTCTAACAATTTGGCTTCTAACAAAAAACCTCTAATTTTCCTTGAAATATTTATACTCTGTCTCACATAATAATTATTATTATTGTATTAATCACAATAGAAGCCTGAAAAACACACTACACTAACATATTACTAAAACTGAGTTAAGAATCATATGAAACATAAATTACTATACGTAGCTATATTTTCTGTGACTATGTCCACTCTATTTATACACTAAATATATGCTCCCTTGTACATGAAAAAAAAAACCAATAGTTATTGGGTTAAAAATTAAAAAACTGCTTTATAAACTTTTTTTTTTAAATATGTCATACATTGTCATATAGGCTTTTTCATTAAACTCCCTACCAATAATTTTTAATATGCTCTGTCTATAAAGTGTTTAATACTCGTACCACTCACTTTTGGCACGATGAAAATCCAAGAGCAGTCCGAAGAACTAATTGTCAATATAGGTTCTCCGTCAATTTGGAGGCGGGAATAATTGGAAATCAGTTGATTGGTCCAATTGAAATGCCCAATAATTTAAGCAGCGAGAGATATTTGACCTTTCTTCAAAATCAGTTAGCAAGACTGTTGGACGAAATACCCTTAAAGTCCAGGTTGGGGATGTATTTCCAACACGACGGTGCCCCTGCCCATTTTGAACGACCTATTCGTAACTGGTGAAATGAGAATTATCCTGAAAGGTGGATAGGTAGAGGTAGACCAGTATCCTGGCCAGCGAGATCGCCGGACTTAAATCCACCCGATTATTATTTTTGGGGTCATATGTGCAACATTCTTTATGCAACGGAGGTGGATACCTGTGAGGATCTGCTTCAGCGAATTTTTCAAGCTGGAAATGAAGTAAGAAGAAATCCTTTTCAGATTCTTCGGGCCTCTCACAACATTCGCCGTAGAGCTGGACTTTGTCTATTTGAACACCTTCTCAAGGAGTAGTTCTTGGTTTAGATTTAAATTTTATTCTTCAAAAAATTTTTGTTAAGCAACCCTATTTCATGTCGCATTATTACTCTCTAAATAAGTTGTCATCTTTATTTCGTTTTCAATTTATTTAGTTTCGTAAGAGGCGTAATAGCTGACTGCGTATGATTTAAAAGCATTTACTTTTATTAACTTTGTAGTTTTTAGTACATTTTTGATATAAAAGCTTTAAGAATAATCTTATTAATTAATTCCTTTATGGACGTGATTTTCTTTAAAACGATTCTACTCAAAAACTGTCCTATCAAGGTGAACTAAGTGTACCTTTTTTACGCAGAATACTTTGAAATTTCATAATTATTAAGCAAATAATAAGAAAGACGACTGGTTGAAAAAATGGGATTATTTTAACCTTTAACCACCTCGGTATGTGACGCTTATGACTAAATTTTTGAAATTCTGAATTCAGAAACTGACTTATCGTTAAAAGTTAATAACCATACCTTATTTCAAAATTTAATTATAAACGGTTTCGAAAATATTTAAAAAAAAAAACGATTTCAGGGTTTCCCATTCGAGCACTTATGTCCATATGAAAAAATTCTATTATTTTTAGCCGGAGAATATGGTGGTAAAGTATTGGCCCTTAATTTCGGGACACCCTGTATTTAAAAACCCCGATTTAAAAGAAAATGGTCTCTCACAAAAGATGCTCAAACTGACGGTATGCCCAAAGCTCAGTAGCACCGGATATAGTATAAGAATTCTAAGCAAAGAAAGCCTAAGAATAGTATACTGCTCTAATTTTGAATCGCTTGCTCGATATGGAATAATCTTTTGGGGCAGTAACTGAAATATACAGTAAATATTTGTAATACAAAAACGAATTGTAAGGGGTATAAAACACATATAGTTTGGTAAAACCTGTAGAGGAGCTTTTAAAGAATTGAAAGTAATGACTGTGTATGGTTTATATATCTATGAATGCCTATGTACAAAAATAAAAAAAAATTGGGGGAAAAATGAAAGATATGACATAAGAACGCAAGATAAAATGTACCCAATTCACAGATTGGCCTTAACGGAGAAAAGTCCATTCTACATGTGGGAGTTCCGTAGTGCAGGCAGTCATCAGAACCTCAACAGGATTGCTCTACAGGCAAAGGAAATATCGAGATTGTTTGGTTTATCAGAATAAATCACCAGCTTGAAATGTCCCTACAAATAAGAAAATCTAAAAATGTTACGTTAATCGACCGTGCTGGCCACCTGGCAGTAGGGTTGCCAACTCGTCGGAAATCGCTGTAATATATCGGAATCGCGGTTCTGTGTCCTGCCAAAAATTAAAAACTGACTGGGATCCGGGATTGTCCCAAAATCAGGCTTTCTCAGATACTGTACCATATTTTTGGTCTTTTGGTAAAATGTGGCAGCAGTGTATACCAAATAATTTATTGTCTATTATTATATATTGTTATTGTTATATTTAAATTAAGTATTCATGTATGCATTTTTGTTACTGGCTTGCGTGTATATTATTATTTTTAAGATAGGCTTTATTTATTTTATTTGGATTCTGCTATAGGCAAAATAATTTATTACCAAATAACAATAATAAAAGGTTGCAATGATGTATAAAAGTAAAAACACATACATATTTTTATATTTGGATGGCACATACTGGGAGAAAAAGCTATTGCTACTTTATCTACTTCAACTTTGCTGCCTCAACCAGCGCCGATGTGTCCCGGAATGACATTCTGGAAAGTTGGCAACCTTACCTGGCAAATCCTCAATTAGTAATATAGCAACATTAGTAGCAGTAAAAAGTGAAGGCACTTTAATCAGAAACTACCGTGGGAACAAAAATTATTATCATCAAAGTGTGCTTTGCATCTAAGGCTACTGCCTAGCGGTAGAGCTTAATACCTGTTGGGTCTTAGTAAATACCAGCAGTATCAATCAATCAGTTATTCCGTCATCTTTAACAGTCACAAGTAATTTGATTCATGGCTAATTTATTCAATTCAAGCAATGGGTATTACGGAATAACACAAAAATTCATGGTTGAAGCGTTTTTTCGAAACAGGGTTAGAGTAAATGGTGAGTGGTAATACAATCAGCGTTTGTGCATGGACGATTTTCGCGAAAATTTTCCTAGTGCCGTTTCTCATGAAGCGTATGGTCAGCGCTGACGGTCAGAGCTGACGAGTTATTACCATTACCTTAAATATACCTCTTCAGAAAAACGCGTACCGTACGCACGTAGCATCTCATACGCCGGGCCACCAGCAAGCCTGTCCGCTCATCTCCTGTACGAGATGCGTACGTACGGTTACTTTCAAAAGCGCGCTGACGATCAGCTCGTACGCGAAGACAGTGTTGTGACTTGTTTATGCAAAAAACAATGCGTTCCTGGAAATAGCAAGGCTCCTCGTTGAAAATTTTGGCAATTTGTCTAACGAACTCAAATAGGTAAAAAACAAGAAACGTTTCGTATATTAAATATTATTCATTATAATTTATATCCGTACAGCAGGTGATATTAAATCTTTAAATCATGCCAGGGCACTTGGCCTGGTAAACTAATAGAATAGTTTGCAAATTGATCTCGGACCGAAAATCCTGTTCTTTTACGAAAATGTAGTGCAGGGTCAATATCTAAATATCCTCATGTGTAATGTATGGTGAAATGCATAATCATGCCTGGAGCGCACAAACTTATGCAGAATATAACAAGCTCTGACAATTTTTTCAGAAAGGCGAAACGATACATTTAAAGAAATATGGAAAGTTCTTTATTTGTTACTAAGAATACCAAAAGTACATTCAATATAACGGCTAGCGCGTGTCAGACGATATTTAAAGATTTTCTTTTTTGGTTCAAACTTTTTCGTACATGTAGATGCATTAATCGAAATGCTTCATCCCCGACAGTAACGTATGGTAGTGGCTTATTTCCGAACTTCCACGGATAGACGCATCTTCAGGAATTTGTAGCATATCATTTTCAAATTTCTGGCAAAAAGTGCTGTCTTCAATCACTGTTGAATTGGACAATTTGCCGTAAGCCCCAACATTAATATAAGTGAACATAGAATTGGTATGGCATATTGCCATCAGCACAATTGAACAAAAATGTTTCAGATGTCTCGCACTAACAAGTGGGTGAACCCATAATATTTTTTTTCTTTCCGGCGTTTAATTAATAAATTGCACGCAACGGCAACGCCGCGACTTCTATAGCTTGTCAGATACATTTTTAAACTGGCCACCAGTCATCATGTGAAAACATTTTCACGGTACGTGCCTATGGTACGTGCGTACGATACGTGCTGACCATACGCTCCATGTGAAACGGCACTAACGTCGCGGCTCTTACTGCTCGGGATTTTTAGCACTGCCTGAGAAGAACCGTGGCTCTGTTCATCTTACTCCGTGTATCCCTGCTTCAGTACACTCTTTAGTTTCTGAGCCGTCTGTGTACCAAATTATTGCCCCATATGCTATTGTTTTTTTGTTCCACACATCCCGTTCATCGATTACGGTCTTGAATGGTATGTCATGGCGATACCTGGGATTTATATGGTCTTATCTCATTTCTAGCTCAGGTATCGCATACTGTACATACGTGTCCAGTTCTATGTTTCCCAGAAAGTGACGTAGAACTCTGCAGTCTGTATAGTCCCATTCTTGTCTCTCCTTTAATCATTAAATGAAGTGGGGGAAGGTCTAAGATATTCTCCATTGCGGATGTGGGGGGGTCGATTTTAGAGGCCAGTCTTTGTAGACTTCCTAGCTTTGATATTGTGATTATCTGCTGTGCCTTTGGCTACCAGACCAGAGCTGCATACGTGATTGCAGGTCTTCATACACTGGTGTACAGGCAGTGCACCAGCCTAGGTGAGAGTCTCCATATTTTTCCGTATATTCGTCTAGTTACTGCCAAGGTTACTTCCGACTTCTGGATTATTATTTGTTCTAGGTTAGTCTGGAGTCCGAAGATACTGCCAAGTGTTGTCAAGGTTTTCACCTCGTAGGGTTAGGGGTCCCAATCCCTCTTTCTTTCCGCGTTTTGTAAAGAGGATTATGACAGTCTTTTGAGGACTGATGTTAAGTCCTTCCTGCCCTACTCAGCTTTCCAGGATTTTGATGTTGTTTTCTTTGTTAAAATAAATGGATCTGCGTCAATATTGTTTATTTATATGTAAACTTATTTTCGCACAATTTGAACTTAGTTTAGCACCAGTGCTAAAATAAACCACTATTGACAATTTGCAAGAGATTACTTTTCGCGACGAAAAAAGTATTTTAATACTAATTTAAATTTATTTTACGATTATGTCGAAAACGGACAACAATATATAAAAAAACATACACCCTTGTTAGAGAAATTAATGAAAAAGCAATTTCTGGCCAAATATAAAGGGTGTGCTATTAAAAAAATATTACTATTATTACGGTTTTACGTTCAGATTAGTTAAAAATTTAATTTGAGAGCCAAATCATTCGAAGTTATGAATCAGATGGATCTGGTTCGTATTATTAATATTTATTTTATAATATTGAAGTACCCCTTCACAATTGTTAGATAATACTTTAAATAGGTAGGTCGTCAATCATTAGGACGTTTACAGATAAAAGAATAGTAGATATGTATTTAAAATAAATAATAATATAGTACAACTGGGTTACGTACATAAACCTTTTTTTTTCTTTTGCTTGTTGCGAGGGTGTACACCGAACAGAAAATTGTATCTTTATTTCTTCCTTGTTTGTTTTGTTGTTGTCTTTGATTGTTTTCGTGTTATTCTTTATTCACTAGTTTGTAGCATTTATTTTAAAGTACCTGCTTGATTTATGATGGAATAATTGGATTTAAAGCAGTAACTCTTTCACTGACTGAGAGGGTGATTGTCTTGACATTTTGCATAAGGTTTTCTTTAGGATTCTAACAGTAGGTATGAATTCCCATAGAAAAATGGGTGTATTAGGGGGTTTAAAACAATTGCAGGATAAGGGCCCAGGCATCCTTTTTTAATAACTACCCTAAAACCACCCCCAAAGGTACAGGGTCTTTCAACGAGGACTGAACAGGGGCTCATTTTTGAGCTTCCTTGTATTTAAAGAAAAATCCAAAATAGCCAATCGATGTACTTTTTCCTGCAGAATTCAAAAATGAAACCAAAAATTTATTTGAACTAGAAACAAAAGAGTTACGCTATGGATAAGGTGTTTTTTTAAATGGAACATAGCTTTTTTTATACGATTTTTGGAACGAGTGATTTTTTTTTTGTCCGTTCTGATTAAAATATTTAATATTGTGACAGCTATTTTTATTAAATTTTAATGTTTTATCCAGTATAATTTAACTTTAACCTGTTTGAAACATACACTAGGTAATAAAGGTATAATCACCTTTGAATCCTTCAAAGTCAAAAAATTTGACAAATTTATCATAATATTGCCGAAATGAAATATTCATTAGATGAGAGATTGCAGATTGTTATCTTGTTCTACAAATGCCAAGAAAATGCAAGAGAATATTTCATTTCGGCAATATTATAGTAAATTTGTCAAATTTTTTGACTTTGTTTGAAGGATTCAAAGGTGATTATACCTTTATTACCTAGTGTATGTTTCAAACAGGTTAAAGTTAAATTATACTGGATAAAACATTAAAATTTAATAAAAATAGCTGTCACAATATTAAATATTTTAATCAGAACGGACAAAAAAAAAATCACTCGTTCCAAAAATCGTATAAAAAAAGCTATGTTCCATTTAATAGCGTAACTCTTTTGTTTCTGGTTCAAATAAATTTTTGGTTTCATTTTTGAATTCTGCAGGAAAAAGTACATCGATTGGCTATTTTGGATTTTTCTTTAAATACAAGGAAGCTCAAAAATGAGCCCCTGTTCAGTCCTCGTTGGAAGACCCTGTACATTAATTTAGTTTTTTGCGATTATCTCGAAACCCATTAGTTTTTTGACAAAATGACAAGAGTAATAATTTAAAGAGCTATCGACATTGTCTATATTCAGTAGATTAGTAGTCAAAGAAAGAGAGAGTAAAAATAAAAAACATATAATTTTTGCCATATGAGGCTAATTTTTCGTATTCATCTACACCTATTATAGCTTTTAAAAAAGGATGCCTGGGTCATTATCCTACCTTTATTTTAAGTCCCCTAATAATCACTTTTAGAGCAAGGGCCAAACTTTAACACGGACGGTAACTCACACCATACTATTCATACCTACTATATAAGCTATAATAGACGATGTCATAAAAAGTTTGTTAGAATTAATACGATTGGAATTAAAAATAATTCGAGGTGTGTTGAGCTTTTTTAAATTTAGGAAGGTTTAATTTTGGTATTTTCTTTTAATTTTTCAGTAGTTTTTAGTTATTTTATTTCTTTTTATTTCCATCACGCATTCCCTTTTACGGCGTTTTCTTTAGCACGAATTTGATTTGTTTTTCTAGGATTTAATCATTCGACCTTCGACTAATGGAGCATCTTCTATGTATGCAAATAATATAAAAATCGAGAAACAATAGATTTATTATTGTAATCCCACGTACTTAATCAAAATTGGGCACAAGTGTCAGAAAAACATCATCGATATCAAAAGTCGAAAGGTGTTATGCAGCAATGAAAAACATATTTTTCTACAATTTTTTGAGATTAATTAAAAGACATGTATCTATTCAAACAATAAGAAAAACTAGTGTATTATTGTTTTTAGCCAAGGTTATTACTAATTTACTAATCAATTATTGAGATTTAAAAAATACTACTATTGTGTAATATAGCAACGCGTAAACAAGAATACAAATTGGATGTGTTAATAAAATAAAAATGAGAATTATTACAAGCAATACTCTTAGGACAAGTAATTAGAAGACTACTTTGTAATTTAAATATTATAACGAATATTTATAAAATTTAAATTGAAACCAAAGCATAGTATTAAAAGATAATTATTTCTTCTATAAGAGCAACTATTATTAAGACATCGCCCAATGCACATACGCACTACATATTTAATTTAAACTTAACGCCAGTATACCTGTTTTTATTTGCATTATGGCTGCCCTCAAATATATTATAAATTATTTTGCTTCCTAGTATAAAACATGAAACGTTAAAGCCAAACCTGCCTTGCCGTTTGAGTGGAAATATTAGCTAATTTTCCTGAGACCAAAACCTCGTATTGTGCCGATTAAATATACCGGCACTGGTAAAATTAGCCTCATTGGACCATATAACGGTTCTTTAAGAATTATTTTCCCTATTGATATTTTGTAAATACTAATTACAGAACTCTATACGGCGCTGTGCATCACCAGGATGTAAGTTTAGCTCGTAAACCGCCACTCTAATCCGAAACTTGCATTCTTTATATTTTGTCTAGAATCTCAAGATGTATCAAAATTTGTCAAAAAGATGCGGTGTTGCAATTTAAGAAAATAATTATTTTTTAAATAGCGCCCAATCTGGCAACAACTCGTTTATTTTTTTTCACATCATTTTCTTTAGTTGTACTAATTGCTTAAACTTTACTTTAGAAACCATAGGTCCATCTCTTCAAATAAGAAAGTTAGCTTATGCCAAGTTTTAAAGAAATAACCGTGTATATTATTTTATTTTTATAATCTCTATTAGTATCTTAACAACTTTTCTTATTAATTCCCTATACCTATCTCTAAGCGGTTTTGAGATATAAAAGATATTGTTACTTTTTAACGTCGGATCCGGAACCTAAAAAAAAAATCATATCTTTTTAGCGGTTTCAGCTAAAAAGCTGAAATTCTGAATTAATTTCATAAAATAATAGAGATTTGGCAGTTTTGAAAAATGTTGAATTAGATTCATTCTAGAACAATATTTGTGAGGGAAATATTTCTTGCAAAAACTGATTTTTTTGAAATAGAACATATTTTTTCCAAATGTGGGACCAAATTTCCTATATATGTATAATGATAATAGATATTCCTATACCTATCTCTAATACTTTCGAATATATTACGAAATTTCAAAAATAATGCTTTTTTGGTAAATGGCTATAAAACATAGAGTTGATGTTATATCCGTCAACAAGACTTTAAGGAATTTCTTGTTCAATCGAGAAGTAAAAAATGTCTGTTCAAAATATACATAATTTATTATTAAATAAATAAATAAATAAACAAAATAAGAGTTACGCAACAACACAAATAAAATAACTAATACCTATATTGTTTAAAATGTCCTCCGTTGGCCCCTAAACATTCATGAATGGTGGTGATAACATGTTCTTTGGTCACTTTTTTGATTTCTTCTCCATCTATAGACCACCGAGGTGTTTTTACGCGATTTCGTAAATCTTTCCTTGTTATCAGGGGCGTCTTCTAGGCTATTTCTTTAATTCTACCCCACAGATAGAAATCTAGCAAAGTAAGATACGAGGACCTGAAGTTTATTTTCGAATACTGATAAAATATTGTCAGTTGAGTCAGTATCCAATACTGGATAATATACACTGAACTAATATAGTGTTTTATTTAAAAATAATTAAACAAGTTATGACCTTGTAAAACGTGTATTTTAATGTCTAAAGTCCTATTTTGGGGCACTTAGCATAAGTTGATAAATGTTTCACAAGTACGACGCAAACTTAATCAATTAGTATACTCCAGTGTGAATTTGACCAAAAGAATTAAAACAGATGTTAATGATTTAATCATTCACAAAATACAAAATATTTGAAAAGAGAGGTAAACCTTAATAAAACGCAGCTTTAGTTTAATCATAGAAACTGAAAATGAAATAAATTTAATATTATTTTAATTCCCTTTAAAAAATACTTTGACACGTTGTTATTTTAAAATATACCTCCAATGCGAAAAGAAAGCTTTTTTAAAACCAAATTAATCTTATGTGTCAGAAAACGTGAACCCTGTATAATTGGCTTCTATTTATAAATACCCTTTATTAAATTATTTTAATATAGACATTCTGTATTTTCCAAACATAGTTTCAGGCTCGTACAAACTAATTATAAAATTATATAATAGTTATAGCAAAAAGTTAATATTCAACCTTCTATATCAAATAAGTATAATTATATTAGACTTGTTGAAAATTGTATTTATTAAACCGGTATATTATTGTACCTGTGACGACAAGGAAAATGAACAAATTATTAATTTTTAGTTTGGGTAAAACCAAAGCAATTAAAATTTTATTTGAATACACGTATCAAAGAAAGAAAAACCAATAAGATGCCAATCTTAATATTTGCAACACTCGATTTTGTTATCGCAATGAAAGTATGATATAAATGAACGAAATTAAAGAAGCCGATCAATTTCTTATAATAAATAGATTAAAAATGTTTTTTTACAAAATTTTAATATTGTGTATGTTAATAAATTAATTATTTAAAAAAACATATCACTTTATCAAGAAACGCTTGGACACGTTAATACTTTTATTGTTAGGTTCTGGGCCTGTAGGGTACCTAAACTTATTTTGGCTACAGCTCAAAATAAATAAAAATAAATAAATGAATAAATAAATACTGTGTATATTTTTTGATTTTATTCTACTTGAAATTGTAAGCATGGCTCATTGTAATATACCTATTTATACAGAGTGGCAAAAAAGTCGCGCATAATGCCTGTAACTTTTGAAATACCTCGTATAAAAGTGACCTTTATGAAAGTTGTTCAGTAAACTATTCCCCACATTTCTACCTGCATGAATTTTTTCTGTCATTTCTGGTTTGGTTGCCATAGAGACCAACTTACTTTTTTTAAATGGAACACCCTGTATATGATTCCATATTTGGATTCTAGTGGGACAACTCTGAATTTTTTGTATTTCAAATTTTTATTTATTTAAAATTGTAACAAACTTTATAATAACAAAATAAATAGCCTAGAAAATTAAACAACTTAACATCGGAATAATAAACAAGTGAAACCTTTTCAGTGGATCAGGTGTTCAAAGTTACCACCATTTTCTGCTAAGCAGAGCGCCAGTCGATTCCTGAACCCGTCTACAGCGTTTAAAGGGAAGTCCTCTGGAATGGCCCGAATTACAGCAGTAATTCTGACTTTTAAAGATTTTAAGTCATTTGGACGGTTAACGTAGACTTTGTTCTTTAAGTGTCCCCACAAAAAGAAGTCGAGCGGGGTTAAGTCCGGGGATCGCGCTGGCCAGTCAATAACACCTTTTCTGTCTATCCAACGTCCTGGAAATTGTTCGCTTTTGTATTGTCTAACATTTGCCGCATAATGCGCAGGTGCTTCATCCTGCTGGAACCATACCTGTTCGTTTATGCCAAATTACCATCTATGAAAAAGCTCCCACAATATGTCTACCAACTATGCCCGCCCAAACATTAACTTTTTCGGGCCTCTGAGTATGGCCTTTCTGGAACCAGTGAGTATTCTCAGCAGACCAATAACGATAACTGTGTCTATTAACAAGGCCATTTAAATGGAAAGTAGCTTCATCCGAGAAAATGATATTTGTTGCAAAGTTATTATCGTTATTGACTCTTTCCATCATCAGCTCACAAAATTCAGCTCTTCTATTAAAATCGCCCTCGTTTAACTCGTGCACGAACTTTATCTTGCAGGGATGCAGCTTCTGCTTAAACAAATTTTTCACTTAGTGATGAGACACATTAATAGTATATTATTAACCAAGGTTTAGACAGCCATCATTATTGCCCGAGCGGCAAGTTTGAATCACGAGGAGCGAAGCGACGAGGGATTTAAGACGCGAGGGCTAATAATAAGCTGTCTAAACCGTGGTTAATATAATATTTTTTCCACTACTACAAACTTTTATAAGACATTTATCTTTATAGTATTATTAATTATAAAAAATTATAGGTAGGTATAAGTATATTTTTTAATCAAGTTACCCGCGCTTTGGAATTGGCAAAATATTTTGTTGTTTTGTCAGGTGGCTTTGTTAATGTTAACTTTTGTTCATTTATGTCATCAGATTTCACGATCTATCTATAATGTATTGATTATTATCTAGTTGCCTAACTATTTAAAATGTTTATGAATTCATGTTGTAGAATTAAAAAATCAAGTTACCTGCGTTCAAATAGATTATTGAAGATCGGTCAATAATGGATTTCAATGCCTTATTATTGACCATGGTCAATAATAACTTATAAGGTAGAGAAAAACGATTTGTAACGTTAATAATCGGTCAACAATGGCGATGTTATAGGTTAGTAGTGAAAAAAATCCATTGCCATTGGCCTGGATGATTGTGTTGGATTTTCACGTATTGAGAGCATGATAGCCAAAGCTTTCTCTCCTCCGGTTGCTGTTTTAGGTCGACCTGACCTAGCGGCTTCCCTAACTCTGCCTCTTTCTCGATATTTCTTTACCACTCGACATACCGTTGCCTGATTTATTGGAGGCCTATTTGGATATAATTCATTAAAAAGTTGAGAAACCACATCTTGCGATCTCTTCATATTTCCGTAACCGCTCATTATTAAAATTTCAACTCGTTGTTTCTCATTTAGATGAACCATAGTGTAAACAAATTAGAAACCAGAAAACAGAGAATTAAACAGGAACTAAAAATTGACACCTCTTAGGTCGCTGTCAAGAAAACACCATGACTCAACTGTTGGGTATTAGGTAGGAATAATTATAATTAGGAAGTTTTTCATTTTTGAGCTGTCATTGTCTCGGAAACGCTTGCAGCAAAAAATTCAGAGTTTTTCCAGTAGAATCCAAATATGCAATCATATGCAGGGTGTTCCATTTAAAAAAAATAAGTTAGTCTCTATGGCAACCAAACCAGAAATGACAGAAAAAATTTATGCAGGTAGAAATGTGGGGAATAATTCACTGAACAACTTTCATAAAGGTCACTTTTTCGTATACTGGGTAATTCCAAAGTTACAGGCATTATGCGCGAATTTTTGGCCACTCTGTATATATTTTTGTCGATTTATAGAAGTTTAAGAATTGAAATTTTCCTATACCGGGTGTTTTCGCTTATTTTGGAGCACTCTCTATTTTCGGTGCTAGATAAAACTTAAAATAAAAAAGTTGAATTCTGTTTCCTGAAGTCGATATTTGTCATCGCATAAAACAAATTATGAAGTTGTTTTTTAATAGGACACCCTGTATATTATTGAACATTTTGATAGGGCATATATTTCCTTTTTTAGAGTTATATATGTTGACTATAATCCCTTTAGTAGTTTTTGAAATATTTAATTTAAAATAATAATGTTTCTTCGAAATGGCAGTAACCATGGACCGATAAAAGTAAAGAAAAGTACGTTCCGTGAAACTTAAATAAAAATTGTATGTATTTTTAAAAGGAGGGGCTTTAAGTCCTATCAAACTATTCAGCAATATACAGGGTGGTCCGCTAGAAAAGAAAATAACTGGGCGTTTTAAACAAATTAACGATATTCATTTCTTTAATCCTATGACAAATTTTGACAATAGAGTAACAAAACCTCAACTTTCGTAATTTAAAGATATTTCTAGCGCTTCAAATACACCCTGTACGCTGACAGCAAAATAATAATAATGGTAATTATTGTAATATTATAATAGATTGTCTTTATTGAACTGGATACAAAACAGGCAAAGTTTAGCTACGCTACTACAGTAACTACTAAAGGTTAGTTGAGGGTCTATAATTAAATAACCTTATTTGTGCCAAACAGTGATAATAAAGATATGAGTAAATGAAAGTTTTAAAAAATTTTTTGATATTATAAAATTAAACCTAAACCAAAAAATTAAAAGTACTTAAAATATTACCTAACTATTATTTCCATTTCTTAAGCCGACAACATTATACCAGGAAAATCTATTCAGAATAACTCATTTCGTTTTGAGCATATTTAACATCCTTCCTAAAATCCTTTCAAATTATGAAATCCTATCAAAACAAGAAAACAGTTTAGTTTTGATATGTGTGTCAAGTGCTATAAAATAAGTTTAAATTGTCAGAATCAGAGATCAGAGATATACATGGTGTTCCAACGTCAAAATTGTACAATATAATTTAAGAATACAGAAACAAAGAAAAATAAAATGATCGTTTGCTGGTATATTTTCCCATAAAATAACTGTATATTTTTTTTAAAATCACCTAGTGCAAGCTTGTAAAAATTTTAGCTTATCATTGAATGCCGTGAAAACTAAAAATTATTATATGACTACGAGCAAAGAGTAAGCAATGGTACCTTCACCAGAAAGAGTATCCAGAGCTGAAATCTTGACAGTTTTATCAACGACGCGACGCTTGGGATCCGTCGGTAGAAATAAACATCCTCAACGAACTGTATTTATATTTTTATCTGTTATAACTTTAGATTTTAAACAAAGAAGCTTATAATGAATTTTCGCCTATGATGAAAATTAAACAAGTTATAAAGTCCAAAGTGAAACGATAAAGATGTGCACATTTTCAACTGCTTGAACTGTCTTTAGCATGGTCCTACCATCTATCTCGTTCATCTTTTCTCTAACTGTAGTCTTTATATCGTCAACGTTATTGTACGTTTTCTTGTGAATTTGGTTCTTTAAACAACCTCACAAAAAAAATTAAGAGTGGTTAGGTCTGGTAATCGGGGAGTACATCTGTAATTTTTGGACAGGTGCGCCATCTTGTTGAAAATGCAGATTCTGTCTACTTATAACATCGAGTTCATCTAAGGAATTATTCAGAATTTCAATCATAAATCCCGTGTATCTTTCACCAATAAGGGTGCCCTCAAAGAAAAGAACGGACCCACAATTCTTGAACTAACCTGAACTTGTGGAGCTCTTGGATGTTCTAACAAAACATTTTTCCTTGACCAGTATTGATGTTTTTTTCTATTGTGCATTCCAAACTTTGAGAAATTGGATTCATCTGTCCATAAAATATAACGAAAGCTATTTACATTTTAGCGACAGAAATTAAGATACCAATGGCAAAAGATGAGTCTTGTCTTTTTTTAAAATCGCATGAACAGTACCATAAGACCATTTAGAGTCCTTGGTAATATATGCTATGGAATTCTCATGGTAGGCTTCAAAATATGCAATAACTTTAATTTCCATGGCCTCGCTTTTTAGGTATCCTTTTTTGTCCTTGTTTTGGCAAAAATACTTTCATTGCCTCTACCTTTCGGCAGAGTCTCAGAAAACATCACTTATTCGGTTGAATGCGAAGTGGATCTTACTCAGAGTAGTATTCCCTTGCTTTCGTAGAGGATTTTTTGCACACTAAATAAGTGTCTAACATATCACACTTTTCTACATGGGTAAATTTTTTTTTTTTTTTTTAAGTTAATAACAGGCACAACAAAACGTATAAGCTAAAAATGAACAAGAAACGTGCAAATACAAAATATTTGATGTTATTTGATAGAAAGTATCATTGTTTTTCAAAGCCTTGTAGATGCCAAATAGATATAATTAAATAATATTAAATAGTGATTGTTGTGTGGTTTTCATAGCCACCATTGTTAATATTTAAAAATTGCAATACTGACTTTAGAAGAAAGTTCATTATAAACTTTACTGTTTAAAGTTTAAAGGTTTAACACATAAAAATATAATATACCGGGGTTTCCAATAAAAACATGTTATTTTACTTCAAAACTCGAGAACACGATACTCAATTGTTTTTTCTCCATTCTTGTATCTCAGCGAGCTGTAAAAATACTAGTAGTTTGCTAAATTAAACAGCTTTGTATCTTTAATAATATCAAATGGCGAAGACTTAATTTGGATGATCCGGCTAATACAATGATGGCAGTGTCAGTATTCTTATATCAATAAAATAGAGCCTGCAATGATCATGACATAGATACTGCGCTAGCAACTATTCTAACCGCCGTCTTCTGAATTCTAAATACTGACAAATACTTTGAAATCATCCGACAAGGAGAAATTTTAACGCAACTAAATGAGCATTCCACTTCAGTCAATACAAACTATTCCGATCTGCAATAAATAAAATCATCGAAAGCAACATGATCGCCTATCTACCTATAAGTATAAGTGTTCGCGTATATTTTGCCCAGTAGATATCTCCATTATTATTGGTTTTAGACAAATGGTTAAATTAGCAAAGTTATAGCATTTTCACCGAACCTTCAAAAAATGAAATGAGCAAAAACAACTGAGTATCGGAAGTGACAGTTTTTTGACAAGTGACAGTTTTTTCAAATGGAATACCCCCTATTTTTTCATTGTATCAGTTAAAGAATTTCGTCCTTTTTTTTAAATATACAGGGTGGCCCACTCTCAACGCAGACTTCCATAGCATCTACACTACTCAACTTTTTAATATTTTTAAGTAACAGAGTCATAGGGAGGCATTAGGCCTACAATTTAAAATGATTTTAAATTATGCAGGGTCTCCCAAATAGTCGGGGCATATCAAACATACTTTTTTTTTAAACGGAACACCGTATATCTTACATTACTTTTGAATTCTGCATAAAATAACAATTATTTTTAGTAAGGTCATTATAAGTCTAAACTTAGTTTCTGAGATATCGTCGCGCGTCTAGCTTTCTAACGATACGCCATATAGCAAAACGGCTTGCATATCCCAATCTTACTTTTTTATTCTCCTCTCTCTCTTTCCAAAAATGCCAACTTGCGGTTAAACCGGAAGTAGGTACTATATTCCCGGCTTTTGAGCTACATCCGGTTTAACCGGAAGTTGACACTTTTAGAACGATAGTAGAAAAGTAAGATAGGGATATGCAAGCCGTTTTGCTCTAAGACGTACCGTTAGAAAACTAGAAGCTGTCAAAGTTCAAAAATGTCATTTTTCAAAACTCGATATCTCAGAAACTATTAAGTTTAGACCTATAATGCACTTACTAAAAAATAATTGTTATTTTATGTAAGTCCAAAAATATTGTAAGATATAGGATGTTCCATTTAAAAAAATTTAACTTTGCTATGGATCTTTTTTTTTTGGGACATCCGGTATATTTCAAAATAATTTTAAACTGTAGGCTTATGACCCTGTTTATGAAAAATATTAAAAAGTTGAGTAGTTTAGATGCTATGAAATTCTGCGTTGAGAGTGGGCCACCCAGCATAGTGGTTGTTATGGTTATTTTTTACCATTTTGGAATTATACAAAAATATAATTGAATTATCATTATCCTCATTAAAGTTTTGTAAATGGCTCATGTTACTCATAGCAATACCTGTCACCTTGACTAAATTGCTCTTGGCAACTTCTGTCTCCTTGAAAAATCTTAATAAACGTTGTCAAGATCAGGGTTTAAATGGGATACTTTGAAGAGCAAAAGTTCGAAATTCTTAAAAGATATATCAAATGTGGACACAACAAGCGAGAAGCGCAACGCGAATTCAAAAGGCGACATCTACATTTAGTAATTTCTAGTGAAAACACTTTCCGAAATGTGTTTATTCAACTTTCTGAGCGAAAAACATTACGAAGAAAGAAAAGGCATTGTCGGATACTTGAGGATGAAGAACTCGCGGTTCTTTTATATTTTCAAAGTAATTTTGATTTGTTTTTATATTCGCTTCGTATCATTTAGAAGCTTAATTTGTTTTCAGAAAATCCATAAAATTCGATAAGGAGGGACTGTGCAAGATATCTTGGCAAATGTTGCACAGTAGTTTTTAAAATTCTGAAGCAGCATAAATTCCACGACTGCGAATTCAGAAAAGTTCAAAAATTAACAGAAGAACACAAGCAAAGACGTTTAGAGTTTTCTGGTCACATGACTAACATCCTCAACAATAACGCCAATTTGTTTGAGAACATTATATGGACCGATGAATCTTCTTTTAATACGGCTTCAGCTCCAAATCTCAAAAACACACACTTCTGGGTATCGCAGAGTCCGCATCTTACAGTTGGAGTGATACGTTCTGGGTGGGTATCAGTAAATGTGTGGTGCGGCATAATGCAAAACAGAATCTTCGGTCCAATGTTCATTGATGGATCTTTGAATGGAGTTAGATATCGTGAAATGCTTGCACATGATATAGAGGATATTCTTGAAACTTTTCCTCTAAACGCCGCAAGGAATTTTATATGGCAGCAAGATGATGCTCCATGTCATAGTGTTCTTCCAGTTAGAGAATACCTCAATGAGGATTATGACATTTGGATTGGTCGTGCAGAGACGACTGCATGGCCTCCCAATAGTCCCGACACCATTAGACACATTTCTTTGGGGCTACCTCAAAAACAAGATATCTGCATCTAGACCAAATAGTGTTGCCGATTTGCAGGAACAAATCCAAATTGAAATTGACTTTCTCACTTCGGTAGGCCAGATATGATTGCTAATGCAATTGAAAAAGTAAGAGAGGGTTACCAATCCTGCATTTTAATGAACGGTGGCTATTTTGAGCAATTATAAAAACAATATATAATATGTTGTGTTATGTTTTAATTTCGTTCCAAAACGGTAAAAAATAACCCCAACAACCACTATATTTAAAAAGAGGATAAAATTCTTTAACTGATACAATGAAAAAATAGGGGGTATTCCATTTTAAAAAACTGTCACTTCCGATCCTCAGTTGTTTTTGTTCATTTCATTTTCTGAAGGTTCGGTGAAAATGCTATAACTTTGCTAATTTAACCATTTCTCTAAAACCAATAATAATGGAGATATATATTGGGCAAAATATACGCGAACACCCTGTCCATCTTTAGTTAATGCACTGATTTCAAATTTGAACATTTATACAAACTGATTCTTTGTCAATCACTGATCAAGAAATATTTTGTTGTTGCGTACATTTCAAAAACCAAATTTAAATTTAAATAACCTACTTTGTATGTGTGTCCTATTTAAATACACTAATTTTAATGTATTTTTAAGTTACGTTGGCACACATTTTTTTTCTAGGAACACGAGCTTATATAATGTCATTCAAATTGAAATAACAATTTAAGCAACACGTTTTATCGGTCACATTTTACATTTCCCGAAAATGCACTAAAAATGCAATAAAAAAAATATCTTTGTAACAAAAGCAAAGCTATGCCAAAAGTCAAGAGCTTTATGGAATTTAGATTTCCTAAAGTTGCTAGTTAAAGCAAAACGATTTCATTACACATTGCTGGCGACTTAGTTTTACTGCCAAGAAAATAAAAATGTAATATACAAAAAACAAAACACTACCTAAGTATTTATTTTAGAATTGGGGGCAAACCCGATAAAAATAAAATGGGGGGCCATTGGCCCAAACATTTTGAAAGATTAAAATAAAGTATTTATTTTAAATAGGAGAGTGAAAATTGAAAATGAAATTTTAAGCATATGATTTTATTGATTTTTATAAATATGTAATTTCAAAATAGATCGTTTGGAATTAATTCAAGTGAACAAGTGCTAATCATACCTCCTACTGTTATGAAACCACTGTAAGACTGCGGGAGAGAGAAAACAGCGTAAGATTAAAAAAACGTTCTTAAAGTATGTCGTGAAACTGAAATCAATCGCGAATGTCTTGAATTATTAATCTAGAAAGGTAACCTAGTAAAAGGTGTAGGTGAATCAAAAATAGAACTGTCAATTTTTATATTTAAGAAAATTACGGGATTGCATTGAATTGCAAAGAATTGCAAAGAACCTAAAAATTATCAATTTAAATTAAATGAGAGAGGTGCCCATGCACCTTCTACTTCCAAACATGGTCTCCTTCTTCTTTTTACAGAATCGAAATCATTGCGAAGCACTTCTTGGAAGTTATTAGTCTCCTGAAGTTTATTTATAATTCTAGCCCGTAGGTCTTCTAAACTTTCATGAGGGGTTTTAAAAACCGAGTTTTTAATTTGTGTTCATAAAAATGACTTGCACGGCGTTAGATTGCAGGACCGTGGGGGCCATCTAACTAGCATATTGCGATTAATGATTCATTCTATAAAAATTCTTCAAGAAAGAATTATGAACAGATATGTGAACTGGTGTGCCATCCTGCTGGAATTAGCCTTATCGTATCTCCTCAATGTCTAATGTTCCTCTCGTCTCTTTTCAGTTTTATAAAGCATCCATACTCCCTTAAGTTCTGGTTACACAGAGCTGCAAAAGTTTTGTCATCAGGAATTCTTCTATGAGGATGCCCATACATTCTTTGTGGGTCCTTAGCATTTGACCTGTATTCACCGTAAATAAGTAGCATCTACTTTCTCTTGGTTAGTGTATTGAACCAGTTTTATAGAATATTAGCAATTCGTATAAATAACAATGAATCCAATATCATAATCGGTCGCGGTAAATTATTTACTTTTGCGTGACATAAATAGGATCCTATTAAATTTATTAGAAATTAAGTTTTAGTTTTTTAAAACCTTGTACTACATAAAAGCGAGCTAAGTAATCGAATTAGGGTAAATGATTAAAAAGTCTTAAAATTCAAAGTAGGCACTTTCAAATATGTATTTACTTTCGAAGTCCCTGGAATCAGTTCATATTTTTGAAGCGTCGCGACGCCCAGAGCTTCGAAGGGGGTATATTAATGTTATCCTTAAAAAATTGCAAAGTGATCCTACCTAACGATGACTTTTACGAAATCAAAGTATAGCCATTCATCTTCTGGATCTCTCTCTCTCTTCCAAGTCAGGCATTGCCTTTAACTTCTATTAGTCATTGGGACCTTTGTTGGCCAAACGGAAATACGGAAATGGATTGGAGCAAAGCTCTGGATCATTTAAAGGAGGGTATGAGCGTCTTTTTAGACTTATTCTTCTCTCAGCTCAAAAAGGATGGATTTGTCGAGGCTTCCATCGTTAGAGCCTCTCCACTATTGCTAGAAGCAGCCAATTCTTAGGGAACTTGTAGGTGGAATTCCGTGGTGATTGCACATGTGAACTTGTAATTAGTGGGTCGGTGGATGCGTCCATACGTTTGTAGTTGTCCGTTAATATTTTATAATAATGTTTCGTCATTGTCGGTATTTCAAAGTCTCTGTGTAGTACCCTTCTTACAGTATATCGCGGAGCTTCCGCAGTTATCTTTACCACGCTATTTTGTAGCACCTGGAACTTGTTATGCGCTGTCCTGCTTATGGTGTACCATGTTGGCACTCCAGACAGAGATTTGTATAAATTAACTTTAGTTCTATAACCTATCTTGTTCCTTTTATTTAACAGACGGTATATAGAAGGAAGCTGATTGGTAGCTTTTTTCAATCGCAATTCGGGGTTCTCTCTCTATTTTACTCTCTCATTAAAAATAAATCCCAAGTACTTGACTTCTTGAACCCAGTTTATCTGAATGCCGTTAACCAAGAGCCTAGTCTCGGGTCTTCTAGCTCTGGTCTTCGAGAAGAAAATGGCCTTCGTCTTTCCTGTGCAGTCTAGCCACCACCAGCCGCGGTTGATCTGGTACTGAAGTTATTGCATTGTCGTCAGTAAATAAAAATTACTCATTAAATCTGTCTCTCGGGATATCATGAACATGAATCGGGAACATTCTACAGCATCGGAGCGAGAGGAGGCCCTTGCGGGACTCCCGCCCTGATGTGTTTGATCTTAAAAGGCACGCCTTCTAACGAGACTTCATACTCTCCAAAAAGGAAGCAATAGTCTTAGCAAGATAATTGGAAGCCCCAAGTCTTAACAAGTTTAAGGCCAGGCCGCACTGCCAGACCTTATCAAACGCTTTCGAGACGTCAAAAAAAACCGCTACCATGTATGCTCTTCTATTGCAAGATTCTGGTCGCAGTCTCGTCGTCTACCTCACTGTTCATACACTGTTCTCTGCTAAAGCCAAATTGCTCATTGGAGAAACATCACGCTCAATGACAAAGTCAACCACACGACTGAGTATTATTTTTTTAATAATTTTAGCTAGACTCGACACTTACCACCGGTGTCGGGTCTTCGTTTTATTTAAAGATCAGTATCGATTATCGACAGTATTCTTCGATTATTATTTGTTATTCGTTTTCGAGCTATAGGTCCTAGGAGTTTTAAGTGAAAAACCATATTAATCAAAACTTGGTGAAACTGGTCAAAATCCATAACTAGGAGTGGCGCCCCGTATTGGGTAAACCCACAGGACATCACCCCTTCTATCACTTTTGATCATAAAATCTTTTTGTTCACTACTTGATTATCATATTTACTTTTCTTAAAAATATCAACTTCTTTTTCATTCAACTTTACCTTTTACCTAGGTTACCTTTCAAGAGATTCAACATGCGGCATACTTTGAGGAAGTTTTTCATATCTTACGATAGTTGTTCTGTCTTTTTATGTATTTTAAATAACTTTAATACAATTTCTAATATTAAGTATAATAAAATTGTTTTCGTCATACAAGGAAATTTATATCCCACTTCTTAGTGATAAAAAATCTTGACATGCAAGTATGACTCAATAATTTAACGTGGGTTTTACGTCATATTGACGTAATCGAATGATCTTTATTTATAAGAGGATATCAATTATTTTGAATGTGGATCAATCACATGGTTCTGTAAGTAGACATTGTCATGAACAAATGCTACAAAAAATGTTCTAAGAAAAAAACATGACACCAAGGATTGATAAAGATTTCTATAATATGTTTTATATCCACACACACACTAACCTGAACAGTGAAAATATTGTAAATAAAAGAAATACGGACATTTCATTTATCCCCTTGCCACTCGTCCTGCTTTACGAACGCATCTTCTAGAGAGGTATATATATACGAATTTCCGCGCCGCGCAATATTATCCATGGACTTGAAACCGTAGCTTCTCAACCAACACGAGATGTATGTGTTTGGCGCTTTTTTGCGCTTTTCAAGTTTATTTAACTAACGTTAGATTAAAGACAAAACTGCTTCGCAGGAAGCTTGGAGATTTGTTTGACTGTCGTTGATTTATGATGATATGATTAAGTTTTCGAGAATAATTTGACATATAAAGTTAATTAATCGCGGAAAAATGGCAAAGAAAATTTCGAGGTTGTTGTTTTTATCTTACGATATGCTCTTAAGGTCGTATTGCATATTAAAACTTATTCTCATAAATTTTGTGCCAGCTTGTTATTTCAACATTTTTTATGAATATTCCCTGTGCCGCAAAATCTTTTACATGGCTTGTGATTCTTATGCAACAAAAAAAGAAAAGCATAATAATATTTTAATAAGAGCAGACGCATTTTATTGTTGTTTAAAATGAAACTAGGGTCGAAAAAAAGAACATGTTTTTTTGTTATTTTTAAGGAAAACATTTGTTTTCTCTTTTTTAACATTTTTTGGTTGTAAACAAGTTATTAATTTTTTAATAAAATGTTTATAACAAAATAACAAAAAGGAGCTTGATGCAATCTTGAACTTAATTTAAATATGTTTAAATCACATCGTTTTCCCTTGTATGCACATCCCTCCTACATATATGGACAATGTAAATACATAAAAATTGATTGTCAATTTTACAAAATTGCTTTGTCTGCGGCGCTATTTCCCTTCTTTTTTCTTATGTCTTTTAACAGACTTGTGCAAACAATATTTATTGTAGTAGCATCAAATATGTTTAATATTTGTCTGAACTAATCTAGTAAATTAAATATATTCGCGAAATAATTTAACAACCTTAAATTTTGTAAATAGTTTCATTTAAATAAATTTTCTCATACTAGCAAATTTGCGTCTAAGCCTTTCTCTTCTTTATCAGCATTATCAGTGGCGCAGCCGCGGGGGGTGGGTGGGGTTAATCCTCCCTTAGAGGTCAAATAGATGTTCCCAGTCTTTTTAGATATTAAAGCAGCCTATGATCACATAGATATTTACAAATTACATAATAAATTGATCAACCTAAACGTATCTTCAGAACTGGCAAACCTGATTTTAAAAATACTACAGGATAGAATACTGTACTCCAAAAATAAGGATGGTAACCTCATAGGGCCAATGACTGCTAACTGTGGAATCCCTCAGGGGTCTCCCCTTAGCACATTGCTGTTTAATGTTTATCTTAGGGAAATCTTCCATATTCTCCAACCAGAACTTAAACTCATTGGTTATGCAGATGATCTGGTTGTATTTATCAAAGGCAAAAACATCTTGGAAATGAAACATAAGATCACTGAGGCATTGGAGTCAGTCACATCCTGGCTAGAAGAAAACAACCTAGCGTTGGCAGTTGAGAAGTGTGAGGCAGTGCTTTTCACAAAAAACAAGCGGCAGGAAGCGGGTGCCCCAATTGTACTAAAAAATACACACATACACATCAAAGAGGAAACAAGGTATCTTGGCCTAATCTTACAAAAAAATCTAAACTGGAACAAACAGATTGAAGCAATTGTGACCAGGGCTCGCAGGGGTGTCAATTTAATAAAAACTTTTTGTCGTGTCGGGTGGGGAGCAGACCCACAGACTATTCTAACGGTATTTAATGGCCTAGTGAAATCGCATATAGACTACGGTTCAATGTTTTTCAAACCCACAGCCAAAACAACATTAAACAAATTAAACACAATACAGTACCAGGGATTAAGAGTAGCTCTAGGTTGCATGAAATCCACCCCAACCAATATACTTCTGGCCGAGGCAGCCGAGATAGACCTGGAACATAGAAGAAAAATGTTGGCCTCTAAATTTCTTTCAAAAATCCTATGCATAAAAGATCACCCATTGATTCCAGTGCTAACAAAGACACGAGAACTACTAACAAAAAACGTAGGTTTTTGGAAAAACAGAGACTCACCTTACCTGATACAAGCATTAAATTACTTTATTCCCTTTTACCGACACCTATATAAATCTGATAACTACCCTATATTTGAAATTGAATATGAAATACAAATAAGAAACATAAAGGTACTTGACTTAAATCTTAGCAAAAATAACGAACTGCTCGCTAAGAACGAATTCTGTGAGAGGATAGAAAAATACAAATCTACATTCACTCTGGTATACACAGATGCATCCAAAAATGCATCAAGAGTAGGATACGGAATTCATGTGCCTGAATTGAAATACAACTTCTCATCCAGGCTCCCGAATAACATAAGTATCTGCACTGCAGAAATCGTAGCCATACATGAAGCCATCAATGTCATTCTTAGCAAGAATATTAAAAAGGCCATCATTCTGTCTGATTCTCTGAGCGCCATCAATAAAATAAACAGAACAACCTTACAAACCAAAAATGACTTTGTGGCCCTGCTTACAAAAAGATTATTTTTGGAATCAATGGATGCCGGAACAGAAATTATGGTGGCATGGATACCTGGTCATGTTCAAATTAAGGGAAACGAGCAAGCAGACAAATTAGCGAAAATAGGTAGGAACCTTAATGTACCAAAAAGTCTAGATTTGGATAAAAATGAAATATTGCCGGAAATTAAGAAAAACATCCTAGAAGAACACAACTTAGTATGGAAAAATTCGCTAAAGAATAAGGGTAGAAGGTACGCTGGATCAAAAGAGGAATTTCCAAAAACCAGATGGTTCAATAAAATGGAGTTCACCGATAGACGTCATATCACAACAATAATCAGGATGCGATCAGGACACTGCCTAACCAACTATCACCTATTTAGGATCGGAATCAAAGACAGCCCTGAATGTGACTGCAGACAAATAGACGACTTAGACCACATTTTCCTGGAATGCCCAATAAACAATGTCCCTGGATTTGATTTGTATGAAGAGTTTAGCAAAATTGGTTTGCAGCTCCCGCTTAACCTCAGTACTGTTCTTTACAACCCAAATGAAAAAACTATTAAAAAAATAATACGGTTTATTAACCACAATAAGATTAGATTATAGAAAACCCAACATAAGTATTTATTTAGTAAAGTTAATGTAAAAAAAAAAAAAGAAAAAAAAAAAGTCATATAGTCTTATGCTAAATCCCTGTTGCTGAAAGGTCATATAGACTGATCGCGCCATGCCAATGATCTCATCACATAGGTTCAACTAATCAAGCGCTGTATTGTTTAACCCCCTAATCCCTCCCTAATGTAGATGGTATCCTATGTTGTGTTCGTTAACTAAAAACCTCTGGCCCCCTAAAACAGCAGCTAAGCAACCAAAACCATTCAGTACACAAAAAAGCAAAGTCGGAATAGCAGTCAAACCCACAAACAACCAACCAGACCAAACCCATACTGTATGCAAAGAAGCAAAGTCAGCGCAGCTAAGCAGGCAAAATCCATACAGTCGCTATTAAGAAAAGTCAGTGGTCGTGATATGGTACATACCAGTCAACATCACGATCACCCCTAATGAGCTGGCAAATTGCCCCCAGGGAGCAGAGCCATAAAGAACAAGTCAAGTCAAGTCTAGATGTTCCCAAACAACGTTTACAATATTGTTTTTTACTCCCTTTCTATCTTTTTGTTGTCCCCCTCAAAAAAACCTATTCCTGACTGCGCCAATGAACATTATTATCAAAGGGCATAAAAAATCATTGTCGGGCTCCCACGTTAAATACAATTATTATTTAAATACATTTTCATTTTGTGTATATCTTCTTCCAACAAAAATTATATGGTCTTTTCAAATCTGTTTATTTGTATAATAGCTTTATTTACTTTGACGTTATGTTATTTCTTCCAATTCAACTATCATCTTTGACGGGAATTCGCCTCGTTGTGATCTTCCTCATGCTGGATAAAAGTAAAGAGTGGAAAATGGAACAATATATAGAGAAAGAGTAATTCTAATTAAACCAAATATAAAATAAAGCCATTGAAAAAAAATCACAGTATAATCAATATGATCATAGAAAGTAATAGTAATGCAAAGCAATGGCAAAACCTTAAATTTAAGTTACGCTTTGTCTGAATTTTGAAAACAATTGACAACTAAATATTTTTTAAAGTTTTCTTGAAGGGAATTACGCCATTGGTCAGCAAATATGTGCTTAAAGTTCAAAAAGCTTTCTTCGACATCTCAAAGCCACCAACATAATGTTAAAGAAAAAAACACTGGACCCAGTTACTCCCGCTGGCTTTTTTACAATCCGATTCCAGCTAATTTATCAGAGATACTGATTCGAATAAGAAAATATTTATATTTTTCAGTCTCAACAGTGCTTCGGACACTTCTGTAAAGTTGGTTAGTCAGGGGTGTTAACTTTGCAATATTTGGCTAGATAAGACTCTAAATCCGGATTGATTGCTTAATTTTGTTAAGAGGATATTGGCCGCAATCATTGTCTTACATAAATTTTGATTGAACTGCTTCTGGTTGTCTTGCTTTGACTTTTTGCCTGCTTCCAATTTCCACATATTTAGAATAATGTGCTTTAATATTTTGATATGCGGGATGATAATGAACTTTTTCCGAAAATCGAACGGATTATCATTCTTGATAAAATTCTTGAAAGAAAAAGTCAATATTTTTTTGCACTTAGTCGTTGCCAGGCAACGGAAAATAACTGTTAGGAAATATTTATTTTTGTACTGTAATAGTATATTCCATAACAAGTATGGAATGGATAAATTCCGCATGAGCGAGAAGTTTGTAGGCCGAGCCGTAGGCGAGGTCTACGGTTTCGCGAGGGAGCAAATGCCATTTCATACGAGTTATAGACTATACTTTCTCTAACACTATTGGAGAAAAAATAATTTATTATGTCGTTGCCAGGCAACGGAAAATAGCTGTTAGGAAATATTTATTTTTGTACTGTAATAGTATATTCTATAACAAGTATGGAATTGATAAATTCCGCATGAGCGAGAAGTTTGTAGGCCGAGCCGTAGGCGAGGTCTACGGTTTCGCGAGGGAGCAAATGCCATTTCATACGAGTTATAGACTATACTTTCTCTAACACTATTGGAGAAAAAATAATTTATTATGTCGTTGCCAGGCAACGGAAAATAGCTGTTAGGAAATATTTATTTTTGTACTGTAATAGTATATTCTATAACAAGTATGGAATTGATAAATTCCGCATGAGCGAGAAGTTTGTAGGCCGAGCCGTAGGCGAGGTCTACGGTTTCGCGAGGGAGCAAATGCCATTTCATACGAGTTATAGACTATACTTTCTCTAACACTATTGGAGAAAAAATAATTTATTATGTCGTTGCCAGGCAACGGAAAATAGCTGTTAGGAAATATTTATTTTTGTACTGTAATAGTATATTCTATAACAAGTATGGAATTGATAAATTCCGCATGAGCGAGAAGTTTGTAGGCCGAGCCGTAGGCGAGGTCTACGGTTTCGCGAGGGAGCAAATGCCATTTCATACGAGTTATAGACTATACTTTCTCTAACACTATTGGAGAAAAAATAATTTATTATGTTGTACTAGTGTGTTAGAATGAAGCTATTCTATAACACTTTTTTAGTTAAGGATATGTTGTTTCTAAAATACTGTTAGAGAAACATTATTTCTTTACAGTTATTTATAAACTATAAGAATGATTAGGAACAAGTTTTTTCGGAACTTAAGAATTTCATCACATTATAAAATACATTTTAAAATTAATTATTTGTTATATTTACAGTTATTTGACAATTAATACAAGTATTGAACACTGGAAGAACATGATAATCAGTGGGATTATTTTGCTGGATATTTTCCACACTAATAATTTTATTTGTTTGACAATAATCAATACTGGGCATTGATGGAACATCAAATATAGCAGGGTTATTATGTTGTTTATTTTCTGCTGCGAAATCGCCAAAAATAAACTTTTTCTACAACCGAGCGTTTGACAATTCAATATTACTTCATTTCCATAGTTACAAATTAAATATTTCATGACATCCTTTATTTGTGAATAAAATTAATAATGCGTATTTCAACATTTTAGCAAGTTGGTTGCAATAGTTTATGCCCTTTGAATAATTTTCGATTTTCGGAAAAATACTATGTATACCTTGCAGGAAATTACAGCTTTTCCTACTAAGTATACAATATACTATTCTTTACTTCTTACTCCATTGTTGACCTAAGGCTATAATGAAAACAGATGAACAAATAATTACGTCTGTCAAAGGCAATGGCATAGACGTATAAACATGAAATAAGGTACGCAACTGCATTTTCTTCTTTTGTGTATCCAGTTGCCTACTCTGGTAATTATTGCCCGTCAGTTTGTCAATATCAATTTGACAGCACAGAGGGTAACTTGATTGATAAGAAAATGACATGAAAATATTTAAAAATGAATTTTGCTTAATTAATGTGTGAAAAATCACAAATAATATTAAATTCAAACGTTGGTATTAATATTATATTTACCACGGTTAGTCGAAACCTCATCTGTCTAAACCTTGGTTAATAACATACTTTTTTTTTAAATCGACCGGAAAGCAACCACTTTCTACTCAATTTTTTAACCGGAAAATGTCATTTTATCGGTCTAGACCAGAAAGTCATAAAAGAGGGACCGGTAAAGTACTTTACCGGTCCCTCTTTTTACTTTACCGGGCCCTTTTTTTACATTCCGATCAATATTTGAGAAAACGAACCAAACCCATAATAAGTAGGCTTTGACTTGATTGTTTCTTTCATGGCGTTTCATAGCAACGAACTGTCAAATTTGATACTGCTTATTAAAAATTGTGTTTAAAAGTTAAAAGTTAGATTATATTATGGAAATGAATGTGGATGAAGGTGAAATTCCTCTTGAAATAACTGAAGCGGCTGCTAGAGCTACTCACGATTTGTTGCCGCATAAGTCCAGGGACAAGTATGAAAAAACGTTTGCCGTTTTCAAATGTTGGTGTAAAGAAAAAAATTGTACTTTTAACATAACAGTTCAAAAATAGATATTATTAATTATTAGAATAATTCTAATTTTAATTATTTATTAAGTACCTATTATCAAATAATATTTATTATAACTATTATAAATAAAAAAAATTCCTGACTATAGAGTTTTCAATCTGTTTAAAACTATATTAATGTAGTAAGCCATTATCTAAATTTTCTTGTACGCCACTGGTCTTGCGTCGATTTAAAAAAAAATATTGTACGTTACACAACCGGAAAGTACGTTTACAGGACTCGCAGGCTTCCAGGACTCGCCTGGCGGCTCGCCCTGGAAATTGCCTGCTTCGTCCTGTAAAATAGTACTTTCCGGTCTTGTAACGTAATATACTATTTATTTACAATGCATTTTCTATAGTCTTTAGATATTGTGGTGTCTTGCTCATTAAAAGGTGTAAGACACCACAGATATCAAATATATATTATAAAATGTTTACCAAGACTTAGCTGTGGAGGTGCAATAACTTTGTATGTACCGTGTGTCCATAGCAGCCAACAAATGTCATTAAGTAAAATACTTGTTTAGATAAGCAAAGCCGTGCCACATAATAGTCCTAGTCGCACGTCATATTTGT
The DNA here is from genome assembly GCA_963920685.1 of Polydrusus tereticollis. Taxonomy (NCBI): domain Eukaryota; kingdom Metazoa; phylum Arthropoda; class Insecta; order Coleoptera; family Curculionidae; genus Polydrusus; species Polydrusus tereticollis. Next base: position 96,792,389 of record OY987328.1, read on the forward strand.
GGAAGAAAACAAGATAAAGCCACTCAAGCACGTTTTCGAGATATTACAAATCTATTGATTTTCACCCAAAAATAAATTCTTTACTATTTTTAAATGCGGACTTTGAATTGTCTTTGAGTGGTATGTTATCTTCTATTTGGCAGTATACTAATTATATGACTACAAATCCAAGTGCAAAAATTCTTGAGAATTCAAGAGACTATCCTGGACCTCAAGAACTTCGAAAAAATGCTTTCAAAGAAAAGCTTCCAATAGAAGGAGACCCGGCTGGCAGATTCCTGCTACATTCAATTAAATGAAATTAAAAATAATTATTAACAAATAAATATGTAAGCATTCCTTTTTAATTATACGGTAATCTATCGTCATGTAGATTTAACTTGAATTTTTACTTCCGTTTGAAAACTGATTTATTGATAATTAAATATTTAATTGTAATTTGAAACGATGGTAATTTACAATTTAAAAAGAACGAAACAATTATGATTTTGTCTTTGGGCATATCATTTAATTGTCAAAAGTTTTGTTACCTAACGATTGCGGCTGGATTAGAAATGGCATTATTTAATATTTGTATTGGGAAATCAATATATCTTAACATCACTGCATCTTGTCACTTCCTATAGGGATTCCCTTCTTGATAACTTTTGTTCCACTTACGCTCGAGCATTCGTTTACTTGAAAAGTAAACGTTAAACGTAAGCGACAAATGATTTGTTTAATGTCTTTTTCATGCTTACAATTGAGTTTCTATTGTGGTTAGATACAGTATTTTTGGGAACTTACTCGATGGTAAAAAAAACGCCACAAATATAACATTATGGTTTACATTTAAATATCTGTATAAAAACTCAGCAAGAAGTGTATCAAAGTAAGCGACAATACCCCCGGTTAAACTTTAAGAGTCAACGTGGACGCTAAGAAAGTTCTATCTAATTTCCTCTTATGAATAGTCTATTGGCCTTCAGAGCTCATTTTCCGCTTCTCATTGGCTGAATCAGTTAGAAATTGATATCACCATGTAAAACTTGGCATATTGCCAGTAATTTTGTTCGCTAGTAGCGAAGCGCTGATACGGCTTCGCTCTGTTCTAATCTATACTACGTTAAAAAGAGATAGATGCTGGAGGGCTCATGTCTGCACGAAATCATACTCGGCAGCATCTGGCTTCTAAGTTCCAAGTAATGCACTCGCCTTAAGGTCGATTCTCATTAGAGCAGCGACGAGGGGCGCGGCGCGACGCGGAGCTGGGCGTTGCAGCATTTTGTACGGGGTATTCTCATCTAAGCAGCATTTGGTAGCGAAGCAGCGAAAATCTGTTTGTTTGTGAGTTTAAATAAGTTCAATCGGCATTTTTAATATCTTGACTTTTTTTTGGAAAACTCTGATTTAAACTTCCCGTTAAATGTTCACGTTCATGAAATAATTATTATTTGTAGTCGCCGTAAGAAATTACCTTAAATATGAAAATATAAATAAAAATTTCTATTTCTACCCAAATCACCTCCCTTCTATTTTGGTTGCTATAATTTTTGTTTGACATATCGTAGAGTTCTTCATACTAATGTACGAGTAAAATTAACTTTTTAATTTTTTCCCCGTCCATCCTAAATCTACTGATTCTCTAAGGCACTAATACAAAACATATAAATAAATAGGTACAAGAGTTTATTATTTTTTAAATCGCAGCGCCGCGCCGCTGCCTTGCTACGCTTCTCGATTCCCACTTGTCCGTCAAGAGGCAGAAGCGCGCGTTTTAAAGCAGCAATGCCGCGAGTCAATGCTTCCCGATGCGTTAAAAATTTGCCGCGCTGTACCGCGACGCTCGGCTTTGCACCGCTCTGCCTAGGTGTGGACGGGCACCTTAGTTACATGAAAACAATTGAGAGCAGCATTTTGCCGCGCTGCGCTGCGCCGCGCCGCGCCGCGCCGCGCCGCTCAATGCTGCTCTTATGAGAATCGGCCTTTAACCTCACATTTTAAGTCGCAATGCATGCTGCGTAGAGGCGGCATTTTTTGCTGGAGTTTTTATAGAAGGCAGAAATGTAAACAATAATGTTATATTTGTGGCGCTTACTTTAACTGAAAGCTTGGATTTACAAACTTAGACTACAAGAAAAAGCTTTATAATTTTTTAATATTATATTTTCCAAATAGAAAATGAGAAATTACCAGAATAAATTTTATTTAAACCATGTTGCAGAAAATGTCATTAGGTTCGTATCTGTTTTGAGAACAATATTGCTAAACATAAAAATTTAGAATATAGAATATACCTATTTATGGCTTACTCTTTGTTAACTGTATATTCTTACGAAACTAATAAGGTGGGTAACTATCTGGATTAACATAGAAGTGCGCTCGTATATACAGCTTTCATAATAAGTGCGCGCGCAATAAAGAAATTAAAACAAATCCTTTTATGGAAATTAATATCCTGGAAATGATATAATTAATAAACGTGATCTAAATAAACTTCGTTTTGTTTGAATACCAGTAGCGATTACATTAATTGAATAAACATTGTATTTAAAGTAAGAGTAAAAGTAAACGTTGTGCTATGCTATTACTAATACCGAAAGTAATGCAAATAAAATGGAATTTACGATGTACCATGTTTTCCAAACCTATTGTTTTATATTTATTACTGTAGTTAATATTTCAGGTTTTACATGCTTGGGTCTTCCCTTTTTTTGAATGAGTCAGTAAAGGCAATTAGATTTATGCAAATATTGTACAAAGCTCATTTCTTTCACATTCCTTTCCGATGTCAAAATTCTATTTTTCTATTATATTCTATTCTATTTCTATTCTATTCTATCTAATCTAACACCTTTATCCATCCAAACCATTTTGGTGTTAAGTTGACTCCGTTCCTCTTTGGTTACTTGGTCAAACTTCTGGTGTTAAATTAAAACTTCATGAGCACCAATATTTCCTGCAATAAGCTTTTGAGTGGCATCTTGCCATAGAGTCCTTCAATGATATTTAGGTGTTCTTTTTCGTGTAAACGTGGCACAAAAAATGTGCTTCACAAATGTTCAAAATATTTTCCATAATTTTCTAAGAGGTTTTGTTTCCTTGGCAGGCTCGTTGTAAAGTAAAAAGTCTGGTTTTCCGAGAGAGACGAACAGCCATGATGGAAAGGAGATGAAATGCCGTTAAAAGCTTATCCATGGCTAAAATTGAGGCAGTCGTGTTTTCTACTGAAAGAAGAATGGAAAACATTTTGATTTTTTCTCGCTAAATTGCTAATTATTTCTAGTTCTAAGATTTGTGCACATTTTCATATTCATAATTTATTCAGTGTATTGATGTTTGTGTGGTCCCTTGGCCTTTTATTATATCTTTTATAGTTTATTACAGAGTAGGTCATAAAATTAGTTTTTATCTTGCTTTCTACGGGTTTACCGGTAAATAAAAACTGAATCATTTTTTAAAGACAATTCAAAATAACTCTTAATCCGTTGGTGATATTGATTTACGGTTTGAATGAGTCGTTTTTAATGCAAATTGTCTCCTACAATACTAGAAAAGGGTATGCCATCTAATTTAAAAATACCGAGAAAAATCAAGAAATAAGTTATATTGAATAACAGCGCTATCTTAAAGTTTTATTCTGACTTTTCAAGAGAGACCAACAACCAGAGAAAACATGATGGAAAGGAGAAGAAATGCCGTTAGAAGCTTATCCATGGCTAAAATTGAGGCAGCCGTGTTTTCTACTGAATGGAAAACATTTTAAACATTTTGATTTTTTCTAGCTAAATTGCTGATTATTTCTAGCTCTAAGATTTGTGCATATTTTCATAGTCATAATTTATTCAGTGTTTTTGATGTTTGTGTGGCCCCTTGACCTGTTATTAAATTTTTTATAGTTTATTACAGAGTAGGTCATAAAATTAGTTGTTATCTTGCTTTCTACGGGTATACCGGTAAATAAAAACTGAGTCATTTTTTAACGAAAATTCAGAATAACTCTTAAACCATTGGTGATATTGATTTACGGTTTGGATGAGTCGTTTTCAATGCGAATTATCTCCGATTCTACTAAAGAAAATGATGCCATCTAATTTAAAAATACCGAGAAAAATCAAGAAATAAGTTAGATTGAATAACAGCGTCATCTTAAAATTTCATTAGGAAACTTGTGACCATTTCTCAGTAATTTATTTAAACTGCAAGAAATTCCCTTGTAAACAAGTCTAAGTTTAAAAAAATCCGTTGAAGGATAACGACATAATGACAGTTTTTTATAATAAAAGTTGAAGAACGATCCACTAATTTTAATTACTTACCTATTTGTTCTTCTACGGCTAAGTGGCATTTTTAGTCGTAAAATGAACTTTTGGAAATAAATGAGTCCTTACGTCCTCTTGCGGAAATTTCCAAAGTTTGAAAATATTTTTAGTGAATTTCTCTTGGCAATTTTTTTAGTGGTAGTTCTTTTCAAATCTGTGAGGCTTATCGTTTCCGAAATATGGCCGCTGCGTATCCTTGCACCCTGTATGACTTTTTACAACTTACTTAATTTTGAGAATTCTATAATTATAATGTTTAATAAATAGATCTAAAATAACTTTAATGTGAAAAATATGTTTCAATCAGATATAAAAATTAATACATCAACTACCCAGTTAGAATGAACGAATATTTGTATTAGGATAAGAAGAAAATCAGTATGTGTGGAGGGTGTCAAAAAGTCACTGATGATATTCAAAATGTCTGTCATTGTCTAAGCCATCGCCAAGCATGTCCTTAAATTCCTGTACCTTCGTTATCAAATATCAAATATAAGTATATTACATTGTACATAGTATTGAATTGCAGGAATTTGAATTTGTATTTTCGTACTTAAATTTTATATAAAATCTTTTTGGTGGAGAACTTGAGAATAATTATTTTTTATAACGGTTACAATTATTTACGTTCAACAAATAGATTACGAAATATTCGAGAAAAACTTATTTTGCGAGACCTTTAACCTTCGTAGGCAATTTCGTAATGGACTTTTGACAGAATATTTATGATATTAAAATAAACAAGACAAGTATTGAAGGATTCATTTCACTATTAAGTTACTGGACGAAAAGTAAATTTTTAGTTGGCCCCTTTTTATTGCTTGTCAGGTTAGTTTCAGAAAATTTTCAAAACCACCATGCAGACTATAGGAAAGTCATCCTTACTGTTTTCGACCTCATAAATACGTTTACATAATATTATAAATGTTTTATTTGTCACCTCATGAAATTATTGATGACTTTTTTTTGTAGGTAGATAGAAAAAAGTTTATTATACAATTTCAGATATTTCTCAATAAGAATTAAATAACATACGACTATTTTATAATATCATATGTGCGTATCATATAGCCCTTTTTTGTGAATTAATAAATAACATGATCAGTGGCGTTACCCCGCCCATAGATTTTTTTGGTCCTCAATGTTTCTTTGCTGGATTATTATTATTTTCTTACTATTCTTTTCTAGAAACAAAACTATAACATTCAGCTACATCTGTTATTTCAGTGAAAAAATTGCTCGCTAAAAAAACACTTCGTAGAATTTTTAAACTTCAGATTTTAAAACTTTTTTTTTAGGGTGGCGCCAAAAAGTCGTTTTTGCATACTATTTTTTTTTATGATAAGGCACAGCACTGCAGGAGAAATCCTTTATGGCGCTCTAGGAGCGGTGCGTGTGCGCAGGAAACGATTCACGTTGGTCTTGAATCTTTGAAGATTATACTCGTTGGGGAACACGATCTCAGGGAGGTCGTTCCAGAGTGATGAGTTCCAGAGTGATGACGTTCTCCAGATAAAAAATTTTAAACCAGTATCCTGTCTAAAGGAAATATACTATATTTCGTAATGGTTGAGAGCACCGGAAAGGGTCATTAGTCGAAAAACCGCAATAACAAGTTTTTGATCTTAAGTTACACAGGTACCTTATCATAGTAGAATATTTCCAACTTACTTAGTTTATGTAAATGAAACAATATGCTGTCTCCTCCCCAGTTTAATAATTAAAAATGTAAATAAAAAGCTTCCTACAAGTTTTGAATGGTTAAGCACTCATCATCAGGAGAAAGAAGGATAGTACAAAGAAATTTCGATTAGTGAAAAAGCAATGTGGATAAAGATAATAAACTGAGCTATAACATTTTAAGGAGAAAGGTTTTTTATTACGAGAGTTTAGATTTTTTGAAGATATTAAGTTTTAAGTTTAATATAAAGATTAAAAATATTACTCTAATTGTTGAAGAAATAAATTAATTGTTAGTGGCATTAACTAATGAGGTGATATGGGGCTATGCCCCATATTTAGAAGACGTGGTTATAGAAGATTTTAATATAACCTCTGCTTAATCACAACCGTGGTATCTGCTGCAACGTGATTGTTGAAGTGAGGTTAATTTAAAGAGAATAATGGCATTAAAGACGTATTACCAGGTATTGATATTAGAAATATTAAACATTAAAAAACATAATTGTTGAAATCAAATTGGAAGATTTGAAGGACTCGATATTAGGTTTATAAAATCCATACAGAATCGATTGATCCTTACTTGTCATCACTGGACGTTTAAAGTGCTTGATTGTTTAAAGTGCTTGAGAACAGGCAGAACACAGACATCTGTCAACGAATGACCAAATTACATGGTTTTGTTAAAAGGGGGTTATAAATATCTATCGGAGGGAGATAAACAGCTGCACTAAATACACTTGAGAGGGATGGTGACGACACGGACACTAGCTGACACAGTAAATGTAGAAAATCTAGATTTTTTTAAAAATATTTTAACAAGGATATTAAGAGTTAATGAAAACGTTTTAAACTTCGAACAATGCTTGGATATAATAGAAATATATAAGAGGAGCTAGAAAGTATTGAGCAGAGATAGGAAGAGGTAAGTGCTTAGCTTAACGTAAAAGCAAAGACAATAGTTTTAAATGTACGTGACGTACTTGATCATCACACACCCTCTAGTACTGTTCGAGACCTAGTATCAGAATGTGCCAATATGACGAGAGTTAGTGAATCAGCAATCTACAGGCTTCTAAGGGAAAGAAAATCTGGAACGGTAGCTCCTACTAAACAGCCGCTACCTGTACAAATTGATGAGAATGTGAAAAGTGTCATAGGAAGAAAAGTACATAATTTTTATTTCAATACGGAGATCCCAACATTGGATAAAAATTTTATTGTTATAAGAGAGGATGAGAATTTACCCAACCTAGGAAGAAAAAAACTGTCGCAAATTTCACATAAATAAAATTTTTCTGTTAAGTAGAATAAAAGTAATAAGAACACACAAAGAAAGTTAGTATTAATCGGACTTGTTATAGTCTTTAATATTCAAGTGATAATAGATATAAATCAGCATCTTTGAATTTACGGATAGGGGAATGAACAAACGACCAAATAATCTTTCTAGTTGTGCTGATGACGCAGCAATTGTATTTAGCTTAATCGCTAGACGGGATAATGTAGTATGAAGCTTTTCAGCTAATTCCCAAAAAGTTCGAACTTTTGTAATTTTTTTGTCGCTGAGTTTGTGAAATTATTACGATTATACTTAAAATCTTGAAGACTGTCCAACCCTTCGGCATCTAAATTATCTATTAAGAGATCATTGACATTTCTTAATTGATATTTGCTTAACATCCTGGCTCGGTAAACAGGATGCAAGAAGTTAGCAGCCACGGTAAAGATATTTAAAACACTCTTTTGGCGTTTTTCTGCATATAGAATGTATTCATCAAAACCTTCTGGCAGTTGCAAGTTCATCCATTTTTCAGCTGCATCTGCAATAGAAGCCTGAGTTCTTTGTAATGCGTTAATAATTTTGCAAATTGGGTCAAATAATTTACACTGTCTTCTATTTGCTTTTTTAGATTTTCGTCAAATACCAGTTTTGTTGTATTGGGTTTAAATAAGGTGGCCTTAGCAATTATTGTTCGTATTGGCTTCAAATTCTCCAAATAAATGAGAAATGAGTCGCGAAAAAAACATCAACGTGTTTTACCAGCTAGAATCACTCTTTCACTACCTAGTTTTAATAGGCTATGCTTAAGGTCAGGAGACTTTAATACTGATTGAACTTCATCCGTGGTATTTTCAAAAATTTGCAAGTAGATTTGCTGTATGGCTGTTGCAATTTGTGTACCACATATTTATCTGTGCACCCATTTTTTTTCATTTTGGTTGCATTGTCGACGTAAATTTCTATATTGTAAACTTTCTTAGCTATAACTACACAGCTTTCTACAATCTCTTGCAGTTATCACCAGTTTCTTTTCCACCTGCCAAGTTAAATGACTTCAGAAAAGCAAAGTTCCTATCAACATTGTGAAAAAGCCAAACAACGTTTTTTTGTGTTACTCGATGATGAGTTCTTCCGACCATCAGTCAACATAACAGACTCCTTATCAAAGTTTTTTATGGATTTTTTACAATTCTCAAAACAAGGTTTTTCTTGTAGGCAATTCTTATGATGGACGTAAGAATCCTATAAAATTTTAAAATGGTCCGACTCAACAACAGAGAAAGGTATATACCTTCGCGCCTCATAATATATAAACACTAGCTATATAATAGCTCACTTCTTAACCTCAATAATGTACTATTTTAAATCCTGCCTATAATTAAATAAAAAATAATTTATTTTAACGGAAGGAAATAAGCTAGAACCGAATTCAATGGTAACATTTTCTACATTTTCTACATAATTTTCTACATTTTCGACGCTATTTTCGTCACGTACGTAGAAAATTAATTTTCAACGCCTCGTTACCCAACCCTGGACTTAGATAACGCCAGCTATAATTCAAGGCTTTTAGAGAAACCACCTACGACCTCTTGGAAAAAAGGGATATTATAAATCAACTGTCTGAGAAAAATATACCCTTTAAGGACAACATGGTAAAAATAGAATTTTTAAAAATAGGGCGAGAATAGCTATTTTCCTAACAAGTGCAGAAAATCGATTTTTCCGCACGCAAATGCCGTTGACAGCACGACGCGTAGCGGAGTGGTGTCAAGCATTTAAGTGCGGAAAAATAGGTTTCTGCACGTGTTAGGAACAATAGTTTTTCTACTAGCGTGAGGAATCAACAACTGGTTATATACACCATAGCAACTAAGATATTTCAAAGGTAATATGATGAACAGTGACTTCAAATCGTACAGCATTTAATTTAATTAAATTTAATTTCAAAATATAACAGTGCGGAAAAATCTTCGCCGCACGGTGCGGAAAAGTGGATTTTCCGCACTAAAACATTTAATTTCAAAATATAACAGTGCGGAAAAATTTTTGCCGCACGGTGCGGAAAAGTGGATTTTCCGCACTAAAACATGTGCGGAAAATGCGTTTTTCCGCACGCTAGTAGAAAAAATACGTTTTAAAAATAGCGTAATCGAGAAAGTGACTGAAAAGCGTAGTATTGTTTTACTTTCACTGCCGCCCTACCATTGTGAATTAAATCCAATTGAGTTAATATGGGCACAAATGAAAGGCTAGGTAGCAATAAATAACACTACATTTAAAATAGAAGATGTACGTGAGTTATTGAAATATTCACTAGCAATTATCACGAGAGAAAATTGGCAAAAAGCTATAAAACGTGTAATTAAAGAGGGAAAATGTGGGACAACATGATGAAAGAAATGGCGGAACCACTTTTTATATTAAAAAAATAAAGTTAACACACTTAAATATATAACTTTTTTTGTACACTATATAGATTACATACGTATTAATAGAAAAAAATCGACTTGTTCTATTATAATTTTCCGACCCTGCTGTGAAAGATACAATTAGTTACAATTGTGTAGATCGACATGCCCGATCTATACAATTGTAACTGAAAGATATACTTTCAGTCTAAAAATAATATGTTCACACTGTAACCCATAATTTGTATTTTGAATTTATAATGAGAGTTTGTACTTGTACTTGCTGTACCAGACAATGGGAAACACACTTTAACAATTTTAACTATAGTTGATGCAAAACAAAAACCGATGTACGTCGTACCCTTCGAGTGACGTTAGTTATCGACAGTGTTGCCAGCTTGTAACCAAAATATTCGAGTGAGGGAATTACATATTTTTTCATAAAAACAAGATAAATATACAAAACTTTCCCAAAGTTTATATATTTGTTTACTGCATAATACCTTTTACCATCAACTTTAGTAGATCTAACACTTCTTTTATTTTCATCTTGCCAAGATCGATCAATGGTACCATTCTGAAAAATCCATGTTTCATCCAAGAAAACGAATTGGTACAAGAATGCTTCTTTTTCTTTATATATTCTTTCAAAAATACCAGTCGTTTCAAAGCTACATGGGAAAGTTCCATAAGACCTCGCCTCAGTTCATCTTTTTACCATCCGAAGCCTATTTTCTTAAAGAGGCTTCTTAAAGAGTTAAGGCAACCATCAAACTGTTCTCTGTCTTTTAATTTCAAACTTAAAAATGTCAAAGTACAAAGTTACATGATGTTCTAAAAAAAGTTACAGCTTCCGAATAGCCGATGTAAAATATTATATTTTTTAAATATTACAACTTACTTGTTTCGTACATTCCATAAATAGTGTCACGGATAGAACTCATATCCAATCTTCACACATTTACAACTCTCTTTGAATTAGATCGTTTGTTTTAAGGTGATTCTAATAATTTATTTTCCTCAACTGTTGTTGAAATTGCGCTTACAGTGGAGATATTCAAATTTAGGGAAGCTGTTACACGCTAAAAATTAGTAAAGTAAAAATAAAATATCTAGACCTTACCATACTCTTTAAATTTGCTTCTCTGTACTGCTGTCAAGGGTAACAATAGGCCATTGATGTTAAGTTCTTCCTGAAAATAGCTTCTTAGAGAAGCTCTTTGCACCGACTATTTAAATGCTTCGGCATTTTTCACAAATAGTAAAGAACGTAATCGACAGAGATATGTATGTGCACTTTTGTTTCTCTTAATAGAACAGTTTTTTAATGCTATTTATAAAAATATCTGGAGTTTTTGTTAAAAAATAGACGCACAGCAACACGGAACCACGAACAATTAAGGTTAGTTTTGCACGAAACGTCAAACCGAACCAACGAACGAACTGGCGCCACCGCACCGTTTACAGTTGTGTTGCCAACTATCGGGCAATAAAATTCAAATTATATTAATTTCTACAAGCTTAAATAAACAAAATATTTGCTATAAGTGGGTTCGTATCAAAGAAGAATACTTTAAGTTTGTAGTAAATTCAATGTCGCATAAGGTTTTAATAATTTTTGCCCAAATTTAATTTTCTCGTGTTTTCTAACGGATTTACAATTATCAGCTGATTGATAACATGCATCGGTTTTTGTTTTGCATCAACTGTATATACGTGTATTTGCGATCCGCCACTGTCAGAAGACTTTCAGTAGCTCTTATTTAATATTAGTCATATTACCATTAAGTTTTTACATTTTTAAGTAGTATTCCTCGAACGTTAAGAGAAAGTACTGCTTAGTGTCATTACCATAAATTAATAAAAAGTCAAATTGTGAGATAATTTATTGCACAGAAATGTCGCTAAAGAAATACATACATCTGGGTTCAAGGACCGATACAAGCAAAATTTGAAAACCAATTATCAACCACCAACAAACCTTGACCCGGGTTCTCTCATACAATGACGATAAAGCAAAGTGTGCTCTCATATGCATTATCTTTTGATCTACGATGGAATAGGGATTATGAAGTATAGAAACTAATGTTTCTAAGTTGGGTTAAAATCCACCCATATACAGGTTGTTTCAGAAGTACGATACATAACTTAAGGGAGTGATTCCTTATGATATTCTAAAAGAAAAAGTTTATATGAACATGTGTCCTGAGTTGTCCCGTTTTTGATATACAGGGTGTTAAAGTTTTAAAAAAAAATCGGTTTTTTATATCTTTTTTAAATATCCTTTTCCCGACTTTATTGAAACTTGGTACCGTTATTCATAATGATAAGGGGCTTAATTAACCCTAACTAGATTAAATTTATTAAGTCCAGTGGCGTCTCGGGGAGCACCTTAATGAATATTATTAACAAAAAATGTACGCCATTGACCTTTTCCTAATTTTGATATTTTTTTCGGATTTACCAACTAATTATACAACTTTTTTGTTTTGTGAATTGTTTTCGTATCTTGCTTCGTTTTCTAGAGAAAAAATAAGAACCACTTGATTGCAGTTACAAAAAAAATACCTATGTTTTTCAAAGTTAATTGAAACATTTAAATTGAAAATAAAATAATTTTTTTGAATAATGATACAAAAAAAAAATTCAACAAATAGTCAAAGTAAATGTTGAAAATGACCAGCTTCTGATAAAACACACGATTGCAATCGTCTCACCATTGATTCTCTTACACGTTTAAGAATACCTGCATTATTTCGTATCGCATTGCAACTTCCAATAATTCGAATTCTTAAATCGTTTTCATCTTCAGACTTTAGGTGACCCCATGAATAATAGTTTAGAGGATTCAAGTCGAGACTCCGAGCTGGCCAACCTTGGGGACCTGCGCATCCAATTCGGCAATCAAGGCGGGAGTTTTTCAAGGGTCTCCTCTCGCTCCGATGCTGTACAATGTATACGTTCTCGATGTCCCGAGGGACAGATTTAACGACCTGTTCTTATTTGCTGACGACACTGCAATAACTTCAGTTTCAGATCAGCCGCGGCTGGTGGTAGCTAGATTGCAGAGGCACATACGAGTTTTAGAAAAGTGGCTTTCGAGATGGAGGATTCGTCTGAATCCTTCCAATACGATGGCCATTTTCTTCTCGAAGTGTAGAGTTAGAAGACCCGATTCAAAAAGGCAAGTACTTGGGACTTAGTTTTGATTAGGGAGTAAATTAGAGAAAGAACCCCCTTCCCCGAATTGCGATTGGAAAAAGCTATCAATCAGGTTCCTTCTATATGCTGCCTGTTAAATAAAAGGAGCAAAATAGGTTATAGAACTGAAGTTAATTTATACAAAACTCTCTCTGGAGTGCCAACATGGTACACCATAAGAAGGACAGCGCATGACAAGTTCCAGGTGCTACAAAATAAAGCGTTAAAAATAATTGCGGACGCTCCGAGATAAACTGTAAATAGAGTACTACACAGAGGCTTTCAAATACCGACACTGACGGAATTTTATGACAAAATATTAGCGGATTACTACAAACGTACGGACGTATCCACCAACCCACTAAGTTCCGTAAGAATTGGCTGCCTCCAGCAATAATGGAGAGGAGGAGAGGCACTAACGATGGAAGCCTCGACAAATCAAGCCATTTTTAAGCTGAGAGAAGAATAAGTATAAAAAGACGCTCATACCCCCCCTTTAAATGATCCAGGGCTTCGCCCAAATCCATTTCCATATTTGAAGTTTGGTCAACAAAGGCCCCAATGACTAATAGAAGTTAAAGGCAATGCCCAACTTGAAAGAGAGGGAGATCCAGAAGGAATCACAAAATATTACGCACGGGCAGACGTATCGGATAATATACTAATAATTCACTTTCATGCACACGCGTCCCACCAGGAAACATACAGACTGTCCCGTGACTGATTCCTATACCCTGAAGATGATAACCAAGAAACCCAGAAGCTTTTAAAAAATCAAAATTCAAAACTACTGTACGAGCTAAAGCATATTATCAGCCACTCTGTCTTACGATAGTACAAAAAAGAAGAACGATAAAGAAAGGGAGTAAAGAACATTGTTCAGCTTGAAGAGTAAATATGTCGCCATGAATAAATAAAACGACGAGCTGTCAAATTACAAAAGTCGACTTTTGAGGTTATGTTGTGTTCTTCAGAAATAAGGTTCATTTGTTAATATTTGTTGACATGCGTGATTAAATCCACGGCATACTTTGAGGATGTTTTTTTTTATTTTATCTTACGACATACATATAATGATTTAAGCTTTTTATATTTTAGTAATTTACAAAAAATGAAGACAAGATTTCCTGTTTATCGGTATTTTTGTAATGGCTTTTATCTGAACACTTTTGATAATAAATTATTAATAACTGATTAAGAATATCAGCCCAAAAGTGACTTTACTTGGTGCATATTTATTAGTAATAATTGGAAAATCCCTGAATCTTTGCATAGTGCAATATTAAATTCTGGTTTTTTATTTCGTCTCTCGATTTTTTTTCCACAATTGAGTTAATATTGGTTATAGGTGATAAGTGGCACTTGAAGAGATAAATCACTGATGGATTCTCGCAAAAACTGGTTTTCCAATAATTAGCGAAAGTAGAATTAAGATAAACTTGTTTTCCCTAAAACAAAAATTACTGCGTAGAAAATAAGTTAGTCTATTTGACTGACAAACTAATTATTAAACATGTATTGTTTAAGCTATAGTTAAGGTAACACTGCTAATTAATTATAACGATACGTTCTCCCAAACATTTCAATTAATGTTGTTCCTTATGATGTAAGAGCTGCTCATTATTGAGACAAAAAATAGTATATTAAAGTATGAGTGGATAATAATATTTCAACCAATACCAACTGCACTTTTCACATTTATTTAAAAAATTAAGATTGTTAAATATTTGCATAAAGCTTTTCAAACATTTGTTTAATATTTTATTTGGTGTTAAAAGGTACTTCTGTCAAATCAATAATTCAAAGGTTGACATTTAGACTTCACGTTTCTCTGGTTGTTGATGTTCCCATGGTAACTTTAAAACACGCGCGTTATTAAAAGTTGGATTTAAACACGCTTAGGCGTACTTTAAATAAGCAAAATAGGGTACCAATAAAAAAAATATTTTTTACAATTTACATTTGTTTGCATACTCGAATAAAATAATATTAAAAGTAAAAAGACATACCTCAAAAATGTAACTCTTGAAACAAAACTGATACTTGAGCAAGCACGTTAATTGTATTATTTACTCCGCGGCTGATATTGTATTTATAGTAGAGATTATTTAAAAAGACCGAAAGGGCAATAAAACCTGCAACAAAGAAAGCTACAGCTTTTATTCATCTTTCTTTCTTCTAAACAAATCATGGGCATAAAAGTAGCAAGTATCAACCCTTAATTGCCTCTCTTTGTCAGGTGTGAGAAATTAAAGCGGAACAAAGAACCTTTTCCCAGGTTCCCAAAAATTCAGGTCCGGGCGAGAAATTTTGGGGTTTATTCGACATTCGACTTAGAATATTTGGTGCAGAAAAACGTGCCTCAAAAACAAGGGATTTAACTGAGGTAAGGAAAACTCAAATAAGGAACGTAGTTTACAATATGATTGCCACGCATAAGTATGTCACACGGCAAACGCTAAAAGAGGAATTGCATCCCAAACAAATTATTGACCTAAGCAACTCTACATTAGGTCATTTGTTAAAGCATTTGGGATTTAAATTTAAAAGGGACAGTAGCAGGCGCTACATTATGGAGAAACCGGATATTGTTTCAAAACGTATAAATTTTTTGTGGTTTTTATAGACCAAGCTTGGATATTTCAAAATGGTAGCGACATTTGCATGCTGGCACCAGAGATGGCTTTATAGATGGGGCAGACTTAGTTTTTTCTACAAAAAATAAAAGCGCTGACTATCATATGACAACATGATCTCTAGATTATTTGAAAAATTGTTGGAAGAACAGCTTTTACCTCGGCTCGAAAAACCCTCGCTTCTTGTTATGGACAATGCAAAGTACCATTCACGGCTCAGCGAAAATGTGCCAAATGCTTCAACGAGAAAAGCTGATATCATTTCCTGGCTACAAAGCAAGAATATCAATTACAATACAAAGCAAAATTAGGATACGCCGTGGATGAATTAATTTGTACCATGGGTCATTAAGTTTTGAGATTTCCGCCCTACCACTGTATTTTTAACGCTATTGAGTTAATTGGAGCCCAAACGAAACATTTTTCAATAAACAAATTATTGGAAAAGACAGAAAAGATGAAAATGCCGTTTTGGATGTTTGGAAAGGGGCATTACAAACCATTACCCCCGAATATTAGTCTGATTGTGTTTGCCATACAAATAATATTATAAGGGATTATGGGCAAAAATAACACATTCTGAATGTTCAGGTTAAGCCACTGATAATTCATGTGTCAGATTCTTGTTCAGATTCTGAAAGTGACATTTTTTTATCTTCAGATTCAGATTAATTTTATAAAAATATTATAAATATAAATATGAAATATATTTTTGTACTGTTCTTTTTTTTTTCTTTTTATTATGTTTATATTTAAAAAGTATTAGTAACTATATTTTTTAATGTACATAATTTAAGATTTGCTTGCCCCCCCCCCCTCAAAGACCAAATCCTAAAGCCGCCACTGAACATAAAAACTATAAAAACAAAAATACAAAATATTACGATTATTAATAAATTAGCTCATTATAAATTATATGTAAAATAAAACATAGTTTCAATAATACTGGTTTAATTTTTAATTTTTACTTAACTTTTCTGAAATAATACATTCCGGATCTGACCCAGTATCCCACCAGCATTCACCAGAGATATCAATAAGTTTATAAAAGGATACAAAATAGACCCTCATATTACATTATGTCTCTCTTCCTCAAGTACACGCTCGGGTACCTGGTAAAAGATAGAACACTAAGACTTATGTGATTTATTATTTTACTCTGTTTGAAGGGCGTCAACTGGATACTCCCCTTTAATTTATGCTTGCTTTTCATTTGTATGAAAGCAAAGAATACCCTGTAGGGTTTTTTGTGGCACGTTTTATTGGGGTTTCGGTCTTTTTAAATAATCTCTACTATAGACCTTTTTTTAACGAATCCTCCATTTTTCAAAACACATCTTTCAATTTTCTCAAATAATGTTCTATTGGGTTGGGACCTTTCAGGATATAACACTTCGTATTGTCTAAAAGCAAATTGACAATTTCGGTAATCACGTTTGTAAATGTCATGCATTTCTTTCTTTTCATTTACCGATTATCTCACCATTTCAACTCAAATTATTATCTATTAGAACACGCAACGATAAAACTACTTGTGTAATTCGAAAGCGAACGTCAAAATGCCGAAATGTCAATAAGAACAAAACTGTAGTGTATCATGGCTGTCTTAAAAAAACATTAGCGCTAGCAATCCATGGCAATTTTGACAAAAATAAGTTTAAACCACATATATAATATAACCAATATATTGCTAATACCGTGTTACAGAAATGTCCCCAGCATGCGGCGTTTCCGGAAGTGTTGGGCCTGCGCAGTTCGCGTATACGTCAAGTCTGGCTTTAAAATTGTTTAACTTACTCTGTTGGAGTAGGTAATGATTTATAAAAAAAAAAGCAACTATAGTAAATCTTGGTATAATAATTATGAAATATAAGAAGATGTAAGGCATCAATTTTCTCAAAGCAATACACTGAAAAAAATTATGAAAATTTCAGGACTTGCGTATTTTGGGGCGTAAATACAGAAATTGAAATTTCGAATTACAATTTAGTTTCTGGCTTTAGGTTCCGTAAGTAATATTGGTTGCTCTTAACACCATAACAGGTGCCCTTTGTCGCCTGGTGTCCTTCTATCATTTTCTATACAACATATGACCAAAGTTGCAAGAAAATTAGTTTTTTTTTTTAATTAAAAGTAAGTCAGAACGGAGGTTTTAAATTCTTATAGTAGACTTGATAAACATGTGCATTTGTCTTGCCTTGGCACTTTGTAGGGAAGAAAATAAATATGTTATCGTAATGTAAATAAAACGACAATGTCTTCCTCCACAAATTTAATAAAGGTAAAATTCTTGTTCCCTACATGTTTCGGGCGTCTAGACGTCCATCTTCAGGGGATACTAGAAGGAATTTCATCTTTACAAAGCTAGTTAGAATCATGGTGAACACTGACTTACCCATAATCGAGTTGACTATAAAAACTTTAAATGGTTGCCTCAAATTAATGAGTACAGCCAAAATTGAGTAGGAACCTCAGAAATTGGGTGGACTTGTGAAAAATTATAATTTGTATATTTATAGAATGAAAATTTTTGTGAAAATATAAGAATTGAATAGCAAATATATTATTTTAAAAGGTGCATTTTATTTTTTTAATGATGATTTTCTAAAATAAATAATAAAATAAAAAATAAAATGCACCTTTTAAAATAATATATTTGCTATTCAATTCTTATATTTTCACAAAAATTTTCATTCTATAAATATACAAATTATAATTTTTCACAAGTCCACCCAATTTCTGAGGTTCCTACTCAATTTTGGCTGTACTCATTAATTTGAGGCAACCATTTAAAGTTTTTATAGTCAACTCGATTATGGGTAAGTCAGTGTTCACCATGATTCTAACTAGCTTTGTAAAGATGAAATTCCTTCTAGTATCCCCTGAAGATGGACGTCTAGACGCCCGAAACATGTAGGGAACAAGAATTTTACCTTTATTAAATTTGTGGAGGAAGACATTGTCGTTTTATTTACATTACGTAAACTCCACTGCAAGTATGGACTACTTTTTCAATTTCAAATATGTTATCATATAATTGTGAAGAGTCTTAATGCCGCGCATTATAAAAACTATACAGTGAAACAAACAATTATGGTAATAATATATTTATTTATATTATAAAAGTACAGTTAAGGTTTTAGCAGAAAAAATGTTAATGTTCAGCACACTAAAAAAACAAAAGAGCAATAATAAAAGTAGTATTGGAATATATTATGTAATCTTTAAACAAAAATAAAGGTTTTTACGTTGAAATATGGAGGCAGGCAACAGTAAAATAGCAGCCGTATTGACGAAACACATAATATTAATGCATAATTAGATATACTGTGAATTATTTTGTTAGGGTGGCAAGAAGAGAAAGGCATTTTTAAAATATTTCACTAGTAGACATTCAATAACCAATGTGCACCGTGAATAAGGATGGTATCCATACATTGGCACTGTAAAGTAAATAGGCAACCATGACTGTAGTATTACAAAGTACAAATATATTGATAAGTATGGAAAAAATTAATAAAAAAAAAAACGTTATTCCAACTAAACTTAATTGAAAGTACACAGAAGTTAGCATAAATATTCAAAAAAAAAACACTTACCTAAATAAATAGGTACAGGGTCTTCTAACGAGGACTGAACAGGGGCTCATTTTTGAGCTTCCTTGTATTTAAAGAAAAATCCAAAATAGCCAATCGATGTACTTTTTCCTGCAGAATTCAAAAATGAAACCAAAAATTTATTTGAACCAGAAACAAAAGAGTTACGCTATGGATAAGGTGTTTTTTAAATGGAACATAGCTTTTTTTATACGATTTTTGGAACGAGTGATTTTTTTTTGTCCGTTTTGATTAAAATATTTAATATTGTGGCAGCTATTTTTATTAAATTTTAATGTTTTATCCAGTATAATTTAACTTTAACCTGTTTGAAACATACACTAGGTAATAAAGGTATAATCACCTTTGAATCCTTTAAAGTCAAAAAATTTGACAAATTTACTATAATATTGCCGAAATGAAATATTCATTAGATGAGAGATTGCAGATTGTTATCTTGTTCTACAAATGCCAAGAAAATGCAAGAGAAGCAAGGAGAAGATTTATTGCAAATTTTCACAGAAATATATCCGTCAATACTATTCTAAGGATAAAGAACCTATTTGAGGAAAATAAAACATTACACGACAGAAAAAGAAATCCAGAAAGGAATAGAAATCGAGACCGTGCCATTGTGAATTATTTTCGACTGAATCCAACCAAATCAATTTCGGACGCAGTTCGGGACGTTCAATACGGCGGCGGTGTAAGACGCAGAAGAGTTACCCAAGGAACTGTTCACAGGACCTTAAGAAATCATAAATTTAAGTCTTATCATATCCTTCCACTTCAACATCTAACACCGGCACAAAAAGAACTTCGCTTCCAATTTGTTTCCCAAATTGTGATTCGGAAAGAAAACGAAGACCCTAATTTATTCAGAAATATCTTATGGACTGACGAAGCCACATTCACAACATCGGGGGTTTTCAATAGACATAATAATCATCACTGGGCCGTTGGGAATCCAAGAAAATTTCAGACAATTAAATTTCAAGGAAGGACTTCAATCCATGTTTGGTGTGGCATAAAAAATAATAGAATTTTGGGACCAATATTTTTTAACGGGGCTTTAAATGGACAGAGATACTACGAGTTCTTAGAAAACGAAATTGAGAACTTTTTGGAAGATTTACCATTGGAAGAATATCAAAATTTAATTTGGCAACATGATGGGGCCCCTCCGCATGCCGTGCGTGAGGTTACTCAATATTTAAACGGACGCCATGAAGAATGGATTGGTAGAAATGGAACCTATGCTTGGCCACCCAATAGTCCCGATTTGTCAATATTAGACACATTTCTTTGGGGCCATTTAAAGAACGTGATATACAAGCAGCGAAACCACGATATTGAAGAGATCATGCAGAAAATTGCGAATGAAATAAATCGCCTTAACCAGGAAAATCACAGTATAACAGCAAGTTTGGAAAGGCTACAAAGAGGTTATCGCACATGTTTCGAGAACAACGGAGGTCACATTGAACAATTAAATTATTAATGTTTTTTTTTTAAATTAGTATAGAGTTGGATTTCTTTTTCTGTCATGTAATGTTTTATTTTCCTCAAATAGGTTCTTTATCCTTAGAATAGTATTGACGGATATATTTCTGTGAAAATTTGCAATAAATCTTCTCCTTGCTTCTCTTGCATTTTCTTGGCATTTGTAGAACAAGATAACAATCTGCAATCTCTCATCTAATGAATATTTCATTTCGGCAATATTATAGTAAATTTGTCAAATTTTTTGACTTTGAAGGATTCAAAGGTGATTATACCTTTATTACCTAGTGTATGTTTCAAACAGGTTAAAGTTAAATTATACTGGATAAAACATTAAAATTTAATAAAAATAGCTGTCACAATATTAAATATTTTAATTAGAACGGACAAAAAAAAAATCACTCGTTCCAAAAATCGTATAAAAAAAGCTATGTTCCATTTAAAAAACACCTTATCCATAGCGTAACTCTTTTGTTTCTGGTTCAAATAAATTTTTGGTTTCATTTTTGAATTCTGCAGGAAAAAGTACATCGATTGGCTATTTTGGATTTTTCTTTAAATACAAGGAAGCTCAAAAATGAGCCCCTGTTCAGTCCTCGTTGGAATACCCTGTACATGATTGTGTTGAAAGCAAGGTAAAAGCTATGCGGGAATACAATTATAAAATTATTTTAAGTAGCCTATGTACTTACCTGAAGAACTGAATTAGGGTTGTTGGCTTGCTAAGCAACACCATACACTTCTTTTTCATGACAAACTTACACTAAAAGGTACTGCACTATAATCTAAATAAACCTAAACTATTTATAAAAGTCTAATATAGTAATACATTTTTAACGAAAGTTCCACAAAGTACAATAAATAACTAAAAATCACTCAAAATGACGCTAAGAAATCTTACAATAAACACGCCAAATACTGTGTAGTAAATAAAGAATTAAGTGACAACCGGCTTTGGTTTGGACTAGTGATGGGAGTACTCGAGTAAGGAATCGAGTAATACTCGATTCCTAAAGGAATCGGTAGTATTCAAATTTGATTCAAATACTGACCACAAGCGCCAGGATCGATTCCGATTCTTAATATTAGATGCTGCTGTGAATCGCAATCCGTTTCTTAATGGCCGGTGGCCGGGTTCGAGCGAGGTTCGAAGTTCGAGACCGAGACGCTGGAATCGCTGAAAATATTGGATCGGTGTTCGGTGTCGGTACTCGTTGTTTTACTTGGGTGATGCAATTGAAGGAATATGTTTTTTGTCCAGTAATCGCTATCGGTAGGCTTTGTTTGTTTTTTGTTTTCGGCGCAGGCAATTTTTATGCTTATTTTAAAAGTTATTTCCATTTTAGTTAGGAATTTAAAGTAAGTGTTATGTTGCGTGCTATTATTCTTTATTATTGGTGTATGTTTTCTGAAGCACTAAATAAAAATAAGGGATGTTTAAGACATTTAACTGGAGTTCAGAACGAGTATTTCCTAAAGCAGGACAATTAACAAATATACGCCGAAATCGCTTATTGCCAAAGAACCTTAACAAAATAATTTTTTTAAATAGTTTTTATAGTTTATTTTAACAATTTGTTTAAAATGCTTTAGTTTATAAAGTTTTTATTTTATCTTTTCAAAATAATAATATGTTAAAATAAAAAAACTTTTATTTATTTTTGTTATTTAATTATTTTAGAATGTTTTATTTTGTTTTAAAAAAATATAGTTAAACCTGAGGTTTTACCGTTTAAAAACTCGTAATAAAAATATTTTTTAAACATGCTATTTTTATAAAAAAATTCAAAAAATAATCTCTTGCTTTCTTTTTTATTTACAGCGATTTTTTGCGAGAAAAATAAATGTAATACTAAAAAAATCCTCGTAAAAATCTCACTCGCTTAAACCATGAAATAAATCGCTAAGTACTCAGTACTCGGTATTCAATAAAATATCCGATTCCGCGAAGTACTCGATCCCTCGGTACTCGATTCTTGAAAATACCCGATTCTTCCCATCACTACTTTGGACAATATAAACGTTAAATATCAAAAAATCGTAGAAATTCGACGTACTGCGCATGCGCCACAGTTCCGAAACATCACGCATGCCGGGGACATTTTTAGATCGATTGGCAATTAGCTTTGTTTTTCTACTGAGGGGAGTTCAGTCATAGCCCCCTACATTTCCAAGCCGTGAAGTAAGAAAGGCAACGTCGCAAATCCTGTCAGACGTAGACCGATTTTTAATAAGTAACTAACGCAACTTCCGTGCAGATTCGCCCGTTTTGGCGATAAAACTTACGGTTTATTTCAAATTATTTACTGAACTTTTTGCATTTTACTTTAGTAGGTATAGATATGTCTAATAAGTAACAAGAATATAATAATATAATATATATGTCGTAGGCATAACGCAAATTTAGGCTTTTTATAAACTGCCTAGGCATTTTACAAAAAGCCGGCAAAACACGAGCATAAACACATTTTTCGTTATGCCGACACCCATTCAGGCAAATTGATAAAATGCCGGCAAAACAAAACCAGAACAATGTATATCACGTTCTGACTGATTATTTTTAGGCATTTTATAATTTGCCAAAAACGGTGCCGTCAAAACGTGAATAGATTTAAAACAAGTCGACTTTTTTCGATCGAATAGTACATTAGATATTAGGAATTGCGCGTTTGCAGTTTGCTATCGGCCAGCGGTCGGTCAACACGCACATTGCGTTTTGTTGTTTATTTATTTTGATGTGTTCAAGAATATCAAAATGATCGAAAACGACGGAGATGTTCAAATCGAGAATGAGAAAAAGAAGATGAAAGCACAATTTAATGAACAGCTACAAAAGTTTTATGGTGAACGAGTGGAAAAAGATGTTATTAAAAAATCTTGGACGGCTGACAGGGTGAAAGAAGTTATAACAGACATTAAGAATGGTAAATTAGCTGACTCCACAGGTAACAAAAAAAATAATAAGCAGTATCATTTAATGAGAAAATATGATATTTTGTCTATCGGTACTAATGAACATTTAGTCGTAAAACGAAGTTCTCTGGATCAACCTATTGTGTACATAATTCCCATAGAACAGTATTTTGATGTGTTGCTAGAATCTCACCGATCCACGGGTCATGGTGGCAGGGATAAAATGCTATTTGCATTAAAAAATAAGTATAACATTCCTAGAAGAGCAGTAGAAACTTTCATTTCACTATGCAAGGAATGTCAACTTAAGAAATCGCAACCTCATAAGGGATTGGTTGTGCGACCAATCCTTTCGAAAGATTTTAATGTTCGCGGCCAAGTAGATCTGATAGATTTCCAATCTTCTCCAGACGGAAACTATAAATGGCTTTTTAACTATCAAGACCATGCCACCAAATTTTTGCATCTTCGCCCCTTACATACCAAACGTGCTGCAGAGGTAGCTATAGAATTACTAAAAATATTTTTGGAGTTTGGAGCACCGCATATATTGCAAAGTGACAATGGCCGGGAATTTACTGCTTCGGTAATAGAAGAAATTGTTAGCTACTGGCCTGATTGTAAAATTGTTCATGGCAGGCCACGTCACCCTCAAAGCCAGGGTAGCGTAGAAAGAAGTAATCAGGATATTGAAAACATGCTTCGTTCCTGGATGTCCGATCACTCCTCCACAAATTGGTCCATGGGGTGCTATTTTGTACAGTGGCAGAAAAATTCCTCAAAACATCGCATTATTGGAAGGACTCCGTACCGTGCATTGTTTGGAGCTGATCCGAAACTTGGACTAAAATCGACAAACCTTCCAGATTCTGTAATTAAAGAACTTCGAACAGAAGAGGAACTTGAAGGTATGATGAATCCTTCACAAACCAACAACACTGAACCGGGAATACCAGAAGATAATCTTGATTCGGACTCAGAGGCTAGCATTCAACTAGACAATATGGAAGAAAATGCGACTGACACTTTAAGTGATAGTATTGTATATTGTTGTGCGTGTAGTGAAAAAATCACAGAAAAATCTAAATTCACTTGTGAGATATGTACTGCCACAATGCATTTAAATTGTACAATTTTAAGTTCAGGACCATCTTCAAAACTAGATACAAGGATTTGTTCACTTTGTGCAACTCAAAATAAAATTGAAATTGAGAGACAACAATCTTACTCTGGTCAAAAAAGAGCAGCTGAAAAGATGACTGAGGCATCCAACAAAAAATTTAAGTCGATTGCAATCGGATCATATGTTTATTTAACAGTTCCTAAGGTAGATCGAGGACCTCTCGATTCAAAGAATTTAATTGGAAAAGTAATTGACCTAAAAAATAGCCTCTACAAAGTAGGCACCTCTAAAGGAATTCTTAAAACTTTATTTTCTAGGAATGATATTCAAGAATCCTCCGTAGGTTTTGAAGATGAAGTTCCTGATCGATTAATCACTCTTAGAGAGGCAGTTACATATCAGTCACGATTCGGAGGTCAAGGCTTTAAAAAATGTAGCTGTAAGGCTAGTAGTAAGCAGTGCAATACAAAAAAATGTGCTTGCTTTAAAATTCACAATTTATGTTCTTCCAAATGTCATGGAAGTTTAACATGCAGTAATAAATAAAGATTTTTTTTTAATTTTGAGTTATATGCCCACATATTTTTTTATTTCAGACAAAAAATTCTGATGGTTCAGAAAAATCTATAAAACTTATGTAAATATCATTTCTTGATACCTTCCCAAATAAAGGAAATAGTTGGGGGGTGCAAAATATAACATACGGTACATTCTTTCCTAAATGTTATATTATAAGAATATTTTATTATTTTCAGAGGATTTGTTTTTTATTTGCAGTTTTAAATTTGTGTTAGGTAGATACTAAAGTTAACAGGTATCTTTTTGTATCATGAAATGTTAACCGTTTATTTATGTTTTCTTAATAAAAAGATTTACTTTAACTGTATTACTTCTGTTTAATAGTATTTTAGACTTTATTTTCACGTTTTGACGGCACCGTTTTTGGCAAATTATAAAATGCCTAAAAATAATCAGTCAGAACGTGATATACATTGTTCTGGTTTTGTTTTGCCGGCATTTTATCAATTTGTCTGAATGGGTGTCGGCATAACGAAAAATGTGTTTATGCTCGTGTTTTGCCGGCTTTTTGTAAAATGCCTAGGCAGTTTATAAAAAGCCTAAATTTGCGTTATGCCTACGACATATATATAATAATAGGAAATTTAAATTAACTTAAAAAAATTAGTGATTTTAAAACCTATTTTAAAGTGGAAAGCTTTCTTTTTTTTGATGATGTATTTTGGTGTTGAAGGTCATTTCTGCTTTTTTGTGTAATTGTTTAGTAATATATTGCTAAGAGTAAGTGCTACTTTATAAATCATTTTTCAAAAGCTTTCTCCACAGGGACATGTCTCATTAAGCGGTATCAAAAAGCTACCACTTTCTAAACTAGCCAAACCTAGTTTAGCTAAAAGAGCTTGGTGATTTTGCCGATTCAAAAATTTAAGCTTTAGTTCTTTAGTAGCTATAATAAACTGAAAAGCTGCAAATATATGAAAGTACATAATATTTACTTCATTGGTAGCAAGACATAACCCCTCCCCCTTTGCAAAGAATCAAAATATTCATCCCCCACATTTAAACCTATGACTCGAACAATAAGGTTTTCAAAGTTGAAAAAATAGTCCATACTTTCAGTGGAGTCAATGTAATATAAATAAAATAATGCAATCTTCCTCCACAGTTTAATTATTAAACTGTGGAGGAAGACTGCATTGTTTTATTTATAATAAGGTTTTTGCAATCCATGCATTTTAATTTCCTATTTTTGTAGATAGAATGGGGCTATATAATACATATACCTATACATTTAAATAGACTCATCCAATCATGGTAATCCTTAAGATAATCCGACTGAAATATGTAAGGAAACTCTAATATTTTTGTACTTTCAATATCATGCTTAACAGAGTATTTGATTTTAACACTGTAAAATTTTTTAACCCTGACTTTACAATACTTTGAAGTCTAATTTTTTTTTTCTGATTCGAGGATCTGTTTAAATGATACATGACAGTTACAAAGAAAGGTTCCTATAATATCGGCCAAATCTTTTTTCAAGAGTATCTGTTTGAAATTTACCAGCTAAAATGTATTTTATTTCAAAATGGATAAATGAGGATTCCATAATTTCTATTAGAACTGTGGTATCGGTACCTACTCCGTTTAATAGCATCATAAATGTCCCTAGTTAAATTGGTTAAACTCACCCCCTCTGGATCGTTATGCCATATATCAAGCCAAGTCACAAATTTCTTTAGCTAGTTTACCTTCAAATCATTTTTTAAATATATTGGGGTAGTTCAATCGTCCCTTTTTTAAACCTTGCCGTACGCAAATAAAAACATTTTGCCAGTTAAACAAACATTGGAACTAACCTTAAGATTTTCCTATAATGATAACATTGATAACTAAAACTCGGGAAAATAACAAATAACGTATGCATCAAGACTTGTCGATGCACTTCACAATCACAAGCACAAGAGCACAAACAAAAATAGCGAATCATCGGTCTACCTGCAACGTTGCCAGACTTTGTCCTTCATAGCTTGGAAGTAAAGGAAGCTGTGGTTCAGTGGTTTAAACTTGATAATTGCCAAAAATAGTACAAGTCGAGCAATATAGCATGAGCTTTGACCTTTGGGTGCGCAGTAGAAATTAAAACAAGTATCTCTGTCGTACACTGACGTATATCTGTAGTCCACTGACATCCCTTTTCTATCATCTACGCATCTCGGAGCTCAAGCTACAATACAGGACCTGTACCTTTGTTTGATATTTTCATGAAGTTATTGATATCTTCATGCTCATAATTTTGTGGACTTCTTAATGACACAACAAAATAAAGTTAGCCATCGTATCTCATAAAATACGAGAAATTCGCTGCTAGGTTTAGGTGCAAGTAATGAAAAACATATTCTAGTGAAAAAAATAATTATACCATTTTCGCTAAAATGTGTTAGTTTTTAAACTAGAGCGAGTAAAAGAAAATTATGTTTCGCAACCCTCCGTAGAAATTCATTACTTCAAGTCACATTTTGAAAGAGCACAAAATAGCGCAACTTTTCTCTCATTTGAACAACCACTTATTTTATGGTTTCGAAGATCCCCATGGTCGCCCTTTAATTAGCTGTTACCCTGTATATAGGACCCACTAGTAATAATACACCCTGTATACTAATCAACAAAATTAAGGAATTCTAAAATTTTAACCGTTTAAAAGCCAATTTCTGTAAATATTTTTGTGTTAACTAATAAATTTTAAATTCTCACCTAAGCTGAAAGTGCTTCAAAAAACGAATTAATTTATTTTCACTCATTATTTAAATGAAAGTGAGATGCATGTTTCGACCTGTTATTACTAATTTATTATGATAAACCTATATCCTTTATATCTAACTGATTGGAGTGCCAATAAAACAACTTAAAAAAAATGTAATTATAATCATTTCTCAATAATTGTTTATATCATGTAATTTCGGAAAAACCGACATCCGACACTTGAGAAATTTTTGCAAACTGGCGTTATTTTGTGGGCGCGTCTCTGTGTGTATATAAGCCACCGGCTTTGTTTGACTTTCATTTTGGTGTTTGTTCAATTTCCTATTTCGGAAAATACGAGTTATCATTTCATTAATATTGGATTTTGTCCCAGTTTTGGTGAAGGGATCGGAAAAATATGATTTAGCGGCGCTATTAATGCTCTAAGTTTCGCAACCTAAATATCAGCACAATTCAAACAAAACCATCGTTTTTAGACATAAAACAAATTAGGTTAGGTAAGTTGAAGAACACAAGCACTGTCTAAAAATCCTTTATGGGGCTCTGAGAGCGTCTGTCAATATTCATCCACTTTTCAGGGTCAAGTAGGCTCTACGGTGTTGCTTCCTTTCGTCGGATTCTATAGCCTCACTGATGAGCGGTTATACGACGAAAAGCGTCTGGGAGTATATCTGACGAAAGACGAAAGGAAGCAACCCACCTTTAGATATCGCGCTCTGAGAGCGGTATGTGTGATAAGGAAGGAGATTGTATTTGTATGGCATATTGAATGTTTGTTTAAATAGAACACCGTGTATTTTTTTATTAAAATTTTAGATCCTTTTTTCTTATTTTAGAAATACCTATACAGGGTGGCCCACTCTAAACGCAGGATTCCGTTGCATCTAAACCACTCGACTTTCTAGTATTTTTCAAAAACACACTTATAGGGAGGCATTAAGTCTACAATTCAACTTTATTTGTATTACTACCGGGGATGACAACAAAACTACTTGCAAGGCCGCCATTTTAAAATGGCTTCGGATAAGAATTTAAAATTTTGGTCTTAGATAGAGGTTGAGTAGGTAACGTACCTACATATTTTAAACAAAAAAACAATTGACAGTCAGTTTCACCGGAAACACCCAAAACTTTTTTGTTTTAAATGGCAACCCCTAAAAATGTTTATCATTTAATTTCTTTAATTCAATAAGAAATTCTGACAATTTTTCATGTAATGTGTCGTATTCCTAAACCCTATAATAGTGTTTTACTGATAATGCTTCAAAAAATCTCCTATTTTGACCTTATTTCATAATTTAGATAATCAGAAAGGGTCTTGCGCTTTTCTTTTTTGGTATAACCTTCAGTCTTTATCATGCAAAAATAGCAATCGCCAAAATAATTGATGGGTTCTCGCCATACCACTGGAACTGCAAAACGCATACTTTTTCTCTTTCTTTTCATCCACTGCACCAATGACACACTACAGCTAAGAAAGAACACATGGGGGGCCCAGTGCTTGTCTTGATCTCCAATTAAAACACCCAAATACATGAAATAGGCTTTTTTAACATTTTCAAAAAATGGTCTGGCTTGTGACTTCAGCAGAAATTCTCCACAAATATAACAAACTTGTCAGGAGAAATATTGCAACTGCGGCTTGTTTCACTTGACATTTTCGTCGTTGAAAGAACTTTCTTAACTACACAGAACCACTCAATTCAAAACTCAGAAGAAGACTGAATATGAGAATAAGTTTAATGCTATAAACAATTAATTTTAGAGGATCTTTCTGTTTCGAAATGCACCCCTTTTAAATGACCCCCTCATAAAATTTACTACGTTCCAATAATGAGCCCATTGAAAGGGAGATTCGCAACCACAATATGTGGTATTTTCCAATCATCAGATTTAATAACTGCTAATCTTCAGTCTTAATTACTGATTGTAACGATTTTTTGACATTATCTACCGTATTGATATTTTAGTTATTTAAACATAAGTTAACAAAATTCGGTAATCGAAAATTTTATTTTTCCTAGTAAATATTAGTAAATACGCTTGGAGCCAAAAACCTAGTTATTTTCCTAACAAAAAATTGTCGTGTCGCAGTTAGTTAACAAAACAAGATAATTAACTATGCACGTTTTATTGTTTGCAAAGCAACTCATAATTTAAAAGTGCATACTGTACAAAACACAATGCATAAAAATTGCCCACTTTTTGTTTTGTCGAGATACAAACGACGACCCTCAAAACTAATTTATAATTAATTTACAGTTAAATAATTTATATGTTTTGACATTAAAATGTGAATTAATACAGTGCCCGCGAAAAAGTCTGGACTCTAATATGGATTTCTTTTATTTGTAGCATTTTTGAAAAACGACTTTCAGTCTTAGATTTTGCATGATTATTTATAATAAAATGAGAAAAGTTTTTGAATTTACCTCCAGATAATATATTGGAAGTTTGGTGCCAACATTTTGATATACCGGGTGTTGCATCGTCGAGCGGGACATAGGAAATCCCATGTAATTTTAAATGGGGTCAATTATTGGCTTCCCTGATTATTTTAGAGAAAAATTCTATTTAGGTTTATTAAAGAGCACTAAAACCCACATTCAAAAGAATAACTTTAGATATTTTTGATGAGCCCGTTTACGGGTTATCGCCAATTTCTTTTTAACTATTTTTCCTTTTTATGGCCCCGTATTTGCGGGCACCAGTCAAGGTAAAAGATGACTGTCAAATAAAGTTGTCATTTTGAAATGTGTGCTTTATTGTTATAAAAACTCGTACATCGAAAATATTAGCCATGAATTACACTTCTGAAGAAAAAATATTGATGATTAAATGGTATTATCAAGGAAATAGTTATCAAAATGTGTCAGACATGTTTGCTGCTCTGTATCCGAATAGACCGATACCTGCAAAATCTACAGTCGAAAGGACTATCAAGAAATTTAAAACAAAAGGCACTGTAATAAATAACTGCAGATGTGAAGAAAGGCAGGAACAAAGAAGAGATGCAAGAAATGATAGGGACTTGCAAGTTTTATTGTGCGTGGAAGAAAATGATGGGAAGATCAGCACAAGGAAACTTGAGGATTACATAGGATTAAATCACACCACAGCGTTACGAGCTTTGAAACGACATAAATATTATTCATACAAATATGAAAAGCACCAAGAGCTAAAAGATAGGGACGAAATACGACGACAGGAGTTTTGTTTTGGTATGATGGAAAGAGCAAACATGGATAGGGAATTTTTAAAAAACATTTGTTTCACTGACGAATGCACATTTACCTTAAACAATGAACCCAATGTTCAAAATTATCGATATTGGAGCAAAGAAAACCAACACAGGTTTGTGGAAACAAGGACGCAATATCCACAAAAAGTTAATGTATGGGCTGGGATTTTCGGAGAAAATATTATCGGGCCATTATTTCTTACACGAAATTTAAATGCAGAATATTTTTTGGAACTACTTGAAGATCATATTTTACCTACTTTACATGATGCCGCCAGGGAAAATCAGGATGTTTGGTACCAAATGGATGGCTGCCCGGCACATAGTACCCTGGCTGTCCGGGAATATTTAAACCGTGCTTTTAATGGAAATGTTATTGGCTTAAATCATACAGTAAATTGGCCAGCCAGGTCTCCTGATTTATCGCCAAATGATTTCTTTCTCTGGGGCCATTTAAAAAACAGGATATACAAAGATAAAAAATACCCAAATCTAGACGAGTTAAAAAATGCTATTTCTGCCGAATGCAATAGAATTTCAGTTTACCAACTAGCGAATGTAAGAAGAGAATTTTATGATCGCCTCGGTTATTGTCTAGCAGTCAATGGAGGAATATTTGAACATCTTCTTAAATCCTAAAGTTCTAACAATTTAATAGTACCTACCTATTAATTAGTAAAATATTGAAACATGTAAAAGGTCATAATTAACCTTGTAATTGGATACTTTATTTTAGTTTTATTCAGATTAATTTGTACTCATAAATACACCTTTAATATTTTCGATGTACGAGTTTTTATAACAATAAAGCACACATTTCAAAATGACAACTTTATTTGACAGTCATCTTTTACCTTGACTGGTGCCCGCAAATACGGGGCCATAAAAAGGAGAAATAGTTAAAAAGAAATCGGCCATAACCCGTAAACGGGCTCATCAAAAATAACTAAAGTTATTCTTTTGAATGTGGGTTTTAGTGCTCTTTAATAAACCTAAATAGAATTTTTCTCTAAAATAATTAGGGAAGCCAATAATTGACCCCATTTAAAATTACATGGGATTTCCTATGTCCCGCTCGACGATGCAACACCCGGTATAGTTTTTTTCGCTTCACATTCAAAATAATTTAACAATTTTTTTTTTAGTGTTCATATTTATTATTTATTTATTTATAAATAACAACATACAGCAGCATAAATACTTGTGAATGTTTAACTAATAAAGTACAAAAGTATAAGCACAATGCCCAGTATAATAAATTCGAGGCAATTTTCAAACTATCGACTTTTTTAAGTTGCGCATCATAAAATTGAGCAGCCTGTGTTCACATGTTCGGACCTAATCTATCCTATGAACAATGGATTCAAGGGATCAATCAGGCAGCAAACGAATCTATCCCAAAAATCAATCTAGACAGAAAAAAGAAAAGATTCGCCCCAAAACCAAAATGGTGGGATGAGGCTTGCGATGAAGCAGCCAAGATCAGAAGCCAGGCTTTAAAACTGTATCGTGATTCAATGTCGGAACAAAATTATCTAAATTATAAGAGAACAGCTGCTCAAGCAAGAAGGACAATTAAATTGAGAAAGAAAAATAACTTTATAAAATTCACAGAAGGCCTGAATCGAGAATCATCCATTGCAACGACTTGGAGGGTAATCAAAAAGTTTGCCAACGCAAACTCCCCCGCCCATCATAACAACTCTAACGAAGACTGGATTCCTGACTTCCTCAATAATCTGGCCCCCCCTACAGTCCCTGAGCTCGAAGATGTTCCGGACTATCGTAATAATGAAATAACCCTAATCACCTCTGACGAACTGGACTTTGTGTGCAACAAGAAAACTGACGCTGCTCCTGGTATAGACAACATCACTTACTCCATAATCCAGAACCTACCGAAACACATAAAGGACGATCTACTAAGGATATACAACAATATTCTGACTCAAAACATAGACATTCCCCCAGAGTGGAAGTCCCAGATCATCATACCTATTAAAAAACCAGGCAAAGACTCCCGGAATCCCAACTCCTATAGACCAATAGCCCTATCTACATGCATATCAAAACTATTTGAAGCCATCCTCAAAGAAAGAATAGAATACTCCCTTGAAAGCCGCAACCTCGTACCCCAATTGCAGAATGGATTCCGGAAAGGCAGAGGAACCATAGAAAACATCGTATATTTGGCGTCTTACATCTATCAAGCATTTGCCAAAAAAGAAGTTGTGATTGGGCTGTTCCCCGACCTTAAGGCTGCCTTTGACAGCATCCCCATAAACCTACTATGCAGAACACTAGATCAAACCAACATAGATAGATGGACCATTCAAGCAATTAAAAGCATATTCACAGGCAGAAAGTTATACATTAGATCTCCAATTACAGGGAAACTAACTGCTCCTCAGACGCGTACAAGGGCCTTCCTCAAGGGTCTCCCCTCAGCCCGGTACTATTCAACATATATTCAAATAACTTGAATGAAATAGGGGATCCGAGTGTAAAAACTCTCATGTATGCAGATGACCTCGTCCTTTTGTTCACGCATAAAAACACAGAAGACGCCATATCGAAAATGCAAACGAAACTATCAGGTGTCACAGAATGGCTTCATCAAAAAGGATTGGAAATATCACCTGAGAAGACAAAGGCTATGCTGTTTTCAAGGGGGAATAGGGCAACGCCCAGACATAAATTAGAAATATTCGGGAGGAGAGGTGAATGGGTCAATGAATACAAATACCTAGGAATGATCATAGACCGTAAACTTTCATGGACCTTGCACATCGAAGAGGCGTGTAAGAGGGCGACTAGAGGCATGTAATGTAGGCCCTAACCAGAGTTTGGTGGGGAGCAGACCAGAAAGTGCTTATTAACATCTACAAAGGCCTGGTCAGATCACATCTGGATTATGGTTGCCAAGCAATAATGAACACATCAAAGACAAACTTGTACAAACTAGACAGCATCCAATACCAGGCACTCCGAATTATAACTGGATGTATGAAAAGCACCCCCATAAACGCTCTTCTATCTGAATCAGCCGAATACCCCCTTTACCTTAGAAGAAACTGAATCTGCTCTAAATTTGCTCTCAAGAGGCTAAGCCTTCCCCATGAAGAGCTAGCAAACAACTTAATACAGTTATATGCCAGCTACAATCAGAGACTAGAGTATTGGACGCGAAAACCTGCCCCTCCCCTCCTGGAAGGTATAGACACAGCTCTCTCCTTTATAGAACACATTGAAAAGACAAAGATCCTTCCATGCTTCGAGGTAGCTTATTCCACGCTACTCAAAAAAATTGACTGGATTGACTCTAAAATCCCCAAGCAGGATCCAGGAGCGCAACAACTATTGGAAGAAGTCCTCAATCTCAACTCCAACGGATATCACAGGATCTTCACAGACGCATCTTTGGATCCCTCCACAGGAATAAGCGGAATTGGGGTCTACAACGAAACAAGTAACATCTCGATATACGGAAGATGCAAGAAATATACATCGATTTGCTCAGCTGAGATTCTAGCCATAAGTGTCGCTATAAATACTCTCCCCCAAGACATTACAAAAGCAATTATTATTTCAGACTCCAAAAGCGCACTTCATAAAATCACAAGATTAGGGAGCAATAGACATTCGGACAAAAAGTACTGAAAGTGAGAAGCACTGTGACACTCCTAGCCGACAAGGGGATAAAACTGAAACTCATTTGGGTACCTAGCCACTCAGCTATAAAGGGGAATGACCAGGCAGACCTACTAGCGGAAAAAGGAAGAAGCGCCAACAATTATGTAAATGCGGATACCCACTACTCTGAATTATATAGAGAAATTAAGGAAGAAATTTGGAACCAGTGGGTAAACATATATAAAAACATGGGAAAAAATAAGGGAACCTCATACTTTAAGCTAGCCAATGAGCCCCAAAAGAGTCCTTGGTTCTCAGGAAATTCAAAGGCCAATAGGAAAAAATATAGCATGCTCAGCAGAATGAGAACCACACATTGCCTCACTCCTGTTCAGTTACATAAAATAGGAATCAGGGAAAACGACCTATGTGAATGTGGCGAAAAGGGCGAACTATCACACATTCTGTTTAGCTGCATTGAAAGACAAAGAGAGGCCAACATTCTCTATCACACGCTGGCCAACATCTGTAAGGGGCCAGTAAACATTTCTCACATATTAGCAAATCCCAATAGCATTGAAGCCAACCTGATAGTAAATTTTCTGATACAAAACAACATAGAACTATGACGCTTCCCCCTACTGCAGGATGCTTATTTGCTTTGCTTGCTGTATATCGCGACCCCCACGTAATTATAAAAAGCCTTCGACCTTTCAAGCTTTTAGTGATCTTAAATTTTTTTTTTTTTATAATATAGTAATAATTATATTCTAGCCTCCGGTCAAACCTTGGCGATTCCTAGTTAGTACTGCACACGCCACAGTACGCACCCTCCCGACTATCCTAGCTCCCCTAATCCTTCAAAAAATTGAAACAGGCAGAAGGGATGAGGTACTCTCAGACTGCATTTATTTGCACCCCCTGCCGGTGAGAAAGGAAACCCTACCCACACATTCTGGCTGAATGTTGAGAAACAAGTGGCCATCGAAACCAGAAGAGAGAGAGAGATGTTCGGACCTGTAAAGTTTCACAGTCTTTAGTAACCCTAATTTACCTATAAATCACGCAATCGTCAAATATTTAGTTGAGGGTGAGTCAACAAGGTGTTCGCCTTCGATAGCGCCTAATCTGTAAGAGATATAAGAAAAAGTTTTATATAAGAGTTATAGGGTTTGCAATGGAGCATAACGTAAAAATATTTTGCGTTATACAGGATGGCTCAAAATATTGGTACTAAGTACATCAAAATTATTTTTTTTTAAATGAAACCCCTATATACTTTTTCTCTTTCTGATTCTGCTAGAAAGAATCTCTACAGTTATACAGGGTGATTCAAAAGTACTTCGACAAACTTCGGGAGGTAATTGCCGGCAATATTTCAAGATGAAAAGTTCTTATAAACAGTGGTCCCTGGCGACTTCGTTACGGAGATACAGGGTGTTGAAATGTTAGAAGGAATGGTAATAATTTTTAAATAACTCCTTAACGAGTAATTTTTTTTTTATGAAATTTGGTGAATTAAATAAGCATCTCAGGACACTTATTTTCAAAGTAAAACACATTCGTAAATTTAACCAGTGGCGTCGGTACAAAATGTGGCTATCATATTTTTTGTGGAAACTATGCCTAACCTAACCACACCACTGACTTATTTGATTTTAACTTTTTTTTTATGAATCCCCCATTCAATTACAACAAAAAAGTTCACGTGTGTTATTTTGCTACGAGGGCCAGTTTAATGTCAAATGATTATTTTATTTGACTATACACAAATATTAAAAAATATGTTTTAAATTCAAAGATTTATTATGTAAGGGGTAAGGTATAACATTTAATTTAATTATAATTAAATAAGTGCGTTGCAAAAATTAAATGATTTTTAAATAAATTGTTCAAAATGTCCACCTTCAGCCAAGATGCAGGCATCTAATCTCCTTTGCATGGAATCTCGTACGCGTGCTAAGATATCTGGTCTGTTTCTTATTGCCTCAAAACCATCGATTATTCGGTTTCTTAGCACTTCTGCATTTTCGACTGGCGTCTTGTAAACGATTGACTTCAAATGTCCCCACAAATAAAAATCAAGAGGATTTAAATCTGGGGACCTTGGTGGCCACGGTTGATTTCCTTCCTCAACTCCCCTACCTATCCATCGATTTGGATAAATTTGATTAAGATGGGTCCTGGCCACTATGCTGAAATGGGCGGGAGCTCCGTCATGCATAAACCATATACGTCTTCGAGTTTCTAAGGGCACATCATCCAGTAAGGGAGGAAGTTCATTTTCCAAAAAATGTCGGTACGTCTCGCCATTAAGCCGAAGTGGAAGAAAAAAAGGTCCTATTAAGTAATCGCCAACTATTCCCCCCCACACGTTTAATGAAAATTGGTATTGAAAATTTCGTTCACTAACGGCGTGGGGATTTTCCAAAGACCAGATATGGTTATTGTGAAAGTTTGTAATCGCACTCTGAGAAAAATTTGCCTCGTCCGTAAAAAGTACATAATTTAAAAATTGGGGATTTTCAGCAAATTTTTCCAAAAACCACTGACACAAATTAATGCGCTGAGGAAAGTCCCTGGGTAAAAGAGCTTGTACCCTTTGAATATGGTACGGATACAACTGCTCATCGTGCAGAATTCTCCAAACTGTGGCTTGGGTGGAATTGAGAGCATCAGCAATTATTCGAGTGCTTGTATCTGGATTTTCCACTACAGCATTTAAAACAGCTTCTTCTAATTCTGGAGTTCGGGCTGTTCGCGGTCTTCCAGGAATGTCACGTGACCTCGCAAAACTCCCTGTTTCAGCTAAACGTCGGTGAAGATTTGAAAATGTTTCAGCAGCAGGCAGTACTCTGTTAGGATATCGCTCTTGATAGATTCGTCTAGCTGCTCGTGCATTTCCATCGGCAAGGCCATATACAAAATGCATGTCAGCTAAATGCGCATTATTTCTTAAGTAATCCATACCTTTTAAACAATACTATTAATATTCAATGAAAATGACAAAACTGAGAAATAAACCACATAAGCAACTAACTGTCAAATATGTTTTAATTCACGACAAATGCATTTCCAAAGCCGCCTTATCAAAATAGAAAATATTAGAAAATAACATACTATTCATACTAATAAATAAATATGCATGTCACTGAGAACATGTTATACTTAAATAGGCATCCTCAGATGCCTTCCTTTGGCATATACCTACATATTTGTTTATTGTAAGTATGTATAGATCTTAGTTAATATACTTAAATTAATATTTGAGTGTTTGATCAATTATTATTTAAAACATATTTTTTAATATTTGTGTATAGTCAAATAAAATAATCATTTGACATTAAACTGGCCCTCGTAGCAAAATAACACACGTGAACTTTTTTGTTGTAATTGAATGGGGGATTCATAAAAAAAAAGTTAAAATCAAATAAGTCAGTGGTGTGGTTAGGTTAGGCATAGTTTCCACAAAAAATATGATAGCCACATTTTGTACCGACGCCACTGGTTAAATTTACGAATGTGTTTTACTTTGAAAATAAGTGTCCTGAGATGCTTATTTAATTCACCAAATTTCATAAAAAAAAAATTACTCGTTAAGGAGTTATTTAAAAATTATTACCATTCCTTCTAACATTTCAACACCCTGTATCTCCGTAACGAAGTCGCCAGGGACCACTGTTTATAAGAACTTTTCATCTTGAAATATTGCCGGCAATTACCTCCCGAAGTTTGTCGAAGTACTTTTGAATCACCCTGTATAAGTAATTATTTTCTGGTATTTTATGATTTTTATTTGACTTATTAAAAAAATCATAGTTGCCTATGGAATCAATAGAATTAAACAAAATTTGTACCATAAGTACCTTAAAGTACTTGGTACGTTACCATATCACTATTTGTTCTATTTATTATACGGGGTGTTCGTGTTGACTTGGCAAATTTCGCTAATTTAAATATGCATTATGTCAATTTTTTTAAATGGAACACCCTGAATTTTTTTGACTGATAAGGTGTATTTTTCAAATGCCTTTATTTTTTGTTAAATATGTCATCTACCTAAATCTTCTAGTTTTTGAAATATTGTATATTGAAGAGTGGAAAGAATCTGTGATAATCCCAATTTTCAAGAAGGGAGATAAATTTAACCCCAAAAACTATCGACAAGTGAGCTTAACATCAGTTTTGTGTAAACTTATGGAGAAACTTATTGCAGAAGACCTTACAGACTTCCTTCTTCAAAATGATATTATACCTCAGTGCCAGCATGGTTTTCTCCCAGGTCGTTCAACAACTTCTAACCTACTCCAGTGTGTAAATTCATGGACATCATCATTAGACAATAGCCAACCTATAGAGATAATGTATCTAGATTTCAAAAGCGCTTTTGACCTAGTCCCACATAATAAATTGGGTCAAAAACTTGAGTTATATGGTGTCACGGGAAACCTGCTAAAATGGATAAAATGCTTTCTAAACAACAGAACAAGTATCGTAAGAATAGACAGTGAAACTTCATACAAATTCAAGGTCAGCTCGGGGGTACCACAGGGCTCTGTTTTGGCTCCAATACTGTTCAACTTGTATACCTGCGATCTTCCAGACAATCTGGAATCGTCCATATCAATGTTTGCCGGTGACACAAAAATATATAACAACCCCCTTACCAACTACGACACACTTAAAAGAGACCTTGTCAAAATTGAAAAATGGTGTAACAAGTGGGACTTACAGCTTAATAAAGAAAAGTGTTCCGTCCTTCACATGGGATACAACAACCCAATTTATTCTTATAACCTAAATGGAACTGAGGTGAAATCAGTGGAATATCAAAAGGATCTAGGAGTAACTATAACTAAGGACCTCAAATGGGCAGTACATGTGGGAAACATAATTAAAAAAACAAACTCGGTAACATATTTAGTCAAAAGAACGTTCAAAAATCCGACCCCAGATCTTCTTGAAAATATATATAAACTCTACATCAGGCCTATTTGAGATTATGCAGCACCAGTCTGGAACCCCTACTTCGTCAAAGACATACATGCCCTGGAACAAACACAAAGAAAAATTACCAAACTATCCCCCAGTATATCGAGCTTGACATATGAAGAGCGGCTAATAAAACTAAATCTAACGACACTCCAGCAAAGAAGAATTCGTGGTGATGCAATAGAAACTTTTAAGATTATTCATGGCCATTACTCCGTGAAATTCAACTTTTTCACCTTAAACACGAACCAAAGGCTCAGGGAAAATAACTTTAAATTGGTGCGAGAGCGTTTTAAAAAACTTTGTCGTCAACATTTCCTGAACAACAGAATAAATAGAGAGTGGAATAGTGTAAATAACGAGTACGTCTCCGCAACATCAACAAACCAATTCAAAAATCGCTACGACTCTTTTAAAAGTAAAAAACTGTGACAACTTAAAAAAGAAATGTGACAGTAAATAAGTTTAAACGGCTACGCTGTCTAGACTAAACAATTAATAATAATAATAATAATTATTTTATGAAAAGCTACACGAAAATTAGTAATTTTATTATTTTAATCAAGAATGCCATGGGCAAAATAATTAAAATTGGAATATTCATTGGGAAAATAGAAACATATATCAAGATGGTCATGACAAAATAAACTCTTTACCTTGATATAAGTTGTCATTATTATTTCTCTTTAAACTTATTTATATTGGCATTATATGATAAGTATTGTTTAAATTTTCTCCTTTATCACTATTTTTGATCTTGGTGTGTTTTGACCATGAACTTTTCATATGCAGAACTTATTGACATGACTTATGCTTTGGGAGAAGGTAAAAGAAATTCATTCTTAGCTTCGTGGATTTATGCCCAACAACATCCACAAAGCAGACATCCTCATCCAACTGCTTTTGAGCGATTAAAACAGAGATTTGAAAGAATAGGAAATATCGATTATGAAACACATGAATGAACGAGTCAAGCCAGCGACTAACGATGACAATAAATTAATGACAGCTTTAAGTGTAGTTGAAGATCCTCACAAAAGAGTATTCGACAGCTAGGCAATGAACTGCCGTTTTCTTTCATATCATATTCAGTTATTGCAAGAATTAGAGCCGCAAGATTATGAAAATAGAGTAATATTTTGCCAGTGGGCAGAAGGTATGATACAACAACAACCTCGTTTTTTTGAATATGTTATGTTTAGTGATGAGGCTACATTTCATAGAAACGGATGTGTGAACAAACATAACTTCCATTATTATGATACTAGCAACCTCTTTTTTACACGAGAAACTAATTTTCAACATCGGTGGTCGGTTAAAGTCTGGGCTGGTCAAAACATACTCGGGAAAGAATGTGGTTTCAGCAGGATGGAGCGCCAGCTCATTACAGTCTACTAGTGTGACATTTTTTAAACCGACGTTTCCATGACCATTGGATCGGTAGGGGAGGCCCAGTATCTTGGCCAGCAGCAAGGTCTCCCGACCTTACCAAGCTAGATTTTTTATAAGGGGATATGTAAAGGAAATAGTATATAAGGCGGCTCCTACCACAAGAGAAAATATGCAATAGCGAATTGGAGAGGTGTTCCAAACCATCACTGCAAATAACTTAAGAAATGTAAACGACTCATTTGCGAAAAGAATTCGTTCATGTAATTTGAACTTTGAAGGACACATTGAAGAAAATTTGTAACAAGACGATTTTTCTTTAATTATTATCTCTAATATTTCTTCTTAGTTTGGTTTATTTATAATATAAATGTGTAAGATGTTCGTTTTAATTATATTATTATGACTTAAAAGAACAGATGATATTCTTTCGTTGACCGAATACCTATGCATTTTTTCGTTTTTTAAAATTCTCTAAAGAGGACTCTTAAAAATATGTATCAGTTTTGATGTTTATGCCCATTTTATTTATTTTGCCCGTGGCATTCTTGATTAAAATAATAAAATTACTAATTTTCGTGTAGCTTTTCATAAAATATACAATATTTCAAGAACTAGAAGATTTTGGTAGATGACATATTTAACAAAAAATAAAGGCATTTGAAAAATACACCTTATCAGTTAAAAAATACAGGGTGTTCCATTTAAAATAATTGACATAATGCATATTTAAATTAGCGAAATTTGCCAAGTCAACACGAACACCCCGTATAATAAATAGAACAAATAGTGATATGGTTACGTACCAAGTACTTTAAGGTACTTATGGTAAAAATTTTGTTTAATTCTATTGATTCCATAGGCAACTATGATTTTTTTAATAAGTCAAATAAAAATCATAAAATACCAGAAAATAATTATTTACTTGACAACGTCGCAATCAAATTCAAAAAAGTAAATATGACTGTAGAGATTCTTTCTAGCGGAATCAGAAAGAAAAAAAAATATATAGGGTGTTTCATTTTAAAAAAAAATTTATGTAGTACCAATATTTTGAGTTATCCTGTATAACGCAAAATATTTTTACGTTATGCTCCATTGCAAACCCTACAACTCTTATATAAAACTTTTTCTTATATCTCTTGCAGTTTAGGCGCTATCGGAGGCGAACACCTTGTTGACACACCCTGTAGGTATCATTAATAAAAATTATAAATGCCAGATGACACCGGCTTGAGGCACTCCAGATGCCACCCTAAAACCAGTAGAAATACTGTCACCAACTCTCACCTGTTGTATTCTGTTATTTAGAAATTTATGTAACCAATTCATTACTCTTCTGCCATTTTATTCAGCAGTATGTCATGTGGAACCACATCGAAAGCCTTGCTAAAATCTGCGTCCACCTGCCCACGGCCATCGACAGAGTTAACCAGATCACCAACAAATTTTGCAAGAGTTGACTCGCATGAGTAATTAGGTTCAAAGCCATATCGGTTGGAAAGAAAGAAATTTTGACTGTCCAGCTCTCTTCTAACATAATTTGACAAAAGATTTTACACACGAAACATGTTAAGCT
Organism: Polydrusus tereticollis; assembly: GCA_963920685.1. NCBI lineage: Eukaryota > Metazoa > Arthropoda > Insecta > Coleoptera > Curculionidae > Polydrusus > Polydrusus tereticollis. The sequence goes on from OY987328.1 coordinate 96,835,154, forward strand.
AATGGGGGCGGTACTTAAGGGGATTTTTTTTTTATTTTACTAGACTCAACCCAACTCGAGCAAAACACGGAAAATAAAATCGATTAAGGTGATTTTACGGCTGAAAAGGTATTTTACACCCTTGAACTAATTTTAAATTTCTGAATTTCTGCAAAATCATATTTCAAGTGTATGCTAATATTACCCTAAAAACCTGTATGCTGATAAGGCATACTCAATCAAATAGCAATTGAAACATCACATTTCAGTCAAATCTATTTTAAATGCGAAATTTTTTAAAACACAATTAAATGAAGAAAGAAAAAACTAAAAATAAAAATGTTTTCAACGAGCTTCGCATATACATAATATACAATCTTAACACTTACCTGCATAACTTTTTATTGCATTTTTTAAATAATGCGTGGCTTGAATTTTTCAATTAATATTTGACAGGTGTTAGATAAAGTATCCCCCGTTGCCCATTGTTTTGACTCCTTTAGGTTACTGATACACAAACTAAGGCCTAAAACCGTTTTTCAAATATCCTACATATATAAAAAAATCTCATATGTTTTAAACTTCTTCGCTAACACTGTATATTGTATACATATACAGGGTGTCTCAAAACTCAGTATCAAGATTTTAGGGGCGTATTTGCCAGGTCAAAATAAGCCTTTTTTTTCCTATAAGCATGTGTCCGCAAACGCTTCGTCACCGATCTACAGAGTGTTAAATTTTCAAAAAAATTTTATTTTTTCCTTCATAGCTCTTTTAGTTTTTGAGATATTAAGATAAAATTTAAAACATAGATTACGCTTTAGGGCTTACATCATCTAGTATACCGAGTGATTGTAAGAATCTACAGGGAGATATTTTTTCAGGGGCCATGCTCCCTTTTCTCCGCATAAACTTTTTTATAGTGCGCTGCTGGCGGATTCTGAAATATGCAGTACATTCTTTGTTTTGTTTATAAACTTTTTTATCTCTTATAATTTTTATGCATCTAAGATCGTTATCGAGAAAAAAATTTAAACAAATTTTTGTAATTAGCTACATTTAATTAACATTTATAACAACAGGGGGGAATAAATACCACAATGAAAACAAAAGACGCTATACTTATTTGTTATAAGATTATTTAAACATTACCTCAAAAATAAGAAACTTAATCAACTTTGACTTTTTATAATATCATAGACTGCCGTACGCGTTCTAATATTCCGGGATTATTTCTTACCGTTTGAAAGGCATCCATAATTCGTCCAGTTAGAACTTCGATGGAAGGCACTGGTCCTGCATCATAAACTAGACTCTTTACATGCCCCCATAAAAAGAAGTCCAGCGAGTTGCAATCTGGGGACCGTGGGGGCCAAGCAATTGGACCTGCTCTGCCAATCCACCGATTGGGAAACACTGTGTCTAAATAATCGCGGACGGTGACTCGAAAATAAGGGGGGGCCCCATCGTGCATAAACCACATTTGTTGACGAACGTGTAAAGGCACATCCTCCATTAATGCAGGCAATTCATTCTGTAGGAAGTTTAAATATGTGTCACCATTTAAAATTCGCGGTAAAATAAAAGGACCAATTAAAGTATCTCCTACTATTCCTGCCCATATGTTTACGCTAAACTGTTCCTGGTGTCGAGATTCTCTGATCATGTGTGGATTTTCTAGTGCCCAAATATGAACATTGTGGTAATTCACTACTCCGTCGCGTGTAAATTGAGCCTCGTCGGTAAAAAGGATACGAGATAAAAATTCAGGATCCACAGTACACTTGCGCAGTATCCATCTGGAGAACTGCAAGCGCTGTGGAAAGTCTCGAGGAAGCAAACCTTGGACGCGCTGAATATGATATGGGTATAGCATGTTTTCGTGTAAAACCCTCCAGACAGTTGAACGGGAAACATCCAAATGCCGTGCTATTTGTCGAGTACTCATACCAGGGTTTTCGTCGATAACATTTAAAATCTCTTCATCAACTGCTGGGTTGCGTGCTTGTCTTGGTCTACCAGTATCGTGCATTGGAGTCTGAAATCTGCCGTATTCCCGAAGGTGTTGATGGGAATTTATAAAAGTTCTGTAGTTGGGAAGCCGGCGATTAGGAAATCTTAGCGCGTACAACCTCTGAGCATTAAGCCCGTTACCATTAGCCAGACCATAAACGAAATGGATGTCAGCCAGATGTTCAAATGAATATGGTCCATTTTCCATTTTAATGTTAAACAAATCAAAAAATATACGATAAGTTATAAACCAACTTTTAAATAATGTCAAATGCATAAACCAACTTTTAAATAATGTCAAATGCTTCAAAATAAGCGTAAACGTCAAAATGAAAATAGCAGTCAAAGCCCACTAATTGTTTTTTTTTATTGTTTCATTGAAAAATTTCAATTAAATATGGCGAATTACAAAAATTTGTTTAAATTTTTTTCTCGATAACGATCTTAGATGCATAAAAATTATAAGAGATAAAAAAGTTTATAAATAAAACAAAGAATGTACTGCATATTTCAGAATCCGCCAGCAGCGCACTATAAAAAAGTTTATGCGGAGAAAAGGGAGCATGACCCCTGAAAAAATATCTCCCTGTAGATTCTTACAATCACTCGGTATACTAGATGATGTAAGCCCTAAAGCGTAATCTATGTTTTAAATTTTATCTTAATATCTCAAAAACTAAAAGAGCTATGAAGGAAAAAATAAAATTTTTTTGAAAATTTAACACTCTGTAGATCGGTGACGAAGCGTTTGCGGACACATGCTTATAGGAAAAAAAGGCTTATTTTGACCTGGCAAATACGCCCCTAAAATCTTGATACTGAGTTTTGAGACACCCTGTATATAATAATTTATATAATTTGGTTTTAAGCCCGTAAATTACATAGAAATTACACATGAAAAATAATTGCCTTAATAAAAACACTCTGAAGGCCATTGAAAGTATACAGGTATAGTTAAAACATGACCCAAATTTATTTATTTTTCTGTAAAAGATTGGAATAACTGTAAATCTCTGATTTTTGCAGTTGAATAAATTTAAGCAATCTGTTGTACAAAAAAGAACCAGAGGTCTTTGATTTATTGGAAAACCATGTATTCATGAGAACTTTTTATTTTTGTTTAAATGAAAATAACGATGTTAGAAACGAAAAACAACAGAAATAATATTTTTTAAGAAAAGAAATCCCAGAACGTGCTTGACGTTGGATGTTATTGGTAAAAACAAGATCTGAAATTCGGTTTGACTTGTAGAAGAATAAAAATAGAATATATATTATACGAAAATATTAAGCAAAATATTATAATGATTTTCTTTAGAAAGTTAGGAGAAAGAATAGATAGATTTCTTAACTCAATTTTTTAGGCTCTACCTGTTGGTGAGATAGTTTTAAAATTCGACATTATTTATTTTATTATTTTGTTATTTTACATAATACAATGAACGAAACAAAGCTTATTAGCGTAAAGTCCGTGTCATAAAACAGGTCCCCCAGAAAAAATATTATTTTTATGTTGTGTTTAAGTGGGACGAAAACATAGACGGAACTAGGGGGGGGGCTTAGCCCCCCTAAATTTCTATTAGCCCTTCCTAAAATTGTTTAATGTTCAAAATTCAGAGTAAAATGTAGGTTCATGTGGTCGAGTCGTCCGTCGGCTCTCTTCAGCCTCATGCTTCATTTTTTATGTAAAGTTTGAAATACATTATAAATTTATAAATACACAATCCAGACTTGCCATTTAACCCCCTATGTTACCCGTTTTTGCCCAAAAGCAATCTGCACTATACCTATTACTTTCTGGATCACCCACTGTGTTGAAAATATCAATTCGATCGCTGAAACCATTCGAAAGTGCGACGAAGCTTAAATCAGCCAAAAGAGAATAGCTTAGCTTTTGCGTTGGGTACGCAAATGATTTGAAAGTAAAAGAACGGTTTTTAACATTCATAGATTTTTTAAATGCGAGAGACGCTAGTTCCATATCTGAAATTATCATTAATTTACTAAAGCAGGATAACATTGAAAACTTGCATTTAGTCGATCAGTCGTATGATGGCGCAGCGGTGATGTCCGGAAAAACGGCAGGTGTACAGTTAAAAATTAGAGAAAAATATCCAATTGCGATATACACCCACTGTATGGCACATCGTTTAAATTTAGCAATAGTCGATGCATGTTATGACATTCAGGGTGTTAGAACATTTTTCAATACGCTGGAGTCACTTTATGGCCATTTTTCTAATCCCTCTATACACCAGCAGTTACAAGATATAGAGAAGGAACTAAATATAACACCGCGGGAATTAAACCAATTAAGCGATACAAGATGGTCATGTCGTGCATAAAGTTGCAGTGCTGATTAAAGTGTATATAATGCATTATACAAGTGCTTATTAAGGGAATCAATAGAATGCAATGACAGCAATGCAGTTACTGCCACAGGAATCTTATCTAATATCAGACAACCATCCCTTATTATATCTCTTTATATTCTGGATGAGATTCTCAGTAATTTGCAAGTTCTGTCCAGTAACCTACAAGAAAAAGAAGCTACTTTGGGAAACGCAGCTACTCTTGTTAACAGAGTTGTTGATTTGTTGGAAAAAAACCGAACGATGATAGCTTCAATAAATTGTTTGAAGAAGTTGCAGCTTCAATAAATTATTTGAAGAAGTTGCAACTTTTGCAGAGGCCAATGATATATCTTTAGACCCACCATTTAGATCGTGAAAATAAAAAAAAAAGTTCCCGGATCTCTCTCGTCATTCGTTATTGCATTTACAATTGGTTTAGAGGAAGGCTCAGATTTTGAACTGACAACAGAAGAATATTGGCGAGTAAATTTATACTACAGGATTTTAGATGCCGTGATCGGATTCCTTGAAAAGAGATTTTCATCTGAAAGCCTAGAACTTGCTTTATCCATAGATAAATTCATGAAATTGGATTTCGAAGTTTTTATAAATCATTATGCAAGTTCATTTTCTGAAAAATACCAAGTTTAAAAGCCGAAATGATTGTGTTAAAAAATTTGATAGAACAAAAAGGAGAGTCGGTTGGTATGTCAAATATAAAAAAGTATATATATCTACTACATCACGAATAAAATTTTTAAATATTGCAAAATTGTTTTAAGTGGCAATAATTTTACCAGTGTCTTCAGCAACATGCGATAGATCTTTTTCGGCGATGCGAAGAATTCTTAACTGGCTAAGGATTAAAATGAGAGAAGAGAGGTTCAGCTGCTTGTCTGTGATTTAAAGGGATATTTCTGTGAATCTAGATGAAATAGTTAATATTTTTAAAACGCAAAATACGATTTCTTCAGTTAGAGTAGGATTCATTTCCACTTGCAAAAAATGTTCTTATTAAATATTAGAAGGAAACTTTAATGTGTAATGTTTTAAAGTTTAGAAAATAAACCTTCATGTATTTATCAAAACTGTTTTTCAATAACCGTGAATCACAAAATACCAGACACTCCCAACATTTTTTCTCATGTTTGTGCTCGGCAAGCTCTGCTTTTTCATAACGATTTTTTTCGGTATCCGGGACAAAGTGGAGGGATGAAAGGAAAAGATGTTCTTTGATACTGTCGGGACAAACTATAAATGTTTATTTTAAAGAAAACTGTCCAAGATTTTTTAATTTAATCAAGGATGATAAAAAATATTCGATGCATTATTTTAAGGCTCAAAATGAACGTTTTTGGGCGTGGCATCCGAAATATTTTTCGCCTCCGGCGGCGCCTGTGGCGGGCCCCTACCTTGCTTTAGTCACTTCATGCGTGCCTTCAATTAGCCCCCCCCCCCCTTACACTACTGCCCAGTTACGTCTATGGACGGAAATGAGATTTTTAAGCGTTTAAGAAAAATATGTGAAACACTAAGTTAATAGAACACATGAATAAATTAAAACGCGATAATGCATTTAAAAAACTTTTAAAGGAATTGCAAGAAATAGGATTTGAAATCATTGACATCACCGTGAAAACTAAGTTAAATTAAAACAGTTAAAAAAGTTAACAAATTTTTAAAGTAAAAAATTGGCAGTGGCACTGATAACTCTGGTAAAAAAAAACTAAAATAGCATATTTCGGTAGTCTATATAAATACTGCAGGGAAGCAAAACTGTCACCAGTTGCAGGATATCGCAATGTTACTTTCAATTCAGTGGCGACTTTTTAATAAGAACTGTAAAGCTGCAGCACTGCTTAAAATTATTATTGTATTTTTTAAATGAACATTCCATAATAATGTGTGTTTTTAATACTTCTGTACGTATGAACTCGTCGGCTACGTTAATTCGTACACCTCGTTGTCGCTGTTAAAATTGACCGTCTTATGCGCGTCCTCCGATCGTTCACAACGTCTGTCCTGGCACAATGATGCCTTCGCTTCCTCCTTCGAGGGGCCTATCCCTGGAAGTTCTTAGTACCTCGGCTAGCTTACAGTCGTTTTCTCAGGGGCGGCATATTGTGTAGGGCAGTTTGAAACCGCACCCAAGCAGCGGCTTAGGGGCGGCCTCGGTAGGATAGAGCATCTTCGCCTTCTGCCGTCAGGGCTGGCGGAATTTTCACTTTGCCACGTGGGTTTTACGGCTTGCCGACCTGGTGCAGGTTATGCCCAGGTGGTATCCACTCGTACAGGTCTTCTCGGTGGTGGCACACGACGCTGGAGGACTGGCAACTGTCATCCAGTCCGGGCATCGGCGGTCTCGTACTTAATCATCTTTAATTTACTTTGCCACGTGGTTTCTGCTGCTTGCCGACCTGGGGCAGGTTATGCCCAGGCGGTATACACTCGTGCAGGTCTTCGTGGTAGTGGCACTCGACGCTGGAGGACTGGCAACGGTCATCCAGGCCTGGCATCGGCGGTTTCGCACTTCATTAATCTTCAAATCATCTTTAATTTATTTTGCCACGTGGTTTCTGCTGCTTGCCGACCTGGTGCAGGTTATGCCCAGGCGGTATACACTCGTGCAGGTCTTCGTGGTAGTGGCACTCGACGCTGGAGGACTGGCAACGGTCATCCAGGCCTGGCATCGGCGGTCTCGTACTTCTTTAACTTTAAATCATCTTCAATTCACTTCGCCGCGTGGTTTTGGCTTCTCGCCGACCTGGTGCAGGTTATGCCCAGGTGGCACATCCTCGTACAGGTCTTCTCCGTAGTGGCACTCGACGTCGGAGGACTGGCACCCATCATCCAGTCCTGGCATCGGCGGTTATGTTCTTTGTTAACTTTATTCTTCCTTGATTGTGCTTCGCCACTCGGTTTTCTTGCTTCTCCACCTGGAGCAGGGTATGCCTCCAGGTCCAACCCCTCGTACGCGTCACCCAGGGCGATGGCGTCCGGCGCGCCTCCAATCCAATAGCGGCACCGTCGGCCATGTCGGTATCCGTCGCACACCACTTGGTTGCCGACCTGGTGCGAATTATGCCCAGGTGGAAAACATTTGACTGAAGGTCCCATTCATACGTTGCTGGCATCCATACGTTAAAATTGTCCATCTTCCTCTTCACTATATTTCTTCTTTCGGACCTGCTTGTACCTAGGTACAAACGCCGCGGAACGGCTAGGAACCACTGCACCCTCGCAGTATCGGGTTCGACTACGGCGCCCTTCACCGGTGCTACATCAGCACGCCAAACTTAACAACTTGAGGTTTCCCAAGGGACTTCCCCCCAAATGAAACAACCTCCATGCCGCTTTTAGCCAGTGACAAAGGCCCAGCACGTCTTGCCACTTGCAAGGTACGACACCAACTGAGCTCTGTCTTGAGAAACGCGCTATTTATAGCCGTTTCCCAAGATCGAGTTCCACAACACCCCCACCCTCAAGAGCCTTTGTCACTGGTGATCTATTTGACCATGCCCATCTGGCATGATCACACAACATTTACAATACAAAAATCTTTTCCAAACAAATACAAAACAACTTAACAACTAATACAACAACTAATCCTAATACTTCTTCGTTTCTTCAACGCTTCTTCCTTTTTAACATCGTCCCGGCGACCTCGGTCTGAGGGGCCGTGGTCCGGTCTTCATTTCCTCGTTTATCTCGTGCTCCATGCGTCGTCTCAAAAGGATCCCTCTCCATGGAGGAATACTAGTGACGAGAAAATCCAAGAATGGTGATTCTTCGTCCCTCCATAGGAGGTCCCCTTGATAGTCGTCTTGGCACAATGACTGTTCAATATTCGGTCCAACTGACTTAACAATTCTGTCCTCATCAGTTCTTGTTCATGATGTTCGACCCAAATTCAAGCCTCCCCACACTTTTCGCTCTGCTCTGATGTTATTTGCACGGCGTTCAGCAGGTCGGGTTGTCAACGTTCAACGATAGCTTAGGCCCAAAGGACCTAACTCCGTTAGTGGGTTCTTTTTCACTCCTATCGCCTGAGTGAGTCAACTAGTTGGGCGCCATGTCCTGGCACAATGATGCCTTCGCTTCCTCCTTCGAGGGGCCTATCCCTGGAAGTTCTTAGTACCTCGGCTAGCTTACAGTCGTTTTCTCAGGGGCGGCATATTGTGTAGGGCAGTTTGAAACCGCACCCAAGCAGCGGCTTAGGGGCGGCCTCGGTAGGATAGAGCATCTTCGCCTTCTGCCGTCAGGGCTGGCGGAATTTTCACTTTGCCACGTGGGTTTTACGGCTTGCCGACCTGGTGCAGGTTATGCCCAGGTGGTATCCACTCGTACAGGTCTTCTCGGTGGTGGCACACGACGCTGGAGGACTGGCAACTGTCATCCAGTCCGGGCATCGGCGGTCTCGTACTTAATCATCTTTAATTTACTTTGCCACGTGGTTTCTGCTGCTTGCCGACCTGGGGCAGGTTATGCCCAGGCGGTATACACTCGTGCAGGTCTTCGTGGTAGTGGCACTCGACGCTGGAGGACTGGCAACGGTCATCCAGGCCTGGCATCGGCGGTTTCGCACTTCATTAATCTTCAAATCATCTTTAATTTATTTTGCCACGTGGTTTCTGCTGCTTGCCGACCTGGTGCAGGTTATGCCCAGGCGGTATACACTCGTGCAGGTCTTCGTGGTAGTGGCACTCGACGCTGGAGGACTGGCAACGGTCATCCAGGCCTGGCATCGGCGGTCTCGTACTTCTTTAACTTTAAATCATCTTCAATTCACTTCGCCGCGTGGTTTTGGCTTCTCGCCGACCTGGTGCAGGTTATGCCCAGGTGGCACATCCTCGTACAGGTCTTCTCCGTAGTGGCACTCGACGTCGGAGGACTGGCACCCATCATCCAGTCCTGGCATCGGCGGTTATGTTCTTTGTTAACTTTATTCTTCCTTGATTGTGCTTCGCCACTCGGTTTTCTTGCTTCTCCACCTGGAGCAGGGTATGCCTCCAGGTCCAACCCCTCGTACGCGTCACCCAGGGCGATGGCGTCCGGCGCGCCTCCAATCCAATAGCGGCACCGTCGGCCATGTCGGTATCCGTCGCACACCACTTGGTTGCCGACCTGGTGCGAATTATGCCCAGGTGGAAAACATTTGACTGAAGGTCCCATTCATACGTTGCTGGCATCCATACGTTAAAATTGTCCATCTTCCTCTTCACTATATTTCTTCTTTCGGACCTGCTTGTACCTAGGTACAAACGCCGCGGAACGGCTAGGAACCACTGCACCCTCGCAGTATCGGGTTCGACTACGGCGCCCTTCACCGGTGCTACATCAGCACGCCAAACTTAACAACTTGAGGTTTCCCAAGGGACTTCCCCCCAAATGAAACAACCTCCATGCCGCTTTTAGCCAGTGACAAAGGCCCAGCACGTCTTGCCACTTGCAAGGTACGACACCAACTGAGCTCTGTCTTGAGAAACGCGCTATTTATAGCCGTTTCCCAAGATCGAGTTCCACAACACGTCGTCCCTATAAAGCTTAGGGGCGGTATGGAAATTTGGCCGTAAGTTGGCCAATCAGACTGCCACAATTTCTTAAGATTCGTACTGTCCTTGTTCACGCCGAGTGGATGTGTTCTTGAACCGAGATTACTATTTTTGATGGTTTACCACTATATAAAAATATATTTTCAATACATTGTACTGATTCGGCGGTTGGTTCCTTGTGTATAGTATCTTATGTGAATGCACCTTCCTATAAACTTTGCAAAGAGTTAAGCAATGTTCTTCCCAAATTAATCAATTTTCATTCTAAACATTCCATTCAAAATTCTTACGAATTTATAGAAAAAACCAGAATCATCAATATACCCAATAATGCTAAATTAGTTTCTTTCGACGTAAAAAGTTTATTTGCCTCTATACCTATTAAAGAATTATCACATATCGTTTTTAATCTAATAGAAAAGTCAGAAATAATAACAAAAGAAAAAATCGAATTAAAAAACCTATATAATATATGCGTAGATCAAAGCTATTTCCAGTTTAACAACAAAATTTATAAACAAAAAGAAGGTTTACCTATGGGTTCCCCCATATCTCCTTTATTAGCAGAAATATTTATGTCACACCTCGAAAAGTTAATCTTTAACAATGATAACGTTTTAAAAAACCATGTTGTTTATTGGACTCGTTATGTTGACGACGTATTTTGTATTTGGGACAGCACTGAAAGAAAATTAAACCAATTTTTAAATTTTATCAACTCACTAAATAAAAGAGTTCAATTTACAATGGAACTAGAAAACAATAATGAAATAAACTTTTTAGATATCAATTTAAAAAAATTTAATAACAAACTAGAATATAATATATATAGGAAACCGACAACCACCGACACGGTTATCCATAAAAATTCCCAACAATCATGGAAAATTAAAATGTCACCCTTTCATAGCCTAATACATAGATTATTACATTTCCCCTTAAACACATTAAACTACAATATTGAGCTATCCTTAATTAAACAGATTGCCAGAAACAATGGTTATAGTGAGTCTTTAATAGACAATATGATTAAAAACAAAAAGCGTAAATTGTTAAATAGAGAATTCTATAGCATCTCGAACCAGATCGAAGAAAACTTCAGATTTATTAATTATATACCTAAATATAGTAATAGAGTATCAAAAAAACTTAAAAATCTAGGCTGTACTCCAATAATTGTAAATAAACGCAACTTAGGACAAACGTTAGTTAACAATAAAGATAAAACCCCTATATTAAATAAGTCTGGTGTTTACGAGATTAAATGTAAAGACTGTGAGGCTGTCTATATTGGGCAAACCGGTAGAGATCTCAAAACAAGAATAAGAGAACATAGAAACTCCATCTTAAACAACATAAAAAATACCGGCATCGCAGCACACTGCATAGAACAAAATCACTTCATAGATACTGACAATTTTAAATTATTACACAGTGAAAGAAAAGGAAAACGTCTAGATTTACTAGAACAATATGAAATCAAAAAATCTATAAAAAATAATCCGTGTACCACCAATGATCAACAAAATTTTATAAATACCCCGATAATAGACACCCTCATTAAGTCTACCCATAACAACCACTTGGAAAATCCCAACATTTAGATAGGTGCAATAAAAACCTTCCTTTATTATTACGTTTATAAACACCCGTATTGTTACTTTTAGATTTAGTATTCATCTTGTATTGCTCTTGAAAAAGGCCTAATAAGCCGAAACATGTAGAGTGATTTATTCTCCAAATAAATTGAAACATTAAAAAGCAAAATTTTTTATCTTATTTAAAAGTTATTATAGATTTTCAAGAAATAATTTTGTCAATTTAAGAATACACCTCCAAAAATAGTTTTACTAGGTCCTATGGATGAGATGCGAATTAAAGTAATCCTGCAAGAATAGTAATGTTTGATTTACATTGATAAAAAATTTAAAATGGACGTTAATTATATAATAATAAAATATAATTTTTCGCGTTTTAAGCATTTGGTATAATTAATTAATATTATTGATTTGCAAGTTGCACAGACATTAATGTCTTTGGTGATTTGGTACCACATTTCTCTTTGCAGGTGTTGGCCAATCACTTGGATTAGCATTCCTACAAAAGGTTTTGATATTCTAAACCTTGCAATGAATTGTAGATCTATCCATATTCTCAATACGAGGCCTAAAAACCCGAGGTCGTCGCACATTCTGAACTACATTAATAATCCCCAAATCTTCTTTGTCATCTGAGAGAAGATAATTTACAACATCGAAAATATCCATATAGAGTTATTATATAATTATGCAGCAGTCGAGATTTAATAGGTACAAGTGGTAAAATAGGTTCAAAAACAAACATATGTTAATAATACGCCATTTTTATCCTTTTTATCCCAAGATTGCGAGTTAACTCATACCCAATCCACGAGTTAAGGATTAATTCTAGGGTCGGAGGTAACCTCTGGTTATACAATGCATTTTACTAATAACTCCTGGATTAACCTCCACTTTTGAGCTAATCCCAATCTATACAATTGGGCCTTAATACCTATATTATTTAAAAGGCTTAAAACAAAAGTCTTACAGCTTGTTTCTTTGTGAAGCCGGGGATCCCTGGCTATTTTCTGAATATTTTGCATTTACCTTTCAATACCTATTACCGAAATTCGGCAATAGGTATTAAAAATAGAAAAACCCAAAAGCAAAAGACGGTATAGCCTCGGCTACCAACCACAACCGGTATACGATTAAAAAAAAACTATGAATATTCATGCTCTTAAGAGTATCAAATTTTATATGAATGTATTAGACGGCTCGGTACTTTTAAAGGTAAAGTCAGAGATTCATGGATCGACACCAAACGGCATCCAAGAGTGGTAAAAATAAATCTTAGGGACCTTAGGGAATTTTACGGTTTCTCTAATTCTATAAATAAAGGAAATTCAAAACTAAAAAGGATTTTGATGAAATATGAAAACATTTTTGAAACCCACAACAAATAAAGAACCAAATGAAGAACACCCTGGACAGTAACCTTTTTTACAATCTCTATTAGAGAACTTTCACAAACTAGGTGGCCCGGTTACACTGGTATACGTTACTGCGCCGTATTGTCTCGCGGTTCACCCGGAAATTCTTTTGCACAATTGGTTTTATTACTGCTTCTGCAATGTTATATTTATAACTTTTACACAAACTGATATTAAAATTCAGCACTTCGTACCGACCGCAGAATTTCTTGCAGAGATATACAGGGTGTCCCAGAATATGTGGGCAATCTCCCGGATTCATATACACACATCGCCAAAATTCTTGGACCCCCCTTGTAAATTTCAAAACCAAATATTAATCATGGCTGCTTTTTTGTACATTTAATCTTTATTTATTTCACCATTGCTAGGCATCTAAAAATGTTGACAAGAACAATTTCCCACAATTTTAGATACCAATGTTTAAAAAGTGGTTCATATTGATTTAGCGTGTTGAAATAATTGTTGAGTTTTTCTTTGCAATTATGCCTGGCAATAGAATTTCAGTATTCAATAGAGCAAGAATAGTGGCTTTGCATGATGAGGGTCTGCCGAATCATCGAATCGCGGATAGACTAGGGATTCCCCGCGCTTCAGTTATCCGAATAGTGCGTTTGTATCAGGAAACTAACAGCGTTGACTGGATACGTGGAACTGGGCGTCCTAGGGTAACTAATGCAAGAGAAGATCGGTATGTAGCAGGTTATGTACGTCGGAATCGAACCATACCAATCTCAGCTGTTCGAACACATATTAGAAGAACGTATGGTCGATTCATTTCCAGTACCACAAACGGCGAAGACGTACTAGAGCCAATTTGCGATCTAGGAGACCATTAAGAGTACCTAGGTTACTTCCTAGACATATAGCCACTCGTCTACAGTGGGCACAGGAACACAGACACTGGCTTTTAGCTCAGTGGCGAAATGTCGTTTTTTCGGACGAAACCAGAGTTGGTTTAGTTAGTGATAGTCGGCGACACAGAGTTTGGAGAGGGCCAGGGCGACCAGAAAGACTATCTTTTGCCAGAGAAGTCGTTCCATATCAAGGAGGAACAGTAATGTTTTGGGGAGGCATAATGCATGGTCGTCGTACGCAGCTTATTCCCATTCCAGGCACTATGACAGGGGATAGATATGTTCGAAACATTATTGAACCTATTATTTATCCTCTCCGAAATGAAATTGGAGCCAATTTCATTTTCATGGATGACAATGCTAGGCCCCATCGCACGAGAGGAGTACAAAATGGACTAGAGATTGAGAATATTGAAAGATTACCGTGGCCAGCCAATTCGCCAGACATAAATCCCATTGAACATATGTGGGATTTCGTTGGACGAGCAATCTCAAATAGAATTAATCCTCCTATCACCCTCCAGGAACTCACACTCGCGGCCCAAGAAGAATGGAACAACATCCCAATGGATACCATTAACGCGCTTATTGTTTCCATGCACAGACGAGTTAACACCTTACTACAGAACAGGGGAGGACACACCAAATATTAATTAATTTTGATTTCGCTCTAAAGTGGTTTTCTTCTAGATTTAAAATTCTCGTAATGATTTTATTATGCACTATTTTTCCTTTGGATTTTTTTTTCTTGTTCAAATAAATTTTAATTCAGACAATTTGCATTGGATACATAACCAAATTAAATGTACTTTGTAATACACTTCTTAACTTATAATAATAGTGTCTCATTTTGACAAACTTAAGGGGGTCCAAGAATTTTGTACACTTTTTTTTCGTGATATGGTATTTAATACTCTATAGCAATTTCTATTTAGTTTATACGAAAAGCAAATCAGAGTAACAAAAAAATGTACCAAAATGTATAGTTATTGGACATTTTTGATAATTATTGGTCAAGTACAAGACAGTAATTGGACGGACCTTTTATGTAAATATAACATAAATATAAAACCGAAAGAAATCGTTAAAATATGTAAGTTTAATTGCTCAAATGTAACAAAAACCTTTATACATATTAAATAGTTCATCAAGTTTTGAATCTGACGAATCATCACTCTCGGCTTCTTTGTTGCAAATATGACAGTAAAATAATTCATCTGAATTAAAGGTTGGTGTTTTCTTGGAATGTATAGCTTATGAAATGAATTTTTACAGTCATCACACTCTCGTCCCTACTGTCTATCTGTCTGTGAGATACTAAACACTTGTTACTGTCACTTATTTTTGTTTGTATATTTCGTTTCTTTTGTCTTCTTTTTTAAAAGTTAATTTTTCCTTGCGTTTGCGTTTCTCTCTTCTTCTTCCTTTTTCTCTTTTTTTTCAGCTTCTTTTTAAACATTTCTTGATACTTATTTGATGTTATTTCGAAAGAATCTCTTTCTATGTTACGCTTTCCCTTTCTTTTAGGATTTTCCGGAGTGGTTAGATACCATCCAAATAATTGTTATTGGACCTCATGCTTGGTAACACTTTGCTTTTGTTCTTCTGACTATTTTGAAAATTTTGGACAAGAGCATGAAGTAAAGCTTCAACTATTACTTTATTTAAAGGTTGTAATATTGGTGTGGTACAAGTAGTAATATTTTCTAGACTAAATGTCTTTGATATTATTTCGATGCTTACTGCTTATGCTCGACTACGTGTTGTCCTTATAATGTTTCCTAATTTTAAAAAGACTCATGAAATCTGCATTGTAAACATGTAAACACCGGGAAATTCTTGATTTAGATTTTCGAACACATTGATTCGTTCTTGACCTACAATTTTGACACAATAATTATTATAGGACATTACAGAATTTTGTAATAAGGGGCACTCGTCAGATTTATTACTGTTTAATTTTTAATTTCCACCAAGACATTTCATATAATCATCAGACGCGGCTGATCCATATGTTCATTTCTAATCTAATTAATTTTTTTAAACAAAAAAATAATTATCCTAAAAAAAGTGGATTTTCATACGAAAACTTTCCCCAATAAAGGATCGAGCTAAGCAACAATAATTATTCCTCCGGGCTCGGCCGTATTTTAAACCGACCTCATAGGTTTATATGACAGTAAAAAACTCTCTATATAAATGCATTGAAATTAACACAGGAACAAACATATGCGCTGTAAGGAAGATAAAAAGAAATAAATATTAGGACGAAATCGTCGACGGCCTGCAAATTAAAATCTATTACGGAGTTCGCGTGTTCCGTCCGTCGCCGGTTGATCCGTCTTAGAAATACCTTCGAACCGCTTAGAAAATGAAACATACATTTATTGGACATCAGGATTACAGTTATTGGTTACCTGTTCAATAACTGTATAGAAACGCCAAAAATGTGTTAAAAAAAAATTGCAAATAAGTTAAATTATTATTAGGTAATGAACAGTAAAACATTGTATTCCTTTTTGATTATAGTTATTGCATACACCAAATTTTTAGATTATAGATATTATTATTTTTAGGATTTACAATCAAAATATCCAATAACTATGGCCTGTCCAATGACTAAAGGTTTTACCCTACTAGGTGTAATTTAATAATCTTTTAATATGATGGTAACTAAAAATTTAAGGACAAAATTAATATCTGCACACATATTTTTGACCTGTCCCAAGGATAATCTAAAAATATCTTATTTATGTTGATTATTTACAAAGAAAGAAGATCTATATGGGAAGTTCATGTTTAAATTTAACCAGAAAGCACTCCTGCGTCATCAGTAGTCAAAAAACAGGTATATAAAAAACGATAAACAATAAAAAAGAATATGGAAAAAACTATAATTAAAAATTCCACACATAAATAAGCGTTTTCTTTCATGCTACGTTTTACGTCTAGTGCCGTTAATTAATTGTCATGTTATTTTATCTTGGATTAAAATCTAAAATACCGCCACAATTAAAACGGCATTAGACGTAGGGTGAGCCTTACAGGAATATTGAAGGAATTTTAATTCAATAGTTCAATTGCGACAAATAAATAAATTTCGTACCATACTTTGTAAATATTACTTTTCTACTTAAACTTTAAGTGTATTATTATAAGTAGTATAATAAGTTTGGGTAAAGCGTATGAGTATAAAGATACCAAAATATCACAAATCCATTTTTTCAGTTTTATTTTTATTACATTCTGCCACATATTACATTGAGAAACCCTAAGGGTTGGTTTCACAATCTGTGCTGACCAAAGAGTTTAGGTTTGTAGTCAGAGGCTTGATCAAGACGAAATATCTGAAGTACCTTAAAGTACTGTATTATGACATGAGGATAAAAAAACAACATACCTCGCAGTAAAGCTGCGGTTTCCTCTAAGCCAGCACCGTGCGGCCGTTACAATCCAGTGAATTACGTCACAACAAAAGCTGCTGTTTTCCAACAGAGCGTTGCTCAATATCGTAATGTAAGATAGCGCTGCCGACATCTTCAAAGCGGTGTCGGTGTGACAGTTGGCTCAACGTTTTTTGAACTAGGTTGAGGTGAATTCATATATGCGTCTTCTTCTGTACATTTTTTCTATAAGTCCGATTCTTCCTCTCTCCTTTTAACCTCTTCTTCTAAAATGATTACAAGCGCGAGATCGATGTCATCCATATTAATATGTTTAAAAAAAAACGGCACCTTTCGTCGTTTTTCTGACTTTAGAACTGATGCCACCGCTTGCCACATTTTCCAACGCAGTATGACGTAATTTACCGGATTTTGACGACCGCTATATGCCGGTGGCGCTTTTGAAGAAACCGTAGCTTAAGCATCGAAATTTTTCCGCGTGCCATTTATTAATTCACTTTATATGTTAAATTTCTCTTGTCAAAAATTTGATGTATAATATAATGAATTAATCAACGACAAGCAGAAAAATTGCAAATATGACTGCAGGGTGGTTTATCTTTCTCTTACTAAGCGTCAATTACACGGGGCTAGTTTGCATGCTACTCGCTCGCTTTACTTTAATAGCTGCTAGTAAGTCTACTCGGTGGAATTAGGGCAGGTCACCGGATTTCAAGCTAGCCAAGTTGAAAGCCTGTCAACTCGGGTCGATTACACGGAGCCGTTAGCGCGTTTCTTTACTGTCCGGCTAGTCAGATTAGATTGTTGGCTGTTTAAAAGCACATATGATTACACGGGGCTAGTTAACAAGCTTCATCTCGTACACTTGCTTGCATACACCTGCAGTTGTATTTCCATCAAGGCATCTCAATATGAAGTGAAATGTAAATAATAATACCAAGTTTTTGCTAATATGGATCTGAAAACTTTCCCATATTGTAAAATATAAGACTAAAGATTTATTTGGATACAAAATTAAGGACGAATTAAAAAGCCAAAGAACTATTAACTTGCCTTGATACGTGTGGTTGCCACGACATGTAGCCACGTGCTGCAACTCTCATTCGTAAACTATTAACTTGCCTTGAAGTATAATATGAGAGCTTCGAATATTGCAGTTAGGACTTGTGGTAAAAATATTGAAATCGTACATTATTGTACTCGAAACAGATATTCCAGGGATTTCAAGCTGTCGCCATGCAGTGACTAAATAGCGTAGTGCTATTTCAACTTTTACTCTCTAACTGTCATTCTCATTACAGTATTCATTTTCCGGATTGAACCTTCTACCATTTGCAACAAAGTATTAAAATCGTTAGGTGATTCTGCCGGATCTTCTTAGGCTAATTCTTTTAAAAGGGTACTTAAAGCACGTAATTTATCCAAATATGTAGTAAAAAGGTCAGTTAGTAGCTAGTAAAGTTGACCGGTCTTTAACGTTTACAACTATTACACACTGCCTTGATTACACAGAGGTAGTTTACTGGCAGCCAGTAATATATCGCGCTAGCAGCGTGTAAACTAGTTCCGTGTAATCGACGCTCTTAATCAGTCTTGCAAGCAAAGGAAAAGGAAGTAAGTGGGGAAATTGTTTTCTCGTAAGGATAAATTAGGTACTTCAAGTACCCTTTAAGGATAATTAGCCGAAAAAGGTCCGGCGGGCTATAAGAATCAGGGGCTCATGCATGGGTTGGCAGCCATGGCCGGCAGTTCGGTACAGGCCTGGATCCAGGGAATAATGTTAGGAAGGGTGTAGGAGTTCCAAAGGCGCAAAAGTAGCACCGCAGGCGAACATTTTTGAAGAACACACCCAAATTTCGGTGACGAACATGACAATAATTTATAAATTTCCGGAAAGTTGTTGTACGTTATACCTAAACAAAATAAGACATTTTTCCTAATTTACAAAAATTAGCGGATCAGCCTTGCATTTCTAACTGGCTCTCTATGTTAAAAAAATCATTGATTGACAATAGATTTTGCAACAAATACCTACTTATCATATAAAAATGTTTTTTGTTTACCAACTGTACAGGTACGGTTTTTGGTCGGGTTGGACAAACCTTAAATTTACCGATAAATCTATTTTTGCCGTTTCTGACGGTGTGTGAAATCTTCAAATATAGGGAAAGTAGTGTATGTTTGGTTGCCTATCCTAAAACCTGGAATTTTGAAGTTCTTTCTTATGGCAGGGTCGGCTTGGCGGACCTACTTCTGGTTGCAAGGGCGACTTGAAAAGTAAGACAATTACTTTGATAGTGGCGTGTTTACGAGTAATCCACTATGACGTCCTGGGTTGCAAGTTACAAGGGCGATTTAAAGTGTGGAACGGTTATTATCGCTGTCAGTTTGCAGGTCATTAAAAATGCAAATTGAGGTAGATAAGTAATATATACTGGTCTGTTGTCTGTTTAACACTGCCGACTGCCGCCCCTGAAAAGTCGCCACTGCATTGCTGCAAATGGTTGAAGGTTTAATCCGGAATACCGTAATGAGAATGGCAGTTTTCCAGTAACATGCCTTGATGGAAACACAACTGCAGGTGTTCTTAAGCGAGTGGACAAGATGAAGCTTGTTTACTAGCCACGTGTTTTTAAACAGCCAACAATCTGACTAGCCGGATTGTAAGAAAGCGCGCCAACGCAACGGCGTGTAAACTAGCTCCGTGTAATCGACTCTTATACTACCTATACTCGCTGGCGTTTTTACTGTCTAGATTTTAGATAGTAAAAAAGATTTGTGTATTAATCACAGTACACAGACTTATTCCTTGGTCTATGGTATTAATATTGGCGAGCAAACTCTCAGGTTCGCGGCAAGTAATCAGTTTTAACCGTGGAGATTAGTTCTCGGTGAAACAAATTATAAATAAATAAATAATAAAATAAATAAATAAATAGAAACGACTTTTATTAGCATCAAAGGATAGGAATCATGCTTCAGTGTGGCGAAGTCTAGCTTCAAGCTACTTAACCACTAGAAGCAAAAGAAAACAAGACAGAAGAGGCTAGTAAATTACAACAAAAGAGTGAATAAAGAGTGAAAAGCAAAACAATGAAGTAGAGGCAGCAAAGAAAGAAAAACACCTACACACTATTCATTATCCAAATCTATATGATCTTACTAGATAGGTACACTGTATTACTACATACTATATATCTTCTTTTCTTTGCTATATTCTAACATTTTTGCATTAAGAGTAGATATCTTTTATATTCCTTTTTAAATTTTATATAAGATGTATGTTTTTTTAAATCATGTGGCACCAAATTGTACAACATAATTGCATTATAAACATAGCTTCTTTTGTACAGGGAAGTCCTGTGTCTAGGGATTGATAACACGCTATCATTTCGTAGATTACTGCGCACACGGTTGTGATGACGCACTATAAACCTTGCTTTGAGAGGGAATGGGTGGTTACTCGTAACAAGCTGATGGGTAAAATTTACCAAATGGTGATCTCGGTACTTCTCCATATTTAACCAAGCCAATTCTTTTATTTTGGGAGATACATGATCATATTTTCGGAGACCGCAAACAAATCTGCAACAATTATTTTAGATTCTTTGAATACGAATCCTGGACTCAAGATCCAGACACGGGCCATATATAAAGTCACAGTAGTTAAAATGTCATAACACTAGGCTCTCACATAAATTAAGTTTTAAAGTTTTGTTTAATAAGTGTTTATTAGAATACAAAAGTTTAAGGTTAATGAATGCCCTTTGACTAATTTTTTAACATATTCACGAAACACTGAAACCAAAGAAACATTTTCGGCTTTTAATTTATTAGTTAATTGCTCAAATCCATTTTTTTAAGTATGCAAAAACAAGTCAATTTTTAGGGTTATATGTAGATGAAAATCTTAGTTGGAAGTACATACCATAGACCTCGTAACTATTAGACCGAACAATAACAAATAAACGTGTTGTCATCATTGTATTCCAGTGTAAAGTAAATCAACATTCAAGCTGCTCCCCTCCACTTGGTTTGCCAGACTCTGTTAAAAGTATTAACTTCTATGATTTACTAGAATAACATGATGTGGGAAATATATAACATTGCCTAAAACCTTGTAAAATATCTGTAGTATGGCAACGCAGCAAAAAAGAATCCGCCCAGATCCCATCATTTTCGTGGTCATCCGCATCGACTCGGCAATACTCGGATTTGTGACAGCGTTTTTCTGTGGGTTTTCCTGAAGATTTGTCAACCTAACCTTTATTGTTCTGTGGTTTTGTCGCATGCATATGTAAATTCAGAGTAATCCCCACTCCCGACCCCATCTACCTCCTCACGGCGTCTCGCCACCAAACGATTTTGGCATCACAATTTTATAGTATTTATGAATGGCGTGTCGGATCTATAGTTACGATACCTATGGTACATACCATATTCAAAACCTAAAATCTAATATATCTTCATTAATAGGAACTTTTTGTAAAATAAGATATTTTGTTCCTTTGAAATATTTAAAAAAATATATACAGGGTGATTGATGGTGGATGGCCTATATATTAGAAGTTCTGGCGCAACGGATCACTTTGAAATAAACACACAAAGTAAATTGTCTCTGGATATTACCTAACTTTGCACCGAATTTTCATGTCCTAATCTGTCACGAAGTCAAAAATATCGGCAGTTTTTAAAGGCCATGCTTTGCGGAAAAAAAAACAGAAATTAATTATTATCTCAAAAACGATGACAGATAGGTATAGGATAATGTTAAGAGAATTTATTAATAAATAATAGAGATTCTAATAGAAAATTAATATACAGGGTATTCTATTTAAAATATCAAATTAGCTAGTACTTTTTAGTAGAATCGGCAACACTGCGTAGTTAAAATATTTTTAAAGGAGAGAGCACGTCCACTTGTGTAAGTTCCCAAATTTTCAAAGTGATCCGTTGTCTAGTTTGCCAGAACTTCAAAAATCCAATATTTAATATCAATCTGGGGATTTACACGTAGAACTAATTTAAAACCATTACGAAAATTATGCATCAAGCATTTGTATAAATTAAAAATTAGTACATATATTAATACAGACAATAAACTTAAAAATAAAAAATTGAAATTCAAAAATATTAAAATCAATTAGCGTTAATCAACATTATACAAGACAATGCGCAATGTAATGATCAATTGTACATGAATTAATTAATATCTATAATCAATTATCAACGTTTCTTAAAGATATCCAACACTGAAAAAAGCCAACCTAACTGACGCTTTGTTATAGCTTGTTAACACGCTAACTATCTCTCTAACCGGCTATTATAGTAAAAATCGAACGAGTAGCGTGTAAACTATCCCCGTGAAATTGACGCTTAAAAGTAACATGGGTATCTATTTACTAATTAACACAAATCAAATTGGTGTCCGGATTTTAGTTACCGCGGCAGTTAATTACAGTTTTTGAATTGATTAATTTAAATATTAAATTTGTAAAAGTTAAGATAATTATTACCACAAAACTTGCCAAAACTTAGCAATGATAACTACAATAATTTGCTCAATTTTACTAGGAATGTTGTTTTATTGGGCATTTAATAAAATTTAAGCCAATCAATTTCTTATCTGGTGGATTACTAAAAGGTCATATATTTCAAGTTCAAGTTGATTTACACCTATTCTCGTTTTACATTTCCTTTATAGGTTTGAAAAGATAATCTTTATTCCTGCAAAAGATTTTGTTCAAACACATCAATTTTTTTAATGCAGTTCTCCTAAGTATACTCGAATAAGAATAAGAACGGCGGGGTTGGACTTGAATATATTTTTTAGATATTTCCCTTCCATAATTTTTAACAATCTAAAACCTAGAAAAAAAATCCGGGAATAATTTAAGCACTGATGATTTTATAAGTGAAGATTCATATTGATAAAGCCTCGCGTGATTCAGAAAATTGCGCTAATATTAAATATATGCAATACGAACAAATTTAAATTCTTAAATTTCTTTTGCTCTCTTTAAATTACCGGAGAATGTTATTCATTTAGAAAACATAACAGACCTAGGTCAATATTTTTAAATAAAATACAATGTAAGTCATCTACTTCATTAACATTCGAAAATATTTTTAAAATGACAGAAAAAAATAAATCGACAATAAAAAAGAAAAATAAACATGTAAAGGAAGACAATAAACTTTGTTTTAACAATTAATCAGTTGATTGAGTATTTTTATGCTTTGTTTGGATCGTAACATGATATATGCAAAAAATTATGAATAATACTTAAAACCTAAGGCGTCTTTTAATTTTTAATGTTTTTTAATATCATAAACTGCCATGTATATATAATTATAATCTATAATATGTTTGTTATGGCGGGTTCTTGGCCTGGATGGTTGTTTAGTAAGAGTTTTGACCGCTTAAATACACTTCCTACAGTATACAGAGTGTTACTTGACTTGATGAGTACTTATTTGATTGGGTGATTGCTAGACAAATTTAGTCAAAAGTTTATATAAACTTAATGTAGGATATCCTGAAATAATTAGTTGGTTTTCGATATATGGTGATAAAATTTGTATGTTCCCGATTTTTGGCAAAAATCTCGGAACCATAAGGTAATAAACTAAATTATTGCATGATATATTATTGAATCACACATTTTGACCTACACTATCGGACATAAGTATTGCAACAAATTGAAAACAAATTTAAATTGTAATTAATAAAAAATTTTCATATTTCTTTAAACTTTAGTGTCGTTTTCTTAATAGTTGAGACTGTGATAATGAAACAAAAACTTCTTTGATGTAGGATTTAAAACCACATATGCAGTAAATAATTCGCAGAGTAATTTATTAAGAAATAGTGGCGACAAAAGTATTGCAATATTTTTTATTATTAACTGATTAAATAAACAAAGAACGAACAATTTAAACACGCTAAAATAACAAGAATAACATTTAAAAATATACACAAGTTGGAATTGGAACCAAAAAGGTGGATTAGATGCCGTGTTAGCGCTGTTAAACCAATATAAGTATATATATCTTCTGTTTTAATTGTTACAATATATATATAACAATACGGCGATAAATTGTCGCATGATAAATTGTCGTAGCGATGAATTGTCTCTGCGATGAATTGTCGGCGGTGAATTGTCGTTCGATGTATTGTCGCGCGATATGTTGACGCTAAATCAATACAAGTCGGGAGATTGCGTAGGCCAGTCTAAAACTCTAATATTGTTCTGTCTGAACCACTCTTGCACATGATTTGACGTAGGTTTCGGATCATTATCATGCTGAAAAATGAACCGTAAGGGCATTTCCCATTTTGCGAAAGGAAGCATAACGTTTTTCATAATGTTTCTGTACATGAACCTGTCCATTATCCCATCGATACAGTGTAGAGGACCAATCCCCCCAGACGAAAAGCAAGCCCACAAAACAACACTACCTTTGCCATGTTTTATTGTAGGCGTTACATACTTGTGATTGAAACGCTGGTTTACAGGTCTTCTAACTCGTCTCATGCCATCAGAATTAAAAATATTATAACGTGTTTCATCACTAAAAAGAACCTTTTTCCAGTCAGCGGCAGTCCAGTCGATATGCCTTCGTGCAAATGCAAGCCTAGCAGCTTTATTTCTGGCAGAAATTAATGGTTTTTTTGCTGGTCTCCTACTATATAACTTTGCCTGCACTAACCTTCTTTGAATCGTTCTGCAGGAAATGTTTATATCAGGTACTTCGGCTTTGATTTGAGGACCAGACTTCCATGGATCGTTTTCAGAAATGCGTTTTATTAACCTATCTGTGCGCACATGTGTTTTTTCTTGGCCTACCTGACTTGGCAATAGTATCTAAATGATGTATTTCATTAAAATATGAGATTATCCGTGAAACTGTACTGGAAATTAACAAAAACCTTCTAGCAATAGCAGCTTGTTTTTCTCCATCTTGAAAAGCTCTTAGAATTCGTGATCTTAAATCTTTGAACACAGCAATTCCTTTTCCCATTTCCAAAAATCCTTCTTTGAACAGGCGTTAACAAATTTTAAGTTGCAAGCTAGGATTTACTCCCAAAACCACTACACAAATGCAATAAAATATGTTTGTTGCAATACTTTTGTCGTTTAAAAAACAGCAAATTACTGAACGCAAAATTATAAAATCGTAATTGTTGATGGAATAATGTTTTGTTATGTCAGATATGATCACGGGCAACTCGAAAAACAATGTTGTTGTGATTTTTACAACAGGCCCTCGTTGGTCCGCTAAATATTATGCAAATTTTTGATTTTTCAATTTGTTGCAATACTTATGTCCGATAGTGTGTATAATATTCTGATGAATTGCAGCTTGTTGTACCGAGTGATCTGTTTAGCGGTGGTATGACTCCAATCTTTTGTGTTTTAATGTCAGCAAAACCAGCATTCTTACATTTAAATTTTCCTTTTCAGCATTAGTTTTAGAGAATAATTTTGTAAGGAACGCATATGTTGCAAGGTTCTTGGGGATTTTAATTGATGACAAACTTAAATTTAGGGATCACATTCTTGCATGAAATGGAAGAATGGCGTCTGGTTGTTTCGCGGAGAGAGTCGTCGCAAACGAACTGGGAAAACACATGGGGCGGACTGTTTCTCTTTCTTTGTTTTAAAGCCACCTGCGGTATGGAATCGCCTTTTGGGGCTTTTGTTGTCAAGGGTTATTAGGGCCTTACTAATTATACAGAAAGGAGCTCTAAGATTTGCAGTGCAGTTGCATTTGTAGTGCAAACTCAAGAGATCATTGTAAGCCACTTTTCATAAAGGAAATAATTCTAACGGTTGTGGGCCCATTTTATTTAGAAACAGTTTTCCTTACTCACAAAAAATACAAAAATTATACAATTAACAATACCATATAACACACGCAACAGTACTGATATACCTCTTCCAAGTTCCACGACAGCGCTCACAAAAAACTCTTTTATTTTTAAAGGTACCAAAGTCTACAATCATATAACTGTAGCATACAGACTGATACTGGACACCAAGACATTTAAAAGATCCATAAAGAAGCTACCTACTTAGTAATAGACCATACTATTCCCTTCTAGAGTTCTATGACGACAGGTTCTAGTTCCTAGATTCTCAAGCAAATAATATTAATATAAATAAAAATTAAAAATATTTCATGATCAGGTCAGCTCTTCAATGTTATTTTTATTCTTTTCACTTATCCATTATTTTATATCTTATGTCTAGATATGTGTTCTAAATCATTTTATCTTTCGTGTGACACCGTGATTTCAAATTTAATCTTTCTTGGGTCTTCCCAAAACATGTTCTGATACGTAATTACGTTCCAACCTGTGACACCTTGTTGATTTGATTTGTATATTAGTAATTAGTGTTTATGACTAGTATTTTACATTGTATTCTTAACGTGCGTAACAAGACTTAATAAATTAGATTAACTTTGCTAACACCATTCTTTTAACAATAAAGTGTACTTGAATTTGAAATATATTATATATAAATTTAATTAAATTAATTTAATAATTAATAATGTACATTAGTATGTTGCTGGTTCCTGTTTTATATAACTGACTTGACTTGCCTGGGCTTGTTTCATTTTTAATGTTGTAGGTTCATGCCCTAATATATATTTTAATTATCTCCTCCTTTTTATTTTGTAATTTTTCAATAATCTTATTTTTGATTTACCTAGGTTGATAAGGTACTGTGATTTTAATTGTAATTTAATATTATTTGTATTGCTTTGTCAATAAGTCTTCGGATCATCTGACAATAAAGCTTATTTGAATTTGAAATGTTTACTTAATAATATTATTTTTGACTATCTAATAACTAACAACCCTAAATTTATAAAATTTTTAGTAGTTTGCATTGCTCAAAATCTTTCTTTTAATGAACATAATTATAGAAAAGTTGTGTGGAGAACTAGCTTCAGGTTGTTATGCCCTGAGAGTACATTCTCATGAAGTAAATGATACAGTTCTTCGAAATATTTATTTTGCTTTAATAGAATCCCTTTTGAGATATAGAATATGCTTCTGGAGAAATTAATGTCAATATCTTCTTAATTCTATTTTCATTTTACGGAAAAAGGCTGCCAGGTATTTGTGCAAAGCAAGATCTAAAGATTCTGGTAAACCTTTGTTTATCTCACAAAAAATTTAACAACTTCAACTTTTATACTGGAAACTGTTTGTTCTAAAAAAAATTTAATTATTTTCCAGTTTATATTTTAAAAATGTCAAATTCTAAAATGCTTAAAAAAACTGTTAAAAATGTATTACCTATTGAAAAAAAGCTTATTATACCATACATGAATATTTTGATGATAATCTGTCATTATTATTTGCATTTTTTATTCTAATATTTCAGACGATACTTAATAGTATATTAAAGTACAAGTTTTATAAAGCTCATTTTAGCGGACAAATGCGCGAATAGCTTTATAAAGCGTGTGCTTTATACTATTTTTTCTATTTTGGCATTTTTTCAATAAATAAATCCATATTTAAAAAAAAAATAAAACATACAAATTTTCAAAATTTTTAGGCCTAAATTTTATGTTGGTAATACAATCAAATTATTTATCATAGTAGCCTTGAAATGAACAAATAATTTTATTTCCGCGTCAGCCATTTTGTCACGAAGTTGTCTAATTTTTCTAACATACCTACAACTTTTAAAATATGGAGCAAGATAAGTTTGGTTTAACTCCCCCAAAGTTAAGGGAAATTGCGGTAAATTTTATAGTTCCATGTTTTATAATATAGTAAATTTGTAAGATTATTTGATCTCCATTTCATAGAATTAATGCAACCAAATATACACGACAGCAAAATAAAACATTTTTGAACATCATTACCAACATTAGAAAAATAAAGAAAACTGTTTCATAAAAAGTTCATTACGTCGCTCCGCTCCTCGTGATTTAAACTTGCCGCTCGGGCAATAATGATGGCTGTCTAAACCTTGGTTAATAATATACTATTATAACAAGCTTCTCAGAAATATATAATACCTTATCTTATTTTTATTTTTAATATTAAGCACAAAATTTACGTTTTATTAAAAAATATACATTTTTTGTTAGTAGGCCATGACAAGTATTTAAAAAAAGAAAATAATACAGTCATTTATGTCATATTAAAAACTTCTTTAGTTTCTGTCAGAGTATTCAGGTTCTCTAAGATGTTTTAAAATATCTAATTAATAGTAAAAAATCAGTGTGTCCTAATTATGGCAGAAAATATAAACTTTTAAAATAATGAGAAATACGACATGCTCGTTTGTTATGTCCATTGTAATGAAAATGCAGATGAAGAATTAGATGTGTATTTCAATAGGTAAATATACGCCTTTTTGTAGTATCTTTATTAAAATTTATTAAATTTTTTCCCGAAAGACAGCCGGATAAAAGAATTTTTCTAAGTCAATCAAATCAAATTTAATTGAACACGGTTCATTTTCTAAACCTCGCCCTAAAATCCGAATGATGAACTAACCTGAACTAACCTAAAATCTACAACAAGGAAAACCGCGAGACTAATGAAATAAATGTTTTAGCTTCAATTGAAACAAATTCAACTAGTTTTTGCAGAACGGTTGAAGGTTCGGTCGGAGTAGTTAAATCAAGAGTTCAAACAATCCTAAAAAAATACAATTTTAAGCCATATAAATTCCACCTAGTATAGAGCTTACATCCTGGTGATGCACAGCGCCGTATAGAGTTCTGTAATTGGTATTTATAAAATATCAACAGGCAACATCAAAATGAGGCTCATTTTACCAGTGCTGGTATATTTAATCGGCACAATAAGAGGTTTTGGTCTCAGGAAAATCAGCATGTAATATTTCCACTCGAACGGCATAGCAGATTTGGCTTTAACGTTTCATGATTTATACTAGGAAGCAAAATAATTTATTATATATTTTAAGGCAGCCTTAATGCAAATCAATATTTGGAAATTCTGGAAAACGTTATGCCGAAAATAATAGAAGACGTGCCATTAGCGGGTCTCAATAATTTGCATCTGCAACGAGATGGAGCACCTGCTCACAATGCGCTTATTATCAGGGCCTACTTAAACAATAATTTTCCAGGCCACTGGATTGGAACTAATGGACCTCTAAGATGGCCACCAAGGTCACCTTACTTGGCGGTTTTGGATTTCCTAAATCCAGAATATTTTCTACGTCTTCTAAACCTTGTCGAGTAGCTCGATCAAATGTTATATTAGCAATGGGAAGCTTACCAGTGTCGCACAATTAATTGAAAACTCTGATAAGTACGTTTCTAGTAGGATGTCTCTGATGTGGAAACCGTTAACGATATTCTTCAACAGCGGCTGTAGCACTTCCACTACAGAAACCATAAACAACTATAAACAACCATAAACATATTTGCATATTCTAAATTTGAATAGGTGTTTGGCATTTTGTAACACTTTAACCATTCAAACTTGAAAATAAACGTTCAATTACTTTCACAGTACACTGACCCATTGTCAAAACAACAAAGTTATCAAATGGTTTTGGGCCTCGAGCATGGCATACTATGATTATGCGAAAATTTGGATACAAGTAAAACGCTAGGGGAGCTGTCTTACAACTTCACAAAAATTGCGCGTTTTCTCTTGTGGTGGGTCTGGTAACGAAAACAAGATCCTTTAATCTCCCCCATAGATAAAAATCTAGGCATGTTAAGTCAGGTGATCTAAAATAGAAATTACTACTTTCATTAACAGTATTACAATATATCCTATAATATTACCTGGTAGGCCACGGATATATACTCCCTCTTCCTATCCACCTTGCAGGATATGTGTCGTCAAGAAATTGACGAACGTTTGCCGCAAAATGTGCAGGACATCCATCGTGTTGGAAAACCATAGCTCTGCGAATATCCAAGGGCACATCTTCGAGAAGAATTGGGAATTCGTAATTTAAAAAAATGTTAATATCTTTGCCCAGTAAGCGACTCATTAAATATAAACGGTCCAATTATTCTGCCACCCAAAATGCCGCACCAGACATTGACACTCCATCTTCCTTGATGCTGCACCTCTCGCATCCAATGGGGATTATCCCGCGACCAATAATGCATATTATGGCGGTTTACTCCTCCATTACTATGGAAAGTAGCTTCATCAGTCCTTAAAATTCTAGACAGGAGATTTCTATCTTCCAATGTCATATTGAGCAACCAATAGCAATGATCCAATCTTCTATCATACCTAATATTGCGGGGTCAAAGCCTGGTAAAGCACAATATGGTAGGGATGTAGCCTAAAGAAAAACAAAATACTTATTACATTGACTTGAAAACTATTAAGAGAAATATTGGCATTATTCTAAACTATTTAAGAGTAATAACATATAAATATAATTACTTACCTTTCTTCTAATAAAATCCTATGCACAGTAGAGCGAGTAACGCCCAAGTATCTAACAATTAATCTAATACTAATTTGTGGATTAAATTTCACATATGCCAAAACATTTACAATATTTCCCTCGGTTCGACCTCGGCGGCGTCTGCGATATACAGGGCGACGAATACATCCAGTAGTGCGAAAACGCTAGCTAAACGATTAAACATTCTAATGTCGTATCGGCGCCTTTGAGGGTATCGTACTGCGTAAACCCGTTCAGCAATTGATGCATTTCCCAAACATTCAAAATACACCGCAATGATGTCAACCGCTTCTTTAAGTAACAGAGGCATTTTGAAAATCAAATACGACACAACACTGTTGGCACGACAAAAATTTTGACGTAATAATGAAAGGTGACACGCGTGCACAGTTTCAATTCATATTATTTTGTTTTTCCAAGGCCTATTTGACTCTTAAAAAAACCTTTACAATGGCAACTTGAAAATAAAATCATAATATTCCGTAATTATGATTATTGTTGTTGATATCTCCAGATTGAAAATAGATATCAACTTGCGGTTTCCACTGACTTCTTAGACTTTTAATCATCCTTGTAATAGGTAAATATGAATATACTATTACATTTACAATTATGGAAAAACGCGCAATGTTTGTGAAGTTGTAAGACAGCGCCCCCTAGCGCCTAGTGTAAAACACATATTGCCGTAGTTCATAAGATGATATATAGAGTGAGAAAAGCCCTTTTTAACAAAACTAAGTTTACTAAATTATGTTAAGCCCTCGGTTAAGCCAGACCGGAGTTATCAGCATTTATTACAAATAATGGTCAACCTTCCCCCACCACTTTATTTGAAAAGTAACGAACACGTTCTATAGGTGAATTATATTAATCAATCTTCGAAATATACAAAAATGTTATTTTCGGGATACCTTAACTAGGCGACTTTTGAGGAAACTTCGTGAATCATATTTACCGTTACTGTTGCGCCCTCTAGCGCCAGTCTGAGAAACTTGAAAATAATTTCCAGCAATTTTTCATGACCACTTTACCTAAAATATTTTTTTTCCGCAAGCCATACGACTAACACTTTCTGAGATACGGCCGACAGCCATTCTTAGTGGGACGCCCGGTACATTTTACAACCCACCACTGTTCATACTAAATTCAAGATTACAACCGTACAAGAGATATTTTTATTGTTTTATGCTCCTAACCTTTATGGATATGATATCGTAAGTCGGAGATTAATTTTTTTTAGTGTTTCCATTTAACAAACATCATACAATTCTTTTAAATACCTTTTTAATCCAAAATAGTTCATGATTCATGCAATCATTATTTTATAACGCAACTTTATTAATTGTGTTGGTTTTCTAAACATTATTTAGAAAATATTATTGAAACATAAAACCTCCACGAGTCGCCTTTGGGTTTCTCCATTTGATTCAGGACCATCTTCAAGAACTTTAAGCTTTGTGTTCTCTACCGTCCCTAATTAATATATTATAACAGCTAATTTAAATAAAACATTTTTACTAAGTATGTTGCCTTTTAACAATGTTGGCAGTAATAGGTACTAAAATATTTTTGAATGTTTTTTTTTTAATTTCATATTATTGCATTTTATACATTTCAAGGAGCTTTTATACTAAGTCGTTGGTATGTATGGAAACGGTCGATTATTTCTTAAAGTAGAACAGCAAGCAAAAAATATTTTAGACAAACGTTTTGGGGTTCTTTGTCTATTAGAATTTCAAAAAAATAAGTATACAGGATGAGTCGAAAAGCCGTAGAGAAACAAAGTTACTTTTTTAATTAATTAATTTTTAACACCCTATATCTTAGAATATTTTTGGATTCTACATAAAATTACAATTACTTTTTAGTAAGTGTGTTATAAGTCTAAACCTAATAGTTTCCCAGATATCGACTTTTGAAAAATTACATTTTTGAACTTTGACACATTCTAGCTTTCTAATGTTATGCCATAGAGCAAAATGGCTTCCATGTTTCTATCTTACTTTTTTATTATGTTCACAAAAACTTTAAGTTTCGGTTAAACCGGAAGTACTATATTTCCGGCTTTTGAGTTACATCCGGTTTAACCGGAAGTTGACACCAGTAGGAAGATAATAAAAAACTAAGATAGGGATATGTAAGCCGTTTCACTCTAAGACGTACCGTTAGAAAGCTAGAGGCTGTCAAACTTTAAAAATGTAATTTTTCCAATAGTCGATATCTCAGAAACTATTAGGTTAAGACTTATAATGTTTCTATTAAAAAATAATTGTAATTTAATGTTAAAGCCAAAAATATTCTAAGACAGAGGGTGTTCCATTAATAAAAAGGTAACATTGTTTTCCTACGGCTTTCTGACTCATCCTGTATAACTTATTCTTTTAAAATTTTTATAGGCTTTAAAAAACCCCAAAGCTTTTGTCTTAATTATTTTTTGCTAACTGTTTTATTTTAAGAAATAATCGTCCGTTTCCATACATTCCAACGACCCTGTATGCACAGTGTGTAAAAAGTCCCGGACCGGTCAATTATTTAGAAAATTGCGCACAATATAAAAAAACTTCCGGTATAAAAGTTGTAGGCCTTAAAGAAATCTATAAAACTAGGATACCTGTAATTATACAGGGTGCCTCAAACAGTCATAGTAAACAAAACTTTGGTCATTTCATTACCCCTTTTTAATCACGTTTTCTGATTCCTCTAAACATTTTAAACAACAATTATGAAACGTGTCATATGGCTAAACCCATTAGTTTAGGAAATAATTTGAGTTATAGGACATAAATACAACAGGTAAGATATTACCTACATTTTGCATTTTTACAAGCTGGTACCAGAATGTTTTGCGTCACTGTCATATTAATTTCTGAAAATGTCTCTCAACGAAAGGGAACGTATAACTTTACTAATGATCAGAGGTTTTGGAGACCGACAAAGATCATTTACCGAAACAAAGCAATTTTTCAATATAACTTTTCCAAACCGACAGCCTATATAAAAATCTGCAGTTGTAAGAACAGTTCAAAGATTCGAGGAAACCGGGTGTTGCAGAAAAGAAGACCAAAATCGGCAACTAGTGATGAAAAAAAATTAGAGACATTACTTTATTTTGTTGAGGATCCACATTTGTCGTTAAGAAAAGCTGCTACCCAAGTTGATGTATGTTTTAAATCAGTTGAAATTATTTTAAAAAACAGTGATTTTTACCCCTATAAAATAACTTTAGTCCAGGAATTATCAGAAGACGATTTCGAACGTAGAATGGAATTTTGCGAAGTAATGATGCAAAAACAGGAAGAAAATAACAATTTTTTTAATCAAATAGTTTTTCCGGATGAGGCAACATTCATGTTAAACGGGAATGTCAATCGACATAATTGTCGTTACTGGGCTGATCAGAACCCACATTGGATGAAATGTGTGGGCCGGTATTATTGGCCATAGATTAGTGGGACCTTTCCTTATAGAGGGGAATTTGAATGCGGAATATTATCTCCACATGCTGCAAAACCAAATTGTGCCAGCAATAACCAATACAGTAGGACCACTATTACGACATACGTGAGTTCAGCAGGACGGAGCTCCTCCTCATTTTGGGCGAGCTGTAAGAGTTTACTTAAATAATACTTTTCCTAACCGCTGGATAGGGCGAAGAAGCCCCATAGAATGGCCCGCTAGGTCGCCAGACTTAACGCCCCTTGGTTATTTTCTCTGGAGACAACTAAAAAATAAAGTGTATGTGACAAAATCTGCAGATCTAAACGAATTAAGAAGAGGAATTATTGAAGAATGTGAATCTATTAACCAAGAAATGCTAGAAAATGTCATCGACAAATTTTATTATAGCCTAACCCATTGTCAAATTGTAGGAGGGGGACATTTTCAACATTTAATTAAATAACGACTTACTTAATTGTTATTAAATTTTTGACAAAACTTGGGTACGTTTAGTACAATTTTTATGTTTTTTTACAGTTTTAACCCAAAACATTCTGGTACCAGCTTGTAAAAATGCAAAATGTAGGTAATATCTTACCTGTTGTATTTACGTCATTTAACTCAAGTTATTTCCTAAACTAATGTTATTAGCCATATGACATGTTTCAAAATTGTTGTTTAGAATGTTTAGAGGAATCAGAAAACGTGATTAAAAAGGGGTCATTCCATTTAAATAAACCAAAGTTTTGTTTACCATGACTGTTTGAGGCACCCTGTATAATTACAGGTGTCCTAGTTTTATAGATTCTTTTAAGGCATACTTTTATTATACCGGAAGTTTTTTTATATTGTGCGCCATTTTCTAAGTAACTGACCTATCCGGGACTTTTTACACACTGTGTATATACATAAATTATTGCAAACCATAAAACATTCCTATACAGACTTTTTATATACAAAACAACATACCTATTTTATTAATTAGACATTTTCATCATAAATGGAAAAATGTGATGAACTGTTGTTAATAACAACTGGCTAGATGGTTTCTTCAATTATTAAACCGTCTGATTCCCACATTTTCTACTCTCCCTTAATTACATGTTCTATACATTTCCACTATTTCTTTTCATTGATTTCCTAAAGTGCTTCCTCAAAATACTTCTGAACATTATTCATTAGGGTTTATTTTGCAATGGTAGCGAGAAAGTCAAAGTACTGTAATATTCCGTTTTCTTGCCATTTTGTCAACAGCATATTTTACAAAGCGATGATTGTGTGTCTTCACAATTGTTAGTAGCTCTTTTTTCACCATATCGTCTTCAAATGGTATTTGTTTTTCTAAAAGCCACTGAAGTATTTTTGCTTATTTCCAAGCAATTGTTGGCAACTTTTCATATCTTCTTGAATTATCCAAAACAACGACGGAGCCCATTGGAATAAACTTAATCATCTCCCCAAAATAGTCCTTCAGGAAGTCAGCATTCATATCTTCGTGGTAGTCAGCACTGAAATATTAATAAACCATCTTTCAAAAAGCCATCTATGCTACCGATATGAGTAATAATTAGGCGTTTTCCTTTTCCAGAGAGCGTTTCAATTTCTGTAGATAGACCATCCAAAAGCGCTTGACGAAAAGAGGCTACATTCTTATCCTGCCATATTTTTCCAACTGTATAACCTTCGTTTAGCCACGTCTCATCCAAATAGTAAAATTTCCTATTTTGAATTGCGGAAATCTCGTATTTTTCGTAAATATTCTCGCCTCCAACATACTATTTCATCTTTTTCGATTAATTGCTACTGTCGAATCTGTTTTTCCCATCTAAAATTCAATTCCCGTAGAATTTCCCAAAGCTTATCTCTTTTTATTTAAGGAATATATTCTAAATTGTATCTAAAGTGGATATTTTGTTTTTAAAAAATTTACAATCCTTTACAAAGATGCAACCGGGGAGGACATTGAAAATGCCGAAACAGAGTGCAACGCTTGTGACTATTGTGAGATTTGAGATCTGCGGAAACTCATAGATTTGAATGTAATATTAAGGTAGTTGATATAAGTTTTATTGATTCATAATATAAAAAATAGTAAAATAACTCAACCGTTCTCGACATAAAAGGAATTTAATGGTAAGAAACTTTTTTTGAATAATATTTTTATTAATAACTACCAAACAAATCAATAACAAAATAATAAACAACGCTAACAATTTAAAGATCTATTCCGGACATGTTTCGAAAGCAAAGGCTTTCATCCTCAGCGGAAATTAAATTTCTTTATATTAATACTTAATATATGGAAGAGAAATCGTTCGGCATTGCTTGAATGATGCATGGAATTTGGTAAAGCACAAGAAAACGAAAAAAAAAAATGTATTTAAAGATATTCCACTAATTAAGACGTTATGATTGATTAAGACACTTGGTAGAGATAGCCAGTCATTGTGACTATCTTTTCAATACAATTGTAAACTTAAATTTTCCTATAGATTGAAAAATGAAAAAGGAAAATAAACTTCCTCTTATCCTGGTCAGAGATCACAAGATCAGGTTTGTCAACTTTGCAATGAATTATATCCTAATAGGCCTCCAATAAATCAGCCAACGGTGTGTCGAGTGGTAAAGAAATTTGGATAAAGTCGCAGTGTTAGGGAAGCCGCTTGATAAGGTCGACCTAAAGCAGCAACCGGGGGAGACAAAGCTTTGGAT
This sequence comes from Polydrusus tereticollis, assembly GCA_963920685.1. Classification (NCBI taxonomy): domain Eukaryota; kingdom Metazoa; phylum Arthropoda; class Insecta; order Coleoptera; family Curculionidae; genus Polydrusus; species Polydrusus tereticollis. The sequence goes on from OY987328.1 coordinate 96,871,921, forward strand.
ATAATGCTCTCAATACATGAAAATCCAACACGATCATCAGCCCAATGGCAATGGATTTTAATGTGTCTTATCAGTCGGTGAATATTGTGTTTAAGCAGGAGAAGTTGCATCCCTACAAGATAAAGTTGGTGCACGAGTTAAACGAGGACGATTTTGAAAAAAGAGCTGAATTTTGTGAGCTGATGATGGAAAGATGCAATAACGATAATAACTTCGCAACAAATATTCTCGGATGTTCCATTTAAATGGCATTGTTACTAGACACAATTATCGATCTTGGTCTGCTGAGAATATTCACTGGTTCCAGGTCTACGTTTACCGTCCAAATGACTTAGAATCTTTATAAGCCAGAATTAGTGCTGAAATTCGGGCCATTCCAGAGGACTTCCTTTTAAACGTTGTAGACGGGTTTAGGGATCGACTGGCGCTCTGCTTAGCAGAGAATGGTGGTCACTTTGAACACCTGATCCACCGCTATTTATTTTGTTATTATAAAGTTTGTTACAATTTTAAATAAATAAAAATTTGAAATACAAAAAATTCAGAGTTTTCCCAGTAGAATCCAAATATGCAGTCATATGCAGGGTGTTCCATTTAAAAAAAGTGTTGGTCTCTATGGCAACCAAAAAGCAAGTAGTGTGGAATAATTTACTGGACATTTTTCATACAGGTTACTTTTGCGTATACGAGGTAATTCAAAAGTTACAGGCATTATGCGCGACTTTTTTGCCGCTCTGTATACATATACACTTGCAAGGTCGTTTATATGCAACTAACCTGAACCCTGAGGTACCCCAACCTGTATACCCGACAAACCAGAGCATCTTCCATCAATGGACGTGGACAATGGAAGTTAAGGTGTGAACGTTACCTTGATGAGCCACGCCTGTTTTCCTAAAACGAAGCAAGCATCATGCTTACTGACAACTTTTAGATTCATATTCTACAAACTATATTCTTCTACATTGTCATAAATCAGACCAAATATTTCCCTTGCCTATAGATAAACTCATTTTTGAAATTGTTTGTTTAATCCATATTGTTTTATGATTCATTAGAAGTTTAGGTTTACCGTTTTATGACTGTATCTAAACAACTAAAGAGCGTATATTCCTGACTATCGTTATCTTTATAATATCACCTGATTTGGGTCTCACTTATGCCACTATATTATTGGCAGAATGATAAAACTAAATATTATTCTAGGACAGTTGCAAAAACGTACAACCGAATTATAAACGACGCGACGTAGTAATTTGCCACGAGCTAAATACGTTATGGTGAAATGTCAGGTTCATGAGAACTATATACATCCATATGTTAAACTAAAACCCCCTTTTGGAAAATAATATCTTCTCGATTATGTAACTAAAAAAACCAAGATGTCATTACTAGTTTTTTTTTATATGAGAAGATAGGAATCTTCGTAAGACTTGCTAGCGAGTGATCTTATGGGCCTGCAGAGTGTCGGATTCATGCCCTGCTAACTTACCTACTAAACCCTTTCCTCTCTTGACGTTGTTGATTTCCTCTTTAAGACTGCCTTCTGGTATTACTTCAAAGGTCCTTAGACTGTTATAATACTTTTTTTCATTACCTGTTTTACCTGCCCTGTACTTCTCTTAGTCTGACGTATTTTTCCTTTTGATTGGTACTATTTGTATAATAGCTCTAGTTTTCGTCATTTACAAGCATCTTTTCTATTATGTTTTGTGGGGTGTCTTATTTTATTTTCTAACATCATTCTGTCTGTATCCCACCCAGGGCACTCAAAGAACGGTACCTATTCTATCAAAATATCGCAATATATGCATTCATCGCTTTTCACTTTCCTAAATCTTTGTCTGTAAGACTGAAAGCATCCGTGACCAGCGAGGTGATAGTTTACCTTTTCATGTTTTCTCATAACTCATGGTTATAGGTTTGGTCCATAGACCCCTGTTTGTGTCTTCCTGCTACTTTTGCAGGATCAAGTAACTTGCAGCATTTTGGTCAGTGTCCTCCTGAATGGCGCATCTTTCTTCCAGCAGTAAGTGCATTAGTGGTGTCCTAGCGGTAACTAGCATAGCCTCTGTTGAGATGGTCCTGTAGGCACTGGCAATTCGTATTGCGGCTTTTGGATGCTTAGCAGAATGTTTCTACATATCTTTATTTTCATCAGTGAGGGGCGGCAAGGTCGAGTGCCAAGCAGACAACAGGCAGTATATATTATTTAGCTACATCAATTTGCATTTTTAATGACCCGCAAACTGCCAGTGAATAACCGTTCCACTTTTTAAATGGCCCTTGCAGCTTGTAACCCGACCAGAAACCGTACAGTCCCTCGAGCGGTCGCACAACTAATTTACCACTGCAACAGTCGATTGCAAAGTTCAAAGTTTAATTGACAGGCTGGAAATGATCGTTCGGACCGCTTCATTTGATGAACAAAGTAAAATAAAAACAATGGTCGTGTCCGGCAACCACTAAAATGTTGAATTTAATTAACATTGTTTTGTTGGCCATAGTATGCATTTTATTTTCAAATCAAAAAGAAAAAAATTAAAATCTGTCGTGCGGCTATACGACAATTTAAAAGAACTTGATACTTGATTTATTTGGTAAACAAAAAACATATTTATATGATAAGTAGGTATTTGTTGGAAAATCTGTTGCCGATGATATCAATCATTTTTTTAACATAGAGAACCAGTTAGAAATGCAAGGCCGCTAAATTTTGTAAATTGGGAAAAATGTATTATCTTATTTGGGTATAACGTATACCAATTTATTGGAAAACACCGTTCCGAAAATTTATAAATTATTTCCATATTCACCCACAATCTGTGTCAAATGAGCGAGGCTTTCGCATCTAAAGTTTTCACATATCACATAACTCTATATACAGTGTGTGTATAAAGTCTGGAAACGGCTTAATACCATCACAATTTATTGGCCGATTTAAACCAAATTTGGTGCAGTTGTGTAAGAGGATCTGACGCACCGAATGACGATATTGGGGTTGTTGCCAGCTTTTTAGTTTGTCTGGAATTCGAACGAATTTTATATTTTTAAATGTCACACCCTGTATATTTTTTCATTTATAGTTTTTGCTTTAAATTTGTTACACTTTTGGTATAACACACTTTGTTCCTAATATCGGTAGTTTTCGAAATAACGACGTGTTTTGAAAATATCAACAAATTGTGTTTTATTTATTAATAAATAAAACACCAGTTCAGTTTTGATGTAAAGGATGTAAAGTCATAAAAGCTGTCATTTTTATATGCAGAAATGTCTTTAACTGAAAGTGAAAGAATTACAATTCTTATGATGAGAGGATATGGCGATAGAGTCAGGTCTTACGAAGAGGTTAAAAATCTATTTAATGACGCATTTCCAAACCGAAATCCAATTTCAAAAGCAACTGTTCTTAAAACTGTCTGACGGTTCGAAGAAACTGGAAATTGTAGATAGGCGACGATCAGGACGACCAGCAGCAGTAGATGAAGAGAAAAGTTTAGAAATTTTACAACATGTTTCTTCATTAAGAAAAATTTCTCAAGTAAGTGACGTCTGCTTAAAATCCGTCCATAATGTTTTAATAAAACATAAATATCACCCTTTCAAAATATATGTAGTTCAAGAGTTATCAGAAGATGATTATGAGCGAAGAATTGAATTATGTGATATTATGATGTCAAGGTTTGACCAAAATAACCAGTGTTTCAAGTTAATAGTATTCTCGGGCGAAGCAACATTTATGTTAAATGGTAAAGTCAATAAACACAACTGTAAGTTTTGGGAAAATGAAAATTCCCACTGGATGAGAGAAGGTCATACACAACGCCCTGGAAAATTGAATGTATGGGCTGGGCTTCTGGGTAACCACAACATCGGTCCATTTTTATTGATGGAAATTTGACATCACAACTTTACCTTGAGCTCTTGAAAACGCAAATAGTGCCTACATACGAAATGTGATGGGTCCAAATTATGCAAGTACATTCTTTCAACAGGACGGAGCTCCTCCCTATTTTTGTCGAAACGTGCGCGAATTTTTGAACAACACTTTTCCAAATAGGTGGATCGGTAGGGGGGGGGGGGGTACAATCGAGTGGCCACCTAGGTCCCCTGATTTGTTGCCCAACGACTACTTTTTATGGGGACACTTGAAGAACACAGTTTATACCACAAAAACTCAAGATTTAGCCGATTTGCAGCGTCGAATTTTGGACGTATTTGAATTATTAACGCCAGAAATTATTTACAACACAATTGAAAAATTTTATTTTCAATTAGCACACTGTCAAGCTGTACAGAAATAACAGTTTGAACATTTAATATAAAAAATATATTTTTTCTAAATTGTACTCGTTATTTCGAAAACCACTGATATTAGGAACAAAGTATGTTATACCAAAAGTGTAACAAATTTAAAGTGAAAACTATAAATGAAAACATATATAGGGTGTTATATTTAAAAATATAAAATTCGTTCGAATTCCAGACAAACTAAAAAGCTGGCAACAACGCCAATATCGTCATTCGGTGCCTCAGATCCTCTTACACAACTGTACCAAATTTAGTTTAAATCGGCCAATGAATTGTGATGTTGTTAAGCCGGTTCCAGACTTTATACATACACTGTATATTTTATTAGCATAGTCATGTTATCTAAAGAAATAAAAATGATATACCGACTCTGGCGCAGATCCAGGGGGGGTTATGGGGGTCATGAACCCCCCCCCCCAAGAAAAAATGTCATACTTTCTTTGTGTGGACTTCTGAGTATAAAGTCAGAATTCAGACCTTAGAGTTAGGATTCCTATTTCCAAACTTATTTTCGCTAGTGGGCCAAAAACCAAAAAGAAGCAAATTAAAAAATATCTTTTTCACAAATTGCGGTTTTTGTTTACCTATATAACAATACAATTAGTTATTATTAAAATATTGCGATAAACAGTACTGGATTTTAAAAAAAGGTTACAGAAAAATTGATTCTTCCAGCATAAATCGAATAAATAGAAAAGTTTTTTGATTATGAGCAAAAAAATTCGTGCACTTATTCATATTCATTAAGGAAAACAACGACACTTTTAAATGAAAACCCACCAGGGACGTATATAAAGGGGGGTTTAGGGGGTTCAAACCCCCCCCCCCCTCCCCCATCGACGAGAGTTCGACCAATTTTAAATTTCCAATTTCGAAATTTAAATTAATTAAACGTAAAACGTCGAAAAACTTTTTTAACATGTTAAAAACAAAAATGTAGGTAGATACCCAACTCTGTTTTTAGGTGAATTCTTGGCAATATTTGAGCGTGTCCCCTAAAAAATTTCCGCCTGCTTGCCTCCGGCGGGCCTCCGGCGGGCCTCCGGCAGTATTTTCTCATATCTATAATATCTATAAATGACTGCACCCCCCCATTGAAAAGCTATAGATACCTCCCTCCGTCCCTGAAACCCACTGTACCTAACTTGCTACTAGTATATTAGCCAAAAAATCATAGACATCGATAGTGTTCGAATAATCAACATTTTTGCAAAATTATGCGAAATACCTTCTACGGGAAAATTATCACCACGAGGTCGGACGAATCTAAAAAACTAGGGCGTGCGACGAGATAAAAGGATTAATCAAAATATTATTGTTTTTATTTGTTCTAATTGTGCCACAATAAGAAAATGGGAAAATATGGAAAACCAATAAACAATATGATGTCTGTATATTGTGCTGATAGCTTGCAAAAATATTGGAATAACCCAAACTGACATATCTAACCCATTTTACTAAGTACCTCTGCCAATCAAATGTACTACAGCTAAAATAAAATTCATGAAAGTTCAGAAATAAAGATAATTGGAAAATTATGCAAGCGAAACATTTTCGGAGAACAAGGAAAATTACAAGCTGTCAAGATTGTACTCTAAACAAATCTGCAGTGTAAAAATTTAAATAAAGAAAATGTTACATAGAGTTTTTCGCTTAATCGATGAATATGACACTGGGAAATCCTACTATACCACCCAATAAAAACAAAGATTTGAAAATGTTTTTCTTAAAAATTGCTTTACGAGAAAAATGACACGGAGTTGGAAACGAGACGATTTGTAGAAAAATATAATTAGGTCGACGATAGTACGGAGTCGAAAACCAGAAAAATGAAGTCTGCTAACTTATAATATACAGGGTGACCCATTTGTGTAACAATGTAATATATTGGCTAATATATGAGATATCAAAAAAAAGTTGTAGAGTATAAGCAAATAATATATATATATATATTCTAAAATTATTTCGAAGTATACAGGGTGGTCTAGAGAGTAGGAAAATAAAAAAAATATATTTTTTTTAAACAGAACACCTTTAATCTTAAAATGTTTTTGGAATCTATTTAAAATTACAATAATTTTTTAAGAAGTGCATTATAAGTCTAAACTTAATAGTTTCCGACGAGATATCGACTTTAGAAAAATTACATTTTTCAATTTTGACACCCTCTAGCTTTCAAACGGTACGTGTAAAAGCAAAACGGCTTACATGTCCCTATCTTACTTTTTGTCTTCCCAAAGATATCAATTTCCGGTTAAACCGGAAGTACCATATTTCCGGCTTTTGGGTTACATCTGGTTTAATCAGAAGTTGACACTATTGGAAAGATAATTTAAAAGTAAGATAGGAACATGTAAGCCGTTTTGTTCTAAGGCTTACCGTTAGAAGGCTAGCAGCTATCAAATTTCAAAAATGCCATATAATGTCAAGAGTCGATATCTTAGAAACTATTAAGTTTAGACTTCTAATGTCCTTATTAAAGAATAATTATAATTTTATGTACAATCCAAAAATATTGTGACATAGGGTGATGAATTAAAAAAAATATATCTTTTAATTATCCTACTTTTCTGGACCACCCGGTAAGTCCGAATTGATGAACTTTATCCAAAAACAAAATACATATTAATTAATACTGTATGTTTAAGACCAAAATAAATTTGAATATGTTTGAACAAACATAACTCCAATAAAATAAAACAAAATATTATATCGTTTGACGCTCAACATAAAGCAAAAAAATGTATCCTAGCGCCCAACATATACATAATCCAATAACAAATCAGATTGTATCTTTTTAGCGCCCAACATAGGATACAAAAATAAATGCATACAGTGTATTGTCACATGCATTTGATATTAAATCAAATTGTATCTTTGTGAAATCACAGTATTGTATCGTTCGATGTCCACCATATAGCTTTGAAAAATAATCTATCTTCCTGGCGCCCAACGCAGGGCTCAAGAATAAATGTCCACTGTATGTTGAAATATGCATGTAATATCAAATCAAATTGTTTTTTGTCGCCCAACATAAATCGAATAAAGAAAATTAGATTGTATATTTCTGGCGCCCACACAGGATTCAAAAATGAATGCCGACTGTATGTGGCAAGATGCATTTAATATCGAATTAAATTATATTTTTAAAAAACCACAAGATTGTACGGTTTGATACCCAACGTAGAGCTTAAGTAAAATATTGTTTTGTCACCCATTATGGATCGAATAAAAAAAAAAAGATTGTATCTTTCTGGCGCCCAATACGGGGCTCAGAAATGCGGGTCTACTGTATGTGGCAACATGCATTTAATATAGAATAAAATTACATCTTTCGGAAGTTATATATTATTATCCAGTAAAAAATCAAAATATTGTTTTTGTCGTCCAACACGAATCCAATAAGTGAATCCCATAAAAAAAAACAAATTGTATTTTTCTGACGCCCAATACTTGGCTCAAAAGTGCGGGTCTACTGTATGTGCCAACATGCATTTAATATAGAATGAAATTGTATGTTTCGGAATTCACATAAATCCAGTAAAAAATCAAAATATTGTTTTTGTCGCCCAGCATGAATCCAATAAATGAATCCCATAAAAAAACAAATTGTATCTTTCTCACGCCCAATACAAGGCTCAAAAATGCGGGTCTACTGTATGTGGCAACATGCATTTAATATCGAATCAAATTGTATCTTTCGCAACATACATAAATCCAGTAAAAAATCAAAATATATCATCGTTTGATGCCCAACCCAGAGCTTAAGAAAAATATTGTTTTTGTCGCCCGGCATGAATCCAATAAAAAAAAATAGATTGTATCTTTCTGACGCCCAACACAGGGCATCAAAAATGCCGGTCTACTCTATGTGGCGACATCCATTTAATATCAAATCAAATTTTATCTTTTGGAGCATACATAAATCCAGTAAAAAGTCAAAATATTGCATGGCTTGATGCCCAACGCAGGACTTAAGAAAAATATTGTTCTTGTCGCCCAGCATGAATCCGATAAAAAAAATAGGTTGTATCTTTCCGGTGCCCAACACGTGACTCATTAATTATTACCGTGTTTTGGAACATGCATTTCCCCACAAATCAAATTGTATTTCTTTAAACTAATAATATTCAATAAAAGAATCAGAAAGTTGTATCATTTGGCGCCCAATATTGAGAAAAAAAACAAATTACATATTATATTTTTCACGCCAAACGCTGGTTAAAAATTATTAGCGTATTTTAAAACTTGAAACATGCATGTAAAAACAAATTTAATCAAGGAGTATCTGTTTGGCCTAACTGTAAACTAAAAAATTAATACTGTATGATCGTATCAATATAAAACTAAAACAAGGACTGAAATGAATTAAGATCGTATTTTGTACCCAACAAGGAACGATGAGTTTCTTGTTATTTTATAATATGTTGCAGGAATCTAACAAAAAATTATTTGTTGGTTGATTCCGTCTCTAATCATCGTTAGACTCGATGTATATTTTTCAAAATTAGAATGAGTTCACAATTCCTTTGCGTATTGTAATCAAATCCAGAAAAGCTCACTATTTCGACACAAACCGACATACTAAATTTTGAAAATACACGTATACACCTCTAAAATCTACACGTTCCTCGCATCGTTCTGATAACACGGGAATTCGTCACGAGCCCACTCTGTATTTAAGAAATCGCCAGACCGCCATGCGAACAGTGTAAAAGCACATTCAGAGCGAGCTACATCTAGCAAACCTTGAATAGCCAGCCGCGATCAGTCGCAAAGCTTTTCGCGCCTTTCAATTGTTTTACCTACAAATGAAGTGTTTTCAACTGTTTTCCGAGCAGTTGATTTAGAGTGACCTTATATTTTTTAAACAATTGCTATTGAAAGTGACAGCCTACTTAAAACTTTTTCTACATATAGTGTATCTATTTAGTGACAATTGCAAATTCTAAGTGTCTTTTTGGATTTTTAACGTGCCTTCGACAATGTTGTCGTCAGCTGACGACCTACCTGTGACCAATCGCCACAGGGTGTTAAAAAAGGCAGTGTCTCAGGAAGCTTTTGACGTTATTGACAGGATCCCTCCTAATTCTGACAAGTTGTTCGAGAATCTCCCCTGGTTGAACATTATGGCTGATATTGCTGTTACGGCTGCCATTGCAGAAATGAAGGTGTGTATCTTGTGGCGCTGAATGGGTGTCATTTTAAACGATATTTTATAGTAAAAAATAAGGAAAAGAAAATTAGACTAATTTATATAAATATTTTGAATAAAAATCAATGATTTAAAATTTTTCAAATCATTCATAAAACTTAATAAAAATTCTGTACATTATCTAGGTACTTAATTCATAATTCAGGATATTATTATTTATAAATTCAGAAATGGACAAACATAATGATCCTTTCTGTACCAAAAGATATTTTTAAACAAAGTGACACATTAGTAAGGATCACCTTCAACCTTTAGTAGCATTATAACAATACCCATTACCATTAAAAAAAAGTTAATGATCGAAAAGATAAATGATTCATATTACATTTTGGAAGCAATTTGACTTTTCAAAATTTTGGGGTCAGTTTTTACATGATGTTTTGTAAATTTTACCTTTCGAATTCAAAATTTTTTTAATCATTTAAATAAAGCAGTATAACACAGTACAATATATTTTACTAATCAATCTTATCCTAATGTAAAAAAAAAGTTTTTCTAGCTACTAAGTAAGTAATAAATCTTTTTTAGTTCCTTATATATATACTTCTTAAGATTAAATTACATATTTATAATTTATAATATTAATTTTACTCAAATGTGTTATATACGTCACAAAATAACGCTTTTGCGTAAAATTCATTAATTAAACGTTGAAAATTACATAAGAATGCGGGTTAAAAAACACATTGTGCAAAACTTCATTAAAAGGTCATTTAAGATATTTTAATTAAATGTAAATGTAAAGGAATCAAAAAAATTATAACACGCTACGGGCCTAGAAAGACATATTTTCTGCAAACACGATATCGCACGGAAGCAGGAAAAAATCTTATTCGGACAACATTAAAATCAGGTTTTCACTGTTGACACCATTTATATGACTTAATTAAATTTTTAATGCGTGTAAAATATATGCAAATCTCTTTAATTGACTAGTTTGTCATATTAACAAAATTAAAGACATCGAATCAAAATTAAAGCTAGCAAATTGCCAGGTTTGAATTATTTACAATCAAGAAGCCTGCTTAATACAAATTTTAAAATAATATATTTTGTCTAGAACCTGTAATGTAAATGAGTAATTTAAATATTTAAATTCACGTGGGGTCAAATCTGCTAAATAAGGAGGCTGTATCTTATTTATGTTATTTATTAATTCCATATTTAACAATAAAATTATAGATTTTAGTCAAGATGTCATAATTAAATGTGCAAACATAGAACCCCTATGGAAAAATTTTTAAAGGTAATGTCGTGGGTACGTGCATTTGTTTAATAATAATAATAATAGTATCCCAGAACTTGAGACACCCTGTACCTATATACATGCCATACAAGGATAATAAGTTTAATAACAACAAAATGTCAGAAATCAACTTTTATTAAGATAAAACAATTATTTATGATATATAGCTTTTATCTACATTGACGTAAGACCATAATTGTTAAACTGACCATTAAAGACTGTTATCATGTCAATTTTTCATATTGAATTATAGTTGATTTATCGCCAAAGTTTTGATTTATTTAAAATATCATGTTGAGACGGCGTGGCCCGTATTTTTATCACTTATTATTACAATTATCTGTACCTAATCAAGAAGAAGTTTTAATTTTTGTAAATACTCGTGACGTAAAAGGCTTAATATTGTAGACAATTATATATTGTAGATAGGAACTCAAGATGATTGTTTCTGCTTCGGTTCAATGTATGTAGCCTGTACACATACAATGAAATCATCTAAACACTGAACTTATAAAACACTTAATTTATTGATATAATGGAAATATCGTTCGACACCGAAAGCCTATTAATACATTTTAGTTATAGATGTTTTGTTATCACTGGAAATAATTGAGTATGTGTGCGTTTAGGTATGATACAAGTCGTCAACCTTTCCCATCTGTTATTACAAGTATACAAGTTTTGTGTTGGGGAAGAGCAACAACCCACCACGCGCCTTGTGCGTTGTACAATATTGCTATTGTGCCGATTCTTATCACCATTCTATACCACAGACAAACAAACGGGCAGACTGATAGGCGAGCTGATAGCCATCAAACAAAAAATTCTTGGTTTGAATTAAATTGAATAAAAACGGTGGTTTTTCACAAGATCAATTCCACTTCAAAAACGTAGCCCGCAAGTTGAAATGACCGTAGAATTGCATAAAAACACATGACAACCTTCAAAAAGTCCATGACAATAAATCATTATGTTTACTGGATTACATAAAACTCTTATCAAAACAGAAAGACCATCTTGCGCTTGCGAATATTTGATTTATTTTAGATAATGAGATAAACATCTAGATTTATTAATACTTATCAACCTTTGTTTCTGTGAGAAAAGGCAGGATTACTTTTATGACTGTTAACAATACCCAAAAGATTAAAAATGAACTTAAGAGATTAAAAAAACAAACCCCAGAAATGCGTAAACAGCCTTTTATGATAAGGTGAGGTTGAAATTGTTGGAGTTCCAGTTGACAAGAGACACGTAGTCCCACATGTAGATAGTATTTTAGTTAAATATTTTTTATGTTTTCAAAGAAATAAAGACAATAAAAAAATTCGAAATGGCGCCTTGCTTTGGCAAAAGAATGTTTATAAATCCTATCATGAGCCCGAGACTTCCGAAAAAAGTTGGTAAATAAATATTTGTAATATTATATCGTATTGTTAAAAAAGAAAAAGATCCAAATTCCCGAACCCTCCACAACTCAAAAGCGCAAAGCCCTGTTTCAAAAAAAAAAACATAAATTTATAAATATTTCTTTTTTTCAGTTCAAACGTATGCTAAACAAAGAACTCTCCCACTTCTCCGAATCAAGCAGATCAGGCAACCAAATTTCCGAATACATTTGCTCGACGTTCTTGGACAAGCAACAGGAACTTGACATCCCATCTCTCCGAGTCGATGAAGGTCCCGAAGCCCCCAAGGGGGCGCAGCACAAGGAGCGCCCCAGGGGTCCCAACACCATGTCCCAGATCTCCGGAGTGAATAGGAAATTATGTCATACGAACTCGTTTACTGGCGAAAAGGTGCCCACTTATGGCGTAGAAACTCCATTTGAAGATGAATTAGGTAAATAGACATCAAATTTAAAAGGTTTCGGACGTCGCAGGGCCTGGGTCAAAATAATTCCTAATATTTATTTTGTGGCACCTTCTATCACAATGTAATTTTCCTAAAAGCCGGAAAGAACGTGTAGGATTTCAAAATAATTTTCTCGGCCTCAATAATATTGACAGAAAATCACCCTTTTACTTACGATCGACGAACTTGATTTGAAGATGTAAACAAAAACAGATTTTTCCTTAAGAAAAAGAACAGAAAATCCCATCAATTATGCCAACAGCATGTCTGGAGGCTGAAAATAGGTCATTCTATAAATATCTACTTTTAAAGTCAATTTATTATAATGTTTTAGCAACCCCTTGTAAAAGTAGGTGATATTTTCACATTTCTCCGTCTGACGTCACAAGGTCTGAACGGTTTTACCCTAATTGGTCCCTAAGGGACGCCCAAAATAAAATGTTCTCTGACGCCATAGAAAGGTGCAAATCGATAGGGGGCATTAATAATAAAAGGGAAACAGCGGCAAGTTATTAAAAGATTTCTTTAATATTGTAGGCGAGCTCAATTTGTACCTTTCGGGCAGGAACTCCATCTTCGAACCCACGCACTGTTTTAATCACGTCTTGATCTTTTTTAGGAAAAGAATCAAGGTAGATTTAAGCTAAAAATAGCTGATACAATAAAGTGCACACTAAATAAAATATATATATCGCGTGGATAGAAAAATATGTTTTTAATACACACGTATTTTTTCTGGTGCCCAAAATTCATAAAACTTTTGGATTTATTCGAAGTTGAAAATTGCTTGAAAAATCAGTTCCAATATTTAAACGACTACCTCTTCTTTTCTAGGAAAATGTCTCATAGAAATCGACCGATGGGGCGTAGACATGTTCCAGATCGGCGATTTGAGCAACGGACGACCGCTTACTTGCGTTGCTTACACCGTTTTCACCAACAGAGAGCTCCTTAAGTCACTGATGATTCCGGCAAAGACTTTTATCGCGTATATGATGACCGTTGAAGACCACTACGTAAAAGAGAATCCCTTCCATAATTCGTTGCATGCTGCCGACGTCACTCAGAGTACGCACGTGCTCCTCAACACGCCCGCGCTAGAGTCAGTTTTTACTCCGTTGGAAATAACGGCGGCGTTGTTCGCTGCTTGCGTACACGATGTTGATCATCCAGGTAAGGACTTGTTCGCAATTATAGTTCAGATATTTATGTTCATATCAGCAGTTTACATACTGATAACAAAATCCCATCAACAAGGATCCCACGCAATAAGTTAAATTAACATGTTATTTTTATTTTTCCAGGATTAACTAATCAGTTCCTTATCAACTCGAGTTCTGAACTTGCGCTCATGTATAACGACGAAAGCGTTTTGGAGAATCATCATTTGGCCGTAGCCTTCAAACTTCTCTCACACGATGGTTGCGATATTTTCCTCAACATGTCCAAGAAGCAGAGGCAAACGCTCAGGAAGATGGTCATCGATATGGTGCTGAGCACCGATATGTCCAAACATATGAGCCTGCTAGCAGACCTAAAAACCATGGTTGAAACCAAGAAAGTGGCCGGCAGCGGAGTGCTTCTGTTGGATAACTACACAGACCGGATCCAGGTGCTGGAAAACTTGGTGCACTGTGCCGACTTGAGCAATCCTACCAAACCTTTGCGCTTATACAGGTAAATATCTTTACTGTTCATCACGATAAATCGATTCTACCATTGAATAATTGCACTTGCACCAAATCCTAAAATTTCCGAAAGATACCTAAAATTATTTATTATTTTCAGATTATGGGTGGAACGCCTAATGGAAGAGTTCTTCCGACAGGGTGATAAGGAGCGCGAAGCTAATATGGACATATCTCCAATGTGCGACCGTCATTCGGCCACCATCGAAAAGTCGCAGGTCGGCTTTATCGATTACATAGTGCACCCGTTGTGGGAAACCTGGGCCGATTTAGTACATCCCGATGCCCAAGACATCCTCGACACTTTAGAGGAGAACCGCGATTGGTACCAGAGTGCCATACCTGCTAGTCCACCGGCCGAAGAAGAGCCTGGCGATCCGCAACGGTCCGGGATTCGCTTTCAGGTAGGTTCACTTCCAAAATACTGTTAAATTATAATTATTAAAACCATGCTTAAACGGAATTCGTTCAAATACCCCTGATGCTAAAGTTATTTGTTTTGTTACAGGTGACTCTTGAAGAAGGCGATGCCGAGTCCGAATCGGAATCGGCAGCCCCGATGTGACGGAGGCTGGCCGGCCTCTGCAGGAAGCTCACTGAAAAGGTGACGCAGTGGTGGCGTGCTCGACCGTGAAGCGCAGGCGCGTGGTCGACACCCGTCGGGGATGGTGCGCAGGCGCATCCTCCCACCTAAAAAGTAGCTGATAGAAGAACCAGGGCGAAGAGTCGTCGTCGTTGTCGTCGTTTCGTTTCGTTTTTTGGCCTCCTTGACCTTCGACGTTTTGCCTTAACCGCGTAGAAGAGACTTATTTCTCGACCCCTCTACTGACTGTGCATCTGTAAATAATCATTGGAATTTACTGAAAAAATGTCTGTCAGTGTAATACTCAGCCCCCCGTGTATGTATAGGTACTATGTGTCTTGTCAGCTATATTATAAACACAAAAAGTAAAGCTCTCTCCATTTTATTTTGGTGTTTCATTTCCTATCCTTTTCTCCTCGACGTTTAGACAAACTGAATGAGTTTTGGCACAGTTTCATAAAAAATATGTTTTTTTTTAGTAATAAAAATCCTGGTTTTTGACATGGCGCTTGACTAAAGTCATTGGCTATAGTAGTTAATATGTAGTATATCATATACCAAGTTTTGAAAATGTTGGCTTGAGCCGCGCAGGCGAAGGACATAAATCAATAAATAAAGCCTTTATTTCCGACAGGTAACAGAGAGTCTACATGCAGGAAATTCTAAATAAAAATAGAAGCTGCTCCTAATGATACTAAAATGTATGAGATTTACAGTTATAGCAATTAAGCTAGTAATCAAACACAATAATGATAATGATATAAGTAAATCAATCAAAAAATATGAATGTAGACATAAATACATAGCGTTCTGCAAAAGATTACAATTGAATATTGAATTGAATCATGTACAATTAACAATTTAGATTTAATACAGCGCTGACTATAGGCGCAAGAGAACCTGCATATATGTCACATGCAATGTACACACGCAATTGCACCTAAAATAGAGAGGACACTGTTTCAAAACATCAGGCCTAGTTGTACTGAAATAAAATGTCGGAGTGTGCCTTGTCCCCAATCGTGCAACCCGAAAATGACTATCTCCCAGGAGAGAGGCACAGTCAAGTTTAAAATTATGCAACCCATACAAAAACCTAACCGACTTAACTTCTCTTTCAATAATGACAAGGGCTGGTTCACTAAAACGCGTTAGATGTAAATTATGATCTAGTCCTATTCAAATTCAAAATTTTATTTACGGTTTCAGAGTTTCAGCACTTTACATAGGGTTTACATTAAAAAAACAAGTGCTTTTGACAAATCTCTTAAGAACTAAGCTCAGCAGTCACAAACATAAAAATTAAAACGCATAGTAAATAACGTAGCCAAATAAATATAAAAATAAAAATAACAATAAAGTCCTCCTCTTCAATTTCGCAGTAAATCTACCATAAGAATCATAAAAAATATCAATATCACTTTTCTTTATCACATCGTTGGGTAATCTACACATTCTGGTTAAAGGCGAATTCATACCGTAATTGGTCCTATGAAAGTCAATGTTAAGGAGGTCCCTATTTCTAACACTAGCTGCCGACACATGAATGCCAATCTTGTCAAGAAGTTCGGGTGCATCATAAATACTATTTAGAATTTTATAAAAAGTTGAAATATCAAAATATTTTCTTCTATATTCTAAAGAAGTGTAATTCAAAAGTTTCATGATTTCAGTGCAGTTTATATCCTCATAAGGGATGTGTAACTTAAGCCCAATTCTCTTAAGAAACCTATGTTGTACCCTTTTCAGCTTTCCTCTATGAAACTCATAGTGAGGATGCCATACACATGAGGCACACTCTAAAACTGAGCGCACCATTAGACAGTAAATCTCCTTAAATATAAAAATATTATTAAATCCCCGTAGCGTCCGAAAGACAAATCCCAGCAATCGCATAGCCCTATTAGTGATTATATCAATGTGATTAGAAAATGACAATTCTGAGTCCAGCCAAATGCCCAGATCTTTTACCAAGATCTGTCTCTCGAGCATCACAGAGTTCAAAGTATAATCATACAGAATGGGGCTTCTTGACCTAATAAAAGTAATGACCCTGCATTTATCAGCATTCAGTGACAGGTTGTTATTTTTGCACCATGCAGTAAATCTACAGAGATCCCCTACAATAATTGACAGTCACTCTCCGAATTTATAACCATAAAGAGCTTCAAATCATCAGGAAAAGCGAATAACTGACAAGGGCTAAAAACACCCCCCACATCATTGACAAAGCAATTAAACAGAAGTGCCGAAAGATGTCCACCCTGCGGTACACCCGATGTCACAGAAATCTCCGAGGATATATAACTTTCAATTTTTACTGCCTGCCTTCTCCCAGTTAGATTACATTTAAATCAATCCAAAAAAGACCCATGAACCCCCATGGCCTAAAGCTTTCTTAAAAGGATGCAATGATCAATCCTGCCGAAAGCCTTCGAGAAATTCATATAGATGACATTTACCTGCCACCCATTTACTAGAGCCTCCAAGAGGCGTTGCTCATAACATATAAGATTAGTGACAGTTGATCTTCCCCTCACAAAGCCATTATCAAATGACTAAATAGTGGTGTTATCTTATCCGCAACTATAGCCTCAAAGATTTTAGGAATCAAGGATGTCTTAGCAACCGCACGATAGTTCTCAATATCTGATCTGTCGCCATCCTTAAAGATTGGTGATACATAGGACAATTTCCAGTATGATGAAAACTTCCCACTGCGCAAAGATAAATTAAAAATCCTACACAAAACCGCCGAACTTACAATTATTCAATAAAACAACAGATATACCGTCTGGCCCAGGACCTAAACTCTGCTTTAAATCAGTAATTTTATTAAGAATATCAATCACAGACAGTTACAAGCTACCAATTGCGTAAGACTTATCATAGACAAGAGGATCATTTGACTCCACATACTCTGAATACACCGATGAGAAATGTCCAATGAATATCTCCGAAATCTCAAGAGGATCACTACTTTCTTTTTTACCTAGATTCATACACTGAGCTATTACGAGTATTCAGAGTTACCCGTCTTTGAATTTACAAATTGCCAAAATGATTTTTTATTAGTTAACTGACTTTCTATCTTTCTTATATAACCATTATGCAATAAATGTGACAGTTCTCTACATTGTTTTCTTAAATCTGAGAAGGCAGTGTAATCATCAATAGACTCTGAGAATTTGAAACTTTTATGAGCTTTTTTCTTCTCGATTATCAGATTTTTTAACTCATTATCCATCCATCTAGGAAACTTCGGTGATTTGGATTGAGAAATAGGTGTAAACATTTCAAGTGAGAAATACAGAATTTCATAAAAGCGAGAAATTGTCAAAATCCTCTAATAGGATGACTATTATCCTCTGAAAGCTAAGCATTTTAATAATCTTAATGTAAATCTTCCTCCACAATTTAATTAAATTTAGTTAAATTGTGGAGGAAGACTGCATTGGTTTATTTACATACTTTGACCACTGCAAGTATGAACTATTTCTTTAATTTTAATAATCGTTTTTGCACCGACTCTATACACCTAATGTGAGTGTGATAGATTGGGGTCCATACAATTGATGCATAGTCAAGCTTGGAACATACAAATATATAACATAATAGTTTTTCTCCACGACCATTACTGAATGCAATAATTCCAAAATCATTTTTGATAATAGAATGTAAAAATTCTCGCTCTTGAGTTGGAATATTTTATTCTGAAACACTTGCTTATGCGTTTTGCGTGTATTTTCATTCCATAACAAGATACGGAATGAATATTCTGTAATTGATCTAAACGACATATAGCTTGCCATGAATTTCGAAACTGTCAGTGTCAGATAAAAATGGCCGCGTTGTAATAATTATTTTCAGACAAATTTTAGTGCAAGTCAAAAAATGAGTGAAAAATCGGATGAATCAGATATGGAACTGGATAATACTCCATCGGAAATTACGAATATTGCGAATAAATAACTTAATTGCGTTGTACAGATTTTATTTGTTTTTATTCGTACTTTTTGGTCGTGGAGAAAATATAGTCTGCTACTCGGTTAGAATGAAAATTCGATACTCGTGGTTCCTCACGCTCGCTACGCTCGCGTTCGGAATCTTCCACTCGGATCGGATTTTCATTCCAACCTCGTTACAGAATCTACTATTCTCCACGACCATTACTGAATGCAATAATTCCAAAATCATTTTTGATAATAGAATGTAAAAATTCTCGCTCTTGAGTTGGAATATTTATTCTGAAACACTTGCTTCTTATGCGTTTTGCGTGTATTTTCATTCCATAACAAGATATGGAATGAATATTCTGTAATTGATCTAAACGACATAGGTTGCCATGAATTTCGAAACTGTCAGTGTCAGATAAAAATGGCCTCGTTGTAATAATTATTTTCGGACAAATTTTAGTGCAAGTCAAAAAATGAGTGAAAAATCGGATGAATCAGATATGCAACTGGATAATACTCCACCTGAAATTACGAATATTGCGAATAAATAACTTAATTGCTTTGTACAGATTTTATTTGTTTTTATTCGTACTTTTTGGTCGTGGAGAAAATATAGTCTGCTACTCGGTTAGAATGAAAATTCGATACTCGTGCAGAATGGTACAGTCAACTACATGAAATATCTTTAAATCATCAGCATATGCGAGTTTATCACAATATAATGTGTTTATAAGATCGTTAAAAAAAAATCAAGAAAAGAAGCGGCCCCAGGTTAGACCCCTGGGGCACTCCAGAACCCGCAGTAAATGATGGTGATCTGAAACCCTCACACTCTTGCGTACTGTATACTAAATATGATCAAACAAGGTCATGCATACCGCGACCTTCATACATAGGTTCTCAAGCTTCGCCAGCAAGACAACATGATCAATCTAGCCAAAAGCTTTTTAAAAATCTGCAGAAGTCGAGCGAATGTGAAAAGGAATTTTCAACCGCAACAATGGTTACGAAATTCCTTCGAGTTGGAAAGAAACATAATATGTCGGATTCTTGCAGGGCTGTGTTGGCATATCGACGCTTAAGAAACAATACCTCGTATCTCCATTTTTACTGAAAATAAGTTTATTACTTTAAAACAATATACACTCTAGTATTCAACAGTTCCCAATAGCTCGTCCGTCTAAGATTTATCTCTACAGATTAACAAAATTACTCGTATCTCCATAACCTTCAAAAAGATTGGAGATACGTGCTATTATGGCGGGAAATGGTTTCACGTGGACGGGATATACGAGTTATTTTGTCAGTCTGAATCTAACAGTTGTGTGAGCCGACTCGTTTGCGATTGGGTTTTAAAGTTTTTAAGTTTAAAAGTGACAAAGATCGAACAAAACCAAGAAAACATTTATATACAAACTATACCTGACATTCAACTGACGATACCGGATGCAAATAATACCCAAGAAGGTGATAGTGATCCAGAAGATTCTTTACCATTGTCCAGACTTGTGGAACGTACCTCTGAACAGAACAGTAATATACAAGTTATATCTAACTTTCATTTGACAGTATCGAATGTCAAATACGTCCAAGAAGATTTTAAACATAAACTCAAAAGAAAAAATAAAGCTGAATCAAAAGATTGGATAGTAAAGAAGAACAGAAAACTGAGAATGAAAGGGAAACAATATCTAGGGTATAGAAGATCCCGGAATAACAACTCAGTGTTCCATGACACAATAAGAAATGCAAGAATAATGAAGGGGTTCTGTAATGCAGAAATGTGCAAGAAGTCTAGTAAAAGGTTCTGTCATGAAGTAAAAGAAGAAGAAAGATTGGCGCAACATGAAAAATTTTGGAATAATATGGATTGGGAGCAAAGAAAAGTTTTTATCTCATCCCTAGTTGACTGTCACATTGGTACAAGAAAGAGAACCGAAGAAAATATTTCACGAAGAAGTATAACTTTAATCTACAATTTAAAAATTGGGGGAAAAAGAAGTCAAAGTCTGCAAGAAAACTTTTTTAAACACATTTAGTTTAGGTGAATGGTCAGTTAGAAAGTGGGTGACTGAAAAAAAGGATAATGCTGGAATTCACATGAGTAGAGAGACCTTAAATGCAGAGAGAAGTGAAACGTTAAGAAAACCAAAAAAAAAAGAACAAAAACATAATCTGATGACCTATTTAGAATCCATTTCAAAATTACCGTCTCACTATTGCCGAAAACAAACTGATAAACTATATTTGGAACCAATGTTTACTACTATGACACAATTTTTTAATCACTATGTAGAGTACTGCAGCGAAAGACAAATATCACACTTAAGTAGGCAAGTATTTGATACGCTTGTATCAGAAAAGAAAATCTCCATATCTCACCCCAAGAAAGATGCATGTGACAACTGTATAAAATACACTATTGGGAATTTGAAAGAGGAAGAATATAAAATTCACATCGATCGAAAAGAAATGGCCAGACAAGAAAAAGGTGAAGATAAGAAGAAAGCTGAAGATGGTCAATGCATTGTAGTTACTGCTGATGTACAGGCTGTTAAATTGGCGCCCTTTTTTAATGCCAGTGCCTTGTATTACAAAACCAAGCTGTGTGTTCATAACTATACTATATTTGATTTAGCTACACATAATGCTACCTGCTACTGGTGGAATGAATCCCAGGGTGAACTAGTAGCCTCAGTTTTCGTTAGCTGCCTCATTGATTATCTAAATAAACACAAAGATTCGGGAAAACCTATTGTGATTTGGACGGATGGCTGCACTTATCAAAACCGAAATTCTGTGTTGTCGAGTGCCCTACTCATGTTTTCAACAAATAACAACATTATAATGGAACAAAAATATTTAGAACGTGGGCACACTCAGATGGACCGTGGCTCGATACATGCAGTAATTGAAAATAAGTTAAAGAACAGAGTGATTCATCTTCCATCAGATTATATTGCTGTTACCAAAGAAGCACGACAAAACCCTAGCCCTTATGATGTGAAATATTTATCTTTTGATTTTTTCTCAGATTATGTCAGCGAAAAAATTTGTTCATCAATCAGGCCGGGATTGCTTACAGTCAATGAAATACGATGTCTCAAATATTTACCAGAAGGTAAAATTATGTACAAATGTTTTTTTTTCTGACGACTACAAGAACTACAAGGACTTGCCACAACGAATAAGAAGATTGGAAAGCCTAAATCAGGATTATGTGCCACCGAAAATGTATAAAAATCCGATAAAAATAAAAAGCACGAAATGGCAACACCTCCAACAACTTGAAGTAGTTTTACCGAAAGAATGTCACCATTTTTATGACAGCCTTCCACATCAATAAATATACCCTGTCGTTAAGTTTAGACTCCATTTTTTTTTCTGACAATAGAAACAAACGTATCTTTGTTTTTTAAAATTCTGTCATGACACCTATCAATTTAAATAATAATATAAGCATTAAACGTCAACTTTGTAGTTCTTATTTTATGGTAATACCTCGTATGGTTATATTCTACAACTTGGTGAAAAATAATACCGCGTAACTCCATTTAAAAATTACAAAAAAATAAAAGGCTGATATCTTTGTTTAAAAAAACGATGTTTCAATTCAAAAAATATAAACACAAAAAAAGAATGTTTAAATTTAAGCATTTAGGTGTGTAAATCAGTTTTTTGTGTCTCCTGTAAATTTGTCATTTCGGAGATACGAGGTATTGTTTCTTAAGCGTCGATATGATATAACATAGCGACCATGCGTGCAAACGCTTGCGCACATTATGAGGAACAGTCACTGGGTGTTTTCGGAGCCGTTTTTGACACAAATATTTTAGTACTTTTTAAAAATTATACAGGGTGTTTTGGAAGTACGGTACGTTACTTAAGGGGGTGATTCCGTATGATATTTTAAGAGAAAAAGTTCATATATACATGTGTCCGGAGTTGCCCCATTTTCAATATACAGGGTGTTAAAGCTTGAAAAAAAATTCGATTTTTTATTATTTTTCTTAAATATTCCTTATTCGATTTTATTAAAACTTGGTACTGTTATTCATAATGATAAGGGACTTAGTTAGCCCTAACTAAATTAGATTTATTAAGTCCAGTGGCGTCCCGGGAGCACCTTAAAGAATATTATTGACAAAAAAATGTACAATACTGACTTTCTCTAATTTTGATATTATTTTTCGGATTTACCAACTAATAATACAACTTTTTTGTTCTCTTAATTGTTTTCGTATCTTGCTTCGTTTTCGAGAGAAAAAATAAAATCCACTTTATTGTATGAACAAAAAAAATAGCAATGTATAATTAAAACATTTAAATTAAAAATAAAATTATTTTTTTAAATATGATTATGAATAACGGTACCAAAGTTCAATAAAATCGGGAAAAGGATAATTAAAAAAATTATAAAAAAAACATTTTTTTTTTAACTTTACCACCCTGTATATCAAAAACGGGGCAACTCCGGACACATGTTTATATAAACTTTTTTTCTTAGAATATCATAAGTAATCACTCCCTTAAGTTACGTACCGTACTTCTGAAACACCCTGTATACAGAGTGGCAAAAAAAGTCGCACATATTGCCTGTAACTTTTGAATTACCTCGTATACGAAAATGTGACCTTTATGAAAGCTGTTAAGTAAATTATTCCCCACATTTCTACCTGCATGAATTTTTTCCGTAATTTCTGGTTTGGTTGCCATAGAGACTGACTTACTTTTTTTAAATATAACACCCTGCATATTTTGATTCTACTGGGAAAACTTTGAATTTTTTGTGTTTCAAATTTTCACCTGTAAGCGTTTCCGAGATAATGACAGCTCAAAAATGAAAAACTTCTTAATTATAATTTTTCCTACCCAACACCCATCAGTTGAGTCATAGGTTGAGTCAAGGTGTTTTCATGACAGCGACCTAAGAGGTGTAAATTTTGAGTTCCTGTTTAATTTTCTGTTGTCTGATTTCTATTTTGTTTACACTATGGAATGAGAAACAACGAGTTGAAATTTTAATAATGAGCGGTTACGGAAATATGAAGAGATCGTAAGATCAGGTTTGTCAACTTTTCAATGAAATATATCCAAATAGGCCTCCAATAAATCAGTCAACGGTGTATCGAGTGGTAAAGAAATTTCGAGAAACAGGCAGTGTTAGGGAAGCCGCTAGATCAGGTCGATCTAAAACAGCAAAGATGCAATAACGATCATAACTTCGAAACAAATATCATTTTCTCGGATGAAGCATTTAAATGGCATTGTTAATAGACACAAGACACAATTATTGTTAGTGGTCTGCTGAGAATACTCACTGGTTCCAGGAAGGTCATACTCAGAGGCCCGCAGAAGTTAATGTTTGGGCGGGCATAGTTGGTAGACATATTGTGGGACCTTTTTTCATAGATGGCGAAAAATATCTGGACCGCCTCGGGAATCACATAATTCCTTCTTGCAGAATGGGTTTACCTGATGTAAATACTGGCATAAACGAACAGGTATGGTTCCAGAAAGATGGAGCACCTGCGCATTATGCGGCAAATGTTAGACAATACATAAGCGAACAATTTCCAGGACGTTGGATGGGCAGAAGAGGTGCTATTGACTGGCCAGCGCGATCCCCGGACTTAACCCCGCTCAAGTTCTTTTTGTAGGGAGACTTAAAGAACAAAGTCTACGTTAACCGTCCAAATGACTTAGAATCTTTAAAAGTCAGATTTAGTGCTGGAATTCGGGCCATTCCAGAGGACTTCTTTTAAACGTTGTAGACGGGTTTAGGGATCGACTGGCGCTCCGCTTAGCAGAAAATGGTGGTCGTTTTGAACACCTGATCCACTGAAAAGGTTTCACTTGTTTAATATTTCGATGTTAAGTTGTTCAATCTTCTAGGCTATTTATTTTGTTATTATAAATTTTGTTACAGTTTTAAATAAATAAAAATTTGAAATACAAAAAATTCAGAGTTTTCCCAGTAGAATCCAAATAAGCAATCATATGCAGGGTGTTCCATTTAAAAAAAGTAAGTTGGTCTCTATGGCAACCAAACCAAAAATGACTGAAAAAATTCATGCAGGCAGAAATCTGGGGAATAATTTACTGAAAAACTTTCATAAAGGTCACTTTTTCGTATACGAGGTAATTCAAAAGTTACAGACATTATGCGCGACTTTTTTGCCACTCTGTATTTTTAGTTGGACAATAAAAGACCTAACTTTTATATAAGAATAGTTTTCCCGACCTATCCAGGCTAGGACTGGAAGTGCCACTTCCAAAGCTAAATCAAACTAAAATGATTGAAATTAACCGAGCATAAGAAAAATTATGACCTATAAAAACAGCTAATAAAAGTGCCATATTTTAATAAATCCTTTTTATTGGAGCAGTTTAATAAAACGGATTTTAGGGTGTTTCGCTTTAGTGTATATTTTTTAGTGAAATAATATTTTTGTTAGAAGTGGGTAGTATATTATAAAAAAAAAAACAATAAAATGCTAAAAACATAAAATAAAATATAGCCTTTTCAGAATACCAAGTGGTCAATTGATTTTTTCTAATAGAGATATTAAATCACCAATTTTTTATGTATCTTGACTAAATATGGCAGTATTTCTTAGACGACTTTACATACAGGGTGATCCAAATCGATATATTTTGAAAAAAAAGTTTCGAAAATATGATATTTCCAAGTAAACTTTTTAAGTAGATTATTTTAGTTCTGAAATTCGATCTTGGGCACTACGTTTCGTTCTTCTTAAACCATCATCAGGTTTGCTTTTGATTATTGTGTATAGTGTATTTTATGCTTAAAAAATAGCCCTTGATTTCAGATTATTAACGATATTATTAATAAACAAATCAAAACTGGCTTGAAAAACAAGAACTTTCAGCACCCAAATATGGTGCACTTTAGGCAGAATTAATTAATTTTTTTTTAAATATAATTATTTCATTTTTATATAGGAAAATTAGGAAAAATTAAACTTTATTAACAATTAACATATAAACGTTTGTAAAGCTATGATGGAATATATGCAAATCACCTAACAATTAAAGAAAATTAAAGTCCTAATTATTGGTCTGCATAAATCCACCTTACATTATTTTATATTCCATATTAATATTTCAAATACTTAATACAATAACCAAGAAAATTTAAAAAGCTATAACAATAATAAATATTATTATTATTCATGAAATCATGGGAAAGAATGTGACTTACATATCATCACCTGATACTATTTGTTCACTATCTAAAATTTACAGGAGCTAAATTTAAAAGTTTAGGTGTAGGAATTGAAATGGTTAACGATATTTCGTATAGTTAATTGCATTTTTATTAAAATTATAAATTAGTCACTTGAATAAAGGTTTGAGACATGCCGAGCCAAGGAATAGAAATTTTGCTGGACCAAACAAATTATTGCTTGATGAAAATTTCACCATTGACACCCTAAACAGCAGTTCCTCAAATGTCTCTGTATCCGTTCTCAAAGAGTTTTTAAAACCAACTAGTCCGAGTTCTTTAAGAATATTCATATGTCTAAACTTTTTGCTCTCTAATAGCAACGAACATTAACAAGAGACAAGAAGGATCACTCCAAGCTCCTCCCCTCGTTATGCCTATCTCGCTCGAATATCGGATGCTACCGTATCTAGAGCACCGTAAGCCCCCGACGCGCGATATGCATAAACAGGTTGTCCGTCGTAGAGATATGTACCAGTTGTCTTTATGTGTCGGCGTGAGTGAATTCCATTAAAAATAAAATAAACATTTACGTAGTGTTTTGTGTTTGGTTCTGCAATAAAATGCCACGAACGAACGAAAGTTACTTGACATTTTTTATGATCACGACAAAAAAAATGTGTCGACTTTGTCCTAAACTTACTGACGAGCATATGTTTCCTAATAGCTTTCAAAAAATGAAGGTAAAATATGCTTCGCAAGTCTTTAGTCACTCTCTTTCAGCTGCCCTACATACATTTTAAGGTTTTGCCTTTAGAAGCAACGCTTACTGCAAAATTCCTACAAACAACAAATGATTTATTTGATTTGTTAAACTCGTCCTATCTTAACAACTTTAACGCATTTATGGGCACAGAAAAACAATTGCACTTTTTAGAAAAATAAAATGTTTGTTGGATGACTTACAGGTAATTAAATTAGTACAGGTAAAACAGAACGATGGAAAGGTAACATACGTGGAAAAATGTATAAATAATACTATGCATTTTATAAATGGCTGGAAAATTACTATTACCTCTAGTCTGTCTTTACGGGAAACCTTAAAATGCAAGAACTATTCATTTCTTTTAACAAGGAACCTTAATCAGGAGTGTACCGAAAATTTTTTTGGTCTGGTAAGAAATTGTTGCGGAAACTCGAGAAATCCAACCCCAATTCAATTTTGTAGGGCATTCAAGAAATTATTTTCTCTAACATATTTTAATGAGGTTGAAGGTTCCAATTGTATCAAAGATATTAATACAGTTTTGCTTAATGTAACTCCTGATATTCTAGAAGAATATAAAAATATCGATGTACCTATATTGACAAATAATAGTTCTTTAAAAGTTTTTACATGCGACTATAGAAATCTTTCTAGTACGGACGGAAATGCTATAGTTTACATTACAGGGTATCTATTAAGGAAATGCTTGCTGCAAAACTCTTGTAGTGCTTGCACAAAGTATAATGATGAAAAGACATTACCAAAAGAAGCTGCTGTATTTCTAAAGCATAAAGCATATTCGGCTTCTAAAAACTATGGAGGTCTAAATGTACCTCCTAGTAATATTGTAGAATATGTCAAACAGCTAGAAATAATTTTTGTTGAAAATTTTAATAAAATTAGTTGCCACGAGAACGTTGGAGTAACCCTTAAGATAGTATATGAAAATGTACTATTTACACATCCTTGTAAAGAGTTTCCTCATAAATATTTTTTAAACCTATATATTAGGGTGCGTATTTATTTTACAATTAAATTTGCTAACCGGGATGTAAAAAAAAGATATTCTTTGAAACAATCAATAAAACCTAACATAAAATTAAATATCTTAAAACATCTTTAAAAAGCGGCCGGTAAATTTTATTTCAGAACATTTAAATACATTATTTAATTGAGTTGTTAACGGGCTACTAGATTTGTAAAAGGCATCGAACAGCAATTCAGAGGTTTTAACTCATTTGGTTAAACGCCTTTGGCTTAGAATGGTTGGTTTATCGATTTTCACAATTTTCCATACAAATCGCGATAGTTTGTTTTCCCAGAGTATAACTACTCCTACCCGTATTTTACTGTTAAGTAAGTAGGTACTCTTTGATGGCCTCGAATTTGAAACAACCTGTATATATTTTATGTAATAATAAGGTAATTAGAATAAGTACCTATTTCAGTTAGCATTTGCAAATATTTGATTGTTAATTTTTATACCTACTAATCTCGTTTGTAGCTTACTACATTGTTACTTTTGGAAGAAACTTTCCTTTTTCCCTTAATTTTTACTACCAGTACTTTTTATAATTATGTTAAGATCTACCAATTAAATAACCTGACGATTTCCCCATTTTTCTTTTGATTCACACAAAGCAGAATAGGACACAATAACAATAAAATTATTACTAGATGTTTTTAAGTCACCCTCGTTTATTCGTTTTAATCGCTAGCCGTTTGCATCAACCTCGTATAAGCAAGAACAGGGACACTGCCTCAGGGATTTATCGAAATCGTCGGCGCGCTTGTGTAAGCAGGACATCAAGGTTCCGACAGAGTGTGACCCTTCTTGTCTTATTAATGTTCGTTGCTAATAGCCACTTATTAACTCAGCATTTTATTTTCTTTCTTCGCGAATGATTTATCAATAGCAAAGTCAACGCAATTCCGATTTTTGACATTTACTTAGAGAAGCCAGCCGACCTTTTACGACCCAAGACTCGAAACACACTGCGAGAATGCCAGATCGGTTGGTGTGGAGAGCAGGACTCGATTTTCCTTTCCTGTCGGATCCTTTCCAAATCGGACCCTGCAGATCGGGTCTTATGTAGGGGCTTTTAGTCCTTCATCCATAAATGCCTACCTTAAATTTTTAATACTTAGATCTTGCAATACCTTCTCAAGTGAGTGCCCTTTATTGAGCCCTGTTTCGGCGGTGTAATACAATTTTTCACTTTTTCCGAAAACTCCCGTATTTTTTTCAAATATATTCGCCGCCATACAATAATTTCATTTTTTTCAATCAGTAGGCTTTTTCGATTTGGCTAAAATACCTAAAATTCATTTCTTTTAAAAGTTGGTTTGAAAACTCTTAATGATAGTTTAGGTAAAGTTGTGTCCTTTTAATTTTAGGCAACATTTTTTTTATTGTGGATATTATATTTCATTTAGGAAAAAAATGATTTTGCGGCGAATGGCGTATTTTGTGGCATCATGCAGGATTATTCTTTTCCGTCCTCTTGTTTGGGCTCCTCGACTATTTCCTTTTTCTTAATTTTCTCGATGAAGGTCTTTCAAAACCCTGAACACAGTAAGCGCGGAAAGTTTCGTTAAAGTGTCACATATTTCTGCAGCATCCAATGGGGTTAGTTCAGGATCTCGTTCCTGAATTCCATGGTATACGTTTTAACTATTCCATCCATAGTTTACTCAATTAAAAGCAGTAAATAAAGTTTAAAACTATATATTTACACAAAACAACATGTGAACGACAGTGGCGTGCATACAATGAAAGCACAAATGCATTGTCTACCCTGACGTTTTGATATTTTTTTTATTTCCCCATTTAATTTTAATTCCGATAATATAAATTATAATTCGATTAAAAAGCATAATGAATATTTAAAAAGTTCGTTTTAAGCGCCAATTAAAATATTAATTATATCATAGAAAAACATCACAGTCTAACACTCATATAACGCTACGTAGATTATACGGAATAATATTCACCGCCCTGGCCTCCTGCGACCGCTTACATTAAAAAGCATCCCATAACAAATCAAAGGCATGCATTTAGACAGTCAATACTGGATTTATATGCAAGCGAAAAGCAGTGCTTAAAAAAAGACAGCTAAATGAAACGACACATAAAAGGAAAAGAGACGAGCCAGAAACCATGCGACGACTTACGACTCCCACCGACGCCGAAGGAACGATGAGTGAATTTGACTGGCTTCACCGTTGCCAAAATGTGCTTTCATTAATTAATATTCTGATAGGCATCGTTTTTACCATTTAGTAATTGGTTTGAAAGCGTTTATCTCTAAATTAAGTTACAGTACATCGGGCATCCCTAAACTTATTAATATTTGGGCATTAATAATTTAATAATGGGATGCAATTTTGTAAGAAACTGAAACCCGATAAGACAATGCCGGCACCGCACCAGCCTGCTATTAATTACCAATATTTTCAGTTTTCCTATAAATTTCTGTGCCCTCTTCTTGTGTGAGATCGGAATTTCACGCGCCGCACTTTTAATAATGGTTTTGAAAGCTTATTAGTAATTTACCTATACAAGAGGGATTGTTTTGTTTGTGAGTTAGTTTTGTTGGTTAGAAAGATTTTTTGAATAGTTTTAGTGTTTCTTATTATGGAGTGCCAGTGCGATGACAGTGTAAACTGTCTGGTGAAACTTATTAACAGTACCTAAGCCCTTTACAAGTATGACATTTAACGCAAAACAGAGCAGTTGTTTGCAGCTATTTATGCCCTAGTTCGTTTCCGTAAGACATTCGTGAAAGTACCTACCATATTGGTAAGTACTATTAGTTTTATTTTTTTGCCTAACGCCTACATTTTTTGGAGGCTTAAAAAGAACGTTTTGGGCGTGGCACCTGAATAAAAATTTCGGGCTTTCTCCTTCTTTGACATTTTCGATTTTGTTGCCTACCCTATTTTAAATAGCACTGCACGCCACTACTGAATGACCCATATACTGCGAAAACTGAAAAAACTCACAAAATATATCGATAAATTAATAATAAAAACACAAATTAATCAAGCAGAGTGAAACCCCTGCCGGCACGCTTATTTTCAAATCTTTCAAGTTGTGAATTCGGTTTCTGTGTGTTGCCACATTTATTTTCTCCGGAATCAGAATCCCAGTATTGGAATCGCCGTGCTATTTTAAATGCATTTAGCTGATTGCGGCTTGTATGACAACAAATTCATTATAAGCATAAAAAACATTTAATTGTACAATAATTTTATTCTGCCGCTTCCTAGATTTGGTGATCAGCATTAAATGAGTCACTGACAGAATTTGTGGACTTTGAGTATAGTAAAGTAAAAGTAAAGTCGGGTAACCAAGGGAAGATTACCGTATTTGAGCTACATATGCTGCTCTCTGGCATGTAGGTGCTGAACTACGTTAATTATGCTATGGTGGTTGTCCAAGCTAACCGTTGGCCTAAATATTTAACATGGCAGACAAAAATCGTTCCATATGATATAATATTTACGCAAGTGAGACCAATGACTGCAAACCGACGTTCTTTTTGTCGAAACAATGTTAATATGTTTCTTGTAATATTACGTAGGAGTTCCACTATATTTTATTTGATTCCGTGACAACAGGTTTCAAATTGTTGCTATTTCTTTATTGATAATTCGGACTATTTTGCAACATTTTGTAATAAACAATGGAGTCCGAGCCTTATCTTTTATATTTAAAGGTATGTCATCGAAATGCTTTGAAAATTAGTCATTTTTGAATTGATCTATATTGCGTGAGCCTCTGCAATTGAATTCTTAGTGAACTCTCACAGATTCATATCCCTGATCAATCTTATAATACGAGATTAAATGAGGACCAGAATCTGCGCCTCCCTATACCCAGACTAACCCTTACAAAGAAATCTCTAATATATGAAAGCCTCAAGATCTATAACCATTTGAGCACGGAATACAGACGGTTGTCATACTCGCAGTTTCGGTGGAGGGTAAAGGGAGTTTTAACTACAAGGTCTTATTACAGCTTGGAGGAATATTTTGATGATAATATATAGTTATGTATGTTCAGTTATTCTGTATTTTATTTTGTGCTAGTCTCATATTTTATCTTCTGACAGGTATTTTTTATCTTTATACTTTTATTCTTATTTTATCGATATTTTTATTGTTAGTCTTATACTCTATTATATTAAGTTTCCGCTTTGTAAACAAGACTTTGTTCTTCTTACAATAAAGCATATTTTGACTTTGACTTTGGCTTTGATTACAACCAATAAACTAATAATTGGTTGTAATCTACTACCCTAGAAAAGCAAGCAACGAGAAGCGACAAAATCTCGACTTTAGCATTGATTAAATGGGGACCAAATTATATATCCTTCACTTTGAAATTTTGGCAGTTGGCCGGGTTATTACACTAAAAGAAGCACTAAAACGATGAAGTAAATGCTTTACACTGCAATAAAATGGGTACCTAGTAAGAAGTACATTTTTCATAAATATCTTCGGTGTTTTATGTAATTGGCTGAAATAAAATAAAAATATTTTTGAAATGTTTTATTGATTGTGCGTTACTTAGTGATAGTACATTTTAGAAAGGAAATGAAATAGTATATTACCTACCAAGAGTGGTAAGAATAAGCCTATTACACACGATTTCGAAAATTACGGTACGAGCGTTAGCGAACATGCCCTTTAATACAGACATTATAATATTACGTAACTATTTTGTTTAAACAAAATCAGTTGTATGTTTCGGAAAATCCCATGATTTTTTTATAATGTATCTATTACTACTTACTCTTTGCTTATTTTACCTGATCTACGCGTATATAGAAATATGATATTATTCAATAAAAACTACTAAATGAAAATAAGTACTTGTGCTTTCAGGAATATTTTTTAAAACAACGCAAGATCTGTTAGGAAAATAAAAACATGTTGTTTTCGATTAGTTTGATATATTTTTCCTTCCATCGCCTTTCCTTAAAAAGGTACTGGTTGTTATACATTTAATATTAACTTCACTTTTTTTTTTTTTTTTTAATTTTTTTTTTTTTTTTTGGCTTTAGACTGATCAGCCATACAGCCATAATTAACTTCACTTGAATAACATAATAAATAATGGTAGGTCTTTTCCATATACCTTTCACGTAATAAAATACAGCAGATAAATAGACCAAAACAAATATAAAGAAATGTATCATAGCGGTGCAGATGTACTTACTGTACAGAATCCTTTGAAAATAAAAACATGCTTATTCCTTGACCTTCTTTTGAGTGACACCCTTGAAACACACAGGTATAGTTTTATAATAGCACAGCATTCATAAAAACAAATAGTTGAACAATACACTTATTTCAACAAAAACGACAACTAAACTCGATAACGACTACCGGACTAACGGCTGAAACACACTCCGTCGCGGCCGGCTTAAATTTATGACAGTTGACAGAGTTACCTCCCACTACAATGATTTCGCCAAATGTCATATTGTCGCTTCTCGTTGTTTGCTTTTCTCGGTCTGCTACCTTAAACAAATTAAAACAGCAACAGAGATAAAAGCATCAAGGGCATTTCGACTTCTGCGCATGCTCTATAAGTGCGCTGCGAAATGAACTTTATTTCCAAAGAACAGTGATTTTTTCACCGTTATATTAACCAAATCACTTTTACTACGAGTATTACCGGGATAACAACGCCAGAAACGCTAATAATGCCAAATTGATTGTAACATTTATAAAGAGATACTAATTTATTTGTTGTGATGATTATTTTAGCTATATCAATGTCTACAGTATTAGCAGTTAGATTAAATTATAAAACCAAATTATTTATATGAGGATAAGTGTATAACATTTTAATCATATAAGATTTTATTTATTAAAAGTCATATCTTTTTAAAAACAAGTCATTTATTTTGTGGACTGTGGGAAACAGGTAACAATAATAAATATATAGGCTTCCACCCGTCTTTATATACCTAGTTAGTAGTTAAAATAATTTTAAAAAAACTTACATCAGCCGAAATTAACTAATATTCTGATTCGACCTCTGAACTTTCACACTCTTTCTCATCTAATTCTTCCTTAGTATATTCAATATATTCGCCTTCAACTTCTTGTACTGCTGCAGTTTCTGGTAAGTAACTAAAATAAGAATTAGATACAGTAAGGTCAAAAATAATGTACCTAAACCAAATATTTCTCGATTTATAAAATCTAACTATACAGGGTGTTATTTAAGTTCGTAGCCAAACTTCAAGGAGTGATTTTTTTGAGTGATTCTAAGACGAAAAGCTTATATAAACATAGGTCCGGTAATGCTTCGTTTCCAAGATACAGGGTGTCAAACTTAAAAAAAAATAGTTTTTTCGTAAATATCTTAATAATCCTTCAGCCGATTTCGTTGAAATTTGGCAGTGTTATTTAAGGTGGTAAGGGGATAATTTAGCCCAAACTAGATTAAAATTTTTAAGTCCAGTGGCGTCCCGGAAGGCACATTAACTAAGATGTTTGACAAAAAAATGTGCGCCACAGATTTTCTTACGATTTTTGTATTTTTTTTCGCATTAGGCAACTAAAACTACAACTTTTCTATTTTTAGCATTTTTTTCGTATCTTGCTTCGTTTTTGAGAAAAAACATAAAAATCACTTTATTGCATGTCCCCGGGACAACAGAATAAAAAATTGTTTTTTACAGGGTGTTGGAATATTTAAAAAAAAATCCTAAGTAACAAGAAGCGCAAACTAATATGACGTTGAAACTTGGTGACAGTTTTTAAGGAATACAAATGAATCTTTAAAGCTAAAAATTGTTTGTCTCATGCCCCCAAAGGAAAAAATCTAAGGGGTTTAAATCCGTTGACCTGGGTGGCCATGACTATGGACCTACGCGACCGATCCACTTCTCTCCATAAGTTGCATCCAGAAAAAAAATATAAACTTTTCGTCTTAGAATCACTCAAAGAATCACCCCTTGAAGTTTGGCCACGTACTTAAATAACACCCTGTATAGACCCATAAATCGAAAACTGTTTGATTGAAGTATATGTAGTAGGTCACCCTGAAAGTGGTTATGATTGATTTACAACAACTTCAAGAGTTGTGTGTCACGCGAAAAGAGTATTGACAAACGGTGGTAACCTAAAACGACACCCAGTGGCAATCCAACAATAATCGATTAGATAGGAAACACCTGCAAAGACCAGAGAGCTGGTCATAAAAAAAGCTCATTCGGTTACGTCGAACCCATCCCCAGACACGTTTCGCCGTATAACGGCTCGTCAAGGAGTCTAAGATCTAATAAAAGGAAACGACACCCAAGAACCTATGGTCATACATTCTTCGGTCTCGTTTCCTTTCGTCAGATCCTAAACAGCTATAATTAAAATGCAAATCACTCGTGACAAGACTATGTCAAAGATTCTCTGACATGAAAAGTTTTCTGGTTCTGGTTCGTATTTTTGATGTTCACGTGTTTGTCTGGAAACCAACATTTAAAAACGTAGATGAAATCATGCAAGTTTGTACAGAAACTTTTATGATATCTCTCAAACCTGTCATTACATAAGTAAAGGTCCTGTAATTTATATGTATACCTTTCATCATCTCTATAGAAATCTGTGCTAACATTCATAACTCTTGGTCCCCTCGGTCTGTCTTCATAACTTCCACTGCTTTCTTCACTCTCCTCACTCTCACTGGTATATTGTTCCTCTGTAACATTCTTCCTTTTCGGGCCTCTCTTCTTCCTTTCATATACAGTGCCCGAGTGGTGTCTTTCTATGTGCATTCTTAACTTTGTTTTCGAACAGTAGGATTTCCCGCAATATTCACATACAGGTCTTTGGTATTCGTTTGTATGTTTGACAAGATGGTGTCTGGTCATTGAAGATTTATCTCTGAATGTGGAAGGACCTTAAATATATTTCTTAAATATAGAGGGTGTTTTATATTAAGGGATGGCTAACATATCCAATGATCCCTTTATTGGTTTACTTTAAAAGTAAACGATCATACTAAGTCTAAAGCCTGAATCTCAGAGCTTCGTACTGTCATTAGCGACACTCATCTGACCAATCAGAAGCGACTGACGGAATACCCCTAACCTCTTCCTAAGTGTAGTGGACTGCCGTAGGACCGCCCTGATTGAAGTTGAAGTAAACCAACTACACCTAAACAATAATGACAACCGGAACTATTAAAATTGACAATTATTGACATCGACGGTTCCCGGCTGGACCAATTTGTTTTGTGTGGCACGAGACATGAAGTGGGAAAGTGTCGTGATGACAGTACGAGGCTCTGAGAACCAGACTTAAGTATAGTCATGATTAGCTATTAAAATAACGAGTGTTAAGTATGATTTATATTTTTTTGCTATTATTTATTCCGTATCCGTTTTTCAAATAATGGACTCAAATTTTGCTTGTATGAAACTTTCAATATTGGCTACAAATTACCCTTACTGAAATCTGATTTGATATGAGTGAAATAAAGTTATGGTGGTACTATTAACAATATCTTTACAAACTTATAAACTTCTGCAATTAACATGAATACATATATATTTTGTCAAGTATCTTCTAAACCCTGCGCAATACGAAAAAAGTTTATCCTCGCCTGGTCTTTTTCAGGGTCGCTAATATGTATGGAATCGGACCAATATTTCCTAAAGTAAGATAGATGGCTAGTGAAAAGTGTTGAACAGAAAAGTTCTAGGGGTTTGTTAATTGCCAAAAAAATCAAGTATATATAGAATCTGTCAAAAAGTCATGGAAAACAAAGTTGCTGCATTTTAATTAGAAGGCTCTGTATATTATTCAATATTTTAATTCTTACAATTTTATAGCACACCATACTTAACCGATTTCGAGATATCGAGTTTGAATAGCATTTTTTAATAAATTATTGTAAAATAATATACTAAAGTACAAGTATTTCAAAGCATAATTTTAGCATAGCATAAAGAGACCAGCAGGTGTACTCGATACGAAATTCTTTGAAGTTAATAAGTCAGGCTCGTCCACTTCGATCATATTTCTGCAGACGGAAGCGTGAGCGCGCAACAGTCCGTTCAGCGTGACTGCTGCTCTGCATACGGAGAAAATGGCGTTAGGATGCTGTCAGCATACTTACATTTTTACGGTGAGAGCGCCTGCTGGTCCTTTCTTTATGCTGCGATTTTAGCGCACGCGCTCATGCTAGAAAACGACCGCTTGCGGAGAGTTTTATAAGGGTACAAGTGCGCTAATAGTTTTAGAAAAAGAAAATAGGTTACACAAATTTTGTAAATTCTTATGCCAACATTTCATGTTGGTAATACTGTCAAATGTCTGGTCCCTTCCTGTCAACAAATAATGTTACGTGCTTACGTAAACAAACAATTAGGGTAATAAATAATATAATATAAGATAATAGAAACAGGCTTATATTTTCGTTATTTCTGAATTGATTTTTTTGAATTCTGGTATGTTTACGTATAACCCCAGGGCGTACTTTTATATTGCTTAAAATTTTAGTTAACTCATTGGCGTAAGATGTTATAAGAGATTTAAAATAATAATTAAAAGAGTAAAGTGCCTTTAGCGATTATTTTATTTCAAAACTAATCAGAAATCGATTTGGCATCCCTCAAAACGACCAAATACAAAATTTCAATAAATTGACACAACCATATGACTAATTTTATTTATATTTTTTGTTAAAAATATTTACATATCTAAATACGAGCGATAAGGAAGAAGTTAATTACCAAAAAAGTTGACTGTTTAACTGCTTTACCTAAAAAAAATATTATACGTTATAAGCAGTTGCGTGCTGTATTTTCTGCTATAAAATTAAATTTAGCTATGTAAATAAAACAAAATACTTATTTGAAAATAACAATGACAATCTGATAATTACCAAAAACAAAATTAATATAAACTAAACTAAACAAGATTGAATGTACTCTGAACCAATACGTAATTACACATTATCAATCTAATCAAGTCAATATCTTCGACCAAACCACCATAATTTTTAATGCATTTTTCATAAGCTTTTCTAACCCTTAAAGAAACTTATCGAACTTCTTGACGAAAAATTTCTGCACATACTTGTCTCATACAATGCTTCAAAGCTTGTAAAGTCGCTGGATGAGTTTTATAAACTTTATTTTTTATAGTTCTTGGACCAATTTTGTTCCTTTTATTTATTAATGACTTACCTACCCTGGATATTAGGGGCAAATTTACACTCTTTGCTGACGACACAACCATTCTTTGGCACGGGACTGATTCAGAATCTCTAAATCAGCTGATTACTGCAGATTTAATAAAGATTAAGGACTGGTTTGATAGTAATTTGTTGACCTTCAATATTAAGAAAACAAATCTTTTGACATTTAAATGTACCTTAAATGACATCCAGCTTGGGGCATTAAATATTAACAACCTAGATAGTGTTAGATTCCTGGGCGTTCATGTTGATAGGGCACTAACTTTTGCAACACACATTAAAAAGCTTACTGCAAAATTGTCCTCTGGTTGATATGCCTTAAGATCTGTGGCAAAGGAACCAGACTCATCTGCTAGTAGAATGGTCTATTTTGCTCTCATTAAGTCTCACCTAAGGTATGGGGTCCCTTTTTGGGGCAGATGCAGTGAGTATTTGTTTAACTCGGTGTTTGTGTTGCAAAAGAAAGCTATGCGTTTTATGTTTGGAATGCGAGGAAGAGATTCTTGTAGGCCCTTTTTTATAAAAGAGGGTATAATGACCCTTCCATGTCTATACATAGCAGAAAGTGCATACCTGATCTTTAAGAAGTATAAACACACCATTACTGAGGGTCCATATAATACTCGACAAATTTACAACATCCCTCTACCGATTCCAGCAACAAGCCAGATAAAAAGATCATTTATTTATAATGCCAAGAGAATGTTCAATCATCTTGCGATGAATATAAGATGTATTCAGAATATATCTGAATTTGGGAGGGAGACCAAGAGATTGCTTGTACGTAAGGACTATTATACTGTTACATTAAGTGATTTAGTTAGGATTTTTTGCATATAAATGTTATTAAAGTTTTTTTTTTCTTTTCTGTTTTTTTTTTATTGACTAGGATATGTGTTGTGATGACATTTGTTTCGGTGATTTAGATTAGATTAAGTATTTTATTTTTAAATAGTTATAGTTCAGCTTTGTCAATGAATACCATGTATTTTGGACATTAAAGCATGTTTGAATTTGAATTTGAAATTTGAATATACAGCGTGTGCGTGGATTTGCTTGCCAAATGGAAAACTTCTTTATTATCAATTTTTCGAAAAAAAGTTTTACTTTTAAAGTTATTAAGATTGGCATAAGAATTTCTTTTTAATGTTGTACAGGGTGTCTCAAAAAACGAAAAACTTTAATTCTAAATGTGA
Organism: Polydrusus tereticollis; assembly: GCA_963920685.1. Taxonomy (NCBI): domain Eukaryota; kingdom Metazoa; phylum Arthropoda; class Insecta; order Coleoptera; family Curculionidae; genus Polydrusus; species Polydrusus tereticollis. The sequence continues at coordinate 96,911,152 of OY987328.1, forward strand.
AAAAACTTTATACCAATATTTATTAACCGGCAAATTGGAAAGAGCGAAAAGCGCATTAAATCGTCAACTAATTTGTAGTATACAGGGCAATGATAAAGTTTTTTTTGAATAGTTACTTAACATTTTTGATAAACAATATGGATAAATAAGCCCCCCACGTTGTTCATCATACACCATACAGAACAACAATAAATTATCGTTATATTAAGTAAAGTTTTAAATAAAGCCTAATAATTATAAATTAAACTTTTACCTGTAAATAATTTAATGTTAAGGTAAAAACCTGTAAAGACACATTTCAAGAATTGACATAAGTCAATAAAACTTTTCTAGTTTGTATTTTTTCCTCTAACAATGAGTTTAACTGATCAAGAAAAAGTCCAGAAGAGGTACAAGATTTGCATTTTTGTCATTGGCCAGCGAGGTCCCCGGATCTCACCCCACTGGATTATTTTTTGTGGGGTGTCCTCAAAGAAAGGGTATATAAAAGGCGGCCCCTAGACAGAGAACACCTCAAGAGACGAATAATTCAGGACTGTGCCGGGCTACGGGGATATCAACTATCGAATGCCGTTGGAAGTTTTAGAAAAAAAATTATTAGGTGTATGATGAACAACGGGGGGGGCTTATTGAAATTTAATCTTCTATGTATATTTGTTCGTGTTTACTGTGTAATTATGAAAAACTTGTTATGTGTAAATATGTTTATATGATTGTTTAATGAATTTTCAATAAGGTTGAAAATTATCTAAATATTTTAATCACTCTGTATACTAAATTAACCTGCAAATAGTACACTGATGGCTTAATAATAAATATTGCGATGGTATTTATCCATATTGTTTATCAAAAATATTATGTAACTATTCAAAAAAAACTTTATCATTGCCCTGTATATTACAAATTAGTTGACGATTTAATGCGCTTTTCGCTCTTTCCAGTTTGCCGGTTAATAAATATTGGTATAAAGTTTTTTCACATTTAGAATTAAAGTTTTTCGTTTTTTGGGACACTCTGTACAACATTAAAAAGAAATTCTTATGCCAATCTTAATAATTTTAAAAGCAAAAATTTTTATAAAGAATAACTTTTTTTCGAAAAATTGATAATAAAGAAGTTTTCCATTTGGCAAGCAAATCCACGCACACGCTGTAGTACCCATAGATAAGAATCCAGCGGGGTCAAGTCGGGAGCCCTAGGAAACTGAGCTACAAAAAGGCTTATTGTGGCCAATCCATTTATTTTCAAAATTTTCATTGAGCCATCCTCTAACAGGAGCAAAATAATGAATTGGAGCGCCACCTAACTGAACATACAAATTCTCCCTACATTCTAACAGAAAACCGCGAACAGCATCCCAAAAATCATGTTGCAAGAACTCCATAAATCTAACACCATTTAAAAATGTATTAAAAAAAAAGCGTCAATAATACGATCTTTTAAAACACCACGCCACACATTTACACGCTCAGAGTATTGACTTTTACAATTAATAACCCAGTGTGGATCTTCCTCACTCCAAAATCTAATATTTTGAGATGACCCGGTCCCGTTTGTAGAAAATGTTGTCGTCGGTGAACAAAATTTTTCCAAAAATACCATTGTCTTCATAACATTTTACCTGCATTGTTAGGCATTTTCCTTTTGTCATCATCTGGTTGCAACATGTTTTGAATGGTTTAATACTATTTATTTTAAAACATCTTGACGCCTAACATCAAAGTACGCGGAAATTATTTAAAATTCTTTCATCCTGTGGATTATTTCTTCGGCGTTTTACTTTTTCTTGTCCTACCAAACGCGAACGCATATTTGCTATTTTGTACACAGCTCAAAATGTAACAATGTAACTTTGACATTACAATGATTTTCTCATTGACGTGTAAATAATATTTTGATTACATGTCCTACTGATTCAAATTTTCTTATTTATGCCTGTTTCATTTTTTTCTAATTTTTCACATTGCAAGAATAAATTATTAGATATCATATGTACAAAAGTTAATTTTATAGCAGAAAATATAGTTAGAATATACAGTAGACTCGCGCTGGTGTGAACATCCGCTCGTATGAACCTCCCAGTAGTATGACCAATCAAAATGAATACATTAATCATTAATATCCCAGTAGTGTGAACAGTTAGGACTCTCAATAGTATGAACAACTCTTATTGGCTGCTCTATCCCTTATTTCTTGTCGTCATTGGTTGGCCGTGCAAGTCGGGGGGTTCCCGGCGCATACGTCGATTGTGGGGAATCACCGAGCGCGGCGTGCGGTAGTAGAATGTATGGAAATTTGATCATTTTTAGTTGAGTTTAGTGGTGGGCAATCCGGGTCTTTTTTGGGATCCGGATCTCCAGATCCAGATCAGTACAAAGATCCGGATCCCTGAACCGAGTCGCGGATCTGCAGCTTATAAGAAGTTCGTCCGATTCGCACGTTTCGTTTCCAATCGGGTGGGTCGCCGTCGAATCGTTCGCCTAGACCCGGATTCCGCTCGCGAATGAATATAATAAATTTAACCGTGTGGCCCGCGCCGTTGCCAGGTCTGGCGAAATCTATCGAACGTAGGGTAGGCAACAGGAACTGCAGATTTGCAGAATGGAGTGAGCCGCAAGCCGCAATGCATGTCGCAACCGTTGTTAAGATGTAATAGAAAAGGATAACGCTTTGTTTATTTCTCTGGGAATTACTGGGATTTCTCGTACTACAGGGAAATACCACGGTAATACAATACATTATAGCCTGTAACCTGCAAGCGATTCGGGCGGTGAGCGTCGCGGCTCGCGGCCCAATAGTTCGCTGTTCAAGTTGCTCTTCACTCAACGCGATGGACTGAGATCGAGATATGATCGGAAAAAGCAAAGCGCACCTGACCCAGACGTCAGGTCGTATCCGCTGGATCTGTGACCCGGTTAAGATCGGAGAAAAGAACCGGGTCGCTCGGGTCCCAGTAAGGATCCGGATCCCTGAACCGGATCAGTCGCGAACGACCCACCACTAGTTGAGTTTCTCGTTGTAGCCTGTCTTATAAATATGGTGAAGAATAAAAAGTTTCTGACTCTGTATGAGAAGTCAAAAATCATAGAAGATTACCAGCAAGGTATGCGGATTACAAGTTTATCAAAGAAATACGGAATTGCCAAATCAACTGTTTGCTCGATTATTAAAAAGAAAAACAAGATAATGAGAGTTGTGAATCAAAGTTGTAGGCCAAGTAAGATTAAAAAACGCACTTTAAAAAGGGCTGAATATCCAAAGATGGAAATTTCTCTCTATAAATGGTTTGTTAGGCAAAGAGAATTAAATTTGCCTGTAACAGATGAAATGCTTAAACAAAAAGCTCTTCAACTACACGAAAGTTTAAGAAACGACAATGAAACATTCAATGCAAGTGATGGATGGTTGCAAAAATTCAAAGTTCGATATGGGGTAAGGTTTTTGAAAATGTCTGGTGAAAAGCTATCATCAGCCTCCGAGAATGTCAGTCCGTTTAAAGTAGAGTTCTTCGAACTGATCAAATCAAAACTCAAAAATTAACCCACCATCAGATATAGAATGCTGATGAAACCGGATTATACTGGAAATTGTTGTCCGATAAAACGTATGTTTTGAACTCTGAAAAAACTGCTTCAGGTCTCAAACAAGCCAAGCAAAGAATAACTTTTATGGGCTGTGCAAATGCAACAGGATCTCACAAACTTACTCCATTAGTCATTGGCAAAGCAAAATCACCTCGATGTTTTAAAAATTTTAACAATCCATGCATTTACAGAAACAACAAGAGTGCTTGGATGACACAGGAAATTTTTAATAGTTGGTTATTTAAAAGCTTGGTCCAGAGGTAAGTTTTTACATCGATTAATCCAAATTTTGTTTCACTTCACGCAACTTATTTGTAGGTTAAAGCATTTTTAAAAAGTCAAAAGCTCCCTGAAAAGGCGGTACTTTTGTTAGACCGCTGCTTCCCATCCAGTAGAATTAAAAACCGAAGATGGCGCCATATTTGTCATGTTTATGCCACCAAAGGTTACACCACTAATCCAACTAATGGATCAAAATGCATTAAGATTGACAAAGTTGTACTACAGAAAAAATTTGCTAAGTTACGTAGTGGCCAAGGGAGAAAACATAGAGGAGACTCTAAGAAGCCTAACTATGAAAAATGCTATTGTTTATTTGAATCGAGCGTGGCAACAGTTGGACGCCTCGATTATCGAAAAATGCTGGAATAATATTTTTAGCGAAAATGATATTGATGAGGATGGCCTTCCCCTAGCTGCAATTCGAGAACAATTGATCAGTCAAAAGTCAGAACATACTGTAGAGGAAACCATTCAGTTACTGCAAATACTAGGACCGGTGAGTAAAAAATCGCATGGGGGGAACTGACATTACGATTACATTAGGTAACTTTTTAATTAAATTTAATTTTGTAATTTCTAGGGCGAGTATAACAACAGCGACATCGGAAAACAATCCCGAATCGCTGATTTACACAGACACGGAAGACAACGAATCTGAGGCTGAAGTAGAGGAACCCAAAAAAGTTACCGTTAGGGAGGTTTTAGCAGCACTTAAAGTGGTTTCACAATGGTCAGAGCAGAACAATGTTTGCGTTAGTGACATAGAGAGCCTAAGAAATATTGAGGACAGAGCGGTAGCTATTCATTGGTCAGCTAGAAAGATTCAGACAAAACTTACATCTTATTTTAACCAACAAAATGTAAATTTTGAAGTTTAACAAACATGTGTGTGTGCAATTTCCTTCCTTTTTTTTTACTTAAACCCGGGGAAAAACTCCGTTGAGATTTTAGGGTTGTAAGGATTGTGAAAATAGGTATGAATTATAGTATTTGTTGGTACTCTGTTATATGCCATTCACAGCAAAAGTCTTTTAAGTTTGTTAAATTAAAGATTAAAGAGCAGATTAGGCACTACTTTTTAGATTTACACTAATATTTGCGTTTTCAAGTATACCTTCGGTGGTGTGAACAGTCTCGATAGTATGAACATGCTCGGATTTTTTGTGTTCACACTAGCGCGAGTCTACTGTAGTACCTTTTGAAGACGACTGAGTAAGTAATTATTAGATGCGGATGTTAATCCCGAGGGGTTTTCTTAATGACGGGATTATCGAGCTTTGGTACGCAGTGGCGTCGACTATGGGGGGCTCAGGGGCTCGAGCCCCCCCTAAAGAAATACTTCTGGGGCTCAGCCCTCCCTAAAATAAACTTGATTCTGCTACAACTATAATTGACTGGATTATAGATTTATTTACTTATTTATTCTTAAAACAGAAGTAAGGAGAAACACATTTCAAGTTGAATAATAAGTTTTTTTTTAAATAATTTTTTTTTGTAATATTTTATTTTCTATAAGTTCAAGTTAAACCATATTACTTATTTAAAGCTGGTAGGTAACTGGTAACAAACCGTTTAATAATTTTTTGATTTATATGAGCGTCTCATAAACATTCTAAACTGGTATTTTTAATTTTTTTTGTAGTTATAATAAGCTATTGTTTTTAGTAAAATATGAAAGTTAGTATTTTTTGACTATAAAAACTATTTGTGTAAGTATAAGACGGTAGGTAAGTATTTAGTAGGTACGATAAAAAAATTAATACCCAGGGGGGACGGGGACGGGAGCACATTTGAAGGGCTAGGAAATTTGGGTGCGGTCTTAAAAAAAATTGACCAAATTTGTTAAAATTTGGGCGTGGTCCAAAAAAATTTTTCGACCCGCGTCTATAACCCACGAGCCGCCACAGCCCGGGCCCCCCCTTCATTTTTAGAAAGTCGGCGCCTCTGTTGGTACGTCTTAATCCCGGATTCGAGATCGAAAAAAAAATTGTTGAGATTTAAAATTTAACTCTCAATAATCACCAAATTCCGCAGACGAAAGCATCTTAGAAGAATATGACATGGAAAAAACACCTACTTACTACAAAAAAATAATGAGGTCTACACTCCATAAATTGTATGGGCTAACCGGACGCAGATCACAAATGTTCATCGAAAATAAAGTGCTAGTCTACAAATAAATACTTAAACCGATATGGGTAACAGTGAAAGGTGAAACAAAAAAAGGCTAAAAGACTTGATACTCATCCAAATCACTTAGCATAGGATTGAGGAACTACTAACTCAGTTTAATGCGAGACGCAAGCGTTTCACCCCTAACGACTATTCAACGAGATTTTAAACCAAACTATGTTTTGTTGTTGTGGTTATGTGTCCCTAGTTATGAGTTAAAATAATTAAGTATGTTAGGGAAATAACCGCTGGGTCATTTCTTGCAAGTCAATGAAGCTTTTCGTTGAACTATTAAATTGTTTAAATGTAATCGAATGTAAAATGAGCTACTCCATCGGTTTTTGCCATGTGATTTATTTATTTACACAATACTCTACAGAGAAATCTCTCTCCAAATGGTATAATAATAATAATTTTAAAATTATAAAAGGAAAAACAAACGAAGTTCCTTTATATAAAAAAAAAGAAAAAAAAAAGAAGATTTTAGAATGTCTTTCTTAAAAGTTTCGAATAACTGATGAAATAGGTCATAACCCTGCGGGCATTGGAGTAATTTTTCACTAATCTACCCACACAGCTTGGAAACCTATAATTAGTTCGGTGAGGTGGTTCCTGAAAGAGCTGCCTACTTCGGGTATGTCTCTGTGGGACGCGAAAATCAATACTGTAAAGTAACTCAGCACAGTCCACCAATCTAGTCCATTAACAATTTTATGCAAAAAGAGCACCATGGCATTCTTTCGTCGATTCTCGAGACTATCTCATCAAACTAACTGTATCCTAGTATTATACGGTAAATTTCTATATGAGAATCTATGTTTATAAAGAAGAAACTTAGCAAATCTGTTCTGGACCGTTTCTAGACGATTTGCATGACGCTGGTATAATGGCGACCAGACTATACTACTATATTTCATGATACTGCGAACAAGGAAGTTGTAAAGACATATTATGGCGGAAACATCATAGATATGGTTACAGTTTCTACCAACATTAACCAAGCGTGCTCGTTGAAGGTTACCTCCCGATCGAAGATAACTCCCAAATCGTTCATCCTGCTGATAACATTTTGTAGACTTTCCCCGTTCAGAAAATAATCAAAAAGTATTGGTTCCTTTCGGCGCTTAAAACTTTACTACACTTACCCACGTTAAGGTTAAGACAGCTTTCAGCGCACCAGTGGACCATCTTGTTCAACTCGAACTGAATCAACTAACAATATTTAATTAAAGGCATTTACGACGTAAAAGAACTTAAGATCATCCGCGGACAAAAGACATTTATATTTTTCAAAGTTGACAGTCAGATCGTTGATAAAGAGTATAAGACCTAAATGTGAATGGGGTACTCCAGATTTGACCACAATCTCTCTTGATGTTATGCCATTAATCCCGGCATATTGTTTTCGTTCTGTCAGGAAGGATTTAATGAACTCCAGATAACAGCCTTCCATTCCGTATGCTTTCAGCCTTTCCAACAACAGATCATGACAGACCCTAATAAAAGCCTTAGAAATGTCGGTGTAAATCGCGTCGATTTGAAATCCCTTTTCTATATTCAGAATGAGGTAATCCTGAAATAAAGCCAGAAGTTGTTTAAAAGATTCAAGTATTTCGTCCGTTAATATGGCCTCAAAAATTTTGGGTGTTATGGACAAGATAATTCCCTCGGTAATTTCCAATATCGGTTCTTGAGCTCGACTTAAAAATGGGAGACAAGTTAGACTTTTCCATTGCGTGGGAAAGTGGGCGGCATCAAAGGACTTCTGGAAGAAAATACACAAAGGCCCGACCAGTGATACCGCGCACCCCTTCACAAAGACAGGAGGTAAGCCAGTGATGTAATACCACCAAACACATTCTTAATACCAAAAGATGTCGAAATTAGTCCCACAATTACTAATCAATTCCGGGATTTTCCCGGCAGGTCTTTTCTTAGCAGCATATATTAAATGTAGCTTTATATCTTTTGTGTTGTACCGCTTCCTATAGTGGTGCTATCTATTCTGAGAATCACGGTAAAGTCTGTTCAGAGATATAAGAAAGTGACTAACTGATCCCTATTAGGAAAGACCCGGGCCAGCTGTAAAATTGAAATATGGCCGAACAGGTCCGTATTTTGCTTAGAATTTAATCATGGTCTGTAATAAAAATAAGTAAGACATTAAATAATATTTTATTTATGTTTAAATGTGAAATTACAGTTATTGTATTATTAAAAATTATATTTACGATTACAAAAATATACAAATTATTCGGTACTTATAATAATTATTAACTTAATATATCAATATCACTATCGCTATCATTATCTGTTCTAATTATTATTTGTGCTATATTATTTATATGGATATAGGATTTTTCCACTTTTTCAACATGTGTAACAGAATTTACCCAACTTTGTGAAGAGATCTTAAAAACTTCAGTTTTTATAAGCTCAAGCACACTGGAGTTAATAGTAGGGCAAATATTGTTACAAATGGTAGATTTCAGTTGGCGCCAAACATGTTCGATGGGATTAAATATACAATGGTATGGTGGAAGCCTTAAAACTGTATGCCCTAGATTTTTTGCATAATTATCACAGAAGTATTCCTTTTGTAGTTTTAAACTTTGTAAAACCTCAATTAATTGCCTTTTGCTGTAATCTTCCTGAAAATAAATGTCATTATCATACATGTAGTTTTGGACTGTTGCTTTTATGTCATTTGAGGAGGGAGTCTTGGTCAACTGCCTACTATGGTAGCTTGCATTGTCCATTACAATTATTTGGAATTAGCTTGTTTTTAAACCAATCTTTAAATAAATCAGCAGTGGTGTCCTCAAATCCAGAGAAGAATCTTTAATGTTTTTTGCAGACAGAGAAAGTACATTTGGAATCCATCCGTCTTTAGATCCAGCATGCAAAATCGTAATTCGTTTAACTCTTTTTGATGGCGCGCTTGTTTTACACTTGCCGCTTGAGTCAACCCAACCCTTTTCCGGGGTATCATATGTGTCGAACCAGGTTTCGTCCAAGTAAATAATCGGCCTTTGCTGATCTCTGTAAATCCTAATTTTTTGTAGATATTCGGATCGCCATTCCTGAATTCTACTGGATTCCATTAAAACTTGTCTTTTGTTAATTTTTTTAAATCTAAAACCCATGTGTTACACTTCCATAACGTTGTTCTGCCACATTTAATGCCGGTTTCATCTTTTTCAAGCCGCTTAAATAAATGATCTAATGTAGGCACGCTTTGTTCCTCGTATAACTTGTAAATTTTACGCCGTATTATACCTTGATCACTTCCATCTACCTTCGAGAAAATGCCAGTATCGGTTCTTTTTTTCCTCGCTAAAGTAGGATTATTCACAATTTTCCATACAGTTGATGTTCGAATTTTTGTTAATGTGGCCGTTTCTTCTAACGCTGCTTGCTTGCTGAACGCACGTTCAATGAGAGTTGAATAAACATTGTTTATAACTTCCTTAGTTTCCACAGAAAAGTGTTTTCTGCTTTTCGACGGGGTTATCTCCTGAGATACATTGGACTCGCATATATTTTCCATGACTCACACAAGATTAAACAAACGCTGTATTACACACGAAGTAAGAATAATTACTAAGCTTAAAACTAACTAGAGTGGATATATATACAGTCTTTAGAACATAATTTGTTTTATGGGATTAACCCTCTCATTTTGAATCAGGTTAAAATCGGTTTAAAACCACCAAACTATTACTTTAATAATGAAATTACGTCTTCTGGATTTGCAGTTTACTTTAAGACATTTTTAAGTACCGACCATAATTTACCTGCATTTATTATTTACCTGCATTCATTCATTGTTTGTTTATCGCCACCCTTGGATAATCCCATTCAAAGACAAAGTGTAACTTTCTTATATCTCTGGACAGGCTTTACCAATAATGTAAACCATATTCCGTCATAAAGACTCGTAAACATAATTTTATGTAGATTATTTTGAAATCCAGTATGGCCGATTTAGAGCTCATTGCCAGTTTTATTTATGCAGAATTTGAGCACTATTATGTCATATTATTATATTAAGAATATAAGTTACAATAGGAAACTTGCATAAAAATTAAAATGGCGAAATAACACTAAAAATCATAATTAATTCCGTGTCTAAAATATATTCACTTAAAAAACCTCGTTTCAACAAGCCCTTACAAGCGTAGCACAAGCAGATAGAAAAATAGAGTGTTTTTTTTTTTCATTTTAGGGACTTTCATCCGTTTTCATCTACAACTTTTTACTATTTGGTGAGTGAATACCTATACAGAATATTTTATTTGGTGTTTTTACGGTGGTACTCTGACAACGTGGTATAATCAAGTATTCATAAAAACTTACCCTAGTATCCATTCCAAATCCCTAACCAAAATATCTGCTTATAAGATTTTTAAAAACTACTAAATTAACGTTATTCGTTTAATCATCAATGTAAATATAATTGTGCGCCTCCCGATGTCCTGACAAGTGAAGTCAGGCTGCTTCCCGCGCTTTTAAACTTGTTTGAAATTATTTGCCAGTGAGTGGAACTTTAATAATTAATAACAAATTAATTAATGATATTTAAGTCGTCATATTTTGCATACCGTATTTTTTATTGGAATTGGGCATATCTACGCAATAAAAGAAAATTTAAATTCCCTAATAATCATATTAAACTTTTTTTTTCAAAAATATTTTAATAAAGTAATTTTAGAGTTAGAAGAAAAACCACCCTACTGGGTCACTGCTAAGCTAAAGCCCAAGGCAACAAAATGCGAGGTGCGGCAAATCGTGATTTGTTGACAAAAAGTTGTAGTTGACATACTTACAAAAAAAATATTTTAAAACAATTGCCACCCAAACAAGTTGATAACTATCGCCCTAACATAACTATTTACACCTTTCTTAAAAGTAATATAAATATATAAATAAAATACATATTTAAAATGAAAAGGAGGCAGAATTATTTTCTAACCCAGGACGAAAAAAAATTAAAACCGGACCTGTTGGTTTATCGTTATTTGTGGTATTTCAAACTTATACCCAAACTGCTAAGGAAATTCACAAAATTATTGTACTTACACAATTCACAATAAAATGTAGCTGGTCTATTCTTATTATGCCTAATAATATGCTTATCCAATGTTGATTTCATAGGGAATGCCAGTCCACAAATCGGACAAATAAAGTCTCGACTTCCACCATGCTTCAAATGCACGTGAGTTTTTAAAGTACCACCGTCATTAAATCTCATACCACACGTGTCGCAACAGTACTTTCGAGGATTCAAGTGAACTACCTGGTGCTAAAAACAAACATACAATTTATCTCAAGGGAATAATGAACAAAATACAGCAGCCTACCAAAATTTCGAAAATGTATTTTGCTAAAGCGTATACCAAGTCAATTAAAAACCCAAACTCGGCTTATAGCCGACATCTCCTTTATAAAGTATGCCGTCCTATTTCATATAGGTGCGAATTTCGTTGATGTTTTAATCCTCTCTATAACAGTACCTACATAGCAAAACCACAAATCCCTTATGTATAAATATTACAATATAGCCTAACTTGCCTTAATCTAAAATATCACAATAACATTTAAGTAACTTTGTTTTTCGATTTTTTTTTAATATCTGTCTGTAGGAAATTTAATATTGAGTTTAGTTTAGTTTAGTTGGTCTTTATTGCCATCAAATCATGTTAAAATGCAAGAGCCACGTTTGAGGCTTTTTAGGTTGGAAAATTAAAATTCGTTAAATATATTTGATACAGATTTTTTTTTCAGCTTGATTGTATAACTGACCCTTAAACAGTAAAATATATTACTGGTATCAGGGCGTAATATTTACATTTACAAAATAGGTACAATTAATTTACATTATAATGAACCATACTAAAAAAAAAACAATGATAAATCACATATATAGATTTAAATAAATAAATTTTACTAGTTCAAATATATTGTGTTTGTTTAAATTCCAGATTGCAGTAGTTCAGTATAGTTCTTCTGTGGATATATACTGATACACAGACAATATTGTTTTTAATGCTTTATTTGGAGTTCGTTGTAATTTATTTAAATCCTGTTTGGTAGCATTTCCCCCGCATGGTAGCAAATATCTTAAGTGAGGTAGTACAAAACCATTGTAAATTTATTTATTTATTTATTTAATTTACAGTATCAACAGCCGATAGCCACTTACAGATACCATATTAGCTATAATATATAAACAATTATACATCTTAACCTATTAAATGTGTTGAAAAGAAAACATTCTAATCATAAAATCAAGGCAACATAAATGCAATTAACACCATCCCCACTTCAGGCCTGAGTCTGATGGGCATACAGTCTATCATCCACAATTTTTGCAAAACTCCTCAAATCAATCATGGCTAGATCCAAGTCACTTACATAGATATTAAAGTAATTACACATCCGGTAGATGGGCGAACTTTTATAAGTGCTTGTCCTAGGAAACTCTAGATGGAAAGTCCTTCTCAGTCTCGTATTCCCAACATTAACATAGAATGGAAGCATTGAAAGTATTTTCGGCGAATTAATTTTGTTTGTTAATATTTTATAAAGGAATATTAGGCCGATTTTTATACGCCGATTCTCCAAAGTTAATCGTTTAAATATTTCTAATAGCATTCTGTGATCATAACCTTGTCTTGGATAATATCCGAATTTCTTGAAATACATATATTTAAGGAATTTACGCTGCACTCGTTCGATGGTTTTAATCCAAACCTCATATTGTGGAGACCAGATTATGCTCCCATACTCCAACCTTGGCAATACCAGACTATCAAACAATTTAAGACAACACTTAACACCAAAACCCTTGGTTGATCTAATAATGAATCCCATTGTTTTATGTGCCTCATTCACCATTTTTACAATATGATCCGTAAAAGTCAGATTGCGGTCAATCACAACACCCAAGTCTATCTCATTATTGGAGGATTTAAGAAGTTTACCATTAATACTATATGTATGCTCAACTACATTTCTATTAAGACTAAGACACACAGCAGAACACTTATTGTTATTGAAGTTAAATGAATTAGCATTACACCATTCTACAACCTTATCCAGGCTTCTCTGTAAACAAAAACAATCCTCAATAGAATTAATTTCCATGTATATTTTAAAATCATCGGCAAAAAGTAATGTTTCAGAATTATGCACCACAGAACATATGTCATTTATGGCAATCAAAAATAACAAAGGTCCCAAGTTGGAACCTTGGGGAACACCAGACGTACTGGTATAAACCTGTGACCGAGCACCCTTAATCTCGACATACTGCTGCCTATTTGTCAAATAAGAGTTAATTAAGTTGATTAAATTATTGGTCACATTATTCAGATAAAGAGATTTAATCATAAGACTATGTTTTACCCTGTCGAATGCCATCTCCATATCCGTATAAATTACATCAACTTGCTTTTTATTATTAAATGAATCATGGACAAACTGACAGAATGTAATTAAATTGCTCAGTGTAGACTTACATGGTAGAAAGCCATGTTGATGTTCAGATATATTATGTTTGACTTCATCATACAATATATTAAATAAGGCTATCTCAAAGACTTTCGACACTGCGTTCAGGATAGTGACAGGTCGATAATTCTTCACTTCATGCTTGGTCCCTTTTTTAAATATTGGAATTACCTTGCTTGTACGCCAATCCGTAGGATATGTTGAAGAACTCAGACAAAGGTTAAAAATGTGCAGAAGAGGTTCCACCAATGAATCACCACAGCCCTTAACTATATATCCAGGCAACCCATCAGGTCCAACAGATCTATTACCCTTTAGTTTATTGATGGCATCTTTAACCTCATGTTCAGAAAAAACCCTGTTACAGAAATAATTTTTGGGGGGAAGTTTGTGTTGATACACAGGTATGTCAGTTATAAAAACAGACCTGAAATACTGGGCAAACATGTTGGCTATGTTTCTTGTGCCAGATGCAGACAGATCATTGTAGAAAACCTGAGCAGGTATGTCAGCATCATTCTTCTGATTGCGAATGTGGGACCAAAAAAACTTAGGATCTCTATATAGACTTAGTTCTACATTGCTAATATAATCCGCATATGCTCTCTTAATTTTTAACTTAGCCTTTTGCCTAAACTCCCTATATTTATCCCACCAAAAACCGAGATTAGTCCTTTTAAATTTATTTAAAAATCTTTCCTTGGCTTTAATCATTCTAATAATTTCACCACTATACCATACTGCAAACACCTTCGCAATTTGGGTCGACAAAGGAACACACTCAACAAAAATTTCATTTACAGACTGATAAAATTCCATAACAGATTCATTAACATCGCTGCAATTGTAAAGACTATCCCAGTTTCTGGTTTTAAATAACATGTACATTTTTACAAAGTTTGCTTTTTTAAAATTGAACTTTGTGTTCTTTACTTGAGCGCAGACCTCTATCTTATGGCTGAGATTGGCCTCAATCGACAGTACAGGGTGGTACCGATCCACAGGCAACAATGGTTCATCATCTGTTTTTACCATAGTGCCCTGCAAGTGGGGGCTTATTATACCTAAATCTAATAATACATCAAAAACATTACGTACATTATTAATTTGCAGAAAGTTTGTTAATGATAAAAAACTGTTAAAATCACATATAGGCACACTACGGTCATTGAGTACAAGATCACGAAGATTAAAATCCCCTAAAATTAAACACTGACAGTCTAAAAGGTTTGTTTCCACACTCTGATAAAATCTTTGGTAGAGATCACCATTGCAACCAGGTACAAAATAAGCAACTACAACATAAAGAAATTCTCTCTGGTCGAGACTAATTTTAACACAAAGGGCCTCAATATCATTATCAAATATATCACATTGTTCTACCATAAAATTCTGACTTAAAGCTATCAATACACCACCGCCTTGTTTTTTACCAGTAAGTTTCTGATCTCTATCCTTTCTAAATATTATTTTATCTGTATTGAATTCCTGGTTGTAAACAGAGCAGTTTAACCAGGTTTCTTTCTGTAAGGGCAATTATTTCACTATTATTATTTAAGAGATTTAGTTTTAACTCTTCTAATTTGGTTTTTATACCCCTACAATTTTGATAATAAACCAGCAGTTTTTCTAAGTGATTTCCTTTGAACTGTTTATGTTTTGAAAATTTAGACAATCATTTATATTTTCAGTGTTTATGACAATAGCCTGGGCTTGTTGCTCAGTTGTTTCAACATCACAGACACCATCCACACTGAGAGCACCAGGGACGTCTTCCGCAGTAATGGTTTTTAGAACGATATTTGAACCTGATGAATTATTACACATGTACGAAGCAAAAAGTTGACACAATGAAGAGTAATTGAATCTACATCCAAAGTCATACCGACAGTTCTGTATTATTGTTATAGAGTTATTAATATTACGATTTATAAATTCATTTACACAGTCAATAAATATAGAGTATACGTTTCTGCTTCCCACATTGCAATCATACTTAGAGCATAAAATTACATTTGTAAATTTACCTACAGCTAGCAGGGAGTTTATATAATTTAATTGCAAATATTTCATTTTATTAAGATCTAACATTAATATAACATAATCGTTATGGTCAAAAGAGGTCGTTAATTTAAAAATGTTTTGAGAAAATTCGCTCAAGGGGGCACCTGCCAGTACCACGCCTTCAATATCAAACACATCATTATCCATGATACTCCTTAATCGAGTGGAGTAGTTCCTGGCACTTTCATCACCATACACCAACACCTTCCTTTTTCTTTTTTTAATTTTACCAAGTCTCTCCGTTTCCTGTCCAACAATTGATGCTTTGTTCCCCTTACAACTTAAATTGTTTTGTGGGTTGTCTGAGATGTCATATTGTGTCCAAGATTTATGACTGGGTCCAAAAGCAACATTTTGAAGTTCTTCAACTTTAATGGCAAACATTTCCTTTTCTGCAGATATTACTTTAATACTCAAATCAAATCAAATCAAATCAAATATATATATTACGTCAGGAATTACACAGTAATTTTACGATCGTCAACAACTCTGGTTTTTTTACATAAAATGTGCCAGCACACATACCTTAAAATCTTAAACTAAAAATGTAAACATATGTAATAACACTAACTTAAAATTAACATACATATTAAAACCTGTTAAAATTAACACACTATACAAGTTGATGTAGTAAAAACTCGTCTATACTATAAAAAGCATTGATCAACAAAAATGTCCTTATTTTTACCTTGAACCGTCCAAGAGGCAGATCTCTCAGAGTAGCAGGAAGTTTGTTATAGAAAATAGGACCATAGTAGTTAAAGCACATACGTGTTTTGTGGAGTCTCAGAAAATCTAGTCTTATTTGATTTCCTTGTCTAGTAGGATAATGATGGTAGTAATTATTTGTATTAAATTTGTCCAAGTTGTTGTGACAATAAATAATACATTCATATATGTATCGACAAGGAATAGTCATAATGCCAAGCCTTGAGAAAGCAAGCCTAGCATCCTCCCTGTAACCAAGGCCAGCAATGATCCGTACTGCTCTACGCTGCAGTGCAAAGACTCTTTCGAGATGTGCTGAGTGTCCCCACGTTAAAATGGCATACACTGCCACAGACTGGAAAAGGGCATGAAAAGTCTGCAAGAGAACAGCCTCCGGCATAATCCTAGAAAGGTTCTTCAGCAAATAGATATTTTTAGACAGGCGTGAAGCAGTGTACTCTATATGAGCTTCAAATTTTAAAGTTGGATCGAGGTAAATGCCCAGAAACTTCACCCCATCAGAATCACCCTCCTCAAGCTCTCGTAGTCCAAACACTATATTTTCCGTTTTATTTTCGTTAAGTGTGAGCTTATTCGATCTAAACCACACATTTAAATCTTTAACTCGTTCATCCATACCAACTCTTAGATTCTCGCGACTCTCGCCACTTATTGCCACCGACGTGTCATCCGCAAACAACAAGGTCTTTGCCCCCGGCACTGCTAGGCCGATATCGTTAATGTAAATGAGAAATAGCAGTGGCCCCAACACCGAGCCCTGTGGGACACCATGCTGTACAGCCGCCCAGGTTTCAGAGATCCTGCCGTTGTATACTGTTTTTTGATTTCTGCCATTCAAATAAGAGCCAATCAAATCCACACTCACTCGGTCCACACCATACCATCCCAGCTTCTCCAGCAAAATTTCGTGTGATACACAGTCGAATGCCTTTGAGAGGTCACAGCATGCCGCGCTAACATAGTGCCCCCTCTCAAAAGCCTCCGCCACAAACTCCAGGAAGTCCAGAACAGCCAGGGATGTGGATCTACCGGGCCTGAAACCATACTGGCTGTCTGTGAGCAAGTTATTATTTTCAAAGTAAGCATACAGTTGACTTTTAAGCAAATACTCGAATACCTTTGACATTATAGGAACCAGTGCAATGGGGCGGTAGTTAGATAAGTTGTTCTTATCCCCTTTTTTAAATACTGGTACAACCTTTGTTTTTTTTAAGCATGTTGGGAAAACACCATGTCTTATACATTGATTTATTAGTTTAGTTAGAGGCAAAATCAACAGATTCTTTAAAGACTTTAACATAGATACACTCATATCAAATATATCTTTACTTTTTTTGTTTTTTAGTGCGTCAATGGCATCCCTCACCTGGTTAAAACTAACCTCCTGAAAACCAAATGTTACACCTATATTAAAGTTTGAAGCAGTTACATAATCACTTGGTTCAATCCCAGTAGCCGAGACTTTAGATAACGTTTCTTCTGCTATGTTAGCAAAAAAAACGTTAAAATCATCAGGTGATAAGCCCTCACCCCCTGTACAGTTGCTACAACCCCTGATATTGTTTACCACATCCCAAGATGCTTTCACAACATTGGATGATCTCAGTATAAAGTCAGAATAACCTTTCTTTTTTGCTGTTTGAATATTTTGCCTATATTCCTTTTTAAATGTTTTTATATAATCTCTCAAATTTTCTGAGGGTTTATTTTTATAAAAATCCTGCAAAAACTTCAGAGTTTCCCTCATACCCTTTAGGTGATCATTAAACCAATCTATATTTATTTGTTTGCGAGATGATTTTCTTTTAGTTTTAGGAAAGAACTCGTTTATGCCAGTTGAAAATACAAGGGCAAACTGACTAAACCTTGAATCAGCATCCATCCCCTCTGTGCTTACAAAATTCCAGTCAACATTCTCCAAGTAATCATACATTTTACGCATGCCACATTTGGTGACCGGTCTGCACTCATAGTACTCAGGCTCCACACTCATTCTACTCACACTCAGGCTTACCTCGATTGCCAAGTGGTCTGACAAAAATGGGTTAAAAACACCTATATTAAAATCCAAAAGACCTTCAAAATTTATAAATACATTATCAATACAGTTCACCAGGTTTGTACTCTGAAAGACCTGCCTAGACAAACCAAAGCTTCCTACTAAATCAATAAAATCGTTTTTTCTCTGATTGTTAGTGTTAAAAATAATGTTAAAATCTCCATTTATTACTAAATACTTATATCTATTTCGACTTACGACTTGTAGTAAATTTTCAAATACATTTAAAAAAACATTAAAATCACCAGTTGGTGGGCGCTATACAGTTAAAATTGCTGTGTTAAAGTCTTTCAACTCCATGGCTGCAATCTCAAGGTGGGATTCAACTGAAAGTCTGTTTATATTGTCTATACCCTGCCCCTTCAGAGTAGGCTCTGACAAAATCGCCGTTCCCCCACAATTTCTATGGCATCGTGCAAAGTGGGATGTCACTTCAAAATTCTCCACAGTAAGACACTGTATTTCATCATTTTTTAGATGATGTTCACTAAAACACAGGACATTGTACTTGCTATCAGACTGTAAAGTATGAAGAAATAACTCCAATTCCTCAACTTTATTTCGTAAAGAACGAATATTTATATAAAAGATTCTTAAGTTACAGTCACTTCCATTTAGTATATTTGCTTTGCCATTTTGGTGTGAATTTTTTACCGCTGATCTTTCACCGATTGGTTTTCCACGCCCCTGGTTGTTCCTGGACGCCTTTGCAGATTGAGAAAATGGTTTATGGTGATACCACTGGGCCATAAGTCGGGTGACATGATCCTGTCTCGGTTACCCAAGGGTACACAGAGTTTGAAAGAACTTCGTATTTTGTCCTTTTGTGTTCTCATTTTGTAGGATGTGCAGTCATCATACCCATTATCCTTCAAATAATTGGAGATCGTTTCCCCTATTGTGGCAGGTGTAAAACCGGATACAAATAACCATGCCTGGCTTTTTGGAGTTGCTACTGTTAACTGGTCCACATTTTCCTTTGTGCCTTTGGTCGGTTCTGGACGTCTAGTCCTGCGTTTTCGGTCAACTCGTTTCCATCCATCCCCGGTGTGCTGGTTTTGGTTGAATTTACCATCATAGGTAGGTTTTAAGTTTATTTCTCCTCGGTCAGGTTCAGGTACGTTGGCTTCCCGCGCATTTTCTTTGATTGTTGGGTTATGGTTTTCAACGGCTGTGTTGCCGGATTGTAAAACCTCGTGTGGATTTTTATGTTTTAGGATTTTGTCGGTTGGAACTGCTTGCGTCGCTGATAAGTTCCTCGTTTGGATCACAGAACTGGTTTGGATGTCAATTTTTTGAACTTCGGGGACTTCGGGCTCGTTCGTGTTTGCCGCCTCCGCGACGTCGTTGACGATGCTGCATTCTTTAGATTCTCTATCTCTCTATCATACTCCGGTTTAGAGCGTTCAGTTCATTTATATCTCCTTTTAGATTCGTTATTTCGATTTTCTGTTGTTTGCACTCTTCCAGGAGAACTCTGATCCTTTCATCATTCTCATCGGATATTAATTGATCTTCGTCATATGAATCAGTTTGAGTGGTATGACTTGTACTCAATTCGGTTTGTGACCCATTATCACAACCACGCGGTTCTGTTTGGCTGCAATTGTCGAACAATACTAGTATGCTAGTCTGGGTTGCAGCATGTTCAAATTCTAGTTCATTCTTCTGACCTAAAGAGAGAGTTAGTTCTTCAATTTTATTCTTCTGTTGCTGAATTGTTTGGTTTGGTAAATTAAAGTCCCAGAGTTTTTATTTAATAAGTGTGCACATGTATTTGCTTGCTGCTTCCACCACAGGCACTATTTTTTTGTTAATATTCTCTACATTAATTTTCCAGCATAAGCCCTTGTTTATTATTAGACCTAGATATTTATACTCCATCACTTGTTTTAAACTTATTTTATTTATTGACAAGTTTATATCACAGTTTTGTTTATTTTTTTGTTTTATATTACTCAGATATACTATTTTTCCTATATTAATAGAGAGCCTATTTTGACACAGCCATTAATAGTACACATTTAACTTCATTCTGTTTGAAGATCATCATTGTTGACGCCCGATAGCACTAGCACCGTATCGTCGGCGAACATAAAGTAGCTCGCTTTAAATAATTAAATTAGAATTTTTATTTTTGTGCGCAACTTATTATGTTTTCATCTACTTATCAGGGCGAGTTTTATTAGTTTGTTTTTATGGTTAGTTTTAATTTTTTCAGGTAAAATATCTTTTTTATCATTTATTTTATGTTTTAGAAGGTTAAAAAAAAAATTGGGACAATCTGTATATGTGAATATTCGAATTTTAACAGAATTGGCCCTATGGAAATAAAAATAGAGGTTCTGCACAACATCAGAAAGTTTCAATTGATTATGCTTGGCCACCACATCATACCAACATTTGTGAAAGGTGAAAGGACTAAAACATACTAGTTGGAAGTGAAAAGAATGAAATTTGTAGGTGAAATGAATTTATTCGTCGTTCGACCTAGTTGCAACAATAGGTACCTAGTACAAAAAATAAATAAAAAAAAATACATATAAAGATATTTAAAAAAAATTACCTACTTGGAATACACTAATATTTTACATTGGGAACCTGTGGTGTTGTTATGTATCATTAATTCGCGGACCCCTCATTATATTGTCTTAAAACTTAAAGTGCTTACCCTCTTTAACAATGGTTTAGTTTTAAAAGCCCTTCGACATAGATGACAAGAAAAGTTTCTTTCATTTCCATGCACACCTTGAATATGCAGCTCCAGGTCAAATTTCTTTATACATTTATAGGCACACTTATCACATACATGAACCTAAAAAGGGTAAAGTTGGATAATTTACAATAGAAGAAAGGTGTTACTTTGTCATATATAAATACATTTTGCTTTACACCCACTAACCTTATGGAGTTCCCAATGTGCCTCATATTCTTCCTCTGGAAACTTTTTCCGGCAAATCCTGCACAATTTTCCAGGCATGTCTAACAGAATTTGCTCTTTTTGATCTTCTCTGATTTGCCTTAATTTTTTTCTTGCTTGGATTGCAGCCTATAAATAATATATTACAACATAGGTACCATCGTGCCGAGAAAAAACTGGTACAGCAAAATTAAAAAACTGGGCGAACGACATACATATCTCCTCGACTATAAAAGATGTCTAGAGTTGAAAAGGTAAAAATATCTAATTTTTAAAAAGTAACCTAGGTTACAAAATAAAAGGTTTGCA
This sequence comes from Polydrusus tereticollis, assembly GCA_963920685.1. Lineage (NCBI taxonomy): Eukaryota > Metazoa > Arthropoda > Insecta > Coleoptera > Curculionidae > Polydrusus > Polydrusus tereticollis. Next base: position 96,932,786 of record OY987328.1, read on the forward strand.
TTTTGCCATACGGGGTAGATCAAAATACAAAAAATCAAATTGTCAGTTTGATTTAATTTTGTGACTGACGTGTCAAACGAAATATTTTTTAAAAAATGCTAGCGTTAACCGTCGAGCAAAAAGCGATCATTTACACGCGATTGGGAGACGGGCATCAAATACGACATATCGCAGATGAATTAGGAATTAGCAAAAATACCGTACTGTTAGCTATAAGCAGAAAATTGAAGAATATGGAAGTATCGTAAGAAAAGCCAGAACCTGCCCCAAAATTTCGAATTTAGGTCAAGATATACGATTAATTAATTTTTTAAGAGATAATCCATTCGAAACAGCAATAAAGGCTAAAGAAGAAACACATTTTCCTGGTTCGGCTAATACAGCTCGTAGTAGAATTCCTAATTCTGATATAAAAAGTTGTTGTGCTACAAATAAAATTTTTTTGACCGAAGCAAATAAGCAGAGAAGATTAGAATTTGCTCATGAATATATAAATCAAGATAACATGTGGGAAACCGTAATATTTTCCGATGAAAAAACCTTTCAATCCTGCAACAATGGTAAAATCCTCGTTTACAGACCTTCTGGTACGAGATACGATGAAAGATATACACATAAGACCAATCAAAGTGGACGCTTTTCTATAAACGTTTTGGGCTGTATTAGTGCAAGGGGCCCAGGAGTTTGTCAAATAGTGCAGGAAAGGCTCAATGCACTATTATATTGCAATATACTAAACCAAGTTATGATACAATCGGTGGGCGCAGTATATGGCCAAGATTTTATATTTCAACACGATAATGCTCCGATACATAAAGCCCGCATAGTTCAGAATTATTTAGAAGAAAATCATATTCGTGTTCTGCCGTGGCCTTCGAAGAGTCCCGATATCAACCCAATTGAAAACGTTTGGGGTGAAATGGCAAAATTTATGTATAAACATAACTTCCAGCCTAGAACCCAAGTTGAATTGCGCCAAAGGATTATGGAAGCATGGGATGAAATAACGCAAGAGTATACGAGAAACCTAGTGTTAAGTATGCCACGACGTTTGCAAGCCTTAATCAATAATAACGGTGCAGCTACCAAATATTAAAAAAGATGTTATTTTTTGTTATATTAAAGTTTAAATATGATTGAAATTAAAATTGATAGGAACAGTGATATGATCCAATATTTAAAAAAGTCTTTTTTTGTTACATTTTGAAACAATAAACTATACGTATTTTGATTTCTCCTTGTATTTTTAACAACAATGATAACCTATTCTCAATAGACTTTGCATACTCTTTATCAAATTTCATATGAAGTTTTACCACAGGATATGTGATATGGTATCAGACTTTATTACATTTTTTCTAATAGTCTAGGAGAAAACAGGAAATTTTCGGTGTACCAGTTTTTTCTCGGCACGGTGGTACATACTTTTCTCCTGCAATATGGTTTACTAGGTTTTAATAAAACACAACTAAATCTGTAAATGCTTGTGTGCATTTCTGATGCTCATCGCTACTTTACTGACCTTTTCATGCTGTACAACTTTTTCTTTGAAATTATGAAATTTTACAAATGGATTTTTACCATGTTCCTTTGCCATATGAGTAACCTGTAACTCACTCTTTTTAAATTCTGTATTACAAATATTGCAATACTGTGAGATGCCTAAAAAATTATTAATGTCAAAGAACCGTACAGGCAAGAGTTACTACTTAATGTATGAAACTGAATAACAGCTTATTGAAACCAATTCGACCAGAGCAAGAAGCCCCCAAGGAACTCCACTAGTTCTCATACTGCACTCTACACTCTACACTCTACAGGGATTATAAACCATACAAAGATAATTAAATTAGAAAAAATTACAACATTGTAAGTTGCGGTTACTGAATCCTGCACGTCGTTTTCAAATTTAAAAAATCTTGAATAGTTCCAAAGAATGAACCTAATTTTTACAATTTCGTTCTTATTGGTTTCTGATTTTATTTGAAGAGATATGTCAAAATAAGTTTTACATTCTTATTGCCACTACCCCTACAAAATGATTTAAAATGGCTAGTGGCAACTCGAATGGAGTAGATAGAGGACCAAAAAGTGAAAGATACGAAAAAAACTCATTCTCTGTAAAAGCTTTTCCTTGCTATAAAAATAAGATCCATGATGCCAAGATGATTTTTTGTGTACAGGGATGCAAAAATACAAAAACGTAAAACTCGGTAAAGTTGACGACCGGGCTTTTTTAGGACTTTGCCATTGATAATGAAGCTGTTTTGAGTTCAATGAATTGCATAATAAATAAAAATATACCTACAAGATTAAATTAGTTTAAAACATAACTTAGCAAAACTTACCTTCCAATTTTGTAATGTCTGGGAGATACTTCGGCATGTTTTTGGTATGATCATGCTCATGCTGAACACTATCATTATAATTTGAACCATGATCAGAATCAATTTCATTTTTAACAGTAACTGTTTCTATAGTCCCTGGGGTTAATTTGTCAAGAAGAGTGCGAACATAAATATCAGTTTTTTGATATTGAATTTTAAAGTTAAAGAAGTCAATCAGACTTGTTGTGCATTTAGTGCACAAATAGGGTGGAAAACCATCATCTTCTTTACACTACAAAGGTATATAGGGTTGGTTATAGGAACTTACCTATTTAAATAAAATAAAATTAAATTATCAATACTTCTTCACAATGTTTACATATAAAAATAAGAAATACACCTTAGACGAACAAATAGAAAAATACATCCTAAGTGAATAAAACAACTCTACAACCAAACTAGGCGGGTACTATAAAATACAGACCAGTTTTAAGACTATGCAGTAAAACAGGAAAACAAATCAGGTAATTTTAATTTTAAGTACTTTTTAAACACTACCTACCAATATTTTTAGGTAGGTAGAAGTAGTACTTTTCATTGTTTTAATGTGTTGTATACTTATTTTATTACTCATTTTTACTACTAATGATTGACCCCCTTGTGAATGTGGAGTGGTAGGTATATTTGGTGTATTCTGTCCCAATTCTTTGCTCAAATACTTAAATAGATCAGCATTTCTTTTAAAAAATATGTATACCTAATTGACTCCTATAGTTAATAAGAAATTAATTGGCATTTTGTATCAAATGAAACATAATTCTGTAGAATTTGATGCAAAAAAAATATTAAACACTTGCGTCCTGCTTTCCTGTTCAAAATATATTATGCTTTTGACACTCATACCTCATGATAGGAATTTTATTTTCATTGTAAATTTTTGGTCAGTTTACTAAACTTAAATGGAAACATATTTTGAACACACAGGATAGGGAAAACAGAAATTGCTAGCTTATTTATAAGGATTATATTATAAGGTACTTTAAGCCTCGAAGCTTGCAGATATCATAGCCATTTTGCTTCAGAAATATTACCAAAACCCTTAAATACAGCAATGGTTTTTGCAGAATGGATATTTATATGTTTTGTGATGGATATATATTATACATTCTTACCATAAAAGAAGTGGTTTGCATCAGAATATCAGCCAAACTCAGCTTTTGATCGAAAACAGTAAACAGATAATGCATCTCTGGATCTTCCACAAAACAGCCCCGGCATTTTACTGCTAGGTCAATTTCCAGTTTGTCAATATATCCTTCTTCAAAATTTTTTGAAAATGATTGAAAATTACCACTTTTCTCGGGCATTTTGTTGTTTCTCGTTAAACTCTCGGCAGAAGACACGTTAGACGCCGCCATTTTGCTGACGGATCTGCAGACATTTCCTAATCATGTTGGGTTCCACAAACTAATTAAAAGAAGAATAAGTAGCCCAAACAGCTAAGGTCCTTCAATTAAAAAGAGAGGAAGAGAATGAACAGTTAACCAAATTTTTAGAATTATTTTTAAATTAGAAAATAGCGATATTTTACATTTATTTTTCACCAAATATTATGTAAAAAAACAAAGTTTCATTTTTCATTACTAAAGCAAGGTATTACATATAGTATATATTGCATATAATAATATATCAATTATAAAGGAAGTATCCCCAAAGGCCTAACATTTTAAAATTAGTTCAATGGAAAGCAGCTCCGACCATCTTTACCATGAAAAACAAGTACGGGAACTTTGCGCCCTTCACGCCCTAAATAACCTTTTCCAAAACAAAGACGCCTTTTCTAAGAATGAATTGGATTCTATATGCAGCACCTTAAGCCCGGAAAACTGGGTAAATCCCCATAAGTCGATGTTTGGTCTTGGAAACTATGATGTTAATGTTATCATGGGTGCTTTACAGTCTAGGGGCTATGAGATGGTTTGGTTTGATAAGAGAAAGTAAGTTTAGTAAGGCACATATTGCTCAAATCTGTGGTTAAAAGTCTAAGATTTGTTCAAAATCTATTGATTTTGTTGTCGAATTGATTTTTACTTTTTTAGGGATCCATCTTGCTTAAATCTAGAGAGTATAACAGGTTTTATTTTAAATATTCCTACAGATTATAAATTTAGTTTTATCACAATACCCCTTAGGAGGAGGCATTGGATAGCTTTAAGGATGCTAAATGGCCTTTATTATAACTTAGATTCTAAGTTAGATGCACCTAAGGCTATTGGATTGGTAAGTAGATATATAAAAGATGAAAACACCCGGGCAACACCTTTAATTATTCTATAATAGCTTCATTTGCTTATTAGTTTAGTCAATAAAGATTCCTAAACCTTAAGAAACTGATCAAATTTTGAAGATTTTTTTGAATGTTTGTTATATTCAATTTTTCAAAATCAGAAGGATTTCAGATGGGGGCCAAGTATTTAGGTATTTTGTTTAAAGAATAAAAGACTTCAAAATTTAGTGTAAAAAAGAGTTTCTAAAGGAAACACTTTTAAAATTGTCATTAAAAAATGTGAATTTATTATTTATTCCGAAGCAAAAATATAATATACTTACCAACATATAGGCGAGCATATAGGCATATACAGGGACTTAATGTTATGTACTAATGTACCTACTTATTTCAATAGTGATTCCTAGACCAATAATTTTAAGTAAAACAGTTGATATTATGGTCCTGATTCCTGAATAACTTCTAAAACATCAATCATAAGCAGGTTAAAAAGAAGCGGTCCAGAGTGTGAGCTCTGAGGCACTCCTGAAGTTACCTCAATCTCACCAGATACATAATTATTGATATGGACTTGTCCTTCCAGAGAGGTAGCCCCTAAGCCACTTCAAAATTTGAGTGTTAAACCCAAGTGCCCCAAGCTTTTCGAACAATATACATATTTAGATTAACCCTGTCAAATGAATTCGAGAAATCAGTATAAATACTATCGACCTGACTTTGTTTATAAAAGCACCCAATAGGTATTGCTCATAAACTCATAACATAATAAGTTAGTCACTGTGGACTTATTACCAGCTCGAAATCCATGTTGTTGATTTAATAATACAACTTTACACTTCCGCAGTGACCAACACATAATAATAATAATAATAATAATAATGAGTTATTAATAAAATACATAGCAACTTTTTGAAATAAGGTATCAGATATTGGTATCAAATTAAAGTTTAAATGCAATAAGTTTAGACCAAAATGTTGAACACTCTGTAGTACTTATACCAATTCTAATCACAGTTAGGTGATTTTACATGTTATAACTTTTCTTTTCTAAATTTTAGTAAAAGAATCTGTAAAGATAGTTAAAATCGAACGATTTTTATGTAAAATCGTTTTTAGCCAAAAATTCATTGAAAAATTCATATTTTAACGTCGCATTTGATGATCAAAAATTTTTAAGGTAGAATAGAGGACTACTAAAAGCTTTAATATAGTAAAAAAAATATATGATGTTCCATTTAAAAAAAGATATGTTTGGCCCACCCTGGATTTTTGAGCCAACCTGTATATTTACAATTATTTTTAAAAGGTGCGCGGCGTTAACTTGTACAACTTTTGTGAAAAAGTTTTTTTCCTAAGTCGACCTGTAACGAGATATCGTCCACCGGCGCACTAAATGGACACCCTGTATATACAATAACCAACAGAATGTTTATCTTTGAGTTTAGTAAATTTATTTTATTTCAGAAAAGTTCTTGATATCCCCAAACTAAAACAACACCCTTCAAATCCGGTAAAAGTTTTATCGTATACGAGGGAGAGTAAAAAAATTGGAAATTTCGCTAAGAGTAAAGTACCTTCATTTTTTTATTTTATAAAAAAATTGTATTAAGAAATATTGTTTCAATTTCAAAGATATACCAAATTTCGCTTATTTTGGACAAAAAATAGGTTTAATCGTTTTTTCTGAATTACTGAAAAGTTTCGAAATTTTTTGATATGATAAAAAGCAATTCAATTTTACTTCGGTAATGCCAAAAAACAAAAAAAATATAAGTTTAAAAAATTTCATGAGTCACTATAAAACCTGTTTTGTATCTCAGTATCTCTATATTAACTTATGTGGTGTTATGTACATATTTATATGATAATTATTTTAAATCCAATAATTAGTTCCTATATTGGTTTGTTTTTAATTTTGTTGGTTTATAATTTAGTTTATTTGTGTTATTGTGTTTGTTAAACAGGGTGGACAGAAGTTGCTTTTAATTTAATAAGTTATTCTTATATGCATATATTATTAAGTATATTAAAAATATAATAAATATACCTATAAATTATAAGAAATTGATGAATGCACCAAAAATATTTTCTGAGAGAACTTAAACGGATTTTTAGGCATTGCCTGTGGCGAGCTGGGTGATTCACCTTTAATTTTGTATTCAAAAGTTGGCAACCCCAATATATATCTGCATAATCGAGAACCCTTCGTCGGACGACAAATCTACCATTTTTGCTCAGTGATATCGTGTAATTATGAAAATAATTTTTAACTTGCTTTCAAACTTTCAACACAGTGTATTCCAAAAGACCAAGTTATTGGGTACCTATATTGATAAGAGCCTTTTTTCTTAAAATCGTCCCAAGGATTAAGACTCACATGTTAAGCTCACACAAGTGTTAGCATGCAATTATGAAACCCTAAATTAAGAATATAAAACTATTAAATTTGCTGTTTAAAAAGTGCTCTGCCATTAAAATTGGATTTGTTTCTTAGGCTTAGAAGATTCAATGATGTTTCCCCTTCATAAACTAAACAAAATATTAACTTTCAGGAGGGAGACCTATTAAGCTTTATCAGAAATGAGTTGGATTCCCAAGATAAAGAACTTTTTATAGTTATGATGAGCGAAGTGGAAAGGTCACAGGCTTGGTTAAAAGAAAACTCAAACTACAACAACAAAATATGTGATTCACAAAATAGAGATGCTGAAGAGATTTTAGTTGGTGATATTAATGTTGACAAAGATGGTTTGTGATAAACAATTTGCAGAAATTACAATCATTGTTGTACACAGAATTAAGGCAGTTTAATAACGCTTTAAATATGATTAAGAATATTGTCTAAATGAAGTACCATGTTTCTAGACTTTTGCCCAAGTAACAGTGGTGGCTCGCCAGGTGAAGTAGCACTTCACCAAAGACAAATCATAAAATTTCTTGGTTAGTTCATCTGAACTAACCTCTTTCTTTTAACCGCGAGCCTCCACTGGTAAATAAGTCTGTTGTTTCATGCCTTTAAATGAATAAAAACATATTATTAGTGTTTGCATACCTAAACAACTATTATTCTATTTTATTATATTATTTTTTTTTATTAGGTGTAACAAACCCTCATGTTTTTTCAATGAATTATTATGCTGGTTATAATAAAGATGTAGTAGGTCTTAGTTAGGCTTTAAATGTTACTTTTGGGTGTATCATTAATAAAGCCCAAATGATTAAATATCCTGTTGTGATAACTCATAACACAGCAACACAACTTATTCTGTTCAAACAACGGTCACCTTAGAAGTTATCTTGTTGTAAGAATTAACGAGTTAACAGCACGCTCAAGTTCATAATTTGGACCCAAGACCCAAGGAATTTAAGAATTTACTTTTATAACTAAATTTTTTGTTGGGAATATTTTTTTTCTCAACCTAAACCTAACCTCATATTTGTCTACCGCTGAATGACCACGTTCGTTGTGAAAACTCCATAAAATATGGTTTGCAGAAGGTACTTCTTAAACCTATCATACATAGGGACCCCTTTCAGGTAGCAGTAAACATTTTTCTATTAAAAATTCATTTTACCGCCATAAAATACTTTTAGAGGATCTCAAAGGCAAGTTAAAAGAAGCGATCCAAGAACAGAGGATCCGACCACAATACAAGGCAGACTAGAAATGGGGCTCAGTGCTCTTAATCTAATTCATGAACCTATTGTATGTATGGCTAGCAGGTAAAACTTTAATTTTATTGTTAATTAAATTTTTTTTTTTCAAAAATAAATGGTAGTGGCTATGGCTTCGGTAGAACGAATAGATAACATATCATCAAATAATCAAGGTATAATATATATCTAGTCGTTCCAATTTTTTACGGGGCACGCAGTGACGTCATCGCGTGAGAGATTTCAAATTGCTTTTGGAAATGCATGTTATTAGCTTTTGGACGTTATTTTATGATTATATTAGTAGTTATTTTTACCAAGTAAAATTATATTATACATACAATATTATGTATATCTCGGTGCTAGCTTCACAGAAACATAATTTAACAGAGAATGAAATAATATAAGCCATTATTTTCATGAAAATATGTATTTTTAATGAGAGGTAATGAAGCGTTTTAGTATCATTTACTATTAAAAAGTTTTGTGCAACGGGTAGTTGATGAAATGAATAATATATCATAGTATTTATACTTACTTCATATAAGACGGTATTAACTTCGTTCCGTGTGTACGTAAATAATAATAGTTTGTTTGTGAAAATATTTGTATGTTTGACATCATTGTGATCACAAAAAAATAGCGCATTTAACTAAATTTTATTGTGCTTTCTTAAAGTATTACATAAACTGGTATATTAATCAAAACAACTAAATACATGCTGTGAAGCTCTGTCACTTCAACAACAAAAAGTGTAAAAAAGTGTAAACAAGATAAGTTCTGAACTTCTTATCAATCCATCAGTACCTTCGTATTTTAACAATAGACCCATAAAAGTTATTTATACTAAAGGTGTTCCTACACGGTATGATATGTATTTGGTTGGCTGATCGGCAACAAATTTTTAATTTTTCAACACCATACATCTGTGAAACAATCGTATAAAATGGGCTCTAAATCAGTAAATATAGAAAAATGTGGTGAATGCGGCGAAGTAATTAAACGCAATGTAAGATGTATTGAATGTTCATTATGCAGGGCTTGGTATCACAAAGGTTGTACTCAACTATCGGATGGTGAATTTGAGGAGATACATGCCAAGTCAAAGAAAAATCGGAAACACAATTGGGGCTGTTGTTCTTGTAAAATAACAGAGGTTAGCAAGAAGCGTCTGTCAATGACGTTTACCGACGACTCTGGCACATCAAGAAGCGCCGCTCAGGGCTGTACATCTGATTCTCAAAATCGAGTCAACAGTGACGTGCCTCGGAAGTGCACGGTTGAGGATCGTGATGTTATAGTGGCGGATCCTGCTATTTGTGGCATCTGCAATCATGCGATTGACTCTGGTCGTCTTGAGATGCTGTGCTCCATATGCGATAAACATTTCCATTCTCATTGTGTATCGAATAGAGAAAATCTTGCAATCTTGGTACATGAGATTAATGGTCTATCGTGGAGATGCGATGACTGTGTGGGTGTCTCTGTCAATCGGGAGGATATTAAGGCGATAATTGAAAATCAACTTCATGCTGCAATATCGAATCTAAAGAGTACTTTTGAATCTCTCACTGATGATTTTGCTAAGTCAGTTGAGCATAGGCTGCAGTGTGTTATGTCATCCAAAGTGCAGTCTGTTATCCCAGGGCAATCATGTAGCTCTCAGGGTGCTTCACAAAAACCCAACTATGCGAGTGTTGTCCGTAGCAGGGCCCAACCGGCGGTGATAGTTAAACCTAAATCTCACCAGGAGTGCTCCAAAACCAAAGCTGATATGATGGGGAAAGTTTCCCCTGCTAACTCAAATATTCAGTTGGCGAAATTAAAACCTGTCAAGGATGGAGGTATACTGCTTGGTTGCAGGAGTGTTGATGACAATCGTCGATTGAGAGAAATGGTGCAGAGGGAGATGTCGGATGGATATGAGGTTGTTGAGGTGCGCGGGATCAGTCCGAGGATTCGTATCGTGGGAATATCAAAGAAGTATGGTGATTCCAAATTGCTAGAACTTATTAAAAACTGTAATCGCGATATATTTGCGGAATCTTCTTCTGTTTAATTGCTTAAAGTTTGGCCCACTAAAAATAATCCAAATATTTTTCAGGCCATTTTACAAGTGGATAAATGTACTTTTGAGAGCGCTCTGTCTTTTGGTAATCTTTTTATTGACCTGGACTGTTGCAGGGTATATGATGCCATCGATGTTTCTAGGTGTTTTAACTGCAACGAATTTCATCATTTGTCTGCGAACTGTAAAAACTCTGTCTCCTGTCCCCGCTGTGGTCTGGATCACAGAGTACAACAATGCTCCACACGCTCTCTAAAATGCAGCAACTGCGTGAAACTTAACGGGAAACTTAATGGAACTATTAATACGGAACATGCCGCCTGGGATTTAAAGACATGTACGGCTTACAAGCTTGCTTGCGATAGGCTCAGATCGGACGTTCTTACCGAACAGTAGCAATCACTTCCCATCATCCCTGCGGTACCGTCTTCATCCCGCAATACATCCGTAAGCTCTGTTAATCGGTCGAGCAGCAATGGCATATGTGTTTATTATCAAAATACTCGCAGTATTAAGAGTCGTACAGCCGATATTTACAATTGTTTATATTATTTTGAATATGATATTGTTGCGTTGACCGAAACATGGCTTGATTCCACGGTAAACGATATCGAAGTCTGCCCTAACAATTTTAATCTGTTTCGTCGTGATAGAGATTTTGCAGCTGCTGGTTGTGGTCGCGGCGGTGGTGTGTTGCTGGCGGTAAGTGAACGATTTTTTTGTGAGCCTCTTAATTTGGATCAGGTTGTCGCGAATATATCGAGATTAATTGATTTAGTGGGAGTTAAGGTATCTTGTGATAGAAAAAGCTTATATATTTTATTGTTGTATTTACCACCGAATCTAGGAATTGAAGAATATCATATAGATTGTTTGAATTTTTATCTTCATTAGATTTTTTAAATAACGCTGACACACTCATTTTAGGAGATTTTAATATTACTAATTACGCAAATTTTTTCATACGTAATGAAAGATCAGATAATTTTGTAAATGCTATAAATAACTTCTTTAATCTGACACGACTAAATCAGTTTAACTATGTCTTAAATACTGATGGCAGACTGTTAGATCTTGTCGTTTTTAACAGGCACTGTAGTGTCAGTGAGTCGGATATCATTCTCACTAGGATCGACGACCCTCACCCTCCTTTATCGATTTCATTTCCCTACAGCATCAGTATTAACTCTAATGCTCTCATCCCTAAAAAACAGGCAGGTCAGTATAATTTTCGTCGAGCTGATTACCCGGTTATGTACGAGTTACTGCTGGATATTGATTGGTCTTTTCTGAACCACTTGGCCGATGTTGACCATTGTTGTAAACTATTTTACGATAAAATTTATAATGTATTTGAGATTTGTGTCCCGAAGTTCGGCGTATTGAATTGTCGTACCTACCCCCCATGGTTTACGATTAACATTAAACGCGATATCCGACTTAAGACCATTGAATGGCGGAAATATAAGCGAACTGGCGACGGTTTAGCTTATGAAAATTTTTCTCGATTAAGGCGTCAAATTAAGACTGAAATTGACGAGTCGTATAGGGTGTATATGCTTGGAATCGAGCATAGCGTAAATCAGGATCCTAATAAATTCTGGGCGTTTGTTGACTCTAGAAGGGGCTCAGTGGGAGTTGCTCGTGGAATGCATTTTGACAACACTACGCTACAGAATTCTGAAGATATTGTCAATGCGTTTGCTGATTTCTTTGGTCTCTCATTTCTGGTATCTTCTGGCTTCTCCACAGATGATGATGTGTCCAATATATCCACTTCTACTATTAATATTACCAGTTTTAATGAGACTGAAGTTTTCAACGCAATTAAGCTGATTAAACCCAAATTAACCGCTGGTCCGGATAAAATTCCTGCGTTTGTCATCAGAGACTGCGCGGGAGTCTTCGCACGTCCTCTATCAATCATATTTAACAAGTGCCTTAATCTATGTAAAATGCCAAGCATCTGGAAATGCTCCAAGGTTTGTCCAGTCTTCAAAAAAGATGATAAAACTGATATCTCCAATTATAGACCAATTTCAATAATTTCAAATTTTTCCAAAGTTTTCGAGTTACTGTTACATGGCATTATCTTTTCAAATGTTAAAAATTCTATATGTCCTGCTCAGCATGGATTCCTTAAGGGTCGATCGACAACTACTAATCTAATGTGTATTACTCAGTTCGTGGCAGAGGCAATTGACCAGCGCCGCCAAACAGACGTTATATATACTGACTTCTCTAAAGCTTTCGATCGGCTTGATCACCATTCTATTGCAGAAACTTCAAACTTTTGGATTTTCAGACCCATTACTGTTATTCTTTAAATCATACCTGGAGGATCGACAACAGTTTGTGGCTTATGGTGGTGTTAGATCCACAGATTATATTGCTACTTCTGGAGTACCCCAAGGCTCTATTCTGGGACCACTATTTTTCACGCTGTTTATTAATGATATTGTCGATAAACTCTCAGTTCGTTGTCTGCTTTATGCTGACGATTTAAAGTTATTTTCTGCAGTCTCTAACGAGGCTGACTGCCAGGTCCTACAGCGTAATCTGGATATTTTAAACGACTGGTGTATTGAAAACAGATTGAGTTTGAATGCCTCAAAATGTAATGTTATGACGTTCACGAAAAAAAATGTCCCTCTTTTGTTTGGCTATAACATCAATGGTAAAACTTTAAAGCGACCCGAAGTGTTTAAGGATTTGGGGGTCGTCTTTGACAGTGAGTTGTCTTTTATTCCTCACATTGAACATACCGTCTCCGCTGCATATAAATTACTTGGTTTCGTTTTACGCACAACAAAAGATTTTCAAAATACGGTTCCACTTAAAACTTTATTTTTTTCTTTCGTTTTATCTAAGCTGGAGTACGCATCACTTATTTGGTCTCCTTATTATAATATCCACATAAATTCTATAGAGTCGGTGCAGAGGCGATTTGCTAAGGCTCTATGGTTCAGAGCCGATGGTGTCTATCCGATTCAGGGTTTTCCCCATGAACAGCTGCTGCAAAGATTTTCGCTTATAAATTTGGATAGAAGACGTGATTACCTATCTCAGTCGTTTTTGAGCAAGCTTGTCAGCGGTCATATTGTCTGTGAGGAGTTGTTGTCTAAACTAAATTTTAGGGTTCCTACTTTAAATTCTCGCAACACAGATACTTTCTACCTACCACCGTTCCGTACCAACGTTTTTAAGTTTGCACCTATTAACTCGATGTGCGGCTGCTATAACTCCAGTGCTAATGCCTTCGACATTTTTGCCTGCAGGTTGAGCGCAATCAAGAGTCACTTTTATCGATGACTGACTTTTTGATGTTTAATTTTCCTTTTTCTTTATGATTTTGTTCTGTATAAATCTTTTGTGTAATATTGTGTAATAAATCATATTTGTTTAGTTATGTAAGTAAATTAGGTAGTTTGTAAGTTTTGTTCGTACCTACCTGTTTTGTAATTGGGTAACTGTTAAACAGTGTATGTATAAATAAAATAAAAATAAAATAAAACATAGATTAAAGCTAAAATACTTTATAAACAAATAAGTATGTTACATTGTGTAATACAGGCCGTTTTCAAGTATGTGCGAAAAGTTTGAAGTGGTTGGGATGATGATTTTTACACTAGCAAAAAGCAATTTGTCTGTGCATGCATATTTGTTGCCCGTTTGTTTTCAAAAGTAAGGTAAACTTTGTTATACGCAACGATTTTTGTAGTTCATATAAAACCAATTTTATAATAACGTTTATGCTTAAAATTAGTTGAGGTTTAATTAACCCCCCCCCCCCTTAAAGCTTTTTTGTAGGAACTTTTATCTATATATTTGTTTACTAATTTCAAAGCGAAAAGAATACGTTCTATATAAAAAGAAATATATAAAATTAAATCTATATTAAAATAAATTTGACTTTAAGTAATTATGTTTGATATCCTTCTCTCGAGAGAGAGAGAGAGAGAGATCCAAGTAACTCGAGTTTTAATTTTCGGACATAATCATTTTTATTTAAATATTTTGAGCATGTTCGTGCGGAAGTAACATTAAATTTATATTTACGTTTAGACAAACGTATCCATTGGTGTTTGCTTTCCTTATCTTTGGGATAAATGAAAAACCGTATATTTTTATCAAAATTCTTTGTCGGGATATTCATATCACACCCATACACAGCACAACTCATATTATGGATATTTATTCAAATAAATAAACAAAAGCCCTGTATTACCACTAAAATTAGTGAAAATTTCTGTTAAAGTTCAAAACACCGTTTGAAATCATATGGCAAGTGGTCGATAGCCGCCGAAGCTCCTCACGCGATGACGTCACGAAGCCACGCCTTGTCTGCGCGATGTCTTACCTTTAGTTTATTGCACCGTGACTATGACCATGGCTATCAAACTGTAATTTTCAGGACTGACGCTGGGGTGCATGCACTTAATGCCGCTTGTCACGTCGATCTGCAAAGGCAATATGATATGATTTATGCTCCAGAAATAGTTACTCTGTGTTTAAATAGATATTTTTCTAAAGAAGAACTTCCCATCAGAATTATAAATACAACAATTGTACCTGATGAATTTCATTGTAAGAGAAATGTCATCTCAAGAACTTACTTGTATAGAATTTTGGTAGCAAAACATGCTGGAGGAAGTAAATCGACCTTGCTGCATTTTATGCCTATAGAGGAGTTTCAAAGGACTTTATTTTATGGCAATAAGTAAGGTTGTATTAGAAAAATAAATAATGATAATAAAAGTTAGCCTTTGTAGGTCTGACAAATTCTGTATCAATAGAATGCGACTGGCAGCGAAAATGTTTGAAGGGTTTCATGATTTTCGAACATTTATGGGCAAAACATCGGATCAAAACAAGTTAACACGCAGAGAAATAAGTAGTATAGGAATTATTGAACGAAAAAAGGAGGATATTGGAGTTAGTCCATTCTATACTTGGCCAAAATGTGCTGCTAAAAATAATGAATCAGACGGTCATATCATTATTGACATGTATTTTAAAGGAAAAGGATTTTTATATAAACAAGTAAGTATATGCCACGATTTTTTTATGTAGGTATAGAAATTTATTAAATGTATCTACTACCTACCTATTCCGATAATTAGAAAGTTTCCAATTCACTAAAATACTATAGTAATAGTAAAACGCATAATTTTATTAAAAATATAATTAAAATAATCATTTTGATGTCTCCATGTAAGTTTAACATGACACCATGACGTCGCGCGACCCAAGCCGGCAAGCGCGATTGCTTGTATATCCTACATAATTGTATTGTGTGTGTACAAATATTACAACAAATAAATTCTTTAGCTCTTTAATATAATGGAAAATGCAAGACGGTTTTGTCTGGGCGGTGATTCGAAGAGCTAACCCAATAAAGTGCGGATATAATGACAGTATAGTAATGCATTTTTTTTAATATAGTCCACTATTATTAGCTATATATATAGTGCCGAAATCTGAGATGTAAAACTTTTAAAGTAAGTAGACTATAATAATATACTGTATTTGATTAATTAGAGTGTTCGCATCATATCATTTGAGAGGCAAGGAATGGTTGGAATATGAGAAAAAACATTTCGTTTTTAGGTAGGTACTATCAAAAAGTGGCGGCTTTTTAATGAGAGATATATATGCAGAGCTGCAGCACTGCCTAAAATAATTATTATTCCATTTTTGTAATTAACATTCTACAATTATATATTTTTTACGTACGTTTCTGTACGTACGAACCCGTCGGCTGTTAATTCGCACACCTCGTTGTCGCTGTTGGAAGGAATCGTCATGCGCATCACCCGGTCGTTCGCAGCCGAAACCCAGACAACCAGTTTTGTTTTCTGTGGCTGAAACTTCAACGTCATACGGTGTTATGGAAATTCAGCCTTGAGCTGGCCAATCAGAGTGCCATAATTTCTTGTAATTCGTACTGCACTTGTTCGCGCACGGTGGATGTATGCCTAAACCGAGATTAGTATTTGTGATAGTTTACCGCATATAAGAATATGCCAAATTCAGAAATAATCTTATCAGTTTAAGAAAATACCTCCAAATATATTTTTACTAGGTCTTATGGATGAGATGCGAATTAGAGGTCAAAGCAATTTATTAATCAAATGAAATATTTTAAGATCACTTTAATCAAGTTAAAAATTATTTCAATGAAATATTTACTAAACCTTCTGTAACTTTTCATTTAAATTTATATTAATATAGCGTCATACAAATATTTATTTATTTTGTTTTCCATAAAAATAAAATCCATGACCAGTGAAAGAAAATGAAGTTAAATTTATTATTAATTTAACCAAAGAGTTGAGGTACTCTTTGGTTTAACGTCGTCGGATGATATTTAATTTTTAAAAATTATCGGATGAATTTAATTTGGCGTCAACATATTTTAACAAATAATAGAAACATTTTCAGATCGTCGTACGGTCAGATAAAGTTTGTATGACTAGTGACGTCATATATTTATAGTGCAAGAACCAATAATATTTATAAAATCCCGGTGTACCATCAGTAGTAACTCCCAAGATTATCATAGATGTCAACTATTCTGTTAACTGTCGCCTGTCAGTTCTTTCACTTGGGCGTGCGTCGTTTTGTGCACGTTTTTTCCGTCGGTTTCTAGTACGTTCTATCGAAATCTGCTTAGTTTTTGTTGAAAAACTAAAAAAGACCTTCGTATCGCTTTGTCGTAAGTAAAATCCAACTTATTTACTTCATTTGGACAGTATTTTACGAATAAAGATATGTAAATAATCGATTAAAACATGACCGCTTGTTTAGCTCGTGTCGATGCCGCAGTGTTGCAAAATGGCTTCCAAGGACCACTTGGCAAGTAGGCAACATGCAAATAGGGGGCTCGAGGCCACTTGGCAACCACGCAAAAGGGGGCTCGTGGGCGCTCTGGCAATGTGGCACGAGGGGGGCTCTACCTACCACCTTGGCCTGGGCTAACCTGGCTGGACTGAATTCAAGGCCATATTCGAGCGAGCTAATTGGTATATCAGAATTTAATTTTGCATTTTAATTTTTTTTTATAGTCTAAACATAATATAACTAAAGATGACCGACTATTCAACCAGAAGTTATGAATAACTTAAGGCTTAAGCCCTACTTTCATGCTTGCCTTGGTAATTATTGTATTTTTTTTTTTACAAAAAATAAAGGGGCCTAGCTGGTGCCCACACTTTTAAAAATTCCAATCCGCTTGTACCCTACCAAGATCATGTAATCTTGGTTAATAAGTAATATACAAGGATAATATAATATATCTCTTATCAATTTATTTTATTTTAAACATGAATTGTGGCAAAAACATAACAAGTTATTATTTAACTACGTAAATTGGTGATAAAATTAGGAGAGCTTTACATAATTATTCAGTATATGCATATATTATGTATTTGCGGAGGACATTTTATTCATTCATTCTTTACATTAAAAATATCAAATTACTGTGGAGAACATTCCATGCAGGTATTGTATAAAGTTTTTAAAAAAGAAATACCGCAAATTTAATACTTTATTGAATTTTACAGCACTTTCTATTTTATAAATGTCCAATAAAATATCTAAGTAGGCCATAATAATTGCAAGGTATTTAAATATTACATTTTTATTCCAAGTCGTTAAATCATACTTACTTTTAAACTCTCTTTATTTTCCTGAAGAAGTGTACCTACTATGTATTTTTAAAAATAACATCCTAATTATGTTTTTAGATCCAAAAATAACTTTTGCTTTTAAAACAAAGGTGAAAAGTGTTTTTGTTATTTTATTAGGAAACTTTTGTTATCATCTCAAACCTTATTTTTTCGAAAGTTAAGCTAATTATACACTAAAATTATCCAGTTTGACTGGTAAACATGATAAAATTAAATTACCTATGTTTTCTGAACATTTACTTGGTAAACTTTATCACATTAAACACAGATACAATTTCTGAGATTAAACTTTCAAAATGCAGTGTTGGTTTGATTAAAATTAAATAATTTAATTAAAATTATTGAATTGAATAATTTTGTACTTTTTTTCTTGTACCTAAGTTTCTGATTTTCGATAAGACGCGCAAAATAGGCATGGTCTATTTATTAGGACTGCAGGGCAGTCTGCAAGGGCGGTTTTACGGGGGGGAGGGGGGGTAATAGGGTAATTACCTCCCCCATGAATTTAGAACTTTAAAAAAGCAGAAAAACCATAGCTAGGTACAAGGTACAACCAAATGCTGTTTGCAGCGCCTCAATGACACGACGCGACGCCCGTTTGGCTTCGCATTGCCTTTTACCCTTATGAGGTTACGCGGCTGATTATAACTATCTCGCCTTCGTGGATATCGTAGCAACCAAGCATTGCATTTTCTTCTTGTTTCAGTTGAACAGCATCCGCTGCTCGCTACCATACGTCATGGCTTGTCTCGCATTAAACTTGCTTCATATTATTGCTTGATAGGTGATGTGCAGTGGCGCAACCAATGGGGGGGAGGGGGCTACCGGGCTACCCCCCCCCCTCCCCGAGCTAGCTAACTCATCCACTACCTAAGATAGGTAAAATTACCCAAAAATTGCAACGAGTCTGGCTGTTTTTGTAATTTTCTGTCTTGTTTTTTAATTTTCTTACTTGAAAACCAAGCATCATCATTGAAAAAAGGGCGTGGCACCCAAATATTTTTCGCCTGCGCTATTTTTTTTCTAGTCCCCCCAAACTTTTTTCCTGGTTGGTTCAGGTTAATAAGAGCTTTTCTATTTATTACTGCATGCTTGTTTAAAAAAAAAGAAAAATGTACCTAAATGTTATTATAAATTTTAGTTATTGTAATTGATACCATTTTTTAAAAAAGTTGGGATTTGAGAATTTACCCCCCCCCCCCCCCCCCTCCCCCATGTTGAGAAGCTAAAACCGCCCTTGGCAGTCTGTGAGTACTGGGTGCTCTATTTTATATCTACTACTTGGCTGGAGTGACAGATAAGTACTGCTTCATTGTCTTGAATAAATGTAGGAAGTTATTTTCATTAGCTTGCCACAAATGAAATGATGATAGTGTTCTATCAATTGTATGTAATTTTTGACAATTATCAATTTCAGTCTCCAGTATTTCCTTTTTTGATAAGACGTGACTAAAAATACCATTACAAATAGAACTTTGCGACTTCATTGTTGTTGGTGTATTATATATTTAAATCTAGGATCTAATAAAGTAGGGATCAATATTTGGAACTTAACTATATCAAAACGACTATCCGAACTATCAATTAAACTACCTTTCATGGTTTCCACTAAATTCCTGTTACATTCTAGAAGATTCTAAAAGTCATATAATATTCAATTGTTCCCGTTCTGAAAGATTATTAAAATATGGAAATATTAATATTCGGCGGCCAACGACTCTGTATTGACCAAGTAAAAAACATGGCTTGGTATAGATTTTATTATCTATAGCCTTGATTCTTTTATAATGAAAATTTCAGTTTTACTTTAAAGAGAAATAATATTAATAACAATAATAATTATTTTGAACTCAGCATAGTTCTTTGTGGTTTTAGGTGTTTGAGTTTTATATTTCTGTCTGAAAAAAGATAAATATTTGTCTTATATGTATGTATTTACTAGTGATCGACCGATATGACTTTTTTAGCCGATACCGATAATGTCTTGGCCGATAACGATATATATCGGCATATCGGCCTTTTTTAATTGATAACATTATTAATGTCTAAAATCTGAATATTCTGTAATATAATTTATAATTCTTTAACGTTCAATTTAAAATCACAAAAATAAAAACAAAAATTGCACTTTGGCAACACAGCAATAGGCGGTAATTTATGTGGCTCAGCGCCAAGTCATTGGTGAATCCCCTTAATTTGAATTTCTCGGTGAATCCCGTGCGTTTATTGCCGTGCATTCAGTATTGCATTCTTAAAGCAGATCGTTTTAAGTTCGATTATTTCTTGGCGTAATTTAGTTAATCTTTAACAAAGACATAATATTAATAGTTAATAATAATCCTATTGGAGTTTGGTGGAGTGCAAAGTAGCGAAATGGATGGAAAAAGTATTTATTGGAAATATTTTATAAAGAATAAATTATCCCCAGCAGATAAGAAATCCACCGCAAAATGTAAATTGTGTGACATAACCATTTCATTAGGGGGAGTGGGAAAATCGGCGAATACATACCTCAAACATGAAATACCATGTAGAGAAAAAATATCCTCAAGAATATTATAAATTGAAAGAGACTGATTCAAGCTCAGGTTAGTACTAAATTTTTATTTTCCAGTTCACGTTATGAAAATATTTACCAACAATAGGACCTGCTCATTCAGGATTATATTATTATATAGGATTGAGGGGCAAACCACCCAGGAATTTTTTGCTAAGAATCTAGGGATTTATTTTATTAGGAATTTAGGGAATTTTAAGGGAATTTGTGTAAAAAAATTACTGAAAAAATCTGAAGAATTAAGTAATTTGTTGGGAATTTGGGGAAATTAAAGGAATTTGTGTAAGAGGGGGGACATTTTTCTTTTTCATCACTTTAAATCGTTTCATTAACAATTAACACCTACGATATGATTTTATTTAAAAACAAATTTCCCCGTTTATTTCAACATTTTGACTTTTGATCACCCTGAGTCTATTTTTTTTTAGAAACGGCTGGACCTTCTAGTAGTTCTAGTAGTACTTCTAACTCTAACTCTAAGCTATTGCAAGTCTCACTGGCTGACTCTTTCAAGCAAATGCAAAAGTGGGACATTAATTCATTCGAAGGAGTTTCACTACCTTATAGGTGAAATGATATGTTTAGATAATTAGCCATTCAGCATTGTATCAGATGATGGCTTTACTCGGCTACTAAAGAAAGTTATTCGAAATTATGAAATTCCTTCTGACAAATACTTCAGAGAAAAAGTTGTACCAGATATTTACTCAAGATGTAAAGCACAAGTGACTCAAAAAATTTCAAATATGTTGGGAAAAGCATCTTTTACTACAGATATTTGGACGTGCAAATATACAAACAGTTCTTTTTTGTCTCTCACAATCCATTTTTTTGAAAAAACATGTTTAAGTTTAAATCAGAGATCCCATTTTTCACTTGCCTGCAAGAAGTTCCCAGGATCTCATACAGGAGACGCCATAGCTGAAGCATTTAATTCTTTGTTACAAGAATGGAATATAAAAAGGGAACATATTCACTTAGTATTAGCAGACAATGCTGCCAATATGAGGAATGGTTTTGTTAAGGCAAAAGTAAATTATGAAGCATGCTTCATTCATTCTTTACAACTTGTAATACAGGATGCTATACAAAGTCAACGTTCAGTCAGTGATTTAATAGCAAGATAAAGAAAAATCGTTTCGCATTTTAATCACTCTCAAACTGCTTGCGATAAACTAAGTAAACTACAAGAACAACTAAACCTTCCCAAACACAAACTTTTCCAAGATGTACAAACACGTTGGAATTCCTCATTTTATCTACTCTCTCGCCTACTTGAACAAAAACAAGCAGTAAATTTATATATTTTGGATCATGGGACTCTTACAGACTTGACATTTTCCGAATGGGAATTAAGTAGTTGGAAGCATTTTAAATTTGTTAAAGCCATTTGAAGACATATGTAACAAAAATTACAAGTTCTTCAGACTGCTGCATATCTGAAGTCATTCCATTTGTTTCGACTATCACTGCCTATCTTAACAAAGAAAACGCTAATTTTGCAGGAGTAGGTACAATGAAAGAAGAATTGAAAAACAGCTTGAATAAACGATTTCAGAATATATTTATAAAAAAACATTATACCATCGCGACTTTCTTGGATCCTCGCTTCAAAGACAATTTTTTTACAAAAGACCGTGATTTTATATGCGAATACATAACTACAAATCTAAAGTCCCAAATAAAAGAAAACAATACATCTGTAGAACATTCCAGTTCCCCTGACATTTCGGATTACATTCAAGACCATACAATAAATGGAACTATAGATTCTATAGAAATTGATAGTGATGACAACGAACCACTTGCTAAGTATGTTCGAACTTCTGAACCTGAGACTAGTCGAACATCTGGCCAAAATCTGTTTTGGGAAATCTACGAAGAATTTGCCGGAGAAGGGATGAGCTCCACAAAAACAAAAACCATTCCAACAACATCTTCTTGTGACACAAAATCATCTTCTAGGGCATCCATTTGTGAAGAAGTGAATGCTGAAATTACAGAATATAAGAAACATCCTCTTCTTGAAAGAAAAGCGAATCCCATTTCTTGGTGGCAAGAAAAACGAGAAGTTCTACCATTATTATATAATCAAGCTCTTATATATTTATCTGCACCAGTTGGCAGTGTTGCAAGTGAGCAAATGTTTTCAGAAGCTGGAACCGTAAATTCGGCGAAAAGGAATCGGCTGAATCCAGAAACAACCGAGAAACTAATATTTTTACATGATAATTTGCCTAAACTACATTATTCATATTAAATGCCTATTTCATGTTAGGTATGTCTACCATAATTTCTTAAGATTAACTTATTTGAAATATTACTTTAAATTTAAATATAAAAAAATGTTTTAAGCTGCTATGGTTGTTTTTATACATCGGCCGATATAGCCGATATATCGGTATCGGTGTCGGTCGATCACTAGTATTTACTTACAGGATCATATTTACAATTCCAAAAAATTTTCTTTAAATTATAAATAATTAATAATTAGTGATGACCTTAAATAAATTTGAAGGTATTTGGACTGAAATAACCTATTCTATATTTTCTTGCTTGCATATTTCCTACTTATAAAATAAATTTGATATAGTTTTTACAACAAAAATACTAATATTTCATGACCTGGTTGGTATTGATTAAAATTAGTATCTACTTCCGAACATTTGGAAAGCTTTAAGATGAAATTATAATTTTTATCTCAACAAAAAAAATTATACTTAAATCTGTTGGAAAACCTTTACAATTCAACAAATACAAAACCGAGACTAATTCGCGGTTCCGAAGGTATCAATGAGTTCCCTAGTTAAAAATCGAATTGGACCGATGAAGTGGTAATTACGCTAGTTATGCCCACAATTAACCTTTAAATTCAAAAAATCCTTTATTGTCCTACACAGCGAAGGAACACCTTGCCAGCAAGATAATTACCAATCCAAGGTAACGACGCCGACGTAGCTAAGGACTTATTGGTAACGTTGCTTGTAAACAAAAAGATATACTCAAACACAGTAAATGAAACTCAAGAAACATGGACCAACCCAATCAAATTCAACGAAAGGAAGGTACTCAGAATATGAGGAACATTGAAAAATGGAAGTTACAGACTTAAAAATCACAAATGATCGCAGCTAATGGTAAAAATCAATCATTTCAAATGCATAGTAATGTCCGCTTATTAGTCTGGTGACTTGTGTCATGGCGTGGTCATTTTAGTAAAGGAAGCGTGGTAATATGCTGAAATAACTTCATATATTATAAAGAGTTTGCAACTCCGGTCCATAAGCGCAGAAGGGGGTGGCTGGGGTTAAAAATAATAAGAATTTGACGCGGCAATTAAGTTAATATTACCAAAGACATTTTATTTTGAGAAAAAAGCTATTTGAACCTCAATAATTTATTAGACAAATCTACTTTAATGAACTAATATACAGAGTATTTTATTAATTGAGCTTTTTTGTTAAAATGGGGTAGGAGAAAGTATTGATTAACCAAAAAAGCTTAAATGCCATTCATAAAAGTCCATTCATAGTTAACTGGGGATATTATAGTTTGATAATTGGCCCTGAGATGCAGAGAAAGTGATCCTTTTGATAGAGGAAGTAGATCGTTAGTCAACTGTTTCTTGAAGAACATATGCAACCGCAATGATATCCGTGATTGTAGTCTTGTGAAATAAAACTTGACACACAAATCTTTGCAATGCACTGGAACTTTACTCATTTATAACATCTTCTTTTCTCAAATTTGCCAAAGCCATTAAAATATCCTGATCCGCATTCCGAAACGCTGCCCAAAATATATTTTTTTCCTTTTCTATGAAAAGTACCTATAGTGTTCGTACCAGACATTAAATGTAATCCAAGTAGCGCAGCTACTAGATTTGGTCCTAGTACTCCTAGTGCATTACATATCACCGAGTATGGAAGAAACGTATTTGATATTGTATACATTCACTCAAAAAACAAAAATGTCTGTGCCTTGAGAAAATATATGAATAACTTTGCTTGCTTAGCCAGATATACGGAATGAAGCAACAAAATTTTTGTGTCTGCTTCCTCGTGATCGCAAATTAAATCGGAGAATTCTTCCTCAAAAGATGATCAAACTTTCTAGAGAAACAACTACCTACTCTAAAACCGTCTTTCGCAAAGAAAATTATCTTCTTTGCGCCATATATTCAATGAGGTCGGTTTTTGTTTCATTGTGATATAAAAGCTTTTTCATTGGCATCTCGTTTATTTTCATCGAAGGTGTTATGTGATACCGCACTTTCGTTGCATTTCTGTTTTCTTGCCAGATTTTTAAGGGAATATTTTCTTGTATCAAATACAACAGGCAATTCTGAAAACTCTATATTTGCTGGCGTCGGCGTCGTTGCAATTCTTTAGACTTTCTTTACTCTCCTCAGGCTTTTTAACTTTTTAGACCTTTTTTTTTATATATATTTTTAAATATAGGTTTGAATACTTGTTCGCGAATAACAACTTTTATGATATTTGGCAGAATTTTCTTTTAAAATATCTACTCTGGTATAGGTACTCTCTCTTTTGTATACCTCAGTTCAATAATTTATCATAAGAGTACTTGAGTACTTCTGACAAAATATACAACATTTAAAATCAGTCTCATAATAATATGTCCTTTGAAATGAGGGAGGAGGCTGAAATTGGGCGATACTTTTTATATTATATTATATAATATAGCTGAACGTTATTTTAAAAGTTCTTGGACGATCACAAATTAACTAAACATTTTTATTTTCATTTTTATGCAGTTTATATCTAAATAAAAAGGAGAAAAGCTATATCACGCCTATGGTTCGGATTTAGTAGGTGTATCAGGAAATGTATAATCTACAATACCTTATTAACAATTTTAGATATAAAACTCGCTTCCTTCGCCAAATTGGCCACGCGACGGAATTTTCAAAAAGCCACCAGACTATAACGATCCTCAAATGACCGACGAAAACGGTTCGCTCTAAGCAGAGTTGGCAACAAATATGTATGTTTTGTAAATACATTAATTAATCCCATTTCCCAAGAAACTTTGTTTTGTTTCGCACCTCCTTGTCATATTTTAACAATGTCACTATTTAAAGTAAGATATTTAAGTGTTTTCTTTGAAATTACCCCATTTGTGATTAGGTCTTCAACACATTGAATATACAGAATAGGTCCACATGCGCGATTGAAATATTTCGGTGAATCTCTCCTACTTATCGGTAAATACCGTTTTAAGTTCGTTATAATATAACGTATAACCGAAATCTTTAACGATTGTATTTTAAAAATTAAGATCGTTTTATCCAAAAGTTATAAGCGGGTTCCATATTTGCGAAACAACTGAAACACTTAATGATACTTCAGTTCGTATCAGCAAACATTACCGTTGCAACGGTCCAAATCGATTTAATAAGGATTTATTTTTATTCGGTGTTAGATGTAAAGATTCAGTATCGACTGTAGATGTAATTATATCAAGATATTATTTTTGATGGTTGATGGTTTTTCTTAAAGAGTAGGAATGCATTACTCTTTGGTTTAGTGGAATGCTTTCTACAATAATTAAAATGAAAATTTTACAGTGTAAGAAACTTCTTAAAGATGGCATCGTAACCTACCCCCATGAAATATTTGCCTTTCCAGCCAGCTGCCTAGGTCTTTGGTTCTCTCCCACTAGCTAAACTGACAACCCTTGGTCTTGCTCTTACTGAGATATATATACAGGTACGGGTATAAGTCGCAGTTTTAAGTAAATGGATTTTATTTCAGCCTGAAGTCAGTAACTATTGCCTCTATCATAAGTATTATATTTATTTATTTAATATACACGTTTAGCAGATTTTAATCTATGAAGTATGTGTGTTAAAAGTAAATAAGAATAACATGGATGTGTACTCAACTACTAAGATGGGAGAGCAGCGACGTAACAGTACGGCAACAGCACGTTTTAGTGAATTCGTTTTACTTCTGCTTTAACCAAGGTTCGGCGTAACCTTGAATTGTCATAAAATATCCTTGAAATGCCATGGAGTTTTCAAGTTTTGTCTATAATTGTATAAATTTGGTTTAGCTATCTGAAATATATTGGAATTTGTTTCCTTTACCTGTCATAAGTTGCTAGAATCCATATAGTATATGTAATACAGGGTGACAGGGTGTCCAAAATACGGTGGGCCACTATTGCTATATTCGAAACGGTAAGAGTTACGAGGTCGTTTAAATTAGAGAAAAGTTGCCTTTTTTAGTGATCATTTATAATGTGCTTACAGCGTTGCCAAATAGTTTTTAGTTCTAGAGATATTAAAGGAAATGTAAAAATTTCTCAAATTTTTTTTTCGAAATACCTCGAAAACCACTGATTTTATCAAAAATTGTTTAATACAAAATAGTTATGGTTTTCCATTCTCTACCAAACGCACTTAACTTTTTCTTAAAATGACGTTTGACGTTTAAGATATTGCTAACAACTCAGTTATTTTAAATACCGACCTGGATTTTTTTTTCATATCTCGAAAGAGCATCCAATTTACAATTCAACGGTATAAACACAAGTATATTTTCTAATGTTTCGAGACGTAAAATGCATCAACATTTTTTTCTATAAACGCCCTTAATACGGTTCTGCCCTTAAGTGTTTATAGTGAGAACATATCACTTACTTAATACCGATTCAAAATAATTGAAAATGTTTTTTTAATAAAGTTTAAAAATTAATTAATACGTCCATAACGATCCAAATTTCAACAATTTTACTAAACTTTAATTCTAAGAAACTGCTCCAGAAACTTAAAAATACAGTACAGTAATACAAAACGGATTTAAAATAATTGAAAATGTTTTTTTTAATAAAGTTTAAAAAAATGCAGAAGCAGGCTTGGAAAACAATTGGAGAAACTAGTTGTTGACATATTATGACAATTTATTATAAACTGTGCCGATTTGTAACACAGCATTAAAATGAGTTTTCTAATGAAGAAAAGACAGATATGTTAGTTGTTTATATCAGAGCGTTCCGTAACGCTAACAATGCCATCCAAATGTATCAGGATTTGTATCCAGAAAGATGAATTCCGAACGCCAAGATTTTTCGAAGACTAGAAGGAAATTTGCGAGAATATGGATCTTTTAAGGATGCCGATAAAAGAAATACGACTAGCACAATAGAAGGCGGCGCTAACGAGATTAATGTATTAGGTATTTTACTTATACAATTTATGTTTTTTTTATATTTACAATGCCATACCTAATATTTTTAGGGTACGTACATTACAAAAATATTAACAATAAAGAGGTTTCACTAAGGGAAGTAGAAAAGAAACCGGTGTCACAAAAATGTCAACTAAAAAAATATTACGTCCAAACAAATTTAGGCACTATCGCTGTCGAGCACTTAAGACCGGCTGATCATCTAGGGAGACGTATTTTTTGCCGATGGATTTTGAAACGGCGAAGAGAAGATCCTGATATCTGCAAGAAAATCTTGTGGTCCGACGAAAGCAGATTTTGCAACAACCGGTGGTTCAATCGAAATATCCATTGCCACTGGAAGATTCGGCATAAATGTATGGCTGGGGGTACTAGGTACAGGGTTATCCAACCAAGACTGGACAAGGCGATTTTTTGACTTTTCCTGTACTTTTATAAAAAAAACTGAAATAGCCATCTTAAGTCATTTTCTCCCGCGAATTCGAATATCTTCAGCAAAAAACAATTGAACATTAAACAAAAGTACTAGGGGTCACTTTGATATTTTTTTAAATGGGATGCCGTATTTTTAATGAGCTTATCCGATTTCTCATATAAATTTTGATCTAAAATGTTGGATTTTTAATTCAAAAACGCCTTTTTTCTTTAGTTTTAAATTCGGAAAATGTTCGTCTACCGTAAGATTAATACCTGATAGATGGATACCCGTTTCACCTGTTCACCCTTTAACCTGCTTTAAAGCGTCCGTCAGTTAGACAAAATAATCAAGTTTCAAATTTCTATATATTTTTCACGAATTAATTACAAATTTAGTAGTTTTTGCAAATCTATTATTGCTTACGTATAAAAAAAGTATGACATATTAGAAAAAACTATAAACTACAGTGAATAACTTTAATCTCAATAATATAATTGTTCTATGTGTACTCCATTATTTTCAAAACATGACCGATGCCCCCTTTTCAATCTCTCCAAAGAATCTCTTACAATATTTTGGTCCTGGTTAAGTCTATTAATTTCATTTATAATTTTTTGCTGAATGTCCTCCAGACTTCTGTTGGGTTGTTGATAAACTACATTTTTTAAATGACCCCATAAAAATTTATCCATTGGCGTGATATCGGGGCTATTTGGTGGCCAATGAATTGTTCCGTTACGGCCAATCCACTGATTGTAACGCTCGTTTAGGTATGTTACCACTTCTCGAACTGCATGAGGCGGAGCACCATCCTGCTGCCAAATGATATTGTTGTAGGCTTGCAATGGCAACCTTTCCAAGAAATCCTCGATATCGTTATGAAGAAAATGGAGGTATCTTTGGCCTGTTAAAGAGCCACGATAAAATAGTGGTCCAATAATTCGATTTTCTAACATCCCACACCAAACATTAAGTGAGCTCCAACCTTGAAACTTTATCATTTCATATCTATGAGGGTTAACTGCTGCCCAGTATCTTGTATTTTTCCGATTGTATACCCCCGATGTTGTAAATGACGCTTCGTCACTCCATAGAATTTTATTATATAAATTATAATCTTCGTCTTGCTCTCTCATCAGCATTGAAGCAACAAATCGAAATCGCAGTTCTTTTTGAAGCTGTGTTAAGTATTGAACGGGAAGGATGCAATATGGTTTTAGACCACATTTTTTTAAAGTTCTGTGAACGTTCCATAGCTTACTCTCCGGAGTCCTGGACCATACCTTACTTCTCGTACCGCTTGCGGAATAGAACTCTTCGGATTTATAGTAAAATATTGAACAATAGCTCGATCCCTTATATTCCGTCTTTTCATCTTTCTTGGCTTATCTTTCAATGTCTTACTTTCTTCAAATAGGGTCTTAATTCTGAGAATTGTATCCACTGAAATGTGTCTCTGGAAACTCTCAAAAAATGTTCTTTGTGTTTGTCGAGCATTCTCTCCACTTTTGTAATATAATTTTATTACATTTAGCCGTTCTTCTAAAGAATATTTCATTATTTGTAATTAATTCGTAAAAAATGTATAGAAATTTGAAACTTGATTATTTTGTCTAACTGACGGACGCTTTAAAGCAGGTTAAAGGGTGAACAGGTGAAACGGGTATCCATCTATCAGGTATTAATCTTACGGTAGACGAACATTTTCCGAGTTTAAAACTGAAGAAAAAAGGCGTTTTTGAATTAAAAATCCAACATTTTAGATCAAAATTTATATGAGAAATCGGATAAGCTCATTAAAAATACGGCATCCCATTTAAAAAAATATCAAAGTGACCCCTAGTACTTTTGTTTGATGTTCAATTGTTTTTTGCTGAAGATATTCGAATTCGCGGGAGAAAATGACTTAAGATGGGCTATTTCAGTTTTTTTATAAAAGTACAGGAAAAGTCAAAAAATCGCCTTGTCTAGTCTTGGTTGGATAACCCTGTACAAAAGTAGTGGGTCCCTACTTTTTTGACGAACATTTGAATGGCGCAATGTATCTTAATTTCTTAACAGGCACTTTTCAAGATCTTTTAGACGACCTTCCTCTCGACGCAATAAGAAATTTCCTGTACTTTCAACAGGATGGCGCGCCAGCACATCGAGTCCGCCGTTGTACAAGGTTTTTAAACAACTTTAAACCCAACCATTGGATTGGCAACAAAGGACCCATAAACTGGCCAGCGCGCTCAACAGATTTAACCCCCATGAATTTTTCCATATGGGGTTTGATCAAGGATCAGGTGTACCATAACACACCTCGTGATTTAAATGACTTAACTGAAAGAATTGAACAGGCTTGTAACAAAATTACATCTACAACATTACGAAGAATTCAAAGTAAGGTTTATTTACAAAGCGCAAAAGTGCTTACAAAATAATGGTGGCCATTTTAAACACTTGGATTAGTTGTTTTTATAACTGTATTTTTAAGTTTCTGGAGCAGTTTCTTAGAATTAAAGTTTAGTAAAATTGTTGAAATTTGGATCGTTATGGGCGTATTAATTAATTTTTAACCGTTATTAAAAAACATTTTCAATTATTTTGAATCGGTATTAAGTCATATCAATATCAATTGTGACACTATAATTGAGATCTGATATGTTCTCACTATAAACACCAAAGGGCAGAACCGTATTAAGGGCGTTTATATTAAATAATGTTGATGATGCATTTTACGTCTCGAAATATCAGAAAATGTACTTGTGTCATATACCGTTGAATTGCAAATTGGATGCTCTTTCGAGATATGAAAAAAAAAATGCAGGTCCGTATTTAAAATAACTGAGTTGGTAGCAATATCTTAAAACGTCAAGCGTCATTTTAAGAAAACGTTAAGTGCCTTTGGTAGAGAATGGAAAACCATAACTTATTGAAACAATTTTTTTCGAGGTATTTGGAAAAAAAATTTGAGGAATTTTCACATTTCCTTTCGTATCTCTAGAACTAAAAACTATTTGACAACGCTGTAAGCACATTATAAATGATCACTAAAAAAGGCAACTTTTCTCTAATTTAAACGACCTCGTAACTCTTACCGTTTCGGATATAGCAATAGTGGCCCACCGTATTTTGGACACCCTGTATAGGTACGGGTATCCCTATTTTTGTATTGAAGCTATTGTCATAGATAGAGGGTTACTGTTTTCACTTTAGTTTGCTACTTTTTAATCAAATGTAAGATTCCGGTGCCAAATTTATCGCGGCTCTCTCGTTTTACATCTATAGGGTGATTTTGAAACAGTGTTCTAGGCCCCATCGTATTTCCGTAAGTGTCAACTTATCAAAAGGTAAAAACTGATATTGATGGGAAATTTTGCGTACAAAGAGTGGCGTAGTAAATTTGTTTTTAAAAACCAAACCTATGTTTGTTTTTTAATGGGACACCCTGTATATTATGTTTTATATTGATTAAGCATAATTGGCAGTTTTAAAAAATGTATAGATTTCAATAATCAATATTATTTGTAACCAATAGGCCATGGGGCCAAATGCAAAATTTTGACAATAATAATAATTACTCTAAAAGATTGAATACTTAAAAAGTTAATTAATGCTTTTCTATTATTTTCAATTGTGTGTAAACACCTAATATTATTATTGAGTACATAAAACTAAAGTAATAAAATAAAAAAAAGCACTGAAACTAAAAAGAACCATCAAGGGTTTTGTAAAGATGGTTTCAAAATGCCGCCCGTTTTCTTAAATAGTCAATTTTGAATGCAATATTGGCACATTTTTGTTATTCGTCCAATTCCATATAAAAGAATGATATGTCTATTAGGAAGGATTTGGAAAGCCAAACCAATTGCCTCACGCGCTAGATAAATATTCATGTCCTGTCTTATACACTGGATCTTGCATAAAACCCCGCCAAAAGAAATCAAAAAGGAAAGATCAGGAAATCGTGAGGGCCATGTCAGAGGCCCATTAGTACCTATTAATCTTTGAGGGAGGTTATTGTCCAGAAATGGTCTTAACAGCGGGGCACCGTCTTGTTGAAGATACACACAATTGTAATGGACCAATGAAGCATTTTCCATCAATTCTCAAGGATTTCTAGGTATCTTAAGGGGTGAGACCCCCCATCATACATCGTGTAGATAATGGCGTCGACACAAAATATTAAAATAAAACACCAACCCCGGAACGCCCTTATACTCCTTTTTAATTAATGGCTATTTTCTGCCGACTAATGCCTCGTGTTATGACGATGAAACACTCTTGCACTTGAAAAATAACATTCGTCAGACCAGAGGATAGGTCTGCCAAAAGATTCGTTAATGCGAACTTGTTCTAAATACCATTGACTAAAAGTTATTCGGCACTGCATCTACGAGTTGTAAATGTTGCAATATTTTAAGTTTATATGGATGGTATTCATATTTTTCGAAATTTTTTCAGCTGCAACATTTGCAGCACCAGCTTCTTCCTCTATTTTCCTACAGGATGATAAAACTGTTGTTTCTGCGTAAGATAAGACATTTATTTATCGTCTCCCCGTCCTCTTTGACGTTTTTGTTTTTTTCCAAATGAGAAAATATTTCTGAAAACGTTTGGTTTCTTTCGGGATACCTGATATGAACCAACCGATATCCGGATATGATAGCGCTTTAAATACATTACCATTTTCATAATTATCATAAACGGTCATTGTAATAAAAAGACCTAGGTAAAAAAAAATTAATAAATGATAATAATCTGACATCTATCAAGTTTTGGGACTTTTCATTTGTGTCTAATAAATTGGCGATCTCCTACTATTACAAAATTTGTTTAATAAAGTGAATAATTACAAATATTGAATATTGAGCTTGTGTTTCAAACCGGAATCTTGCGTTTCGTTAAGAAGTAGCACACTGAAGTGAAAACCGCAACGATCTACCTTTGATAAAGGACTCCAATACCCCCTAAAATGGAAACAATTAACAAACAACCTTAAGTAATAAAAATGGTCTTTTAGATCCTTAATAAGAATTTTTACCCCTTACCTTCATAAATAATTATTTAAACACACCCTTTGGCTCTGTAGGTATTGGTCCAGGCTTCTCAGTATTTTTTCCACCATATGAACTAACTTCTTTTAGCCTCTGGCTTGGTTATAATTTGGATTTTTTTTTCAATTGATGTATTTGTTTATTTCAGGTACGCCGTACAGCTGGAACAATCCTCACAGCTAGCACAGGTCAAATATCATTGAGAGACATAAGGTTTATGCTTGAGGTGCCTTCAAAACACAGTTGGCTTCCACAAATCAAGACATTACCTGCTCACGGGCTTTACCTCTGCCATATAGAGTACTAAGAAGTGAAGAGATAGCAGTGTATTTTAAAAGGTAGACACCTACAACCAAAAAAGAAGTTATTGATTGTAGTATTATATTTTAAACTAAACAAGGTTGATCCAGTTAAGCATTAAAAAATGGTCGGATCACGGGTATACATTGGCGGTTTGCCCTATGGAACTAACGAACGCGATTTAGAGCGTTTCTTTAGAAGTTACGGACGTATGCGTGAAGTCACCATTAAATCAGGCTATGGGTTTGTAGAATTTGATGACCACAGAGATGCTGACGACGCTGTTTATGAGCTGAATGGTAAAAGATTGCTGGGTGAAAGAGTGACAGTTGAAAGAGCCCGCGGCACCCCTAGGGGCAGAGACCGTTGGGGAGACTCTGGCGGCGGCGGCGGCGGCGGAAGCTCCAGAGGTCGAGACAGAGACAGAAACAGTGGAAGAGAACGTTATGGCCCACCCACTCGTACTGGTCATAGAGTCATAATTGAAAACTTGTCTAGTAGAGTGTCTTGGCAAGATTTGAAAGATTACATGCGCCAAGCTGGTGAGGTTACTTACGCAGATGCTCACCGAGAGCGCAAGAACGAAGGAGTCGTCGAGTTTGCTAATCGCAGCGATATGAAAAACGCCATTGAAAAGTTGGACGATACCGAGCTCAATGGGAGACGCATTAAGGTCGTAGAAGACAAGAGTCGTAAGCGCAAAGACTCGCGCTCCAGCTCTAGAAGTAGATCGAGATCTAGATCAGCTCGCAGATCTCGCAGCGGAAGCAAGTCGAAGAGCAGAAGCAAGTCCAGGTCAAAGAGTAAGGATGATAAAGGATCCAGGTCTCGCAGTCGCTCTGCCAAGAGATCCAGATCACGATCAGCTTCTAGGGATGCAAAAAAACCACGCGAAGACCGTTCCAAGTCTAGATCCAAATCCAGATCGCGATCCAAAGGTAAGGAACGCGAGAACCGCTCCAAATCCAAAGAAAATGGTCGGGAAAATCGTTCCAAATCTAGAGAAAATCGCTCGCGTTCCAGGTCTAAGGAGAACGGGCATCGCTCTAGATCGGGTTCTAGAGATCGTTCCCGATCAAGAGACGCTTCTAAGGAGCGCTCCAGAAGTAAGAGCAGGTCCAGGTCCAAGAGTAATTGATTAGTGTGAGGTGAAAAAAAAAAAATGGGTTAGATAGGTTTAAGTAGATTTTAGGATTTTTTTTTTAATTTTTGCAAATTCAGTTGCTATCACAATATTTTTTAAAGGTGTTTTTTTTTTATTATTACAGTACAAACCATAAATTTTATTGAATATATTAGAAACGGTAGAAATAAGATGTTTTGCAGGTTGGTTTTAATATAGTACCTTTCAAATTCTATATTTTTTCATCCATTGGCCTTGATTTTCTAGAATTAAGCAAACCTTCATAAAATAGAAATATATTGTTAAAAATACTTGCTGTGCGTGTTGATACTGTCATTGGAGTATTATGTGCTTCCAACGAAAAAAAAATGAGTTACTAAATGTTTTTTGAATCGTTTAACAGTTGTCATTTGATATTTTGAAACCAGGGGTCTTCAAAAATGTGTTTCACATCGTCCGAAGTGCCGCGTTCCCCAGTTCAACTAACCTTGCCAATAACAAAAATAACAGACAAGTGGGATGAGTGACACTATTTATTTTTAACAAAAATATTGAATTTTTAAGGTCGCAATCCTTGTCCTAGTTTTGGACATTTTTTTCTTGCGCGAAAATAACTGCTCGCTCATATATGTGCTGCTAAAAAGTGACATCATCTTCAAAGCCTAAATTTGAATTTCAGAAAATGAATTCGCATCGATGTATTTAGAATAGAAATCAAACAGTACTTTTTAGTTACTTCAATGACAGTATTATAAATGTTTCCAAAACATCTCTAATAAACTTAGTCTAACCAAACCAATTTTGTTTGACATAGCAAAGAAAATTTCTAAACTTTGGTGTTCAATATGAGCTTTCTGATAAGTCTTCAACAAAAAAAGGCAAACTTGAAACCCACCGAAACCATCCTTACTCAACCCGATGGCCAGAAATTCATCGAAAAAAATTCTCGCCTTGAAAAACTCGACGACAAAAGTCCCGGTTATGTGATCGATACTAAACCGGATGATATTCCCGCAAAAATTATTGAACATCTATATCTAGGCTCTCAAGATTGTTGCGATCAAACTGTTTTAGAGCAATATAGAATAACACATGTTTTAAGTCTTGGCGTTGATGCTCCTTTGAAAATATCCAATGTAGCCTATAAGTTTGTTAAAATGTTAGATCTAAACCGTACAGATTTGCATAAATATCTGCCAGAATGTATAAGTTTCATGGAAAATGCATTAACCTGTAAGGAAAACCTTTTAGTACATTGTAACGCCGGAGTTAGTAGGTCAGCTTCTATTGTAATATCTTATTTGATAATTAAGCATAGTATGAATTTTGATGATGCACATATATTAGTTAAAACAGCTAGGCCATGTATTAGGCCTAATGATGGGTTTATGATACAGTTAAGAAAATTGAGAAAGAAGCATTATGAATTATAATTAAACGATATTCTTTTTTCCCTCTAAAAGTCTTTTGTAGAACTCTGTATGGTGTAACTATTAAATACCTTGTTGTACAACTTTTTTCTGTATAATTATGTACAAGATTTAATGTGTATACCTACTTGAAGAGGAAATAAAATTTTATATACAAAACCTGTTTATTTATTTTTTTCGATAGTTGCTTTTGGGGAGACAAATTAAAGATTAAGTAAAAAAGCAGTGTATTTATTCTGTAACAATAAAAATATACAATATTTATATAAAAATTGTCTGGAATGTTTGTAAAATAAGTAACAACCAATATTAAAAAATATACAAATACTATAAAAATTGAAACCTTAAAACATACATAAATAAAAAGCACTTGTGGACAAAATATCGACTATCGGAAAAATTTGCTGCTGTAAAATGCGAGTTTCTTCCCTGAAAATAAATATATTTTTAATTCAAAACTAAATGTCCAGAAAAGATAGTTTCAAATGGTTTGCGGTAGCGCTCTCCACAGGGTACAAAATCTAAAAAATGAATTTTGACGATAGGTTAATAAACGAAGTAGATAGCTTAGCGTCCGTAAAAACTAAAGGTTTTGGTAAATCGCACAAAAAGGGGGTACAATTACAAAGTTTAAATTGGGTAATAAGTATATAAGCGAAATTTTAATCTTTTTTGGATTACGGCCGAATTTTGGCAATAATTTTTAGTAAATATTAGTCCGTCTTACCAATAGACGTGCTTAAAAAATATTTTTTTGGAAATTGTGATTTTTCTTGCATATGGTTTTTTAATTATCAACTCCTAGGGGGATTGTTCCCGCTATAAATACGCCCTTGATTAAGCTGGATGTATAAACTTCGCCGTTTAGAATTTGGTGAAATCTTCAAACGTTTTGGCTGTTTCCAAAAGAATGCGGACAAAAAACGTTCAGTAGTTTACGATGTCAGTTTAATATTTGATAGCGAAGAAACCTGGAATTAAATGTTTTCATTGAAAATAAATAATAATATATTTAAGAAACTAATAATTTCAACATTATTCGAAATTTATTATTCTATTAATTGTGATATGGAAATGGCATAGAAGAAGGGAATAGGTGGCTATTGTTAATTTAATGGGTTAAACACGAGTCTCGTGCCACTTAAGAGTCCATGAAGGCAAGTAAAATAGATTCATTGTTTCCGCTTCTTTGTCACGGATTTTCTCGAAAACGGCTTCATCGATTGGATTCATTTTTAAAGATATAGAAAGACAGACCCTTCCACCGTGTTATTTGTGTGATGGATTTTTATATTTAGATTCTGTTTTTAAAATATACATGATTTTATATCAATATAATAATACAACTTTGCTAATTAATATCTCCAACTTAAGGTTATAATTCAAAAATCCATTACACGAATAACAAGGCCCAAGTCTTTACCTATCGAATGACACCAAATTTATAATTTTTCAATAAAAGTTACTGTGGGTTATGCTGTGACAGGTAAACCCTTACCACGATTCAGTTAATTCCCGCAATATAATATAATGCAGCTACACGTGTACTCTCCGTCGCCGGGGCGGAGCTACAATGAGGGACAGGGTCGGACTCGGAAAGCAACTGACTGTAGTTAATTTTGTATGTTTAAGTTATTGTATTTTAATAATATAATTTATTTTCTTGGATTATGTTGTCTGAAATACCACCAACCTATATTATTACCGGTTGGGGTTGAGATTTTATGATTCTGCCCGGACAAAAATATTTTAACTATACAACAAGCGCGCGTCGGCCAATAGCTGCTAAACCGTTGAACTTATAAGAAAATTTTCTAAATGAAACTTGTAACGTTTTATCTCTGCTATAACCCAAAATTATCTTCAAGTATACAGGGTATCTCAAAAAATAGTTATACCAAAATTGCTATTTTTTTTAAATATAAC
Source organism: Polydrusus tereticollis (assembly GCA_963920685.1). Lineage (NCBI taxonomy): Eukaryota > Metazoa > Arthropoda > Insecta > Coleoptera > Curculionidae > Polydrusus > Polydrusus tereticollis. The sequence goes on from OY987328.1 coordinate 96,970,823, forward strand.
ACCTTATATATATTCGGATTTTTAGATTCTACATAAAATTATAATTATTTTTTAATCAATGCATTATTACTCTATACTTAATAGTTTCCGAGATATTAACTTTTGAAAAATTACATTTTTGAACTTTGACAGCTTCTAACTTTGTAACCGTACGTCTTAGAGCAAAACGGCTTTCATGTCCTTATCTTCCATTTTTATCATCTTTTCAAGAGTGTCAACTTCCGGTTAAACCGGATGTAACTCGAAAGCAGGAAATATTACATACTTCCGTTTAACCGGAAGTTAATTTTTTGAGAAGATAATAAAAATGGAAGATAGGGGCATGTGAGCCGTTTTGCTCTAAGACGTACGATTAGAAAGTTAGAAGCTGTCAAACTTCAAAATGTAATTTTTTTAAAGTCAATATCTCGGAAACTATTAATATATACAAATAATAAATTTAATAAAAAATAATTATGATTTTATGTAGAATCTAAAAATCCAAAAATATACAGGGTGTTCTATTTTTAAAAAAATAGCATTTTTGGTATAACTATTTTTTGAGAGACCCTGTATACTTGAGGATAATTTCTAGTTGTAGCAGAGATAAAAAAAAAATTATTCAGAAAATTTTGTCATAAGATTAACGGTTTAGCAGCTATTATCCGACGCGCGCTTTTTGGACAACCCTGTACAGAAAAGTCGCTCTTATCTTATATTTAGCAATAAAGCGTGGAACCCCTTTAAAATTAGGCTATTTCTCCAAAACTACTAGTCTTGAAAGCTGAAATGACATGTACAGAGCCTATGTAAGCATACCATTCGCATTTCATGCTTAAGAGAGCTGTCATTTAAGACGAGCAATATGTCATATCCACGAAAATAAATATCACTTCATATGAGTTGCGCGAGTTTATTAGCACAAGGCGCGTGGGCTCAATGTCCATTGCGATAACAACCGATCGAATCAACAATTGTTTATGGTTTTTGAGAGTCTTAGTAAGTACCTAGGTAATCCTTTCACCCGCATATCTCAGTTTGCCCATCCTTCCCCTATAATATGTATCTAAATTATAATTAGTCCAAATGATAAGTAAATACTTAAATGCGCCACCCATGTATATTTAATTAAATAAAAATAATCGGTATAATCCCATCATTGATAATGAAAAACATAGGTACTGATACAATCGTTTTTGTGTTCCCTACGTTTATCATATAATATATTCCTATACCTATTTCTTCAATTGTCTTAAATTAAGAATAATATAATATATTTTAATAATATAGCTATTATCAGATTACCTATAATCGTGATATTACCAGGCCATTACGCACTCTTTTAAAAAACACATTACCACTGAGCTGTAGCCACATCTTGTATATCCCGAAATTCTAACCTTGTTCATGACATTATACTGCGTTTATCTAGCACATTTCTGGAGTGTATCTATTTATATTTTAGTTACTTAGTAAAGTTTTAATAAAAAGTGATTGGTGATATTTGGACTTGCATAATTATACACACCACGTTCTTTATTGTAAAACTTTATATTATAGTGCGTGTTTTGTTTACATTACTTACATTACTTTTAAAAATATTCATTTAAAATCATATTAGTTTTGATTATACGTTTTAACTATGGATTATAGAAAAAGATCTAAAAAACGAGTGCACGCAAGCAGGCCCAAAAGAAGAAGAAACAATATTCTGAAATATAATGAGTAAGTTTGGTACAACAAAAAGGTAATATTTTCTTTAGGTAACTAATAGGTAGGTTCTTTTTCCTAGAGCTCGTCGAGTGGAGCTACCTTGTTTGACCAAGGCCATTTTAGAACCACCAGAGGAACAAACGTAAGTACAGTTTACAATAATTTAGTTTTAACAAAACCATAGTTTTACCCAATTTTAGAAATGAAAATGAAAATTCCGATGCCATTTTACAAATATACCCAAGATTTCCTGATGAGCCTGACATTTCTGGCCAACAATTTTTGACAGCACGACATGATGAAAGGTAATAAAGTCTAAACATTTTTTAATAAAACATATATTCAATACCAACTCATACTCAGGGGTATATTTATACAATTTTTATTCATTAACAATACATAAAAACGAAAAGTTTGTAGGCATAAAGTGTACAATTGCTTTTCATAAAACTGGTGTTACTGAAGATAGTACCTATGGATGCTGTGTAAAATTTAATTTTAATAATAAATAATTTTTAAATTTGTATAACTCATATTTTTCAAATGGCGACATGGTGGCACGCCCAGCGCTAGGAGTGTGGTCACCTGGAGCAAGACTCGAAAAATGCCGCCCTCATAGAAAAAACACATGGAATAGTATATTACGTATTGAGGTGGAAAGTGTTTCATTACTGTCGAGAGAGTCGGTAGTTAAACGAGGCGCGAAGCGGCGAGGTTAACTAAATCTCGAGACAGTATTGAAACTTTTCACCGAGGTTTGTACGCTATTTTATTTACAACCACATTCAACATACACTTCTCGTGATTTTAAATTAAAATTATTTAAAAGAGTAATGTCATTTTGAGTTCTCATTTAGAATTTCAAATAACCGCAGGTGGTGAAATAACGTGTAATATAGGTAATAATACACATCAAGATAGCAAATCTCATTTTTACTTTCAAGTCAAGTCAAGTCAAAAAATTTCAACTTTCCCCCTTTCAAAGATAGATAAAAAGTTATTATTACATGCATGGTTGTAAATAAAAACATTTTTTTCCGCGGACCATTTTTTTTTGCTCGTCAATAGATCATTACATGACTGCGTAGCGTAGCGCTGGGCGTGATGGTGGTTGGTCGGGTTAGGAAAAAAGATCATTTTATTTGATTGATTTGATACCGCACACATTTCGGTTTAAACAAAGTTAATCAAATTTTATATAAGGAATTTTATTCAAAAGCCACTGCATGGGGAAAGGAAAATGAATACCGGGCTAAACAAATGCTACAGGCACAACTAGGATCTGATATTTTAGACTGTGGTCTATTCATAAATAAAAATTGGCCCTTCCTTGGCGCGTCTCCGGATGGACTAATAGAAGATTCCCAATCATTGGTGGAAATTAAATGCCCTTTTACTGCCAGAAATTGCGACATTAAAGAAGCAATTTCTAAAAAGTACATTAATTATTTAGAAATGGAGGGTGATGAATACAAACTGAAGAAAAATCACAGTTATTATTATCAAGTACAGGGCCAATTAAATATAGCGACGAAAGAACAGTGTTATTTTTCGGTGTGGACTTTAAAGGAAATAATTTTTTTACAAATTAAAATTGATAAACAATTTTTCGAAACTCAAATGTTACCAAAATTAAAAAATTTTTATTTTGACTGCCTTTTACCCGAGATTATTGATCCTAGGCATACACGAGGTATGGAAATTCGAGATCCTACTTATAGAAAAAATGTTCAGAGAACCAAGAAAACATCCTAGTTCGTTGACAATCGCAAATATTTCTTCTACGATTATTTTTAAAATTTGTAAAGCTGTTTCTGAAAAATGTTCCATCATTTAGTATGTTTAAAAATATAAATCATAAAACGCGTTATCTTTATTCCACCCCCCCCCCCCCTCCCTCCTAACTCATTTGCCTCTCTATGTTTTGTTCGAGGTTTTGTTGGTAACTTCTAAATTTTTTATGTTGTCATGAACATACCAAAAATCTTCACCTGGTCGGTTGTTACTTAAGTTATAAAAATTGTTCGCCATTTTGAAAATCTGACCTTTTAGAGAAATAAATAAATAATATTTTGTCAATTTCATAGGGGTTCCACCGCTACTTAAATTGCTGCTCTAAGCTCCAAGTACGTCATTATAATTACGATTTTTGAATATTTTATTAACTATTTGAAAAGTCGTTTGCTCCTTTATCTAACACTCTGGCTGGTGCCGTTCTTTGTTCAGCCATTTGGGCCATAATTGCAAAAAATATAGCTTTTCCACTTTTTGTATGATTGGCGCAATATTTGTTTTACCGCTTATGCCAGTGTGTGCATACGTGACGCATGTCACGTTATAATTTTACACCCTTAGGTAGGTACCGACTTTCTAGGTGTTATAGGTTTCGCGATATTTTGGGCTGGATAGAGGACCCTATGAGCAATGATTCTATAGTTGATGATAATTTATATATAAATGTTTCAGTTAATAAGAACATTTTTAACACACGTTAACATTTATATTAATATAAATACAAAATTATCATCACCATTAAATGGAAGCCCGACGCTCCACTACTTAAAACACGACGCTCCCCTACTATTTGTCACATCGCGCTGCGACGCTCCCGTCCAAACATCCAAATCTATTAAAACCTAAATATTTAACGCCCAACGATTGAATAGATAAAATATTTTAATCCGTGCGCTTCAAAATCAAGTGGTAGGGGTCCGTTAGTCTCCGCCTCTCACTACCTCGTATTCCTACCCGACCGACCAGCTGTACCCTAGCGGTGTTGCCTCTGTGCAGTCTTAAGAACAATACCGATCGATATTTGTGGTGTCAGTGGAGTAGTGATAAAACGGGCAAAATATATTCAGATTTTAAAAATACGTCGGGGACGTGTCTCAAAATTTTAATTCGTTGACATTAATACGACCAAAACTAAAAAAAAAATCACTGAATCAATCGTAAAAGGCTGATTTTTCTTCATGACCAAATATAATTTCCTATTTCTATTGCAATTAAAACATATCGGTATAGCACTCCCATCCTTACCGATACGTCGTAGCGACCTAATGTCGAGCTGTACCTACTAATACTTTCCGGCCGATTCACCGCAACCTTTTCTCTTATACAAGATATTAGTTTTTTCATAACAGTTTAATTAAGAATTATTTTATCCACTTTCAAGGAAGACACTCCATTACATTAAACATATTATGGCAAATTTTTTTGCTGTTCGATATTTCTGTCCGTGAGTGTATATCAAAACAGTGACAATAGTTTTGTTGTAAAAATATTCCAAAAGTTGTAAAGTATGTACAAAATATCAGATCTTAAAATGTTTGTAACTTTTATGCCCTCTAGCCGTCTCAGAGCAGCTGTATAATTTACACAGCACCTACTAAAATTAATAAAATATGGCATGTGATGAGCTTTATTAACGAACGGTTTTGTAGGCGATTTAAATTTTTTCTCGGCAAAATAGATTCGTGAGCAGAGCTATGGCTATGAGTAACTTTAAATACTTTATTTCATACTGTATTGTAAAACACACCTTTACATATTTGAATTTAGTCCAGAAAATAAGGTTTTACAGCAATAAGTCCGGTAAAATTTTTTTACCGGACTAGTCCTGTAAAATTTCTTTACCGGACTGAAATTTCTAAGTTTTAGTTTAATCAATGTCAAACACACAATGTTTCCACCAGTAAGCACTTTTCAAATATACGACGCAGAATAAAACTTCATTATAGTTTCAAAACAATTATAATTTTTAACAGAACAGTATGAAATAAAATATTGTACGTCATTCGTCCGGCAAATCCTTTACAGTATTCGTTTCAAAATTCCAGACTCGGCTCCTTCGTCGCCTCGTCTCGAAACATTTCACTCGTATTGTAAAAGTTGATTTACCGGACTTATAACGTAAATATCTATTACGGTTCCTTAGTTACTTTTATATCTTAGATTTTTTCGGGTATCTTAGATGCTTCGGAGTGTCTTTTGGATGCTTTTGAAGCACGTTACACACCTCACTGTAACCAACGTCACGGGTAGCTCTACTTAGTACAGTACTTTTGACACTGATTAACTCATTTGCTAGACGATTACAATAACCATGTAGTGGTGAGGATCCAGTTTTCGAAAGTGGAATGATGAAATCGAGTTTTTTTTTTCCTAGTCGATCAAGTAGGATCCCCCCCGACATGTTTATTACACATTATTCTGACATGATTTATCGGTATATCCGGAGGGTCGGGATGGGGGAGGGCGCCCTTTAAATCTCCCTGCAAACGGTTTTTCTCGGAAAACTCGGCCGGGCTTGATCGTACAAGAAAAAACATACGTAGCAAAATTGAAGAGCTTGACAGAACTCGTAAGCTCGTTCAAACTTGAACCCGATATGTCAATTGGTTCGCAAAATATCGCGATTTGAATGTTCAAAAAAAAAATTCAATTAATTATTTCTCGGAAGGGAGTGGAGTTGGGGCCTCGATTTTTTATGAATAAAAGGGTAATATCAAGCACTTTGATGGGCCGGAGGGTGGGACAATTAGGAGGGGAGTTATGGGCGGGAAACGAGGGTTATTCAAGCGCTTGTTACGCGTGTTCTAATTAAGATGGCGCAAGCGCGTTTTTTTATTACCTAAAAGATTGCATTGGCAAAAAAATTTTTTCTTTGCAAATGAGCGCTTGGCGCGCAAAATAAAAAATGCCAATTTTTTCACTTGCGTTTTTAGGCATGAAGAAGGAGGGTGGGGGACAAAAAAAAACCGGAACCCAATGCCTCTTTCAGTTCCCGATCGTTCAACGATCGAAAGCAATCAAGATCTTTCAAAATCGCTTCATAATTGAGCGAGGTACGAGAGATCAGCCATTCGAAAATAATTTCCGAGCGCGCGCTCGCGGCCAGTCGTGAGTGTGCCTGGAGTATAGAGAAGGGGAGATGATATGGAGGTCTTTCTCTTCCGCTTGCATTACGTTTCTCAACTTGTAACTCGCGCGGGCGGACAAGATATGGACTCGAGAAAATTACAAAATAACTAAACAAATAGAAAATTTCCTGCCTTTTCCTTTGAGTCTGGCTAGAACCCCCTACCCCTCTCCGTTCTCCCGCTATGCAGCAAAGACTTTGCCGGCCCTTAGCTCCCTTCATAATTGTCGAATCGAGTTCTTGCAGGGCTCAAATTAAAGACAAAAAGTCGTCCAGTGGCAAAAAAACTTTTTCCCCCCACTTCATGCCTAAAAACGCAAGTGAAAAAATTGACATTTATTATTTTGCGCGCCAAGCGCTCATTTGATTTTTTTGCCAATGCAATATTTTAGGTAATAAAGAAACGCGTAGATTGAACCCTGGCTGCTTGCGCTATCTCAATTAGAACACGCGTAACAAGCGCTTGAATAACCCTCGTTTCCCGCCCATAACTCCCCTCCTAATTGTTCCACCCTCCCCCCCCTCCGGCCCATCAAAGTGCTTGATATTACCCTTTTATTCATAAAAAATCGAGGCCCCAACTCCGCTCCCTTCCGAGAAATAATTCATTGAATTTTTTTTTTGCACATTCAAATCGCGATATTTTGCGAACCAATTGACATCGGGTTTAAGTTGGAACGAGCTTACGAGTTCTGTCAAGCTCTTCAATTTTGCTACGTATGTTTTTTTCTTGTATGATCAAACCTGGCCGAGTTTTCCGAGAAAAACCGTTTGCAGGGAGATTTAAAGGGCGCCCTCCTTTTCCCCAACCCTCCGGATATACCGATACATCATGTTAGAATAACGAGGGGATCCTACTTGATCGACTGAGAAAAAAAAACTCGATTTTATCGTTCCACTTTCGAGCCGTTGATTCCGCCGGATCCCCGCCACTAATGGTTATGTGCCAAAACCTACAAATTTATACTGGCATTGGCGCATTCAATGATTATCTTAATTGTCTTATCAAATGTATATATATATATATATATATATATACATACATATCAAGAATTGTTCGTCTTTTTTCCATGCCGCGGTTACAGCACAGCGGTATAGGGACAATATTTTGAATCCATGTGTGGAGCAATTACTTGGCAATGAACTACGTTTTGTATATTTTCAACAGGACGGTGCAACCGCCCATACATCCACCGAAACTATTAACAACTTACGCAATTTTTCGACGACAGATTGATCAATTTTCGAACAGACATTGAATTCCCACCCAGACCACCTTGTTTGACGGTTATGGATTACTTCATTTTTTCTCATTTGAGGAACAAAATTTTTAAAACACCAGTTGAAAATTTAGAACATTTACAAGAAAGGATTATCCAAGAATGTGGTAACATTTCTTTAGAGATGCCGGTAAACGCTTTCCAAAATATGAAGAGAGGTGTGAATTTAGGCTTGGAGCATGGCGGTGGCCAATTTCAGCGATTTCTATAATTTTTATATTTCTTTCTCTATATTTTTATTTTGTTGATATAGTAAACAACAAAAGTAAATTTGTATTTGTTTACTTATTTTAATATTCATCAGTTTTGCATCTTATGTCATAATATGAATTTGACACAATTTTAACCTATATTTGAACCAACCCCTAGGTTTTTCAGTCCAAGGCCTTTTGGATGAAAATAGTTTTTGTTCGCACTATATGGTCAGGCAAAACCTGGTTAAGTCTCAACTTAAAATGGGTGGGAGCAGGGTGCCTAAAAACTTATTAGTTTAATAATTAAAGGTGCTCTGATCAAGTAGTTGGACATTATAAAATAGGAATGATTATGTCTTACACAAAGTTAACTTTATGATAATAAAATACTGCTAAAATTATGTTAAAATATTAAGTACATTATTTTCCTTCTGGTATAATACCTAGCTTGGTTTAATTCAAAATATGCATCATTTCTTCTATCAAAAAATATATCTTTTGTAATTGTGTGCATTTGAACTACTCCACTCCAAAACTCCCCGTTACACGTTTTCAAATTTTTCCGAAATCAGGACTTCATAAGGTTATATTGGAAATAGCTAAATCGACACAAAATACAATACACATTACTTATTGATCCTTTAGGCATAAGAGAAACGTGTCAAACCGTTTTTTACACCAAATAATTACTTAACAACTTACTTCAACGTTTCATGCAATACGGCGATGTTGTTATGGTAAGTATATAGAAACACATTTTTTTTAAATGAAAAATAGGCATTTGATGGCATTTTAAAATTTGGTATTCGGAACTAGTGGTACTTAACTTTAAGGGCAGATCAGTCGACTCAAAATAAGACAAAAATTGCACATAAACGTGGGTCCAGCAAATGCACCCTATGCTAGGCGCATTTAAAGAAAAGTGTTTTATTTAATACTTTTTAACTGTTTTGAACAAGAGGGATGAATCTTGGGTGATAAGTTGCCGCTAAAAAACATTATTATTTGAGGGTAATAGTAATTCAAGAAGGACCAAAATTGGAAATTGTTAAACCTGTGTTGATGTTTTAATTTCGGCTTTCCTCGGAAAAGATTGGATAGATAGATAGATAGATAGAAACGTCTTTATTTTTTAACTCGGCGAAGAGCAGCATTGCTGTTTACTTAACCGAGCATATACAATACAAAAATATATATTTACATATCAATACTTAAAGGAAAAAGAAAGAATAAGTAGTAGTAGTAGTAATAGTAGTACTATAATATGTTATATAATTATAATTATAATTATTATAATAATATAATAAATCAACTAAAGATTTCTTACTCATGCATAAAAAAAAACAGTTATTGCCGGCATTTTAATTAAAATATCAAACTTTTAATATTTACTAAGCAAGTGTACTTTAAACTTATTTTTAAAAGACAGATAACTAATATTTGTAAACTTGTCTCGAATTTCCGAATTAAATAATTTGGGAATCATATGAGAAAAGCAACGTTCGTAAAGGGCTGTACGGTGGCGTGGTATATTAAGTAGGTCATTGTGGCGAGTCTCGCGATTGTGGGTTGTAGAGCGAAATGACAGCTTCTCTCGCAGATATTGAGGAGTCCCGCTTTCGAGCAATCTGTGTAAAAAACAGGCCATATGCAATTTTAGTCTATCCTGAACGTTCAGCCATCCTAAGTCACGCAACTTGTGTGTTACGTGGTCTCTTAACCTAAGGTTGTAAATAAATCGAATACATGCATTTTGAATTCTCTGCAATCTACCCTTAGACTGAAGATCAAGGCATGGACCATAAACGATGTCTGCGTAATTGATATGCGAGAGAACAAGAGATTGGCATAATTGCCTTTTTAAAGACGTGCTCAATATATCCTTATTTTTATATAAATTTCTAAGAGACATGAATGACTTTTGAACTATCTTGCAGACTTGATTTTTAAATCTAATATTGCTGTCTAAAAGAACTCCCAGATTTTTGTATTCCTTTACCGCAGGGATATTTACATTTAATATATTAAGCTTTAAGTTTTCATTCGACCATTCCCTATTTGGTCCAAAGAACATAACCGCTGATTTGTTCGGATTTAATTTTAGACCATTATTAGTAGAGTATTCGTAGACACTACTAAGACATCGGTTCATGCTTTCAGCAGCCGCAGCTGCTTCGCTGGGGGTAAAACTTATACGTAACTGTGTATCATCCGCGTATCTCTGCATGTCGCAGCCTACTACAAAGTTATCCATATCAAAAGTATAAATTAGAAATAGTAATGGCCCTAGAATCGACCCCTGAGGTACTCCCTTACTGATTAATAAGGGTTCAGACAATTCACCGTCAATAAGTACACGTTGTGATCGACCAAAAAGATATTCTTTAAAAAAATGTATCGTGTTATCAGCAAATCCATAATAATGAAGTTTGGCACATAGAAGGCGATGATCTAGAGTGTCGAACGCTTTACTATAGTCTAACAGTACCAAGGCTGATGTCTCTCCGCGATCTGCTGCTTGAATAATATCATCTAAAACCTTGAGTAATACGCCGGCTGTGCTACAGTGTTCTCGAAACCCAGACTGCGAATCGGGCATTAAATGATTAGCCAGTAAGTATTTAATTGTTTGGGTATATATAATTTTTTCAAATACCTTAGACACCACTGATAAGAGACTAATTGGTCTTAAATCAGACACTTTATCGACATGAGGTACCTTAGAAAGGGGCAAAACTATAGCAGTCTTCCACTGCTGAGGAAACACAGAGTTTGTTATACAAAAATTAAAAGTGTGGGTTAGGAATGGGACGATAACGGGACAGCACAGACGAATCATTTCGAGAGATAAACCGTCGGATCCGAACGAGTTAGACTTTAACTGACCGATTGCATGTAAAACGTCTTTATCTTCTACTAATTGTAACGAGAAACTATTTACACTTATAAAGTTAGCTAGATAATTATACAGGGTCCTGCAATAGTGCGTCAGGCTTCCATAGCTCCTATACGAATTTAGTTAGGAATTTCATTCATATGCTAACTTATACTGTATCATACGGGGTACTTCAGGAAAATATTTTTTTATATACAGGGTAGCCCAAAAAAGTGTGGACATAAAAAGTTTTGATTTTTTAAATGGGATACCCCATATTTTTTTGCATATTTAGATTTATGCTATTGTCCTTTATAAATGCCTAAAATTTTGTTTGATTTGCTTTTTTAGTTTAAGAGCAATCAATTAAAAACTAAAAAAAAACATATTTTGCAGTCGTGAAAAAAATATCAAAAAAACAATCTAAAATTAGTTTTTCAACCACGGTATGAAGTGAGTTTAATGACAAGAGGTTTAAAGATACTATGAATCGAATAGTATTTATCTATTTTATACAGGGTGTTCATAATATGGTTTCAAAAATGACACATTTCAAACCTATTTTTCTCAACTTTTCCAAATGGAACACCCTGTATATTATTTCGGTATTTTATATAAAATACACAAGCAATTTTTTTTTGTAGTTGAAGCATATAAGTTATTTCCAGCCGTTTTCGAAATAAATGCAAATTTCATAAATTATGTTGATTAAACAGAGTTTATTTTTAAAATTAAGCGTAGGCGACTAGACTAATATTTAAAAACTACAGTAATTGTTCAAAATGTCTTCCATTTTGTTCTGTGCACAAGCCAACACGCTTTTCAAAAGATCTGTTTACTTCTCTTAACATTTCAGGGGAAATGCTCGCAAACACGTCTCTTATCCTTTGCTGCATATTATTAGCAGTTGTAGGTGGATCTTTGTAAACAATTTGTTTTACGTGTCCCCATAAAAAAAAGTCTAGTTTTGTAAGATCCGGCGATCTAGCTGGCCAGACCGTGGGTCCATTTCTACCGATCCATTGGTTCGGAAAGGTATCATCAAGATAATTTCTTACCTCCCGTGAAAAATGTGCCGGAGCACCATCTTGCTGAAACCACATCCTATTTCTTGTATATTGCGGAACGTTTGCCAATAAACCTGGTAAATCATTGCGTAGAAAGTTTAAATACATGGGTCCATTAAGATGACCTTCAAAGATATGAGGACCTATCATAGTTTCACCAACAATTCCACCCCACACATTTAATGACCACTGATGCTGGTGATCGATTTGTCTCATATATCGCGGATTTTCCGTGGAGTAATAATGAAAGTTATGTCTATTTACACTACCGGTGTTATGGAAGGTTGCTTCGTCGGAAAATAAAACATACTTGAAAAACATTGGATCCGCTTGTATTTTAGTGCTTGCCCAGGCACAAAATTCGGATCGATTTTGAAAATCTCTATCGCTGAGCGCTTGATGCAATTGAATATGATAGGCATGGAATCGATGCTTTTTTAAAATCCGTTGCACAGATCGTTCACTTATACCTGTTGCGTTACCGATTTTATTTTGGCTTACGTGTGGATCTTCTGTGACTGTCAACAACACCGCAAGTTCATTTTCCTCGTTAGTAGCCGTCTTTGTTCTTTCTTCTTTTGTATACACAACATTTCCTGTTTCAACAAATCTTAGTAATAATCTTTTAAAACTTTTTTCTTCCGGGCGCCTTCTCTCTGGATAACGTGACGCATAAATTCTAGTTGCTAACAAGCAATTTTTTTCGCTCTCGCCAAGTACAAAAATCATATCGACCAACTCATCTTTATTAAAATTCATTTTAATTTCTTATAACTTATTCGCCCGATATTACACCTTTTTAAAATGAATTAAAGAACTTGTCAAACTAAGTATAAGAATCCATGTTTTATTTCAAAGCCTACTATGGGCTTTAGGGATAAAACTTACTAATGAACCTTTTTGCTGGTATTTCAATTGAAATGTTAAAAGGAAAGTAAACAGACCTTTTCAAAAACATGTTGGCTTCTGCACAGATCAAAATGGAAGATATTTTAAACATTTGCTATACTTTATAATTATTAGTAGGTGTAGTCGCCTACGCTTAATTTTAAAAATAAACTCTGTTTAATCAACATAATTTATGAAATTTGCATTTATTTCGAAAACGGCTGGAAATAACTTATATGCTTCAACTACAAAAAAAAATTGCTTGTGTATTTTATATAAAATACCGAAATAATATACAGGGTGTTCCATTTGGAAAAGTTGAGAAAAATAGGTTTGAAATGTGTCATTTTTGAAACCATATTATGAACACCCTGTATAAAATAGATAAATACTATTCGATTCATAGTATCTTTAAACCTCTTGTCATTAAACTCACTTCATACCGTGGTTGAAAAACTAATTTTAGATTGTTTTTTTGATATTTTTTTCACGACTGCAAAATATGTTTTTTTTTAGTTTTTAATTGATTGCTCTTAAACTAAAAAAGCAAATCAAACAAAATTTTAGGCATTTATAAAGGACAATAGCATAAATCTAAATATGCAAAAAAATATGGGGTATCCCAATTAAAAAATCAAAACTTTTTATGTCCACACTTTTTTGGGCTACCCTGTATATAAAAAAATATTTTCCTGAAGTACCCCGTATGATACAGTATAAGTTAGCATATGAATGAAATTCCTAACTAAATTCGTATAGGAGCTATGGAAGCCTGACGCACTATTGCAGGACCCTGTATGCGTTTGTTTTTGTTGAGGTTTTGTTTATATAACGTGTAAGTCGTTGTAACATGTTTTCCGGTACAATGTCCAAACTAATTAACAGATTTTACTGTAGAATCTTGGTAAATACTCAGAGTAAGAGCCAATTTACTTTAAAACTTCGCGCCGGTCTTGAAATAGTGATTTTCAGGGAACTGTGTAATGCATATGTTTCCTCCACGCCTCGCCGGCTCGGTCTATTTCGATATTTATATGCTGTAAACGATGCTGTATATTTTTTAAAGCGTTATAAATATATAAATATATAATATAAATGAAAATTTCTTTGTAAAATCGCGTCAATAATGGCCTCTTAAAATATGTATGTGTTGTGTTGGAACACACAGTATAAAGGATCAAAAAATAATGTGTATATTATTATAATTAATTGATTTCTTTTAAATATGACGTAAAAATACATTTTTAAGTACAATAGGAAAATATGGTGACAATAAACCTCTATATTAATTTTATTTCAAGAAGAGAAACGTAAAAATATTCTCATGGAACTTGTAGCTGAAATGAACGACAATGAAGAAAAATATAGTTTAGTTACACTCACTGGTCATAGAGCACTCACTGTGAGTGGGAGTGAGAAAGAACCACCCAATATAAAGTAGCACTGGATAGTGGTGAGCGCGACCACTAAGGCCGGTATTAGACTATGAAACTTATTTGACAAAGATCTTTTATAAAATAATTTGTCTAAAATTCATTGATATTGTTTATTTTACAAAAGGTTATAAGCAAAGACATTATAACTAATAGACCAAATTGTTTACATTTTTATGCGGCAAATCATCATTCCCTCTTTATTATTTATCTCTGTCGCTCAAAATTGGACCTTAGCCGGCTTCATCTAGCTGTCTGTTAGAAATATATAGACAACTTGTCTCACCTTACCAACACGGCTTCTTCAATGGACGCAGCACAGTCAGTAATCTCGCCTGCCTCACCCAGTATGTCGGTTGAGCACTGGATAACCGCCTGCAAGTAGATGTGCTGTATACTGACTTTTCAAAGGCCTTCGATAAAGTGGACCACTCGATATTTTTAAAGAAAATAGATGCTATGGGCTTCAGCGACAACCTTGTTGCCTTTTTCGGCTCTTACCTGAAAGATCGGACACAGTACGTGGAGCTACGTGGCCATCGCTCACCTAAATTCTGTGCCTCAAGCGGAGCGCCTCAAGGCAGTAACCTTGCACCACTTATTTTTTTACTGTTTATAAATGATATAAACAAAAATATCTCGAGTCAAGTGTTGATGTTTGCTGACGACCTTAAAATATTTAGAGTGATCCATGGTGTTGAGGACTGCCATGCGCTCCAGCAGGATTTAACGGCTATCGAACACTGGTGCCTTGAAAACAACTTGCCGCTGAACATTAATAAATGCCATTACATGACCTTCTCAAACAAAGTAAATAATACAACCTTAAATTATGAACTAGGTGGTTCTCCAATTGTAAAACGTTCTTCAATAAAGGATCTTGGCGTTACTTACGACCCAAAACTTTCATTTGCCACCCACATTGACCAGACTTGTACTAATGCTATAAAAGTACTAGGTTTCATAATTAGAAATTGCAGGGAGTTTCAAAATCTACAAGTGCTCAAAACTCTATTCTTTACCTATACTAGATCCAAACTGGAATACGGCTCCCTTATTTGGCACCCTATATACGACCGGTATATTATCCAACTAGAAAATGTCCAAAGGAAGTTTGTCAAATTTTTAGCGTTTAAGAGTGATGGAGTTTTCCCTCCTAGGGGTACCGAGCAACGTATACTGTTACAAAGATTTCAGCTACCATCTTTAATAAACCGCAGAAATTACCTACTAACCGTGTTTCTACTCAAAATACTCAAATCTCAAATTGATTGTCCAGACTTACTGGCGCAAATAAATTTTTATATCCCGCCTCGTCCTACTAGGTCCCCTCCTGTTTTTTTCCTCCCCACCCCCACAACAAATTTTTTAATTAAAACGCCGATATATAGGGCTATGAGTTTATTCAATAACACCTGCCGTAACATTGATGTTCATGAACTATCAACAGCTCAGCTAACGAAAATACTTAAACGAAACCTCTTACCCAGTAATGAGTGAGTC
The DNA here is from genome assembly GCA_963920685.1 of Polydrusus tereticollis. Lineage (NCBI taxonomy): Eukaryota > Metazoa > Arthropoda > Insecta > Coleoptera > Curculionidae > Polydrusus > Polydrusus tereticollis. Next base: position 96,986,676 of record OY987328.1, read on the forward strand.
AAGATATTATATTTAAATTATCATAACATTTTTATACCCACATTGTGTATTATATATTATGTATTACGTATTATGTATTGTTAACTATTGGTAATACTGTCACATTGTCTTGTAAATTGATACCATGTATCTGTTAGACAATTAAAGATTATTATTATTATTATTATTATTATTATTATTAATATTAGGGAAAACTGTTTTTCTACTAGCGTGCGGAAAAACGCATTTTTCGCACATGTTTTAGTGCGGAAAATCCACTTTTCCGCACCGTGCGGCAAAGATTTTTCCGCACTGTTATATTTTGAAATTAAATTTAATTAAATTAAATGCTGTACGATTTGAAGTCACTGTTCATCATATTACCTTTGAAATATCTTAGTTGCTATGGTGTATATAACCAGTTGTTGATTTGTATGTCACTGTCAACAGAATATTATAAATTTAAACTAGTTTATCAGTTTTTCTACTGGAGTTTTGCTGAATTCTTCGGCACGCAAAATGATTTCCGATGAAGAGATGAACGAATTAATATTGTAAAATTTTGTTCATTGTAATAAAAATTTAAAAAAAAACTCCGTTTTTTAAATTATTTTCAATTTGTTTCCTCACGCTAGTAGAAAAACTATTGTTCCTAACACGTGCAGAAACCTATTTTTCCGCACTTAAATGCTTGACACCACTCCGCTACGCGTCGTGCTGTCAACGGCATTTGCGTGCGGAAAAATCGATTTTCTGCACTTGTTAGGAAAATAGCTATTTTAAAAGATTGAGTTAGTAATTGCAGTAACGCCCGAGTTAGTAATTGCAGTAACGTCCAGAACCTAATATACAAAAAAGTTAAGGTGTGCGTATCATATTATGCATTCATGCTTGTTATGTTATGCGGATATTTTATTAAAAACTGTTAAAAACTTAAAAAGTATTAACATTATTGTTATACTGGGTTAGGCATCTGGTTTCATCTATTTATCATAGTGCGCTGTGGAAATAATAATTTGATTTTGACAATTTTAGTGACACATTGCAATTTAATTTGTCATGGACAAATTTCCGATAAATCAACGAATTTATGTCGTAAAACAATTCATATTAACTAAATTAGTTGTGCAAGTGCAAAGAAATTTTCGTCGCGAATTTAATGTGGAAAGCCACGGAAGAATTCCAACACGCCAAACCATAATGAGGTGGGTAAGAGATTTTGAAGTTAGAGGGAATGTTGCATCAAATTTTCGTGGAGGTATACGTACAGTCAGAACACCCGAAAATATTGAACGGGTAAGACAAGCTGTGATAAGAAGTCCGAATCGATCTGCATCAAGGCAGTCACTTGCGTTGCGCATTTCCAACAGCACATTGCGAAGAATTCTGCATTCTGATTTGCACTTCCACCCATACAAAATCCAAGTTGCTCATAAGTTAAAAGAAGCAGACAAACCAGTTCGTATTGCTTTCTGTAGACAATTTTTACAAATTTTAGAAAATGATGAAAACCTGTTAAATTTCTTGATGATGTCAGACGAAGCGCACTTCCATTTAAGCGGATATGTGAATAAGCAAAATTATCGTTATTGGTCCGACGTAAATCCGCAATAGCTTCATGAACGACCCCTCCATGATGAAAAAGTCACCGTATGGTGTGGTGTTTCAATTTTTGGTATCATAGGGCTATATTTTTTTGAAGAAAACAACAGAACTGTTACAATAAATGCCGAACGTTACGTTAACATGTTATGGGTATTTTTACGGCCCGAACTGCGAAGACTAGGACAAAATCATATTTGGTTCCAACAAGATGGGGCTACCGCACATACAGCACGACAAACTCGAATTTTGTTGCAAGAAATGTTCCCCGGTCGCTTGATATCAAAATTTGGTGACATAACGTGGCCAGCTAATTCCCCCGATTTGACGGCTCCTGATTTTCTCCTCTGGGGATATCTAAAGGAAAAGGTTTATGAAAGGCGTCCCAATACCATCCAAGAACTTAAAATACGTATTTTGGAAGAAATAAATAATATTGGAGCGGAATTGTTGGAACGAGTTATGCAAAATTTTATATCCCGATTACAAAAATGTATAGATAGTCAAGGAAGTCATTTAAAGGATGTTATTTTTAAAACATAAATTGCACATATTAATATTGTTATTTTTCATAATTTTGTTTCAATAAAATGTTTTTTGGTCTTATAACAGATTTTTGAAAATAGGTGATACCAAATGCCTAACCCTGTATATCTCAGGCAGTAAGGCAACATTGTAAGACGATTTTACAACCGAAAGATTTTAAGAATGACGATAGCGATTGCGGCGTTGGCAGTCTGTCATAACAGCTAGTTCGTGCTTTTGTGCCCTTTTTGCAGTTTATTGTTTGTCTAAACATTAGTGTAGAAATAAACAATCATGGTTCATGCCTGTGTAGTGTGTAAAAATGTGGATCATTTGAATCCAAGTTTATCATTTCATCGGTAAGTATGGTTAGGTTATTGTTTCATAGAAAGCATTGGTGTAGTGTATGGGTTCGTTTAGTAATGCTGCGGTAGCACCATTTTTATTAAAACTTATGCACAATGAAAAAAGTTCTGTTACACTTACAAACAATTAAGAGTAGATATTGATAAATACTTTATCAATTTTTTAAGGAAATTGCGACGGAATTGTAATTAAAAATGAATGAAAGATGTGCCTTCGCTTCCACAGCGATGAGTGCTGCCGTCATTTCAATGTGTTTGGTAATAAAAAAAAGAACCGGTCGGCTTTGGGTAAGGCCCTGCGTGAGAAAACGTAATTTAAGAGGTATCCGCCATAATCTACTTTGGAAGTTACAATCCTAAGATATTAGAAGTTAGAAAAACTATTTAAGAATGGAGGAGGAAATATTTAAGTTTATGCTTTCAAAGATAGCACCATCTATATCCCGACAGAATACACATTTGAGGAATCTTATCAGCGTTGAGGAACAGGAGAGAGTTATGCCAGTCTGCAGTACAGCAGTCGTATACCTAATGTACCCTTTCATACATAATCCCAGAAACTTGCAAGGCAATATATCTTAACAATTTCGTTGCTGATACGCATCAAACAAACTTGTCTTTCACTATATTGTTTTCAAACTCTAAAACCTTTTATCAAAGATAATCGCATGTTGTTGCTCTTAATAAAACATCTTTTATAAAATAAATATTTTATAAAAGTAGAGAGATTACACTATCAAACAGTTTATAAAATATCTTTTAGTCTAATACCGGCCTAATACCATACACACCAAAAATCAGTGCAGGATTAAAACTCTGTTCAATCCAAGAAGGAAATTCAATTTTGGTTCCCTGCTTTTTTCTCCATGACGCCAAAAAAAAACGAGGAATTTTGGAGGAAGTGTATTTTACTGAAAAAGTTTTAAAAATACCTTAAATATGAGTACGACTGCCCCCCAAACCCCTCGCAGGCAAACTGTTGCTTTTACCCCTGGCGTTCTCTTTGCCTCCCTGGCCCCCCGCTTCTCTTGAATGGGCCACGACTATGCTTAAGCATTGGACCCATTCCTCGGCGTTTTTGCCATCGCTCGGTTTCAAAATTAACGTTTGATTTTCTGTAAATATTTCGAATGCTTTTGGAATGTTTCGAGCTCCCCGAGATACGCGTACGGAACGAATTTGATGAACGTCGATCGACTCGCCACCGCTCTGAAAAAAAAAGTATTAATTAAATTGGGAAATATGCATTGCAATGTTATAGAGGTAACAATATGTCTGTGTGTCGCAGCTGGTTGTTTTTAAAAGAGTTAAGCAAATAGAGAAAACTAGTCTAGCAGAAATTAGTCGAATTAGCATCTACCTAAATATTAGATATTTTCATTCAACAGGTAAACAAAATTATAATTTTAATAAAAACTTACTTTGTAGTATATATGTATGCTCGCGCCATTTAATTGAATCAAAATAAGCGGTGGTGGTGGTCACGAAAACAGAGTACTTTTCACCTTTGGTGGGAAGTAGGAGGTCAGGAGAATAGATTTTAGGATTTAATAATAATAAAAGATGTTGTTTGAGAAACCTGTGTTAAAATAAATTAAATCCAGACATAAAATCTTGTTTTGTCTATGACGTAGAAAAAGTATGCTATAATAATTTTATTTAAAGAATATTATATTCCGCCTAAAAACCGGCAAACATGATGTGACGCTCTCAAGAAACCGTTAAATTTATTTTCTGGTTTCAAATTTATTTATCTCTGGAGTTAATATCAAAAACTGCAATATCCTAAAGTAGATCTATTTAAAAATAACAGCTTTGTGGCGAACCGAAAAATACGTTTCTAAAGAAACAATAAGATTATTAGAGCCTTTGTGAAGTGCCGAGGCACCGCAGTGACAACGGTATCTTCTATAATTCGCCCTTCTTCTAAATTTCTCTCTCTTCCAAGTCGGGCATTGCCTATAACTTCTATTAGTCATTGGGACCTTTGTTGGCCAAACTTCAAATAAGGAAATGGAGTTGAGCGAAGCCCTGGATCGTTTAAAAAGGGGGTATGAGCGTCTTTTTGGACTTATTCTTCTCTCAGCTTAAATAAACGCTGGATTTGTCGAGGCATATAATTCGCTCTATTTTCTGATTGGCTGTATATAAACATGGCGATGATAGTCACGACAACGAACTATATGGGGTACATTTTTCACGACTTTTAATTGGTCCCCCACGGTGTGCCGAAAAAGGTAGGTTGGCGACGTCAACGCATCGGTGACGGTCAGGCTTCTCTCACAAGATCTGGTAAGGAAAGGTACGGGCCTTCCTGCGGGTTTTCGAGGCGACATTGTCGCAGTTAATATGTGTTGTTCTTCAGTATAAGAATATTACCTTCTCTCGCAACTACTTAAAAAAGATAGTAAATTCTTTTTTCGGTCGATTTACGACAATTCTGTAAAAGTGTTCTGAAGTGCAGTTCAATGCATAGTTAATTTTTGTTAAACGGGGTTTCAATTGAATCTATGCAATATAAACGAACCAGTTGTGGCTGATACAGTGATAATTGACGGCGAGACAGAAAGCTCTTGTCCGTTCAGATGTTTGTTTAGAAATTAGTTTATGTGGAAGATAAATTACAGCAACTGAAGAAAATATGAATGTATTTTATTGGGGTTTGCTGTCGGATAACCATTGCTATAACTTAAACTAAACATAAAAAAAATGGTAATAAGTAATAGTAAATTTCAAAATGAATTCCATCCAGGTAATATTAATGTACAAAATAGGCAGTAGTATTATAGAAAGTATGGAAAAAATTAAATGTCTTGGCTTAGAGCCTGGTCCATGTAATTAGCATAATATTCAGACAAATATAAGTCGTGTGAGCCATTACTACGACTAAGCCACTAAAACTACGAAGCATAGAATGGAGGCTAATTATATGTTTACTTTAATATGAGCGACAGTCGATAAGTAGGGAGAAGAAATCATTTTGTAATGTAGTAGGGATTACTAACTAGATTATAAAGCAGGTCTTTTTGTGATTTTATTTACAACTCCATATAGAAAATTGATATTTTTGCAGTCTAGTCTAAGTTATCAATATCTCATTTGGTTTGGAAGATACAGAGTAAACCTTTTTTGTTTTAAGGTACGTTCCAAAAAAAGTTTTTAGAGTTATACAAAGAGCATCCAGCCCTCTGGAAAATGAAATGAAAAGAGTATAACAAAAAAAATGTGGGTTAGGCATTAATTAAAATCTGTAGATATGAACCGAGATTGGATCAGTAAAATAATAGTCATTAGGGCATCCTATTACTCCGGCTTCAGTAAGCTGAAAAATGACCAAATGTTGCATAAATACGAAAAACATAAGGATTGTTTTCTCTTAGTTTTAAATATTTGGAAGATTGGATGCGATTTTATTCTCAGTTTCATTTAGGCATTATTTAAACAGGATTTAAAAAGAATGATATCAATTAGGTTTTAGCGGAATGTATTTTATTTCAAACTTTTTTCTTTTAGTACTTTTAGTAAGATTTTAACAGAGCTACATTTTTCGCACTATTCCTGTTTTGAAATATAAAATTAACGCTATGGAGGATCAAAGACTGGCTAGATATTAAGGTATTCACCGATAATATTAAATAGTTGTATTTTAAAATGTTGGTTGAAACCTTTAAATTACAAATAAAGTATTAAATGGCAAGAAACTATAACTAAAAGTAAAACAAAGCAGTCCTCCTCCACAGTTTATTAAAATGATGATAGATGAAAATGTTCCCTACATGTTTCGAGCGCTTAAGCACTCATCCTCAGGGGATACTAACATCGAGTTTTGTAGACAAAACGTTGTCTCAAATTAATGAGTACAACTCATAGTAGCTTGAAAGTTGAAGACTTGGTATGTGAGATGTTTAATTATCTTAAGAAATTAATGAAGTTCTAGTTAAATGTGAGATTAAGATGTGAGAAAAAACATTGTGAATGGATAATGGAACAGTTTAAAATTTATGAAGGAGAAGAAAAATTATTTTTTATAAATTATAGTTTTGTGTTTAAAATTAAATTTATATTCATACAAGTATAAAGTTAACTAATGTGGTAGTATGGGGCTATGCCCCATATTTTGAAGAAGTTATAGAGAATAATCATTTTTTAATTATGATTATTAAAATAAATTATATTTTAGAAAAGAAGAACAGGTTGTACCTTTTTAGATTAATAAAAATTCTAAAACTTTCTAAAATATAATTTATTTTAATATTCATAATTAAAAAATGATTATTCTCTATAACTTCTTCAAAATATGGGGCATAGCCCCATACTACCACATTAGTTAACTTTATACTTGTATTAATATAAATTTAATTTTAAACACACAACTATAATTTATAAAAAATAATTTTTCTTCTCCTTCATAAATTTTAAACTGTTCCATTATCCACTCACAATGTTTTTTCTCACATCTTAATCTCACATTTAACTAGAACTTCATTCATTTCTTAAGATAATTAAACATCTCACATACCAAGTCTTCAACTTTCAAGCTACTATGAGTTGTACTCATTAATTTGAGACAACGTTTTTTCTACAAAACTCGATGTTAGTATCCCCTGAGGATGAGTGCTTAAGCGCTCGAAACATGTAGGGAACATTTTCATCTATCATCATTTTAATAAACTGTGGAGGAGGACTGCTTTGTTTTATTTATATTACATCAACTCCACTAAAAGTATGGACTATTTCTTCAACTTATAACTAAAAGGTTTTTAACGGAACGTAAGTTAATCCGACTAATTTATGCCTATGGTCCTACTTGACTAGTTTTCTCGGTATTATGTCAAAAAAACCACGAATTTTTTTCGACAACTTTTACCTATAAAAAGTACTTACAGAACCTTTACAAGATAAATGTGCCCCGGATAAGGTAAAGTATCTCGTTCTCCATCTCCTAAATAGCCGCCATTTTCCTTTCTTTTCTTTTAACTGCCCTTCGATAACTGGTTGAGTATCACCTTGGGAAATATATAGTAATAGTAATTATTCCAAAATGTATGCATTTTACAATCCGCCTAAACCCTAACTGTGTATAAAGTACTATTTAAACCCGAATATATGGTTTAAACTAGATATTATGACCACTTTGCTGAATTATTGGGTAAAAATAGATTTTTTGAACGACATTCGCGGTGTTTCATAAATACGGTACGTAACTTAAGGGGGTAATTCCTCATAATATTCTAAGAGAAGAATTCATATGAACATGTGTCCGGAGTTGTCCCGTTTTTGATATACAGGGTGTTAAAGTTTAAAAAAAAAATCGCTTCTTTATCATTTTTTTAAATATCCTTTCTCCGATTTTATTGAAACTTGGTACCGTTATTCATAATAATAAGGGGCTTAATTAGCCCTAACTAGATTAAATTTATTAAGTCCAGTGGCATCGCAGGGAGCATCTTCAAGAATATTATTGAGAAAAAAATTTTGATATTTTTTTTCGGATTTACCAACTAATAATACTTTTTTGTTTCCTGCATTGTTTTCGTATCTTGAATAAAAACCACTTTATTGCATATACAAAAAAAAATACCTATGTATTTCAAAGTCAATTAAAACATTTAAATTAAAAATAAAATTATTTTTTTAAATAATGATATAAAAAAAATGCAAAAGTTAATCAAAGCAAATGTTGAAAATGGTCACCTTCTGATAAAACGCACGATTACAATCGTCTCACCATTGAATCTCACAAACGTTTAAGAATGCCTGCATTAATAATTCGTATATTATTGCAACTTTCAATAATTCGAATTCTTAAGTCGTTTTTATCTAAAGTCTGTGCGTTTTAAGAAGTCCGCTAAGCCATAAAACCTCTTGAGCATTATGTCGGTGGCTCTCAAACAATAAATTATATTGAAGGTAATTTTGGATGTTGATGAATTACATTTTCTAAATAAAATAATTTAAAGTAAATAAAAAATTAGTTTAGGTAAAGAAAAATAATAATTTTTTAGCTTTTGTAGTATTCAGACAAATTAGTATTACGAATTCTTTTTTATAAAGTTTTGGTTCTAAAAAGAACCGATTTTGTAGTCTTGCGACAGAACGTACCTACTTGTAGATAGGTACTACTAAAAGTAGTCTTCCTCTGCATTTGAAATTTCACCCATGCTTTCAGACTCATCAGAATCAACATCTTGCACGGGTACTTAAATAACAATGCTTTGAGTCATCCTGCCAAGACGTTTTTGTTGAAGTTCCGTTTGCAAATACCCATGTTTCGTCAAGAAAAACAACTTGTCTTGACAATTCCGATTTTTTGTTGTTTAAATAATCCCTTAAAAATTGCCATCTTTTCGAAACAACATTGGACATCTCGCAAAGCAGTTTTCTGTTGTTCGTTTTTTTATATTTGAAACCCATATGTTTTCAGATGATGGACAAACTGTTAGTTCCAATATCGCAAACTTTTTTCTGCTTTATCTTTTCAAGAATAGCTTTGAGGGTAACATATTCCTTGGCTTTATACATATCATAAACAATATTCCTAATAGAGAGTTTTATCCCTTGGGATAAATCCAAGGTTTTTTGAATGGAGTCGAACCCTTTTATATGGTCCGTCCAAATCCTCTTCACTCTTTTTTCGAAGTCTTCTTAAGGTCTTCTCTGAAATGCCGCAAGCATCAGACGTTCGTTTTTGCACTGCCAAAACAGACTCTAACGGGCCCGAGTTATCTTTTTCTAAAGTAAAATAACGTTCCACTTGTAATACCAAACGGCGTTCACCTGGAGATAAATGCCTTCTAGGCGATGTGCCACCTTGCTGAACATTTTCCATAACTTTGCTTAATAACTGATTTTAATTCACACACAATGAGAAACAAACTAAAAGTGAAAAGCACAACTACTTATTTAAAATAAAGTAGAACATACCATCCCGCACTTCAGCAAATTTTAATTATTTCTTGGAAAATAGTAATTATTATGAAGATTTAATTATAATAATCCCAAAATAATGTCATTATCGGAAAAGTATATACCTGACAAAATCTTTAACATATTTAACCATCCCGCACTTGAGCAAATTTTAATTGGTTCTTGGAAAATAGCGATTATTATATAGATTTGACTATAATAATAGCAAAATAATTTAATTATCTATTTAATTATTATTTATGCTCAACGCGTAATTCTAAGATAATTTTGTTTTGAAACCTCTGATTTCGCCCAGTAATAGAATACAGTAAACCAGTGGGATGTTCGGTGTGATCAAGTATAGCGAAGGTGCGAAGATATTGTAACTTAACCGACTTACTGTTTTAAAAGCGATAACATCCCTTGGTGATTTAATCCGATATCGGACTTCTTAAAACGCACAGACTTTAGTACAGGCGTCTTGTATACAAGAGACTTTAGGTGACTCCATAAATAACAGTCTAAAGGATTCAAGTCGCGACTGCAAGCTAGCCAACCTTGGAGACCTGAGCGTCCAATCCAGCAATTAGGAAAGGTTGTCAAGGTATTGACGAGCAACTAGGTTAAAATGAGCTGCTGGGGCGCTGTCGTGCATGAACCACATTTTAGTTCTTATTTGTAGAGGTACGTCTTCTAACAGAAAGTCAAGTTGTTCATATAGAAACTGCGTATAGGAGTTTTCATTCAATCGAGGTGGTAAAAGGTATGGTTCAATAAGATAGTCGCTAATGATCCCTCCCATATATTCACTGAAAACGACCTTCTTTAATTTTATGAGGATTATCGTTCGCCCAAAAATGTTCGTTATGAAAATTCATAATGGCTTCTCTTGAAAAAAATAAGGCCTCATCAGTAAATAAAATGTCCGGTAAAAAATTGTTGTTATGTGCTACTGTATGCAGCAACCACCTAATAAAATCAAACCTTGCCTGAAAATCACGGGGAAGCAGAGCTTGCACATGCACACGTTGAATATGGTATGGGTATAGTTGATAAAGATCAGGGTTGGGCAAATTTGGTTTTTATTAAAAAAATCAAGAATCATTGATTTTTTTTATTTTTATTGATTTTATTAAAAATTTAACATTTTTCTCTCTTTTCAAATTAATACAAATTATTTTAATGTCGGTCTAACAATATAGTAGGTCTAAATTCTACCCAAAATATTGTCAGAACGCGCTTCTTGCAAGAAAATTCCTGTGCGCAACTGCTTCCTCAGCATCAGTAGAACGAGTGTTTAGCACTTTTGGCTTTGTTCACTCTGATATTAGAAACAGGATGAGTGTAGAAAAAGGAGGAAAATTAGTATTTTTGTTTAAACTATACAACGAAAACAAAAATACAGAAACATAAAGTTTATATGTACCTACTACTTTTTTATTTCTTAAAACCGCGAGTTCTATATACTGTTGATTTTTGAATCTATTTTTTTTTTTTAATCAAATATCATAAAACAAATAGCAATAAACAATGGCTACACGCCTAATATAATAGACCACATTCTACGCAAGAAAACATATAAAAAAGCAATCGGAATGGTTTATCCAATTATTAAAGATAAATAAAAAAATTACAAATTAATCTCGTATATTGGTGAGGCTAGTGATAAAATAGGTACTTTTTTAGATAACTTAGATTTCAATGTAGCGTACAAAACAAACAATTCTTTGGGTAAATTAATAAAAAATAATAAAACAAAATCGGAAAAAAATAAAAAATCAGGAGTCTACAAACTCATTTGCAAAGATTGCCCTAATTCATACATCGGACAAACAGGTAGAAATTTTGGTAAAAGAATAAAAGAACACCAGTGCAGCTTTATTAAGGGAAAAACCGATTCAAATTAATGCCAACCATTTAATAGAATATAATCACCAATTTAATGAAAATTTCAAAATATTACATACAGAAAAGAAAGGTTTAAAATTAAATTTGCTCGAGTCTTTAGAAATAAACAAACTTAAAAATTCCCAACATTTACTTAATGATCAGATAGACCTTAATAACTCACCCGTATTGAATATGTTTTAAATATTTATACCCACAATAAACCTCATCATTATTTGTTATAATAACACATCTTCAAATTAAGACCGTAATCTGTATACTGTATATATTTAGGAAAACCCATTAATGTAAGATAGTGTTAAGATTTTACAAATAAAAAGGTCCACAAGCCTCTATTGGTTTGCATTTGTTTGATAAAGCTACAATGTCGCTTGCGAAACACGTCACATTAATATATAATCATATTAATAAATACTGGAGTAAAGTATGTTAATAGTATTTTACATTATTTTCTAAAAACATCCTATATATTTTTTTAATATGTTATATTGTTCATTGTTCTGAATTAAAAATAAATAGTTTCATTAAATCATGATTTTTTTTTAAATAAAGTGATTTAAATCATGATTTAAAAAAAAATCAAGTGATTTAAATCACTTGATTTAAATCAGCCTAACCCTGAATTAAAGATGCAAAACCCTCCAAACAGTTGATGCATTTGTTTGACGTTGAACTGCTACCTTCCTGACACTAGTTGAAGGAGCATTTTCTATCTCTGGAAGTATAGCCTCTTCCAACTCAGGCGTGGTTACTGTTGCAGGTCTGCCAGGAGGTTCCGTACTACGTTTAAAATTCCTAGTCTCACTCAATCTTGCATAGAGCTGTCTAAATGTTTTGGCACATGGCAGTACTCTGTTTGGATAACGTTCCTGATAAATTCGCTGAGCTTTTTCAGCATTTCCATTTGCTAAGCCATAATTGAAATGCATCTGGGCCATTACAGCGTTAGCAAAATTATTCATTTTTAACTTGTTATTGACAAAACAGGTAAATTAGATATCAAAACTCACCTTTACCTCATATTTTGATTAACTTTGAAATACATAGGTATTTTTTTTATACATGCAATAAAGTGGTTTTTATTTTTTCTCTCGAAAACGAAGCAAGATATTAAAACAATTCAAGAAACAAAAAAGTTGTATTATTAGTTAGTAAATCCGAAAAAAATATCAAAATTAGAAAAAAGTCAGTGGCGTACATATTTCTTCTCAATAATATTGGTTAAGGTGCTCCCGGGACGCCACTGGACTAAAATCGGGAAAAGGATATTTAAAAAAATTATAAAAAAACGATTATTTTTTAAACCTTTAACCCTGTATATCAAAAAAAATCCGGACATATGTTCACTTCTGAAACACCCTGTATTTGAGGAAATAGTTAGTAAGGAAGAGAAATACTTCTTTAACAAAACAAACAATACCACAGATTAGGAATAAATCTGTGACAATGACAATATTGCTTATTGCATATTGTATTAGGTTGGCACTTGTACTTTTAGCAACTTTTAGGAAATTGGGTTAGAATCGGTTAGATAATTGAGTATGGAAGTTTTCGTGTCCAATGATGTTCTTTATTGAAAGGGTAGATAGTCGGAAGAGGACAATAAAAAAGGGCTAACAAATGCTTGCCAACGTTTCGCTTTAACGGTTTAAAGCATATTCAGGGATTGCATTTAAATAAAGGGGCTAAGCCAATATAGCATTAAAATACATAAAATCTCATTTCTCAGGATGGAAATAAAAGAAAACATTAGGGTGAGTATGATTTTCCAATCCATCCTAATGTTTTTTTTTATTCTCATATTGAAAAATGAGATTTTATGTTTTCTAATGTTAAATCGACTCGTTTTCAAATGTAAGCCCTGAAGAAGCTTTAAATCATTGAAGACAAGATGGATCCGGCTAGTATAAACATGACGTGGTATTTTGTAATAAGTTAAAATAAAAGTATAAAAATCACAGGTACTAACCCAATACAAGGTTACGAAACGTTATACAACACATAAATGCGGATAACAGAATTTTCTAAAAGGGGCATTTTTAAGAAGGTTGATAAACCATTTTCTCATTAATTTACGCAATAAAGGTGTACTTTGTAAATGTCGCGATTTTCGAGATTTTTACATTGGTATCTCGGTTATTATCAACCTTGGGAACTAAGCTAAGTTTGGCCAAATCGCAATATTTTTACCTGAGGAATCTGCAGTTTTACTGTGTATCATTAATTATGGAACACCCTGTATAACTTAGGATAAAAAACACCTCGTATACTTTGAAATTTTTTCGCGTGTCTTTGATTAATTTATTGTATAAATCAAATTTTTAAAAAAAGTAAATTTGACATATAAAATGCAAAAACATGAATTAATCCACAAATAATGGACAAATTCAGGATATTACTGTGAGGTAGTTTTCTTTTATCTTACGTTATTTATTAAGGTTCAAATTATCAATGCCCTATTAACTTTAAGATATCTTCAAGTTATGTGACTGTTATCACTGGCCAAGGTATCCCATCATAAATTTTCAGTTATCAACTAGAAATATGTCCTTGGAATATTAAATATATCTTACAACTACAAGGATTACCTTTTAAAAAACCTATGGCCCTTTCGGGGTGCGCACACAAAAAGCAGCCCCACCTGACCCCGCCAATGGAGTTTAACGGCCCGCTGCCTTCCAACTGATCGGTAGAGCCACCAATGTTAGGAGGACACACTTGGAATACATCGAAATAGCCTGCGTGCCTGAGTTCACTTAAGAGTGCTTCCTGATCCTAAAAAGAGCATATTACGAGGTGATTCCTGATAAATATTACCAGAAGGAAATATATTTCCCTCTTTAATACTAAAGTAAAATAAGAGGTTTAATTTGTTTTAATTGTGTAACTGTATGAAAGTAATTTTTGTTTGCATAGAGTATTGGTCCTTTAGCCGCGAGTGGTATGATAATAAGTGAGAGTATAATATAATAGAAAATATAAATGTTTCAAAATTCGACAACAAAATTGTCATCGCATTCTTCCTATTATAGTCATTTAAGGTAACAACACTGTTTTTGACAGGGTTTCGCCTTGGCCGCACATAGACACTATCACCCACAGTATAAGGTTGGTTCGTTTTATTCTTGCTAGACCATTTAAACACAACTTATTTTGCTATGTCTTTTTATTCTTCCACTATTGACCTTACAATATTACAGTATTTACATTGTTAAACACGAATACATCATCTTAACAACCTTAAAGCACTGAACCGAGATACGATTAGTTACAGCCTCATTGCCGTCTGAATATCATAAGGATTATTATTTGAAAGACATGTTCTGTATAGAACGGAATATTTCACGTATTTACACGAACTGCAAAACACTGCAAGGAAACTACACTGAGCGAAATATCGAGTTGATATAACTGAAATATGAGTTATCCTAGAACGACGCGTGTTGCTAATAGGGGACAGCTCAGACCTCTCTCTGAATTACGACTAAATCGAAGAAATTCCATCAAATCACTGTTCATGAGTTATAATGGCCCTGAAGATGGGGTGTTTTAGCTAGCTAGCTTAGCTAATCGTAACTGGGTTTGAAGAACACGTGCGACGTGGGCTGCAGCAATTCATTGTTTAAGCTGCCAGAGACCAATATGGGAATTGTGATGCGTTACTACTCGGGGTAGATTAATTCATGATTCGAGCTATCAAAACTGGACCTTTCAGTTGTTCTAGCTTACTTAACGACTATAGATTTAATCTGTCCTAAAGTTGGAGTATCCTCATTTTCACGCACCTGCATGAGAACAAACTCTGAACAAAAATAAAAAAGATCCCTCCGATCAACGATTGCGCGGATAGCAAGTCCAGTTATGTAGTCCATGACGACGCGACGTGCACGAGGTACTAATAGTAATGGGATGAAGTTACCGCGCCAAATGGGCACGAGCGCGAATTTGGAACTTTCCGTGATCTTTCGATCGGTAATTTACCCTCGATACGGGTTTTTAGAGCACTCTTTATGACTTATTATAACTCAAAATAATTTACACATGGTAATGAGTTAAAATAATGCACGTCTGGGTCAAAACGGCACTTTAAAATCAGTTAGTAAGTTTTCCCAATCCAAAAACTGAGTTCAGGCAACTTATAAAATGGTTACAAATTGAAGTATTGTGGAAATCCCAAATGTGTTTAAAATGTTGATATTTCTGTGTTGAGGCGAACCAAAAGAAGCTGAGTTATTGTAGCGTTTTTAAATAATTTGTGATAATTCGTAGGCTCAGTTTGAATAACAGAAACGTGCGTTAAAGTAGCTCTAATTCTGCAATCCAGGACATCCGTAAATCCATTTTTGTCAGTGTAAGTTAAAAATTATCAATTTACTCGTAATTTCCCTCCAAACCCCACACAGCTCCCTGACATGTCTCAAATCCATAATCACAGTGAAAGGGAGTATTTTTAACTGTATTCAGCGCGTGTTCTTGTGGCAAATTTCGCGTCGTTCGTACACTGTTTAAACAAAGCGATAAGATCGTGTACTTTCTCTTTGCTTAACAAAGGATGATGTGGATAATTTGACATAGGTACAGGTTAAAATTAACTTTAAGGCCCAGATTATGAATGCCCAGTATAGTGTATACAAAGTCAATTGAAATAAGTCAAAGTCCTTACATAAAAAAGAAAAATACTGTGGACATATTGAACAAATAAATACCGTCAATACGATAATAAAAAAAAAACTATCTTAGCTAAACTAATCCAAAGAAACATTGATAAGGTTGAAAAACCTACAAATTGCCGCAAGTTGCTAAAAACTATAAAAAATACTCAAACTTAAAGAGTGTGAAATAAAAACACAAAATTTGGACGTTTACAAAGTTAAAATAAAACAAGTTAATATCAGTTTAAAAACAGCCACATAAAAGACACACCTTGCGCTGACGCACCGAACTCGACGACATTGTATGGCTCAATCTCCTAAATAAATTGCAAAACGCTCTTCTTAAACGACTTCACGCTCGCTAGCTGTTTTAGTTCTGTATCTGTATACAGAAATGTTATAATCACACGACCTGGTAGCATGATTATGATCTGACAAATAATTATTTACACGCTCATACACGTGCATACCAGCAAGAAAAAATAGTAGACCATGCCGCTTGAAAGCCCCTGTACATGAGTTTAATCTACTCATGCCGAAAATAATTCTTATTGCTCTCTTTTAAATAATAAAGATTCGATTAGGATTGAAGAAAAGTTAAATTGGCGAAACGTGAAATTAGCACGTTTTTAAGAAATTTGGGAAAAACTAAAAAAAAAAATAAATCTTTGACGCCCTCTACCGGCCAAACGAAGTTATTTCGGATATAACTACACTTGGTTTAAATCGACCTATTTTGAAGTCAGGAGTCGGCAATCAAACGTTATACACGCATTTTCCGGACACCCTGTATATTTGTTGTGCCTACTAAGAAGGACATACCGGGTGATAGGAAATCCCATGTAAATTTTGAGGTGGCTCCCCTGTACATTTTAGAGAGAGGCCGATATAATAAACCCATGTGACGAGTTTGAATAAATTTTAATAAGCGAATCCTAACTTATTCATTTAAATGTGCTGGCAAAATTACGAAATTTCGCGGCCACGGCCACGGTGGCGGTGGCGGCCAATCTAAACACATAGAAATAAATGAATGAAATCATACCAGCGCGGGCAGGTCTAGATCAAGCGGCTTAGGGCAGCGTTTTGATATGCGGTGACGGTCCAATACAACGTGTCAACTTTGACTGCGAGAAGTGACAGTAATAATGGCAAATAATATAATAGAATTATCAATAGAAAATGTTAAATTATATCCCATACTTTTGATTTAAGTCATCCAAATTATAAAAATATGAGGACTAAAAACAAAGTATGGGACAAAGAACTAATAGTAACAAAATCTCGATCTTCTTCCACACCGTCTATCATAATAACAATTAATAGAAACAAAAATGAAACCTGGACGTTTAAAAATATATTTTCGTATATATAAAATCTGTAAACGGCAACTACCTTACAGCTCCACTCACCGCTTTGGTGTGAATACTCCCGACCGCTAATATGATCGCCACACCCCACCGCTACCGTGGCCGCATCGGTGTGTGTAAGCCTTAATACAGCAAACACCAGCAAATAACTTCTACGACGCGATTGTCAAAAATTGACGTAAAGCTGGACATAACGAATAAAGATTATTTCACATTAAAAACACATTTTCGTTTAACCAATCCGGCAATCACACATCCACAATAAAAGACACCGATACATTTTTCTTACTAAGCCTTTAATTTAACATAACATACCTAAGACTACGGATTTTCACAAAAACATTAATTAATTAAATGTTCAAACAACATAACAACATAAATTAACAGCTAAACAATATCCTAACCGCTCAAAAAATTCATTCCTAACATTACCGAGTTGATATTGAGAAATTCCGGCACTTTCTAATGAAATACAGTTTTTTAGCTGGTCTAGATTTTCAAATTTTACATCTGAATGTACATTCATCAGTAAAACAAATATTTCTCAAAATATCCCTATTATTATTTGCCCTTTCTTATTACCTGAAAACAGAAAACCATTATCCGTTCTTCATTGCCTTGCCGTAGCTCTTGATGTTTTTCATACTTGTAAGGAAAATATGTATGTTCTTTTAAAGTGCACAACACTGTGGTTTGATGTTTTCCTACAACTTACCCAAGAATCCTCGTGCTAATCATTTTATTTTCCACATGCAGTAAAATATCAAGATCTCTATTATCCCTTTCTTCAGCTCTATTGACATTCTGAGTTGAGCATTTACAGTTATTTATTACAGTAGCTTTGGACTCAAATTTACTAATGATAAGTTTAAGGTAACGCCGGGTAATATTGACATATCTTTAGAATTATTTTTTTTGCTTTATTAATATTAATATCAGAAATTTGAAAACCTGGGTGTAATTAAGTTACTATGTTGGTAACTCATAGTGAGTAGCAATTTCGTGTTTAGCTTGAAACCTTGGATCTTAAAAATTATTTTTAAAAACTATGCAAATGTCAATGTTACCCTCCTATGTTGGTAAGATTGACACCCCTTATAAACTGCTTTATAAAACTATATTTGCTAATGGTGTGGTATCATTGACATAAAATAAGTTAATTAAACATTGTTTTTTTTTTTATTTGAACAGAAATGTGGGTTATATTGTTAAAAATAGAAATGACAGAATAAAAAACATAAATCAAAACTACAAAATAATCGTAGCTTTGCCATTACCAGAAGCAAAGTTTGTGGTAAATATGTGCATTCCTCGACGAATGGTAGGTTGTGGCAAAATCCTCACTATGTCTTTGAGCAAAACTGTGGCCTCGTCAGGAAGATTTGGATAAACGAAATGCTTTTCTTTCCGTCTCAAAAATGCCACTGTTACTTCCTGATTCTTGGAAACAAATTCTTTTATTTTTCCAATGTAATGATAGACGTCAGTCGACCTCTGTTTTTCAACAGTAAATTTTACAAGAACCCAAGAATTCATGAAAAGCAATTTAAAACAACCTACCTTCTACAAAAAATATTGTATTACACCAGGATGGCTTAGATAAACAAAGATTCTTCTCGGCGTAAATACTATAACCACACTTAGGCAATGTTTAAATGTCCAGCAAAAATTTAGGAATTGACTGTTGCACAATTTCTGTATTCTCACAAGAGGACGACACTATATATTAAATTGTAACATCGCAAAACATGCATTCTTTTATAACGTACCAGTGCTGGGCGGGATATTTGAAAATGTGTCAATGTTACCCGGCGTTACCATAATTAATGTAATGGAAGGGGTAGGCTTATCAGGGAATTGAACTGAAAACATTTCAGACACTGCTCTTAAAACTGTTTCCTGTACAATACCACTTAATCATAGTTACTTTTTCCTTAATGGAATAGCTCATATTTAGCTATAATTAAAGCGCCTTCAACAAAAATGTTGTCACTGACGCTACTTTTCGTTTTGTCAATGCCAAATAATAATTTGCTGGTGTTTGCTCTATTACCTAAACTATGAAAATTTCGTAATTTCGCCATCACATTTAATTGAATAAGTTAGGATTGGCTTTTTAAAATTTATTCAAACTAGGAACATTGGTTTATTATATCGGCCTCTTCATAAAATTATAACACAATTTTTCTCTAAAATGTACAGGGAAGCCAATATTTAGCCACCTCAATATTTACATGGGATTTCCTATTTTGCCCGGTATATTATTTTTACACAAAACTTGACATACGCTCTTTTAAATTTTGGAGTATGGATTAAGCGAAAATGTAAAGTAAAAATGATTTTTTTAGTAGCATCACTATATAAACTTACTTTCGAACAAGGGAATGCACTTGTAACCAAAGTCAAAAAAGTTTTATTTTCAGCCTTTAGGATATCCCAGCAATGTTTTAAACTGGCCACTTGTGCATCTCTTGAACTTAGAGCATGGGAATGCCTAGCCTAAAAAACATCTAAAGTATAAATAACTAATTCCATCTTATCTTGATAAAACCAATATAAATTAGCTCTAATAACCTAATCACCCTTTTTATAAAGCGACAATGAGGTTATTTTTTGCTATGAAAAAATTGCACATTTACCTGAAGTGAAATGAACATCAAATGGATCCAAATCCTGGGATTTCTAGTTCTCATAGTAAAATAGGTTTTTGAGTACAAACAATGTTGCCCTCTAGCTTGACATGCAAAATGTAATTTGGCCGATTTTTTCTGTCTTTTTTCCTCTATAGTGCACTTCGCAGGCGATGGTATCCTGAGAGATACTTTTTCCATATATAATTTAATCTTATCTAGATGTTTTTCACAAAAATGCTAAAAATTATAAATGGATTTTATTATGCGTCCCAACAATATTGTTTTTGCCAAGTTTATTACTAATAAAAACTGTAGCGTGAGACTTATTCTTGACTCCCTGTATAAAACTATATTGATAATTTTAATCACTGAACGGAACATTATAATAAAAACTAAAAAATCCAACTAACCAAGAGTACTTATATCAAAATTAGAGTCCAACTGATTTATACATTATTTAGTATTTAATTTAAAGAAGAAAAAAAGAAATCTTATTTTATTTATTTACCTGAATAGTATCTCTCATTGGATACGGTTCAAATACGCTCATTCTTTGATTGGCTATAGAATTTTGATTAATCAAAGTAACACTAGTGTTATTATTATTATTCCGCCTAGAAATGACTGTTGTTGGACCACTAATATTTACATTACCTGAAAAAAAAAACAGTTAACATATTAGACTGGTGTTCGGAATTTTTGAAGTTTAAGTATTCAAATACTCACTTTATTTATTATTCAAATAATTCAATATTCAAATATCATTTATGAGTATTTAAATATTCTGTTTCGCATATTCAAATATGTGATTTCTAGTATTTGAATATTAGAAATCGAATATTTGAATATTGAATAAATTGAATATAATATTATTATATGTATTTGAATACTTGTAGTGATATTCAAACATCGAATAATTTTATTATTTGACTTTTAATACCTTTAATTTAAATTTTAGATTTAGTTTCCACGTATTTAAAAAATTAAAACTTTCAAGTATAGGCACTAACTATATGTATATAATATACCTATACAGTATGTTATATAATAAAAAAATTTAAAGGCTGGTGCAGGTAACATTAAATAATTTTAAAGTAAATACATTTGATAATTAAATACTTGAATATTGAAACATTTAAACATGCAATTAATCGAATATTCAAATATTTGAATACTCGAATAATTGAGCACATGAATAACTTTAAAGAAAAATATTCAGTATTTGAGTATTTGCTTATTCGAATAGTCAAATTATTCGAGTTTGATTCCTAGCACCATATTAGACATATTTATTATTGTCATTTTTACACGTTTCCAGTCCCATTGAGGTATCGTCATAATTTTCAATAGGATCATATAACTTTTTTGTTTAAAATTTAAATCTTCAAACCCAACAGCAATATCTTCAATACGTCAAATTTTGATTTAAATGGAAGTAAAATCATTGGTTGAGATAAGAATGTGCAAAACCATTTCTGAACTAGCCCAAAAAAATTAACAACTATTAAGTGTTAGACAGTCCATATTTGTAAATACCATGATCTTCATCTATAAAGCTAAACTTTAACATTTACTGATAAACACACGATCGGTGACTGATGTACATGATTACCCTACAAGGAGTACAGACAATTTTTATGTGAGCACGGTATCCACCAACTACAGTCAAAATGATATTTTTCATAATGGCTCGACTAAGTACAACAATCTGCCCTCAGAAATTAGAGAGCCAAGAAACACTGCAATGTTCAGAAATAAATGTTAATTAGTATAAGTGTAATACTTTTATGAGCTAATTCATAGTACTTACCTATTAGTAAATGTTATATATATTTTTTTTATGTGTAAAGTGTTAGCTTTGCCTATTAATAAAGATATTTATTTATAACTAGCCTGTCAAAAATGTTAATATACAAATAAGGAAAATACGATGGTATATGCATTGAGAAACCTAATCACAATAAAAATACAAGATTAATTTAATATTCATGTTTTGTTTAGTCTATACGTCACATGTAGTGAAACGCTAGCCGCACAGTAGTCGGAATCGCGAAAAAGCTAGCCAAAAGTAAAAAATATAAGGCGTCGTTTGTAGTAATAAGAATTCATTAGGAGGGGGGCCTAGCCAGACCTAGCGCATAGCTTAACAACAAATGAATCAAAAGCCAAGTTCTGCTTCTTTGTAACAGTCCGAACATACCACGCTGGAGTAGCCAGTGGCCAGCGCTGCCTTTCTCTACACCTAAAATTGCGCCGTATTCATATGGCAATAACTTGTCCATGCGGAAACTCTACAAGAGACTGTGTGCGAGATCTTGGACTATGTTTGGGAACTAATTCATAACGAATTAAAAAAGCACAAGTATGCAGGTCCGTTCCTGGCAAGCGTGCAGCACGTGCATGCACGCAGACGCAAAATTTTACGGGCGCAAAATTGACGGTCATTCAGTATTCTTTATTACAAATTAAAAAAATAAAAAAATTATTTATTATTTTATCATTTCAATATGTCTAAAAATTTTACCAAGCGTTTGCCTTAATAATAGCACAAATGTGTTCTCTCCGTAGTTTCCTTGTTGGACACTACATGCCCCGACTTTTAAATTTATTTGTTCGATTTTAATTTGGCATGATATTTTAGGAAAAATTAATATAGTAAGTAAAATACTACAAGATCTGAATAGAAACTTAAATGACTGCCATAAAGAAATTGAAAATCTAAATCTTTATTTTAACGAAAAACGGTCAGAAAAAAAATTTTGATTTGCTCATCAATAAAGCTAAAGAAGAAGCAGAAAAAAACGATGTAGAGCAGATATTCCCAATAGTACGGCAACGAAAAATTAAGCAACAATTCTCATATCTAAGTGAGGATGAATCTGTAGCAGATCCAAAGCAAAAATTTAAAATCGATTTTTATTTTCTAATTTTAGATACAACCATTTAGTCTTCACAAAAGCGGTTGAAGGGTATAAACAAATTTCAAAATTTATTTGGTTTCTTATGTAATTTTGAAAATTTAGAATCTGATTTAATTAAAGAATCATGTGTAAATTTAGATACCGCATTGCAAGTTGAGATAAATGG
Source organism: Polydrusus tereticollis (assembly GCA_963920685.1). NCBI lineage: Eukaryota > Metazoa > Arthropoda > Insecta > Coleoptera > Curculionidae > Polydrusus > Polydrusus tereticollis. Next base: position 97,009,703 of record OY987328.1, read on the forward strand.
AGTAATATCAAAAGACATTGACGGCTTAGATTTACATAATAAAATTTCAACATATAAAATTTTTAATCCTAAAAATACTACTGATTCATCCTTTCCCATAGACATTTTAAATTATATAACTAAAAAAAAATTCTTTTTCCAAATTTATTTATAGTCTTAAGGATATACCTTACATTACCCATTTCAGTAGCTTCAGGTGAAAAAAGTTATTCTAAGTTAAAACTAATAAAGAATTATTTAAGGACATCCATGAGTCAAGAACGCCTATTAGATTTGGCCATTATTTCGATTGAAAATAATATTTCTGAGGCTCTTGATCTTGTTTTGTTCATTACAAAAATAGTATTTTTTCATTTTTGAAACGTTTATTTTTTTATCATTAAAATATTTCTGTAACCTACCATATATGTACTAGGTATAATATTGTTTTGTGTTTTTGTTATTGTTTATTTTATTTAGATTAATTTTATTCTCCTTTAATTTTCTTGTGAATGTACTGCTTTTAGTTCCCACTATTTATTATATTTCATAAACAATCGAGTAAATAATCTTAATGATAATATATTGATTATAAGTACTGTTTATACCTTTTTTTTTTGTTTCTTTAGGGTATATTTTTCTTTTGATATACTTACCAAATATTTTTTGTGATTTTGTTTGTTTTGGTAATTTAATAAATATTTTTTCTAATTATTTTTTATCAGTTTCCTTACATTTCAAATCATTGCCAGTTTTTCGAAAAATATATTTAAAAAAAATAGGACCATTTTTTTTAACTAGGGGCGCACCAAAGAAACCTGCACGTAGGCGCCAGACACCCCGGGAACGGGCCTGCAAGTATGTACCCTATAAGTATAGACAGACCAACACAGTCTTTAATGCAGAGTGACCAAAAGAGACGGGTGGGATTTTGTCAGTGGCTTATTAATATGGTTAACGATAATCCAAAAATTCTGCGCCAATGTAGAATTATTGAGAAACACAATGCCGCCGCACAATACCTACGTTGCCGCCTATCTACTTACCGAACTTTTTGGCATCGTTGGTTAGCCACACGTCGACCAATTTTATGGCCTCCGCGTTCACCAGACATTACTCTTCTCGATTTTCATTTTTGGGAATTAAAAAAAATTGAGGTTCATAAGAAACATTACAATAATGTTGATGAACTACAAGAATCTATTAGTAATAGTATCAATAACATCGATGAGCGAACCGTTTTGAAACACAGTAAGGGATTAAAAATATCAATAAGTAATTAATATTGAATACACTCCTTCTTTCATTTATTAAGGGTTACAAAACATTATGAAAGCAGACAGTAAAAACTTATGCGGTGGATATAAATCAACATCTGGGTGCTCGAATCCCTGATGTCAGATTAAATATTGAAAATTAAGAAAAGATATAATTAGGTTTAAAAGTCAGTTAAAGCAGAAGTAATTGTTAGAACGTCTATGTTGATCCACCACGTGAATTAAACTTGTCGTAATTTTGTATTTTCGTCTTTAAGTGAATTAGTTTACTTTTAAGATGGAGAATGAAAACATCGTCCGTGGGCTTCAGCCCACCATTTCCAGATAGAAGGTAAGCTCCAATCACAATAATTTACATTTCCGTGTATTTTATCTACCATTTATCTCTTAGTTAGTTTAGATATATATCTCAGAAACGACTAAGAATGGGTAACTTTTCAATTAAATATGTAGGTTCAAATCTTAAATAGTACACAATCCCATTGAAAATTCTTCCACACCTCTCATGAGGATGAAAGGACATAAAATGTAAAAACTACGTCAAAATATGTACCCCTCCCCATCAATTATGTACCCTTGATTATGGCAGCCCAAACCCTTATTGAGATATCGCATTGTAACACTTTAAAAACCTCACTCTGTATAAAATATATTCTGCTAAAACTCACCATAAATCCATATGAATGCATTAAAAATATACGTAACCTTTATAAAAACATAATAATACCGGATGGTGGACCGTCAACTGGCCATAGGAAATCTCATGTCAATTTCATTTATTTACGGAATACTCCATTTAGTTTATAACAGATTTCTATATATTTAATATATATAACAAACAAAAAATATGACTAAATACACATAGAAGTGAACACAGTAAATTAAATTGATGGTGTTTTAATGGAGTGAATAGCCTTCACAAAACTGGATTGACCAACGAAGGGATCCAGTTTGTAACAATTAAACAATCTACACACTCGTGTTAGTAAGCCATTCATTCCATATTCGAAGAATGAAATCCGACATGTAGGAACTTTGTATTCTATAAATTGTAGTAAACGGGATGCATCCAAGCAATTCTGGGTAATCGGTCCGCCCGTTTAACAACATATACAGAAACATTAATTAAACATATTAATTTAACATCAAAGCGATGGCGCCAGCTCGTTCGATGGTTTGGTTTGACGTTTCATGCAAAACTAATCTTAATTTTCGTGGTTCCGTGTTGCTGTGGGTCTATTTTTCAACAAAAACTCCAGATCTTTTCATAAATAGCATAAAAAACTGTTCTATTAAGAGAAACAAAAGTGCACATACATATCTCTGTCCATTGTGAAAAATGCCGAAGCATTTGAATAGACGGTGCAAAGAGCTTCTCTAAGAAGCTATTTTCAGGAAGAGCTTAATAACAATGGCCTATTTTTACCCTTAAGAGCAGTACAGAGAAGTGAATTTAAAGAGTATGTTAAGGTCTAGATATTTTATTTCTACTTTACTAATTTTAAACGTGTAGCAGCTGCCCTAAATTTGAATATCTCCACTGTAAGAGCAATTTCAACAACAGTTAAGGAAAATAAATTATTAGAATTACCTTAAAACAAACGTTCTAATCCAAAGAGAGTTGTAAATGTGTGAAGATTGGATATAAGTTCTATCCGTGACACTATTTATCGAATGTTCAAAACAACTAAGTTGTATTATTTAAAAATTATAATATTTTACATTGGCTATTCATAAGCTGTGACTTTTTTTAGAACATCATGTAACTTTAACAACTTTAAGTTGGAAATTGAAAGACAGAGAACTGTTTAATGGTTGTCTTAACTCTTTAAGAAGCCTCTTCAAAAAAATAGGCTTCGGATGGTAAAAAGATGAACCTGATGTGAGGGCTTATGGAACTTTCCATGTAGTTTTCAAACGACTGGTATTTTTCAAAGAATATATTAAAGAAAAAGAAGCATTCTTGTACAATTCGTTTTCTTGGAAGAAACGTCAATTTTTCAGAATGGTACCATTGGTCGATCTTGGGAAGATGAAAATAAAAAAAGTTGATGGTAAAAGGTATTATGCAGTAAACAAATATATAAACTATGGGAAATTTTTGTATAATTATCTTCTATTTATGAAAAAAAAAACTGTAATTCCCTCACTCGGATACTTTGGTTACAAGCTGGCAACACTGTTGATAACTGACGTCAAAGGGTATGACGTGCATCGGTTTTTGTTTTGCAAAGAGTATATGTCGAATCACCTCACATTTTTTAGTTTGACATTTGTTGCGGGAAGAACACAAAAGTTTGTTCATAAAAATAAGTCAAATTAAAAAAATCATTGATACGGTGATTGAAGATGCAAAACAGTGGTGACGACGCTACAATACTTATTGCAGCAAATTATGCTGTAATAATGTGTGCTGGATTAGAGGATTTTTCATAAATACTCAAAAACTGTATAATTAAATTATAGGGCTACTTATATTGGAAGTAAACCTAAAGACACCAATTCGTTAAATCTAAGTACAAAAAGATCGAAATATGAAAAAAGTATTAATATATTTTCCAAACGTTTGTCAAATAATGTGTTCGCGAATAAATATGTACATTGCACAAGCAACAAACATTTCATTGCCTCGTGTCGCATTTACCGACTTCTACTGAAACCAAGACGAATGCAAATGTTCACGGAGTTTGTCAAATGTCCTACCGTACACATTATTCGGCAAACTTCACAGATCACAAACATTTGGCTAGATTGCCGTGTAATGTGGAGCCGGCTCTAGTTTGTTGGAGTCGAGAGCGCATTTAAGCTTGTTGATGTCGCCTTTTTCTTAACGAGATCTGGAATTTCGTGATTTTCCTCGATTTTAAAGTTTTTAGTATTATGTCGAGCCCTCCAGCTCACTGCCCTGCCACTACGACTAGAGGCGGCCAATTCTTCGGGTATTTATACGTGGACCTTAGCGGAGATTGTACATGAGTCCGTGTGATCAGTGGGTTAGCTGCGACGTTAGTGCGCCTGAAGAAATTAGCAATAATGTTGTCATAAAATTCGTTTAACGTAGAAATTTTAAAATCGCGATGTAAAACCCTATTGATAGCATACCCAGGAGCATCCGCAATGCCTTTTAAGGCTTTGTTCTGAAGTGTCTGAAACTTGTTGTGCTTATCCTTGCTTGTCCTGCTTATCATGCACCATCTGAGCATACCATAAGTCAGAACCGGCCTAACCAATTTTGCTTTTTTTGTTATAAGAGACAATAAATAGCACTAAGCTGCTTGGCAGCTTCCATGGGCCTCACTCTGAGTTTTTCTGCTAATTTAATCTTTGATCCCAGATACTTGACTTCTTGAATCCAATTTACTCTTATGCCGTTTACCCTTAAAAGGGTCTCGGGCCTTCTCACCGAACTTTTCAAAAAGAAAATGGCCTTCGTCTTGGCCGGATTCAGACGAATCTTCAAATCCGAAAACGATTTTTCTAGTGAAATAATGTGCCTTTAGAGTCTAGACACCAGTATCCTTAGTGTCTTTGAAACAGTAGTAATTGCAATATCGTCAGGAAGCAAAAACCTGTCCCTCGGAATGTTATGAACATAAATAATATACAACACCGGGGCGAGAGGGGATCCTTGTGGGACTCTCGCCCTGATGTGTGTTCGCGCCTTCTGACGAGACTACAAAACTTCTGTTCTTGAGAAAGGAGATAATGACCTAGTAGAAGAAAATAAAAGTTGGTGTGCGAGTCCATTGTACAAGGACCTTCAAAAAAGTCTAAAACAATTTTGGTGTAAAATTAATGACCTATCCTATGACCAGTCTGGCGGTGCACCACCCGGTATAAAAGAAAACCAATTTTTAAGTAAAAAAAATTACTCACCACTACCCATAGAAGGCACACTATTCATAACATTATGCGAATTATTTAACATCTCGGGAGGAGGGCTGCTGGGAATCACAGAAATATTTTGCGTCGTTGAACTGGTTCCAGTTGTCAGAATATTTACTTGGTTACTGCTGGACACGGGACCGGTGTAACCGGAACTCACCGTAACCGAATTGCTGTTACTGTGCAGAGGAGGTGGTGAAAGAGTTGGAGATATTGTGGACTGGAAATCAAAAGAAAAACAGTTTGAGTTAGATATGCATAGTCTGTCCCAGCGTTGCGTAGCAAATATTTCGAAAGCGGTTACATCTAAAGAGTAATATTTTTATCCAAAATGTGAATACATTAAGATGCAAAAGAGTTGTGACCTTTTAAATGTAAGCAAAGTCTCGCAGACCGCGCCCTATACAATCTACATCGAAATGTATAAGGTATTTAAAGTGTCCGTTCAAAAAAGCCCCCAGTGCAAAATGTTGTGCAAAAACGTTATTTCAAAAAATTAAAGTTTGACACCCTGTCACGGTTATTGTGAACCTTTGGAGTAAGAAGCTTGATTACATAATATTTTTACCCAAACTAACCAATCGAGTGATACCTCGTTGCAAAGGGCATTAAATTGAACTATTCTCTTCACATTCAACAGTTAATTTTCAGGGAAAAACTCCACCGAACATTCCCCCTGTAGAATCGAGAATGCCCGAGATTGTTTTCCGGCACCGCCATGTTAAACGAATCTTGAGGAAAAAAAAGCTTCTGGTCCTGACGAAATTCCAGTCATCATAATTAAGACATGCGCTGATGAATGGACACCGGTATTTTGTAGGCTTTTTAACTTATCTTACAAAAAAGGCAAGAAGACCTTGCCAAACAAGTATCGTCCAGTCCCATTGCTTTCGGTTATATCAAAAGTCATGGGAACGAAAAATTATTAAAGTACTTGGAAGGCTTTCACACTATTAGTAACCGCCAGTATGGATTCCGTCAGTCTAGATCAACAGGAGACCTTCTCGCTTATGTTACCCAGGTTTGGAACAACGTAATAGAACATCATGGGTAGTCCTAGGCGGTAGCACTGGACATTTCCAAGGCCTTTGACCGAGTATGGCATGAGGGGCTCCTAACTAAAGTGAGAGCATACGGAATGCCGGTTCAATTTTGTTCATGGCTGTCAAGCTTTCTTAAAGACTGTTCTCTGCGAGTGGCGATGGACGGATCTCTTTCAGACACATTTAAACATCAAAGCCGGAGTCTCTCAAGGTTCTATATTGTCGCCCACCCTCTTTTTACTATATATTTAAACATATACTTCTTTTGGAAAAAACTAAAAATCCTAATAGCTCCGCTGATGACAGCACACTTGTTTCATCTTTTACTTTGGATGCTCGAACATCGACTGCCAATGCACATCTCCATAGGCAGCAAGAGGTCTCACAGCTCAACAAAGACCTGGAAGAAATTCTGTCTTGGGATGACAGTAACCAAGTAGAATTTAACGTTAAAAAGACCCAAGCGGTAGTTTTTCTAAAAAAGTTAATGTTGAAGAACCGGATATAGTCATGGCAGGATACTCGATTCCCTTGGCATCATCACTTCATTTATTGGGCGTCAATTTGGATAGTCTAATGTCTTGGCATAGTCACGTTGCGGCCATTGCTGAGGCAGCCTCGCAGAAGCTTGGAATACTTTTCCGGACTAAGAACCTCTATACACCCCAACAACTTTTAATGCTCTATAAAGCCCAAATTCGACCATCGCTGGAGTACTGTTCGCATATTTGGGGCTCTGATCCTAAACATACCCTGCGATTGCTAGATTCCATTCAAAGAAGAGCCATTCGCTTCATCGGTGACCATGATCTAACAAACACCCTGGAAAGCCTTGAACATCAAAGGCAGGTTGGCGACTTGAATCTATTTTACAAATATTTTCATGGCAAGTGCTCAACTGAGGTTGCCCGCTTGATTCCACCCAGAGCGGTGCGTGGTAGAAATACACGACGAGCCACTGTAGCTCACCCATACGTTGTTCATATTAGAGTCCCTCGAACGACACTGTTCTGAGGCCGTGTTCCCCAACAAGTATAATCTCCAAAGATAAGACCAACGTGAATCATTTCCTGCCCTAATATAAAAAAAAATTGAACCATGTCAAGAAACGTGAAATCGGTTTGCCAATTAGGTGGAAAAGATTTGTGTTATAACAATCAAAATTAATTTGGCGTAATTGTGTTTGCATTTTAAAAGTATTAAATTCTCCAAAGTGCAAAATATCATTGTAACATTTAGTAATATTGTCTTTACAAGCCACAGAAATGAGACAAATCCGTAGTATAAAATTAAACAAGCGACAAAAGCATTATGATTTTAAGGTTTGTTTACGAATTATTTATTTGAAGAGTATTTACACAATTGTCAATATTTGACTGATATTTCACTGTCATTATAAGGTAGTTTAAAATTCGAAAAGTAATAAAATGGTATATTATACTCTAGCCGAGCGAACAAAAATAATCTTTCTCTGCGCGGCTGAAAATCGTTGTGCGCGTAGAACCGCCGTAGTATGTCATAGAATTGGTGCGTAAGCTTGAAGAAACCGGATCTGTATGCAACAAAAAAAATGCACAATCGAGGATTTTGGATAAAACTTGCCAGGTTGAGGTATACTTCTACTGGTTTTGTGCACAAAATTTTAAAAAAGTAGAAATTCCTCCCTTACAAAATACAAACTTTACACAAACTCAACGAAGACGATTATGATAGAAGGATCGAATTTTGTGAATTAACGTGCCAAAGGACTGACGAAGACTGCACCCTAATAAAAAATATTTCCTTTAGCGACGAGTCAACTTTCTTCTTGAATTGAACAAACACAATTGTAGATATTGGGATAATGAAAATCGGCAAGTTTTTAAGGAAGGCCATACTCAATTCGCCCAGAAAATCAACGTTTTGGCAGGCATTCTTGGAGACAAAATTATTGGACCAATATTTCTAGAAGAAAATTTAACCCCTCAATTGTATTTGAATCTTGTGGAAAATGTGATCCTCTTAAAATAAATGATCTAATAAATTAAATTGTCCCTAGGGTACACCACAGTTACAATGGTTCTTATTTTAAATATTTTTGTCTGTTAAAATCTTAAATACTTCAAAAATTCTTACATGTCCGATATGGTTTGTCAGCACTGTCATTGGTCCTTGACTTAGAGGTCTCTGCATCCTGGGAGGCGATATTGTTGTAACGGTTACACCTCCACTAGATACTTTTATATTGGAACCTGACCATTTTGTGTTGCTGCCACTTACTATCACAGGAGATGTGGGCAGAGCGAACGAGTTAGAGGTGTTGTTCATTTCCCTAATAGAATAATTTAATATTAACAATAACTTTGAGGGCAGAAACGAAGACTTTTTGTAATTTTTTTGTGAGGAACTTCATAAAATACAAGAGGATTATACAGGGTGCCCCACTAAGATTTACCTTAGAGATGCGAGAAATCTTGTTTATTTACTAAACCAAGAGAAATAAAATGGATGTCAAATATTTTCACGTTCCCAAAATAACCGCTAGGGAGCGCAGTTACTATAATATAATTAAAATTCCATTTTTTCATATAATCGCCATATTAAGGTACTGTTTACTGTTTTTACAAAATTTCTTTAATTTCTTATCAACAGCCATCACAGTTTCTGTTTAAACTTCATCTTGTTCCGATTCTTCGTTAACCAATTTTTCACTAATTTTTGCGATAATTAATGTTTAAGATTTAAGATAATAAAGGCAAGAGAAGTTTGTTAAAAAAAAATATTTTTAAAATGACCGTACTTCTATTTTTAAAACCTAATCAACTTTGGCTTCTTTGGAAGAGAGTTTCACAGTAATTAAAAAACCTGTTTACCGAAAATTCATTTTTTTGAAATTTTCTTAATCAAATTGAACACCACCAAAAAATTCGCGGAAAGCTGGATTTTGGTATGGACTTGTTATTGAGGGCCTAAACAAAATGTCAAAAATCTCCGTACATACGAATGCCAGTAAAAATTTTATAGAGGGGGGGACAAGGTCACCAGAAACCAGTTCTCGTGAATATGTCGTTAACGGCCACTTTTACAGAAAAAATATTAATTATCAAATTTGTAACTTTCATTCGTAAGAGTAACCAGTTTGGAGTTAAGTCGAACCCTTGTTGATAAAATTATTTATTTTTGGAAATTTCCAAAAAGAAAAATAAGAACGGAAATGTTCACAAAGTTTGAAGTCATATTCAAAGTGTCAAGTTCATATTTTAGGTAAAATGATCGTCTTCATTCATTTGAAAAAAATAGGCGCAGACATTTTTACTGTTCTCCAGCCGTGATTTTCAACAATGGAATTCGTTTTCTCCTGGCTATGCATAAAGCCTCAGTAAAAGAAGTATCTATTATTACTCACAGATATTTAACTTTTGTCAAACCTACACAACTCAAAAACTCTGTTCAATTATTTATTCTTCCCCCAACATCTTGTGCTGCTCGTCAACGTTTATAAAATTTCAGGTATAAAACATTACGTCAAAAATCTATAATAATTAATTATTAATAATAATCTTTGATAACTCGAATCTAATTGGTTAAAGATAGCGTCAAGATTGAGAATTAAGAGTAATTTTTACTTAATAACAGAATATTTGGCGTCACTTTCCATCTTTGAGAGAATCCCCTCGTGGAAGATTTTAAGACTTATGAGTGATATTGCATTTTCATTGTTATGTGTTATTTCTTGATAGAAAGGACTTAGGTATGAATTACCTTTAATAAAGAAAAGAAACAAAAGTAAATAACATTGATGACCCAGACGACGCGACGTTAAGAACATCATCTAAAATGGACAGATCAAGAATAACTGGAGCAGATATCAACAGGAGTTTATCAGCAGAATTTGTTTGACCTGACAAGTTTGGCACGAAAAAAACATATTGCGAAGCTCCCTGAAATAAAAGAACGGTACCTAAAGTAAATTTAGAAATAAGGAAGACGTGAAAGTAGCAAACTAGAAATTTCATCTTCTGTTATCCAAAAATCTCCTAGTCTAAAAAAATCTCAGATTAAAATTGAAGAAATACATTAGATTAGTTTAGAGAGAAATAGATTAGCTTATGAGACAGAGAGGAAAAAGTGAGATATAGAACAGAAGAAACCTCCCGCTACACATTGAGAAAAGAAAATTAGAAAATGATCTTAAATCGAAAACGAACTAAAAAAAGGTGAGATAAACATTGACGAAGATGATATCCTTCCTATGTCTGAGATGACATTAAAATATTTTGTAAGAAAATCACTAACGCAATCAACTCTGTAACAACAGTTTTGTAAAATTTCTACACTATGTGGGTATTCTGGTGAAATAATGATAAATCTACAAAAATGCTTGAAAGGAGAAGCAAGAAGTGCAGTAGTAGAAATGATGTTTACTGGAGAAAACGTAGATCAACTGATAAAAACATTAAAAATGAGATTTGGAGGACCAGGTCACATACTAGAAACCATGGTGTCGAAAGTTCGGTTTCTTCCATATACTCGGGAAAATTATCTGGACAAAATTATTCAGCTTTCCAACGAGGTAACTAATTTTCTAGGTATGATGAAATTTTTAAATTCGCAAGGACATTTAAATAATCTACAGCTTTTGAGAGGACTGTCAGGGAAACTCCCAGATACTTTGAAATTTCGATAAGGAGAAATCGTTGCTGAAAAATAAGATGAAGTCGATTTGGAAGTTTTTTTCAGATGGTTAAGAACAATTGCAAACGCTGTATGTTATGCGAATATTCAGCAAAAAATTCCGTTCAAAACAAAATTCGAAATTATAATGAAAACAACGGAAGCTGAGAAACTTTGTTATTAAAAAAATTAAAAATACAATATAACTCATAAGTCTTAAAATCTTCCACACCACTAACTACGTGTGTTTTAACCCTAGTTTTATTCGGTTTCTGTACTACTTGGAAAACATGTGCAAAATGTGCATCCTCTATTAGTTGTTACTAATTGGAAAAAAACTGTGCCTATTTGTTTTATCACGCTATTTTTATTGCTATGTTATTAAAACGTACTTTAAAACCGTCATATTATATTGATGAAAAATTTAGACTTAAAATTCCGTTGCATAACAATAATTCATTATAATATTATTTTTGTGTTATACTGTACAGTTTTGTATTTATTAGGTGATTATATTTTGTCACTTAAAAATTATTACGTAAAGAACCCACAGGGTCGAGTTATTGAAAGACATTAACAGTGACACTTTAGACGCGATAAGCGTGTGACCCGAGACCTTTTTTTGAAGTGGAAAACAGTGGGAGTTAGTTTTTAGGCAGAGAATAAGATTATGTTTTATGTTTGTAAAAACCCTTCATAGACAACGCGTCGGAAGAGGCAAACACTCGCCCACCATTTTATTAAACTAAATAAAATGATTACACTTATACAGAGTATTTAATTTATTACAAAAGTAACGCGATCTGTTTGGATCCACTACACAACATTGGTCCTTCGAGCCTGGATAGTTAAATCGGCAAAACGGTCGGTAAAAACGGCTTTGTTCGGCAACACAGTCGGAAAACCAAATACCTACAACAGTTTGTTTGGCAACACAGCTGAAAGAAAACCACAACCAAGGAAAATAGCGTCGATTGGTAAGTCGTCAATATTCCTTTTTACCATTTCCTTTACATATTCAATTGCATTATCTGATACTTTAGTATGTTTAGAGATTTAAAAAAAAAATATGGCTTCTGAAAATACTAACAATGCACTCGATTTAGCTGATATGTTAGCCAAATTAAAGTTAAAACGGGGACAAGTCAAATCCCAATTAACTAGATTTATTACATACCTAGATAATTTTGAATCTTTTTCGGGAAATTATGAAGAAGTTAGTGCTCGCGTAGAGAGAACAACGTTTCTTTTGGATCAATTTAATGACATCCAAACCGAAATTGAATACTTATCGGGAAATATTTCTCAGGACGCCGAGCGAGATGATTTCGAATCAAAATTCTTTAAGGCTATCGGTCAAGCCAAGAAAATGCTTTCAGATTTTTTAAAAACGCAAGATACACCACCAAATCCTGGTGCAAGCATTTTTAGTGTTAATAATGCAATTGGAAATACAAATGTTAATTTACAAGGTCCGGTAAGATTACCACCGATTAGCTTACCAGAATTTTATGGGGCCTACAGTCAATGGATGACATTCTATGACATTTTTAATTCTTTAGTACATTCAAATGCGCAGTTAAATGATGTACAAAAATTCTGGTACTTAAAATCATGCCTGAAAGGCGAAGCTGCTCATTTAATTCAGTCACTTGAAATTTCAAATCAAAACTATCAAATTGCTTGGGATATGTTAAGGGATAGGTTTGAAAACAAGAGATTGATTGTACACACTCATTTAAAACATATTTTGGATGGTTTCACAATGAAAAACGAGTCACATTCTCAACTAAGAAATTTATTGGATAATTTCAACAAAAATTTACGTGCGTTAAAGGCACTTGGGCAGCCCATAGATATGTGGGATACACTTCTCATATACATATTGGGTAACAAACTTGACATTGTAACTAAACGGGAATGGGAGGAACATTTAAATAAACAAGGAATTGACTTTCCTACGGTTTCTCAACTAACGGAATTTCTAACCAAGCGTTGCAATTTCTTAGAAACCCTGGAAAGCAAAAATAAGACAGACAGAGGACAACAACACAACAAAATTCTAACACACGTGACGACAGGAAAGATTTCTTGTGCCTTTTGTCATAAAAATCATTTAAACTTTCAATGCGAAAAAATACATACAATGCCGAAAAGGGATCTTTACACAGAAATTAAAAAACATAAACTATGCATCAACTGTCTAAGACCTTTTCATGATCACAATTCCTGCAATTCAGCAGGCTGTAAAAACTGCGGTCGAAAACATAATTCATTATTACATTTATTCTTTAATAACAGCGGTAACGTTGTCGGCGTCAATAGCTCTGTTAATAACCCAAACACTGTCGATCGCGACAATAATAACAAATCCCATGGCGGGTCACAAAGTACCCATAATACTCAAACTTTACTCTCAACGGAAATTAGTCGAGAAAATAAACAAACCTCAAATGATGCCTCAACTTCCAAGATCCAAGATTTTTCTAATCAAAACATAACAATGCATTGTTTATCGACTGGAAACAACAAACAAATACTTTTGGCAACAGCCATGATTAAAATTTTAGATTGCAATGGAAAAATAATAGAAGCTAGGGCCATTCTAGACAGTGCATCTCAAAGTAATTTTATTACCGATTCATTGGCTAGGCAACTCAATCTAAAAACTAAAAATTTTAGTATTCCCGTGGCTGGGATAAATAACTCTCTTAGCAAAATTTCAAAAAAGGTTGACGCCACATTTTATTCTGTCAGCGAAAAATATCAAATGAAAGATTCATTTTTAATTGTAAACAAAATTACCGAAAATCTTCCGCAAACCTCTTTTGACTTGTCTAACATAGACCTACCAAACAATATTGAATTTGCCGATAAAAATTTTAATTTGTCGCGCCCTGTAGATGTTTTGTTAGGAGTAAACATATTCTATGACATACTATGTGTAGGACAAATTAAATTGGGCAAAGGCAAACTAATCTTAAACAAAACTAAACTGGGTTGGATTTTTGCAGGAACCTTATTTTTTGATTACAATGCATCATATAAAAATAATGACTCCACCATTTGTAACCTTTCAATAACAAATAATGAGTTGCATAGGCAAATCGAAAAATTTTGGACTGTAGAAAATTGCGACACTAAAAAACGGGACATTTTACCACAAGATTTGGCATGCGAAAAACATTTCACTGAAAACTATAGACGCGTATCGCAAGGTCGTTTTGAAGTAAGTTTACCCTTATCAAATAATTCTTTCGAATTGGGTGATTCGAAAAATGCAGCTATCAATCGATTTTACAGTCTCGAAAGAAGATTACAAAGGGACGAAAATTTAAAACGCGATTATATTAATTTTATGTCGGAATATGAAAAATTGGGACATATGTCACAAATCAGTTCGAATATAGACACGATTGACACGACATATTACTTACCACATCACGGTGTTGTCAAGGTTGACAGTACTACAACAAAATTACGCGTCGTGTATGATGCTTCGGCAAAAAGCGATAGCGGAGTGTCTTTAAACGACATCCTAATGACGGGTCCTGTCATACAACCAGATTTATTAACTATTATTTTAAACTTTAGACTTCATAATGTAGTTTTTACCGGGGACATTGAAAAAATGTATCGACAGGTCCAATTAAGGGAATGTGATCGACATTTGCAGCGTATTGTATGGCGTTCAAGTCCGAATGAGGATCTTAAGTTTTATACTTTAAACACTGTAACATATGGAACTGCACCTGCTTCATTTTTAGCGATTAGATCTTTAAATCAAGCCGCTATTGATAACGCTAAAAATTTGCAGAATGCTAGTAACGCAATTTTGAATTGTTTTTATGTTGATGATTTGCTAACTGGATCCGACTCTGTTAAAAATGCTATCACATTAAAAAACCAAATAATTCAGATTCTAAATGGTGCATGCTTTCCATTACGAAAATTTTATTCGAACAAGCCGGAAGTGTTAGCTGATTGCGATCAGGGTCAGTTAGAAAATTATGATTTATCTGAAGATAAAACTCGCAAAACACTTGGATTATTTTGGCAACCAAATAAAGATACTTTAGGCTATTCAATTAACTTTGAGAACTACGCAACGGTAACAAAACGTCAGATTTTATCGGTTATCGCAAAAATATTTGACCCTTTAGGTCTGGCAGGCCCGATTACTGTACGTGCAAAAATAATTATGCAACGTCTTTGGCAGTGTAAGTTAGGCTGGGACGAATCGGTGCCCTTAGATATTTATACGCTTTGGACTTCATTTTTTGAACAACTACCAATCCTTGACAAAATAAAAATACCGCGTCAAGTAGTCACTCCAAATTATATAACTATAGAATTGCATGGTTTTTGCGACGCAAGCGAAGCCGCGTACGGTTCTTGTATATATTTAGTTACGACAGATATTAACGGGTTACGTCATTCAAAGTTATTATGCGCTAAAGGTCGAGTTGCTCCTTTAAAAACAATCTCATTGCCTCGGTTGGAACTTTGTGGGGCTCTACTTTTAGCGTGCTTGGCAAAAAATGTAGAAAGGTCTCTCGAAATTGACATAAAAAATAAATTTTTTTGGTGCGATTCCACTATTGCACTGTCGTGGATCGCGGGTGAACCGAGTAACTGGAATACCTTTGTAGCTAACAGGGTAACACAAATACATGAATTGACTGACAAATTCCAATGGAGACACGTTGGCTCCAAAGAAAATTCAGCAGACGTACTTTCCCGCGGATTAAATCCGCAACAATTACTTGATTGTCACTTGTGGTGGCACGGACCAGAATTTCTGACAAAACATGAAAACTTCTGGCCCGTTTTAGATCAAATTAATATTGACAACATACCGGACAGAAAACGGACAATTCAACTATCGTTTATGACTAACACAACTTATCAGGATCAGGATATTTTTAGAAGATATTCAAATTTCAATAAACTGCTTCGAATTTTTGCATATATATTAAGATTTATGCTAAATATTAAAACAAAACATAAAACCAGCAGAATTTTTGCGGAAATATCTCAAAATGAGTTAGATCAATCATTAAACACTTTAATAAAAATGGTTCAATATTATGAATATTCCAAAGAAATTAACGATTTGCGGAAACACAAACAAATTTCTAGGGACAGTAAACTGTTTTCATTGAATCCATTTATTGACGAGCAGGGTATATTACGCGTGGGTGGAAGAATTCGACACTCGACCTTGACTCCTGATATGAAACATCCAATTTTATTACCTCCTTATCATGATTTTACTAGACTTCTAATTGAGCATGAGCACAAACGAAACTTACATGCAGCAACTCAAGCTCTTTTGGTAATTTTGCGAAATAAATATTGGATTATTCATGGCAAAAATGCAGTAAAGCGTGCTATCAATCAATGTCTTGTTTGTTTCAAATCTAAACCTTATGTGAGCACTCCGATGATGGGTGATCTTCCTCAATCAAGACTAATGCCTTCACGTCCATTTTTAACTGTAGGCTGCGATTTTGCTGGTCCTATAATGATAAAGGATGGTAAACTACGTTCTCGCAAGATAATAAAGGCTTACATTTGTATTTTCATTTGTTTTGTTACACGAGCTATTCATATTGAGCTCGTTGGAGATCTAAGTACCGATTCATTTTTAAATGCATTAAAGCGATTTGTCTCTCGAAGAGGACTATGCAAAAATATTTACTCTGATAACGGAAAAAATTTTGTAGGAGCTAACTTTGCACTACAAAAACTTAGTAAATTCTTACAGGACGTTTCAAAGGGTCATAAAATATCAACATTTCTACTCGAAAACGATATTAAGTGGCATTTTATACCACCACGATCACCTTCATTTGGAGGTCTTTGGGAGGCTGCGGTAAAGTCTACCAAATTTCACTTAACCAGAGTCTTAAAAGAGGCTTACTTATCTTATGAATCTCTTTATACAGTATTGTGTCAGGTAGAGGCTATTTTAAATTCTCGACCTCTGACCCCATTATCCAATGATCCCGATGATCTTCATGCCCTAACCCCTAGCCATTTCCTAATTGGCGATCTACTTACCTCCATTCCACAGCGAGATGTCACCGAGGTACCTACTAACAGATTGGTTCTGTACGAACGTCTTCAGCAATTAGTTCAGCATTTCTGGAGACGATGGTCATCCGAATACTTAACATCTTTGCAGTCAAGAGCAAAGTGTGGACGCAACAAGGGGCCACCTATCAAGATCGGATCCCTAGTGCTTTTACGTGAGGAAAACCTTCCCCCTCAGCAATGGTCATTAGGCAGAATCATTAAAGTTCATCCCGGAAAAGACAATGTCATCCGCGTAGTGTCCGTAAAAACTAAGACGGGAGTTTTTAAACGTGCGGTTACTAAAATAAGTGTTTTACCGATTGAGATGGACTAAAGGACTCTATTTTATTTTTTACTTTATGTTTACATTTTCTTTATACATTAATTTTATATTTGTATGTTGGTATACATCTTGTAACCTATATCATTGAAATTACTTTTTCAAGGTGGGCGGGATGTACAGTTTTGTATTTATTAGGTGATTATATTTTGTCACTTAAAAATTATTACGTAAAGAACCCACAGGGTCGAGTTATTGAAAGACATTAACAGTGACACTTTAGACGCGATAAGCGTGTGACCCGAGACCTTTTTTTTGAAGTGGAAAACAGTTGGAGTTAGTTTTTAGGCAGAGAATAAGATTATGTTTTTTTTTTTTGTAAAAACCTTCATAGACAACGCGTCGGAAGAGGCAAACACTCGCCCACCATTTTATTAAACTAAATAAAATTATTACACTTATACAGAGTATTTAATTTATTACAAAAGTAACGCGATCTGTTTGGATCCACTACACAACATATACATTGTGTGCGAACACGTTTGTAACAATGAACGACACAAAAAAACTTTAACCTGTGTCTTCACAAGTCGACTGGTTCAAATATGCTTTAGGTACTTGGAAAATAAAATTTCTTTTGAATTTTATTGCATTATTATTTATTAACAGATCAATCACTTCATAATTTTATACCCTATCATGGGTATGACATACTAACACATTTCTAACTTAGACTCGTCAAACAACCACTTAACTACTTTTAAATACTTTTAACCACTTTTACGTGAAGGATTTACCGTTCCACGGAGCGCAACCTAACTCTGTCAAATCAGCGTGACACTATACTTTATTACTTTTAATTACTTTTAACCACTTTTACGTGAAGGATTTACCGTTCCACGGAGCGCTTCTTATCTCTGTAGACTCTCGAATGACACTATACTTTATTACTTTTACTTTTAACCACTTTTACGTGAAGTATTTACCGTTTCACGGAGCGCTTCTTATCTCTGTAGACTCTCGAATGACACTGCTTTGTTACTTTTAATTACTTTTAACCACTTTTACGTGAAGGATTTACCGTTCCACGGAGCGCTTCTTATCTCTGTAGACTCTCGAATGACACTACTTTACTTTACTTTTGAGTACTTTTAACCACTTTTACGTGAATGATTTACCGTTCCACGGAGCGCAACCCAACTCTGTCGAAATCAGCGTGACACTATACTTTATTACTTTTAATTACTTTTAACCACTTTTACGTGAAGGATTTACCGTTCCACGGAGCGCTTCTTATCTCTGTAGACTCTCGAATGACACTGTTTTGTTGACAAAACACTGGCCGTCTCGTACCGCATCGCGACACCTTGACCAATCAGGTCCTAATACGTCAAAATCCAAGATGGCTTTTTTCACGTCACGATACTGTTGTTAACCAATAAGAATAGAGATTCGCTGTTACTATGCAAGCAGAGTTTATCGTACTTAAATTTACGTGTTAGAATAATACAAAATATCAGACAGATTTTTTATACATAAGGATTCGACTTGAACATATATCTTTATGAATTGGTACAACGTTGCCATTACTTTAATATGCGGTATTGCCAGTTATATTGCATGTGAATATAATGTACTTTTCTCTATTTTTTAATAGTTACACAAAAACATAGTAATTTAGCACGAATGCGGCGTTGCCGCTTAGATTTGTATTACGTTACATTATATTTCCTAGAATTGAGTTCCACGCTTTTACTTTAACTTTCTACTGGGTCACGACAGAAATATGACGTGTGTCCCAAACACATTGCAATATTTATATATGTAACACTTTTTTACTCAAATAAATATGTAGGTATACATATGCCAAAATGTAGCTAATTTAATGCTTTTTAAGCTGAGTTTAAAAAAATTGGCCATGCTATTTAATTTTATTACGAATCTGAGTAAACAGAGCTTTCTAGAAGACGCGGTGTGAACTAGCATTCGCAACCAAAATAGTGTTTTAATAATAATGTAAAACTCTCTTTCAGGCGAGTCCAAGTTGATTAAGTTTGGAAAAAGGGACAGAAGATACATACATTTTAAAAATATTTATTTTTTGCAAGCAGCAACAAACTGTCGCAAAAATGAGTGAACTTTTCAATTCCGTTATTAAAACAGTACCTTAACTTAGTGATTATTTGAGAAAAATGCCTGCAAGGTTTATGGCTTCCATAATATTGTACCTCGCCAACCTTAGTAGGACAACCTGTAAGTGAGTATGATATTTATAATTTAACCAATATTAAATTAAAAAAAACATAATGGTTACGAGATATTATATTATGTTTCTACCAAATTAAATTTTGTTACCTTGATGTACTCAACTTCGTCATGCTCTTATGTAAGCCCCCTACAGATCCACCAGCTACATTCAGTCTAGTCATACTTCTATGTGTGTTGCTGTTTTGTGCAGTATGCAATCTACAGTAAATAAAGGTTTTTACTAATTAGACAAAATTGAATACAAATTTATTTATTAATTAACTACTTGTATAACTCATTACCTTCCAGTACTCCTAGAATCTCCCAATTTGGCTCTTCTTGTGTACCCCCCAGTGGTAGTCGTAACTTGTGAGGGTATTTTTTCAGAAATAGGTTGCCCACCTACTTTAACTATGGTTACTCCGCCTGACATCACTTGGCTATTCTGTGAGAGTTGATTTGTACTAAAAGGTAAACAGACAATAATTTTAACTAAACTCCTAGCAACATATATACAGAGTGTTTAAAAAGTGCACAAAAAACTGAAAGGACTAAGAATCCCTAGTAAAAAGATCGTTGTCTTATAGAATCAAGGCTCTAAAGGTTAATGAAATAAATTTAAATTATAAAAAATTATATGACGTTCCGACGAAATTTTATCATTAATTTTTTGAAATGCACACGCCTCTGAAATTCATTCCCCTGATGTCGCACAACCCGGAGCTCTCAATAGCTAGTGATGAGTCACTGACAGAAATTTTGGACTTGGAGTACTTATAGCCTCATAAGAATTATATTACTTGTAAACTTTAATGGCGAACAAATATTTTTTGAATTAAGAATTTCAGTATCATTTCTCTAAAACTAAATTAAAGTAAAATAAGGGTAAAGTATCCTTATTTTTTAATTACCTGGTGTGATGTCTTTGTCTCACTCCAGCCAACACTTTATCTGTGAATAAAATAGGATAGGAACTACATAGAAGAGTAGCTTCTCTTAAAAGTGTGCTTTGAGACCCTCGGTCAGCCTTTGGAAGATATTCTAAGACGAAATTTAGCGCATCTTGGGCCCTATCCTGTTAAATTAAACTTTCCAACTTTATAAATGAATATAATACGTTTCATACAAAATTAACTAATTTTAATTTAATTAATTAATTATTTTCATCTTCCTAAATAATCTACATAAATTTCTTGAAACATACCTTACTGAGCTTTCCAACAGCGCCAATAATTTGCGCAGCCAAGCAGACAGTTTGCGGATGCCTCTGCGCAGCTTGTTTCACGGCGTTCACGTGATCAGCTAGCAGCGTCGGTTGCTTTTCAGCCATGTGTAGAAAGATTTGAAGGGTGGGGACTGCCGTTGCAGGACTGGAGAGGTACTCGCAAAGTTGGGGTACGCTGGCTTCTAGCAGCTAAAATAGTAAGTGGAATTTATGAACAAAATTTTAGGAATTCTTGAATGACAATTCGCAAAAATATTACTATTGGATATAATATGTTGTCGTCAGATGTCATCCGAATATTTATTAAATCATCCAACGTTAAAATAACCTTTCTCCGACATCGGAAAGTGGAAAGTGACATTTACCCGGGTGGAAAGCTATGTCAACATTCATTGATAAACCAAAATGTTTGTTTCAATATTATTGCGGCTTCTCTCAATTGAGGAGGAGTACAAATGATTTCTTCTGAATCGCTCATTGATGAGCATCACCCGGCACTATTAGTGGATGTTCCGTTCTCAGTTAGGCCTAGCGAATTGCAATACGATTCTTATTTTTATGACTTTAAGAGGGCTGATTATGTACAGTTAAATAGTTTTTTTCACTCAGTTGATTGGGACAGTGCTCTGGGGTCTATTGCAGATATTAATGAAGCAAAAAGTGTTTTTGACGAACTGTTGCTCTGTGGAATCAGCCAGTTTGTTCCTGTTTGCCGCTTGAAATGGTATTCAAAAGAACTTAAAAATTTAATTTTTGAAAAAAAGAAATGTCACAAAAAGTAGAAACAAACCAATTCGTGGAGTTATTATGAAAGTTTTGCATTGCTAAGATCTAAAGTGAATATTGTAAAACAAAGTTGTTACCTAGAATATATAAATAATGTCGAAAACAATTTAAATGATAATGTAAGAGAATTTTGGAACTTTGTGAACCCGCTAAGGGGAAACAACTATATCCCAAACTATGTACATTTGGATGGGCGAACAGGAACGGATGGGCAATCAATTGTAGATATTTTTAAGACACATTTTCAAAGTGTGTATAAACTTAGCATGCGTTTTGATGATTTGCCTGTTAATAAAAATAGTAATTCTTCTCACGTACTTGTAAGTCACGTATCAATTACGTTAGGAGAGGTTTTTGTAAACATTTTAAGTCTTAATAAAAATAAGGGGCCCGGTCCCGATCGTATACCGCCTAAGTTCTTAGTGAATTGTGTTTATTCCCTGTTAAGGCCAATTTTTTTCTTTTTAAGCTGTCTCTTGAAAGTGGTGTTTTTCCTGATCAGTGGAAGTACAGTTTTGTTACTCCCATATTTAAGTCTGGAAGTCAGTCTGATTCTAAGAATTACAGACCAATCTCTATTTTAAATACAATTCCTAAACTATTTGAAAAAATTGTATGCGATCATATTAAACACATGATAATGTCTACTATTGGTCAGGAGCAGCACGGCTTTTGTAGGGGTAGATCCACGGCCACGAATATGATGCTGTTTACTCAGACAGTGTTGGATGCCTTGGAGAGTGGTTCTCAGGTTGATGCTTGCTTACGGACTTAAGCAAGGCATTCTGTACTGTATACTGTAAATCATTACATCCTTAGAAATAAACTAGAATGCTTTGGTTTTGCCGGTTCATTGCTTAAATGGCTGATATCATATATTAGTGATAGAAAACAGCTGGTAAGAGTGAAGGGATTTATTTCACAGGAAATGTCTGTTACTTCTGGAGTTCCACAGGGAAGCCATTTGGGTCTCTATATATTTAATGTTTTTATCAATGACCTTCAACAAGAAATATTGTTCTCGAAGCCTCTGCTATTTGCTGATGATTTAAAATTGTTAGTAACTGCTGATTCGTTTGAGGATGCTGCGAGGCTTCAAGATGACTTGAATAGAGTGAGCGAGTGGTGTGTTATTACCTTTCATCGCATAAAACACCCAATTATTTACGATTATAACTTGAATGATTATGTTCTGGAAAGAGTTACCACTATATGCGACTTAGGCTTACACCTAAATAACAAATTGGATTTTCATTGTCACTATGAACAAATTGTTTATAAGTTCTTAAAGTTGTTGAGTTTCGTATGTCGAAAAACAAAAGACTTCCAGAATGTTAGTAGTTTGAACCATGTTTATAAAACTCTTGTTAGGTCATGTTTGGAATACCTTTCCTGTGTGTGGGCACCATCCTACTCAATGCATAATTAAAACATCGAGAAAGTACAGAGAAGGTATGCCAGGTATGTCTCGTTTAGATTCAGATTACCTCTCCAAACTACTTATGATGATTCACAGCGGAGACTGAGTCTGGATTCACTATCGGGACTTAGAATTAAATCAGATATTTACTTATTGTTTAAATTGGTAAACGGAATTATCGATTGTCCTAATCTGTTGCACAGGATCAATTTTCGTGTTCCGTCAAAGAACACCAGAGCAGTCTCTCTTCGCTGTAGATTTTCATAGGTATAACTATCGAAAATCATCTCCAATTCCTAGAATTTTTAATAACGGCAATAAGATTGAGTGTGACTTTTTTAACTGTTCTCTTGCTTCTTTTAAGCGAAGGGTATCCCAGCTTTCGCTATAATTGTTAATGTTTTCAATAATTGTAACTTTGTAACTACTGTTTGATTATTACTAGATTATTATTAAGACTGTCTTGAAAAGCTTATATGGGGTTTTGCCCGTTAATTAATAAATAAATAAATAAATAAACACTTTGTTGATTACAATATATCAAAAATGCCACTAATTTAAGTTTGTATGCTTGGCATGTTTAGTACCTTGTCAAAATATCAACTTGACGTTTTTTTAAACTTGTGGATGGTGGCGAAGCTTGTGGTTATATGGGGGTCTTACTTTGTTAATTTTTCACATAGTTATTTATATTTGTCACAAAAAAACATCATTTGCGTTTAGGCATGGTTGTTAATAAAATACTATACAAAACTTAGTGCAAAGTTTCATTCTTGTCGCGCCTAGCTAAACCATTTCTCGAGATACTTTTCACCTCGATGTGTAATATACTATTAAGTACCTATGAATGTCCAGTGATGTACGAAGGCGAAGAGGGGTCACATTATTTATATTTTTTCATTTAATAAATTCCTACTTTGAACTTTGACAGTTTTAGGTAGTTTTGGCGTTGAGAAGGTAGGTAAATGATGTGTAGTATGCGAGAAAAAGATCCATATAAAACTGTACATTTGTACAGAATATTGGGACAACAATTGTTAAGAGACATATTTTGTTAATAAAATAAAACCACAGGAAAAAAAATGCATGTAATATTATTAATGGACGCAACGCCTAAATACCTCAAATGATTCGTTCTTGGTAAGCGAAGATTTAGGTCATTCTCAAGGCAGTTGATTAAAAAAATACTAAAATCCATTTTAACGAGAAAGACAACTTATTTATTCATTTATCTGAAAAATTAAACATATATCACTTTCTAAAAAAATAATAAAACGCTAATAACGGGGACGGTCCTTTTCGATATTTCTAAGGCTTCTGACAAAGTCTGGCGTAATGGCTTGATAATAAAGGTAATAAGGCTAGATTTGTTAAATTACTTGATCAATATCATAATTTTTTTCGAGGACAGATTATACGCGGTGTCGTCTGAAAATGCCCAAGTGTTAGGCGTCCCGTAGGGCTCCCCTCGTACGCCGGCCCTGTACAATGTCTACACTAGCGTATCCACAGACAAAACTCTATTTGTTTGCTGGCGATACAGCGATCACTGCCACTTCGAGACAACTGTGGTTGATAATCTCACGTTTACAACGTCACATCTACTCCAAAAATGGTTGAACGATTGAAAAATTCGCCTGAATGAGGCCAAAACACATGCCATGTTTTTCTCTACCTGCATCAGATGTAAATTGTCTAAATTGAAACAAAAAACATCAGAAACAATTAGCAACAATAATCAAAACCACCTGCACCACAGAAAATAGCCATCATCCAAAGAAGCACGATAATGAAGAGGAGTAAAAGATCAGATCTAACTCAAAGTCCAGATATGAGCAATATACTAAAAAGAACAATTGGAACAAAAATATTCAAAAATTTATATCCCAGTTTAGACAGAACAGCTGGCTGAAAACTTGCCAAGAATTCAATCAAGTCCAGGGAAGAAACTTTTATCAAAAAATAAACTGGCTAACCAAATACCGCACCAAAGCAGTGCTTCCAGAAATCGAAGAGAACGGCATAACCTACTTCACTGATGAAGAAAAAACCGCGGCATTTCTACAACACTACAGACTGCATTACACAGAAGAAAATAACTCCAATTTCGACGCCAACAACCAAGCAGCGGATGACTGGTATCTGGATTACTTCAGAGAAGAAAACAGACCAATGCAAGTAAAAACGATTGAGGAAGATGAATACTTCGAAACTTTACACACCCAAAAGAACACTGCACCCGGCATAGATAATATCCCTTGGATTATACTCAAGCAGCTAAAACTGGTTATCCACAAATACATAATAAAATGTTACAACTTTTGTCTACAAAAACAACTATTTCCTGGCATATGGAAGGACGAAGTCATCATCAACATACCCAAACCTAATACAAATCGACACCTTACAAAAAATGATCGTCCAACAAACAGAGAAACTTAAAAAAACAAAGCGGCAGCAGTCTTCCTAGATGTGAAAAAAGATTTCGACAGAGTTTGGTATAGAGGAATATTATACAAAATGAAAAAACTAGACGTTTCCGATAACATTATATGGATAACCAAACAATTTTTAGAAGTTATGTGTGAAGATCAACAATAAATTCTCAGAAAAATTTTAACCAGAACAGGGAGTTCCCCAGGGATAAGCATTATCTTCTTTACTATACAACATCTACTGCTCTGACCTTAAACCTGAGGAAAACATCAACTTATACCACATACGGTGCTTATACATACTACAATTTGCTGACGATACAGCACTGATATCTCATGGAAAATCAATCACAGGAGCAGTAGCAATGTTGCAACAACAGGTCGACCATATATATTTTGCAAATTGTTGCTGTTGTTATATTTTAGACTTAGGTATGTAAGTACATTTGCACCGCTATGATACATTTGTTTATATTTGTTTTGTTGTATTTATCTGCTGTATTTTATTACGTGAAAGGTATATGGAAAAGACCTACTATTATTTATAATGTTATTCAAGTGAAGTTGATGTTAAATGTATAAAAACAAGTACCTTTTTAGGGAAAGGCGACGGGAAGGAAGAAAATCAAACTAATTTAAAAGGACATGTTTTTATTTTCCTAACAGATCTTGTATTTGTTTGAAAAATATTCCTGAACGCACAAGTACTTATTCTCATTTAGTAGTTTTTATTAAATAATATCATATTTCTACCCATAGATTAGGTAAAATAAATAAAGCGTAAGTAGTAATAGATACATTATAAAAAAAATCATAGGACTTTCCGAAATTTACAACTTATTTTGTTTAAACAAAATAAAATATCATATTATCTACCTACCGCTTAAAAATTCTAAGTAAATACCTATAATTATTGTCCATGTACCTATCGAAAAATTGAAAAATAGCAGATTTACCTGTAAAAAATATCCAACATACAAAAAAAATGGTTTGTAGCATTATAGGAGTGGGCTAAGAAACAACCTGCATACATATCAAATTAAAGCCGCATAATGGTTTAGAATGTAGGTATACTGACCCTCTTCTAGGTAGGTTTACCCTCAAGAGTAATTAAGGACCCCAGTAATTTAAGATTTTTACAAATGTTAAACATACATATTACTGTTTTTCTACTTCTAAGAACCTACTTACGCACTGTCTACTTTATCCGTAAAACTCTAATTACACACACTATATTGTAAAGTCTGTGCGTTTTAAGAAGTCCGCTAAGCCATAAAACCTCTTGAGCATTATGTCGGTGGCTCTCAAACAATAAATTATATTGAAGGTAATTTTGGATGTTGATGAATTACATTTTCTAAATAAAATAATTTAAAGTAAATACAAAATTAGTTTAGGTAAAGAACCCTTTTATATGGTCTGTACAAATCCTCTTCACTCTTTTTTCGAAGTCTTCTTAAGGTCTTCTCTGAAATGCCGCAAGCATCAGACGTTCGTTTTTGCACTGCCAAAACAGACTCTAACGGGCCCGAGTTATCTTTTTCGAAAGTAAAATAACGTTCCACTTGTAATACCAAACGACGTTCACCCGGAGATAAATGCCTTCTAGGCGATGTGCCACCTTGCTGAACATTTTCCATAACTTTGCTTAATAACTGATTTTAATTCACACACAATGAGAAACAAACTAAAAGTGAAAAGCACAACTACTTATTTAAAATAAAGTAGAACATACCATCCCGCACTTCAGCAAATTTTAATTATTTCTTGGAAAATAGTAATTATTATGAAGATTTAATTATAATAATCCCAAAATAATGTCATTATCGGAAAAGTATATACCTGACAAAATCTTTAACATATTTAACCATCCCGCACTTGAGCAAATTTTAATTGGTTCTTGGAAAATAGCGATTATTATATATAGAAATAAAGGTCTGTCTTTACCACCAACTAACTTTATTTGCCCCTCTAGGGTAGAAAACAAGGGTTATAGAAAATGCATAAAATGATGAAGAATTAAAATAAATTTCTTAACGTTGTACTAGTTTCGACTTTAGGGAAAGTCATCATCAGCAACTAATCATTTAAGAAATTTTGTTATGAAAAGTAGTTAAAACAGTTGGGAGAACAATGGGTGATTCAACAATAAAATACAATGAAATGCAGATTATGCAACTATTGGAATAGACAGCAGCTTATTATAAGGACGATGTATCTCTATGAAATGGTAGGAGATGATTTAAACGCAAATAGGATAAAAGACCCTAATCATAATACAGTGATTTAAGAATGTTGAAATTAGAACATGTTGTACAAGAAAAAACTCATTCTGAAATTTAAAATGAAACTGACTTAGTGAGGGGACATGTATATTGTTGTGGTGGATTAGATTATATGCAAATTTAATTAAATGAAATTGCTTCTCCTTAAAATTGTCAAAACGAAACTATGTCATTTCTGGTAAAAAAATTTTGGGAATACATCAAGTGGTCATTATTCACATGTTATATTATTAAAATAAAATAAATTAAAATTTCTTTTACTAAAATTGAAACATTGTATTAATGAAGGGAATTATATATATTAATTATCTATTTAATTATTATTTATGCTCAACGCGTAATTCTAAGATAATTTTGTTTTGAAACCTCTGATTTCGCCCAGTAATAGAATACAGTAAACCAGTGGGATGTTCGGTGTGATCAAGTATAGCGAAGGTGCGAAGATATTGTAACTTAACCGACTTACTGTTTTAAAAGCGATAACATCCCTTGGTGATTTAATCCGATATCGGACTTCTTAAAACGCACAGACTTTAAGAAGCCAAGCTGTGCGTAAGACCAGTTATGTAATATTATAATGTCTGCATTAACAAGGGCAATTTTCGCTAACGCTCGTACCGTAATTTTCGAAATCGTGTGTAATAGGCTTCTTACCACTCTTGGTATGTAATATACTATTTCATTTCCTTTCTAAAATGTACTATCAGTAAGTAACGCACAATCAATAAACAATAAAACATTTCAAAAATATTTTTATTTTATTTCATTTTTTTTTTGATTTTACGAAATTTGCTGGAAAGCCAATTACATGAAACATAGAAGATAATCATGAAAAAATTACTTCTTACTAGGTACCCCCATTTTCTATTTCAGTGTAAAGCATTTTCGTCGTTTTAGTGCTTCTTTTAGTGTAATAACCCAGACAACTGTCGAAATTTCAAGGTGAAGGTCATATAATTTGGTCCCCATGTAATCAATGCTAAACTCGGGATTTGGCGCTTCTCGTTTTCTCGGACGCTACTATAGATAGATAGATAGATATATCTTTATTTGATCTATAAGAATCTATAAGAATTAACTAACCACACTAGTATTATTACGACCCGAGATGTTTTAGTCGGTAAAGTCATGATTTGAATGAATTTTTCGGATTTTGAAAGCTCGTCTCTTTTTGATTTAGTGGCGGGGAGCTTCTTGACGCATTAATGTGTGTTGATTATATACAGTGTAACAGAAGACAATGCAAAAATTGAAAATTTGCAACTATTATTATTTAAGAAGGTAAAACACTTTATTATTATGATTATTATATTGTCTTTTTTATGATTAGTATGACAGTAAATTATGATTTTTAGCCGATATACCAATTTTTTTTGCGTTATGCATTTATCTTCATATTTATTTAATTCCAATTTACTTTTTAATATACTTACAGATGGTTTATCTTTTGCCATCAAGGAAAATAGATTTAATAGGGCTAGTTTCTCCTGACTGTCACAATGTGGTAACAACGACACCAAGGCCATGGCGTGCCCTTGGAATGGTTCAGGAGATACTTCGTAGATGTTTGGTAGAACCCTACATAAAGGATAGTTTCCTAAAATAAAATAGAAGTGAGGACTATATAAATAAAATTAAATACTTATTATGGGAACATAAGAAATAATTGAAGTTTGTTACCAGATATAATGGAGTCCATAATAGGTTGTACATGAGGTGTAAGCAAGTTAGCGTGCTCCATAGCTGCTAAAGATAAGTATGAGGCCATGTTTCGGGACAATTCTTTATTTCCCTTGTGAAGAAATTTTACTGCCACTGGTAAGGCTTTTTGCATTACGGACTTTTTACTATAATTCTGAAAATAAATGTTCCAAGAAATTAATATAAATGTCTTATTTTGTTGGGTTTATTTACAGGGTGTCCTAACTTGATTTATACTTCAAATATCTTCACTTTTGTATGTACAGGGTTAGTTCAGGTATTTTTGATCAAACCAATATGTATTTACATTACAGAACATCGTGTTTTTAAGAAATAAGAATAATCAAATTTTTAAAAAGCTGTATTCATGCTCGTTTAACAATTCTAGAATGCATTGGAAAACAATAATAATGAAATGATCAAACGATAATAAGTAACATAAAGGTTATATAATTATTGTCAAAACAAGTAGTAGTAGTGGTAGGGAGGCTTGAAGCCAGGCAAGAGGACCAGCCTAGACCCTTTTGCCCGCTAAACATCTGGGTAAAGTCAGCCAGGCGGAACCTACAGTTTAACATGGGTTCCAACCCATAATTCAAATCAAGTAAATAATTAAAATATCTATCTTCAGCAATACCTTTAAGTGTAATTCCTCACCTGTCTCCCATAACTGTCCTCTTTTTCTATTCAAAGCTTTTGGCCTCTTCAATTTTTTACTCAATATTTATTTTAATAGTGCTTTTGAAAGGTAAAAATGTATTGGGAAACATCCCATAGTATTCATTACGAGACCTAAATGCATTCCTGTGATTTGAATACTATAATTTATTTATTTTTTTTATTTATTTATTCAACGTATCCAACATTTTACAAAATATATATAAACATATATCCCAAAGGTAACATAGTCTGCTATGCTCTCTACAATAAAAATATCTATATAAATACTCGAAGTACTATGCTCCTAACAAATAAACTATGTAAGTATCAATAAAAAACATCACGTCGATTTTCTGCTGTAGAAAGTATATAATAATATGAATATCAAATTTAGTTTAAAAAATAATCAAACGAAATACCTGATGTTTGAGAAACTATCCTGAAAGCTTTTGTAGGTAATCCAATTTTTTTCTCTAAAGTGTTGGTCTAAATATAAACGAAAACTCTTGTACCAGGTGTCAAATTATTTATATTCTTAATCTTGAGCCCTCTTTAACTACTTTGTTTTTATCCAAGAAGAAAATTATAAAAATCCCAAAAAGAAAGGTAAATTATTTCCTAAATAAATCTGGACACACACATTCTTAATAACTTTAGAAATATACATTGTGCATCAATAAATTTAAATAATTTTAATGGAATCTGTATAGGTATATACACTATCGGACAAAAGTAGAGCAACACTATCGAAAAATAAAAGAAATCTCGATTTTATAATATTAAATGCATGATAGTGTATTTAAATACATCGTGTCTTAAGTATCAAAGTAGGCTGCTGTTATCGGCGGCAACAGCTTTTTCCAACAATCAAAAACAGTGAACTGATATTGACGTGAACTTTCAAATACAGTATCGTAGTCACAAATCACCGAAATAAATTTAGATACGTAAGCTGGGCGTTCCCGCCAAACATTATTATTTTGTTTGGATCGCATTTCGTAGATGGCGCCGATAGTGGCATCGCACAATTTGGTTTAGTTAAGCTCATATAGATGGCACCACGTTCATTTGCGATTTGCCATCGAGAAGAAGCACACTCCCAGATTTCGTTGTTGTCAAAAATTTGAAGTGTATTGTCAATTTTCTATTCTCGATTTTCTTTTAAGTTGTGTTGAATTTTAATCCTGTTTGTGATCGTTCGGTCTCTGTGTGTACTATTAGCGTGTTTTTTGATAGTTGTTTTGACTTTTTGTTTCGTTTTAGTGTGTTTTCGGTTTGTTATGGAAGACTACGCACCTCCGTTAAAACCTAAACAATGTTGTGTTCCAAACTGTTTAAATAAACATAGCATGCGACAACGCTTGCCAAAAAGAGATCCGATAATTTTTGATCATAAAAATAATGTTTTATTACCTATTTCGCTTTATTTTAGTCAGCTGTATTTTTTTAAATAGGTAGGTATTGCTTGGTTTAAATAATTCATTTTTTGCTGCTTTCTATTGGAGCTCTTAGATATACGTTATTTGTTACTTTACTAACAAGGTATTTACCCTAAACTTAAAAACAAGAGTTACAAATAACGTGTATCCCTGAACTAAAAATAAAAGCAGAAAAAAAATGAATATTTAAACCAGGGAATATTCTAAATTTTAAAGCGGCACCAATAACTACCGATAAAACAGATTTCATCAAAAGTTGGTAAAACAGTTTTCTTTATTTTTACCCATAGTTGCCAAACAGATTTCTTTCTCTCTCGCGTGTTTTGGATCGCAAATACTAGGACATCAGCGCCAATTAGTTTTTGACAGTTCTAAGAGTCCAGTTGCGTATCTAAATTTATTTCAGTGATTTGTGATTGTAATGCGTCAAAAGTAAAGCAACATTTTAATATTTTCCTAAAAAAGAAAGGTTTTAGTGAAAGTAAAGGTTAAAACATTTTTGCATAGTTTATTTTATGTTTAATTAATATTTCTGTGCTGGATTAATCATGCCAAGAGGTATTCCAATTTTGAAAGAATTAAAGCAGAGGGTATACTAGCCATACATTCAATTTCAATACAAGCCACAATTTCAAGACGATTTGTTTTACCAAGATACAGCGTATCCAAAATAATTTCAAGTTACATTCAAAGGGGACATTTAGAGAATCTACCGAAATCGGGAAGGCCGAGAAAAACAACAATTTGAACAGACAGACGCATTAAAAGAATTTGTCAAAACGATCCTTGGATGTCCGCACCTAGAATTATTGCTGAAATTCCCGAAATTATAATTAGTCCACGGACAGTTCAAAGAAGGTTGGTAGACGCAAAGTTATTTAGTAGACGCCCGGCTAAAAAGCCCCTTATTTCGGCAAGAAATAGAGTGGCTAGGCTTGAACTTGCACGTCGACATTTAAATTTGACAGTAGACGAGTGGAAAAGTTTTATTTAGCGATGAAACGCGTTATAAAATTTTCAATTCTGATGGAATGAAGCGTGTAAGACGACCAATCAACACAAGGTATAATCCCAAATATGTTACACCCACAGTTAAACATGGCAAAGGCAGTGTTCCCCTATGGGGTTGTTTCTCATGGAATGGGGTGGGTCCTTTAAACTTCATTAATGACACCATGGATCGATTTATCTGTGGAGATATAATGCAAAATGTAATGTTGCCTTATGCAGAGTGGGAAATGCCGTTGTGTTTTATTTTCCAACAGGATAACGATCCAAAACACTCTTCACAAATTGTTCAAGAATGGTTTCAAGAAAATAACGTTCGGGTTTTGCAGTGGCCGGCACAATTCCCAGACCTTAACCCCATTGAAAATCTATGGGAAGAAGTTGAACGTGGAATTCGTACACAATTATTTCCAAATAAACAATCATTGGTAAATAAAATCAATGAAGTTTGGACAAACCTGCCCGAAAAAACTGTTCAAAAACTGATTGCCTCAATGCCGCGACGTTGTCGGCAAGTAATAAAAAATACTAGATATTCTATTAACTATTAACATAATACTTTTAGCTATTGTAATTATTAAATGTGTTTAATGTTTTTTTTTTATCGTAATATGTGAAATAAAATACTGTTGACACAATTTGTTGCTTCACTTTTGTCGCACTTCATTTCGTCGATTTTTATAATTATAAATATTTCTCTACCTTCACTTTGTTTAAAGTGTACCAAAATATTGTGAAATATTACTAATATTGTGGGGATAAGATTTCATTAAAATTAGCTGGGGATCACAATCATATAATTAAATTTAAATTCAAAGAAATAAAAGCACTTTGTTGCTCTACTTCTGTCCGATAGTGTAAATATTATTATTATTATAAAAAAACAAATATTTTATTCTTATTGACAAAGCTACCAATACTAATATACTCTTATATTTATATCTTTAAAAGTGTATACAAAACGAAGGACTAGAATATTCAAGGCATTTAAAATAATATAAAGTACAAATACAAAAGCAGTTCCAACAACACATCCTATGAAAGAGACCAGGAAATGACAAATTACATAAAAAGTAGTAAAGTATACGCTAAAAACTAATGCTATACGCTGTCTCGGTAATGGTTATAATATGCCCTACCAGCCAAGAAGTCTTTCATGGTTCTGCAAAACTGTATGGGAAGACGGATATCAAAACTTAGCCTGGTATTATGGGCATCCTGGATGTTATTTTGACTGACATTACCAGAGTATTTCCGATAAATTAAACAAACCGTTTCCAAAAGGAACAAAAACACACTACAGTTAATATCTTTGATTAGGTTAAAACGAGTGGAGAATGTCAAAGACTTGGGCGTCATTGTGGATTCAAAACTGAATTTCAATGATCACATCACTAAGAGTTTCAAAAGCTATGTAAATGTTTGGTGTTATTATTCGATATTGTAACTCTCTTAGATATATAGAAACACTTAAGGTTCTATATCTAACGTTGGTAAGAAGCAGGCTTGAGTATGGGTCCCTTATATGGGCACCTATTTACAATAAATATGTGATAGCCGTTGAACAGGTTCAGAGAAACTTTATGAAATATTTAGCCTTAAAAACGGATGGGGTATACCCACAAATCGGTATAGATAATGTTCTTTTAGTGAGGTTTAGTTTGGAAAGTTTGGAAAAACGTACAGATATTCAAAAGATATTGCTCTTGCAACACACATGCGACTTGAGCATGAATTACAACCAGTTCCTTTGCTTGTCTTCAAGTTCTCTGTGATATGTAGTGTACTTAAAAATTGTGATATTTATAGGGAATACCTATTCTAGAAGTATATTTGTAGAATCTATGTTATATTGTAAATTATCGGTTCTGTAAATTACATTGTTGGGCTTTGTTGAAATAAATAAGTAAAAAAAAATAATAAATAAATAAATCTTGATCCTAATAAACGATGGTTTACAATGATCCCCATATTTTGCTCTACACGTAAATCTAAGGGTTCTTTTCTGATTAACAAACACAGAATTCAGCAGTTTGCCGCGAAACAACCAATAACATGGTTTCGGAAACGTAGATTGGAAGTGCATTCAGAGAAAACACAGTGTATATTTTCAGACAAAAGTTCTGAACCACCAAATAAACCCACAAACACATTAAATATTTGGGAATATATTTTGATCACAAACGGAATTTTAAACATCACCTAATAATTATAAAGAAATAAACATTTTAAATGTCTCACTTATACAAATAAAGGAATTAATTTAAAAACTGCTTCACATATGCTGGGTAGGCCAACAAGGGCGCGTCGGTCAATAGTTGCTAAACCGTTGAACTTATGGGAAAATTTTCTTAATAAAACTTATAACGTTTCGCCTCTGCTATAACCTAAAATTATTTTTAAGAATACAGGGTGTCTCAAAAAAGAGTAATACCAAAAACTATATTATTGTTAAATGGAATACCCTACATCTTAGAATATTTTTGAATTTTACATGAAATAGCCATTATTTTTTAATAAGTGCATTATAAGTCTAAACCTAATAATTTCCGAGATATCGACTTTTCAAAAATGACATTTTTTGAAATTTGACAGCTTCTAGGCTTCTAACGGTACGTCTTTGAGTAAAACGGCTTACATGCCCCTATCTTACTTTTTTATTATCTTCCCAAAAACATCAACTTCCGGTTAAACCGGAAGTACTGTATTTCCGGCCCTTGAGTTACACACAGTGACCGACGCGCCCTGGTTTGGGATGTTGGCTCGACCAATCGTGGTGTAATACCCAAAAGAACAAGTATTCCCAAAATTACAAAGATGAGACACCCAGCCACTGCACAACCTATCTAATGAATGCCTATATGAAAGAACAAAAGTTTAGTTGAATATCCAGGGATTTTACCGACTTCGTGAAAAATGTGCCAGCAAGGCACAGAATATCAATATAACAAAGCCATTAATTATGGACTTCCCAAATCACCACACCAGAAAAAGACGATTCCCAGAAAGGACAATTTTCGAGATAGATACTGACTAACTAATGCTTTTCTTTTCTTTTTTTGTTCTCTTCCTTTTTCTTTTTTTTTTATTTATTTACATAAGACTCAAAATCAGGCGGTTCAAAAAAATATACACTGGGTGACCATAAGATAACTTTCTGGCCGACATTTTTTTAGATTTTAATTGAACAAAGATAAAACTTAGCAGGCGTCATAGGCTAATAAAAAGACACTTTTTAAGGTACTTGTCAAATTTTAGCGACTTCCGGTTTAGCCGAGACTCATTAAGAAAAAGGATTAAGCAACGCAGAACCATTTATTCTGAAATTCTCAGCTATCTCACAAATCCAGAATTCATAAACTCTGAACCAGAAAATTGGTTCAAAACATCAAATATTTGTCTAATTAAATCTGAATCAGAAAAAAATTTAATCAGGCTGGACAATGAAGATGCATCTGGAAGAGAAACCAGCGACGACTGCGACGAGGATCTGATTCCCATTGCGAAAATTCTGAGAGCAGAAAATAAACCCTTAAAAGTAAAAGTGCAGAAGGCATTACAACATTGTTCAGAGTCAATACAAAAGCAGACAAAAAAATGTAATAAGACGCGATTGCCAGACATCATTACTCAAGAAATTAATTTATACGCAAATGGTGGTAGTCGGGGACGTAATCTTCAAAAAGCCTTTGAATTTTTATTAACCATTCAGCCCACAAGCCTGGAATCTAAGAGATGTTTCTCTTCTGCAGGGTTTTTATGTAATAAAATACGTTCGAAGCTGGAAGATCAAACTTAAGACTCACTAATATTTTTGCGGTATTTTTTAAAAATCTTTAAGCCTAAAACTTATTTGTTGTTATTTACAACACAATTCTTTAACGTAAAGTAAAACACACAATCTGCTCCACTAGTTTAATGTGAAATTTTTAAACCATACATGTTTCGGAGGCATAAACCTCCATCATCAGTGGGATTCAATTAAGTCAAATTAAAGAGAAAATACCAGAAACATTGTGAGAACTGCAAAATAAAGAGAGAAAAAAACCATTAGTGAAACAAGAAAAACTTTAAGAGGCTCATCAGAGAGCGTGGAAAGATGATAATAAAAAGGAGAATCCTTAAGTGAGAAAGTGATATGTACCATGGTAAAACAAAATAGTGTCGACTTACCTTTTGTGTCGCAGAAAAACTTCATCATTTTATATTAAATATAGTTGTGAAAATAAAATAAAATAGAAAATGGAAAAAGTTGTTATTATATAAAAAGCATTTTGTTTTTATTTAGTAGTTTATAATTAAAAAGCACATATTTTTTTGAATTTTTCGTTTTTAGAATAACCCAAAATTTTTGTCCGATGAGGAGGAAATAAAATAATAGATACGAACATAAACTAGTGGAGCAGATTGTGTGTTTTACTTTACGTTAAAATATCACTCCACTGAGAGATGGACTTCTTCCATAAAAAACAATTCTTTAAGTTCGTTTAGGAGTTTTTTTGTTAAATTTTGTAATTTAAATTAATACAATAAAAGTGTTTGAATGTTATCTGTCTTTTTTCGGTATATCTAACCCCGGGATGAGATCCCGGCATTTGTCGTACAAATCTCGAAAATCCGGGGATTAGGAAAACCTTTCGGGATTGACATCCCTAGCCGGAAGTATTAAGAATGTAACATTTTTAAAATGAATTTTATTTATTCATCCAAAGTGCCATGATCCATCTTAAATCGTTCTAATATACGTTAACACGTGTACAAAAATACCTACACAATTTTATCACCTTTTATTTGTTTTACTAGAGCGTTTAAAGTTGACTAAATCCCATTTTTAATAATAACTTTAAAAAAATTAAATACAACTATACCACTTTCATAGTATAATTAGATGTCGTTTTTAAATACGAATCCATTGGTGCATCACAACATCAAAATCTTTTTGGATTTTCTAAAGAAAACTTCTTTTTCTTTCAATCGCCATTTTTATTGTTGTATCAAATATGCAACTGCACTACGAACAAATGACATCTAGTTAGCCATGATAAACAATTAAATATTTGTTTGAGAAGTAATGGGAAAAAGTCTCAAAAAATTCTTAGGTGCGCCACGAATAACAGTTGAATTTAGGATAAAAATTGGAATTTTTTTAAATTTATAAACAATAATTTTATGCTATTAATTTGTGTTAATTATTTTGGGTAAAACTAAATTAAAAGTATATTTACCAAAAGCGAACAAGTAAATATTTTAATTATTTATGGAAAATGCGGGAAAACGCGGCCGAAGCTGAGAGAATTTAATAAGAAAAGTATCCTAATCGGATTAACCACCCAAGTAGGCAATACATCATTTATTTAATTAAAAAAATGCGGCGTGACCTGCTGTTACTCAGGAATTTATAATAAGTGAGAATAATAAATGTTTTGGCTTTGGTAGACCAAAATTCGACAATTTCTACAAGGAAAGTAGGCCAATAATTAAATATAGGCCGCGAATCCATTCAAAAAATATTAAAGAATCATGGTTATCGCTCTTACTTGCATCAGCATTTGTACGAAAACGATTTTGATAGAAAATTGGAATACTACAATTATTGGTTTTTAAAAAACAACAATAGTAACAATGATTTAGCTTATTCAATGATGCACTTGGATGAATCCAGGTTTACCAATAATGGTATGCTCAACAGACAAATACAAGATATTGGTCGTTCGAAAGCCAACATTTGATGATTCAGGGAAATTTTCAAGAGCAATTTGGAAACAATTAGCAATAGAATAATTGGACCACTATTTTTTGAAGGACGTTTAATGGGTGAGAGATATTTGGGGTTCTTAGAAAACGAAATTGAAGAGTATTTGGACCCCTGGCGGTAACACAGCAAATGTATTTTCAGCAAGATGGGGCTGCACACCATAATGCTCATATAGTATTTTGTTTTATTTATAATGTTCTTTATTAATACAACTCATATCAACTGGCCATTGACTGAAGTCCTTCAGCCTTGAATATAACAAATTTCTGAGGAATGTCTAAACTATACGGTACGATACTACTGTACTACTGCAACATATTTGTACAAAAAAAACAAGAAGGAAAAAAAAAGAAAAAATACAGAACAAAAATGAAGTTGGTGCATCTCAATAGGTTGGTAGGTTAGGTTATAAATTTAGTGTTGTATCAGATGTAACATGGCTTGGTATATATTGATCTTTCAGGAAATACTGATGCCCAGATATTTGGCTGTAGGTTGTGGTTTTACAGCAAGATTGTTGATTGTGATTGTAGGATAGTTCTGGTTTATGGTGTGATTGAATATTATAAGTTGAGATTTGAGAGGGTTGGGTTTTAGTCTCCATAAGTTGAACCAAGCCATAGTATTATTCATTAAAACCTGCAGTGAATCTATTGCGGATCTGATATTTGTGTTGTGACTAATCAGGGCAGTGTCGTTAGCAAATTGAAGGATGTATGTTATAAAATTTTCAGACATTGGTGTATTTCTATTGATGTGTAGGAACGTGTTAATTTTCTGGTTTAAATTTGCCATGTTGCATTTAGAAGTATTTATTCTGAAGTGTTCTTCTTCTAGGATCTTTTTTTTGGTGTTTACAATAATTTCAAATCCTAGGTGATCAGATCCAATGTCAGGAACAGTCTGTATACTTACAATATTGCTTCTAATATTTGTTGTGTATAGAATTATATAGTAAAAAATTATTTAGAGGAGATATTTGGGGATAGGGTCATTGCCACCATCCACCAATGGGCCAGTACAATGGCCAACCCGTTCACCAAACCTAACTCAACTTGATTTTTTTTTGTATGGGGTCATATTAAAAACCAAGTCTACATTATGCCCCCAAAAACACTGGAAATTAAAAAAAAAAGATACTAGAAGCTTTTACAAAAAATATCAACCCAGAAATAGTCCGAAACGTAGTAGCAGAGAACGTTTACCAGGTAAGACTATGCAGATATACCCAAGGTAGATGTTTTTGTTTGAACCTTATTGGTCACTAACTTGGTCATTTAGTTATGATTTAGAACTGTTGATTGTTATGTTATTTACTTGTAATTTTTAAATAAACATCTCTAGGTAGTATTAAACATTATAGCTTGTTTAAATTTGTTATCGATCAAATCTAAATAGTTACCTATTATTATTGTGTAAGTATTTTTGTACATGTGTTAACGTATATTAGAACGATTTAAGTTTTTAGATATCAAAATGCTTTGATCTATATTTTGACATGTTGTGAGATATCATTTTTGTCAATTTTTCCCAAGATAATAAGTAAGTAAATATCTACAGTTCAATTTTATAAATTTATACCTAGACCAAACGGGAAGACATTAAAAATTCATTGCAATTTACTTATTAGTCTAGACATAGACCAACGTCTAGGTTAGTTCAGCTTTTTCCATAATTTTAGAAAGAAAACAACAAGATTTATAAAATTGCTAAATATTTTGAAAACTGCTTGAAAAAACTAATATTTTGATATTATAAAAAAAAATTCGTTAATGAATTATTCGCAATACCAATTAGAACTATTCACTTTCAAAAGGTTAAGAAAAATAAAATTTGGGCGTTCAAACTTTGTAAATTAATTTTAAACAACCTGTAAATCACAAGAAGTTAGGGTTTTTTGTTTATTTGCGAGTCTCCTATGATTTTTAGAATATCTCACATGGCACACATTGAATCAAAACTTAGGTACCTACTAGCGTTTACCATGTCAGATAGGAAACGGTAGTAGTACATAGTAAAAGTGTCCTTTTGCTGTAACTTTTTTATATTTTTTAGGGAAGTGTATATTGTAGAACTTAGAACCAAATCAATAGTAATAATTTAAGTTTGAAGAAATCCTTAAATATGGGGATAGGCTAGAAGCTTTTGATATGCCCTCAGAATTGATAACTTTTATTTGCGAGAAGGGTATTGTCGGCGCTACAGAACCGGAATGAAAGATGAACTATGGATCAAAAAATAAAATTCAATTTCAAATTGTTAAATTGACACAA
Organism: Polydrusus tereticollis; assembly: GCA_963920685.1. Lineage (NCBI taxonomy): Eukaryota > Metazoa > Arthropoda > Insecta > Coleoptera > Curculionidae > Polydrusus > Polydrusus tereticollis. The sequence continues at coordinate 97,050,135 of OY987328.1, forward strand.
CAATTAATAAAAATAGTACGGTTGTATGTAAAATGATCTCTTGATTCCAAAAATCTGAAAATATACAGGGTGTCCCATTTGAAAATCCAAAGTTGAGGTTACTTCTGGCTAAAGGGGAAGTCGCTAAAATTTGACCAGTACCTTAAAAAGTTTTTTTTTATTAGCCTATCACTCCTGCCAAGTTCTATTTTGTTCAATTAAAACCTAAAGAAATGGCAGCCAAAAAGTGGTCTCAACTAACTTGAACTAACCTGGTATATAGTTATTGTGATTTAACTACTTTTTTTATTGTAAATTAAAGATCTAATTTCTATTCTGTCTAATGAAGATTTGTTAATAAATAAAAATCTTATGGGGTGTTTTTAACAAGCTCTTTTAATGAACTTTAAGGTGGCAAAAAAATATACAGGGCATTCCATTAAAAATATTTATATTTATTGATGCACTCTGTATATTTCTAAATATATTAAAAATGTGTTACTTAACAGATTCATTGAAAAAAAATTTGACCCATTTGATGAGCCTTTTAATCATAGGTCCTTCATGAAAATACATTACACATGTTTTGGTTTAAACCTTCTCTGCCCATGTCACATATTATTTTATAGGGAACCCCTCTGACACACTATATTAAAAGAAACTTTGGAAGCCCATAATTCTTGGTATAAAGTAATAAAAACTACTTTCAGTAAAAGTAACCTATTTAAATAAACATTCAGATACCTACACTTTTTAATATCAATTTTGCTTTTTTTTAGTTATGTTGAAAAAATGTTCTCTTACCAAAAATATACATGAAATAATATCGCTGGAGATCTTGGCATGTGGGGGATCCTCATCCCTACTTGAGACTTGTAGATTGTGATGTAAACAGGATTCTAACAGGTTAACCAATGCATCACAGTGTTGTTCTATGCTACCTGTTTCACGAATACATGAAGTAACTCTGAAAATGATATAATGTTTTTCACTTGCTTAATGAGAATTATTTGCTTTAAATGACAATAAGTAGGAAAAACTATTCTAAATGTATTTCTAAAGAAAATTACCTTGTTATACATATTTCAACAACACTTTGATCATTGTCATTGTTAACATAATCGGGAAGAGATGCAAGGGATGTGATTTCTTTAATCTAAAAATAAAAAACAATGATTTTAAGTGCTTATAAGAAGTTTTTGTTGTTAAGGTGAATTTATGCAGACAAATTAAAAAAAATTTAAAGAAAAGAAAGATTAACATATAGAGGTTCCTAATGCTGTAGTGGCATTTATGCAAATTATTTAACAGTAAGGAAAATTAAGGTCTTAATAATTATTGATCTGCATAAATCCACCTTTAATACAAATTACTTGGATTAACTAATTAAACAAGAAAAATTATTCGCCAACTTACCACATTAGTGAGGTCATTAACTATAACTGAATCTGGCACCGAAAACAGGTCTCCAGCCCGGGACAAGTCCCTATTTTTCAACACTTGCATAAATAGCTCGTGCATTTTTCTATGGGCCTTTTCTTCATTCATTTTACAAAACTGCTTTAAAATAGGATGATAATATGAGGTTTAAAAATGTGTACCCATTAAAAATCTAAATAATTTTGGTCATCAGGTCATGGAACTTTTAAGCAGGTAAACTCTTCCCGATTTATTAGCAAAATATCTAAAATTTTCACACTTTCACGAGCACATAATTAATGTAAACAGACATTAGTCAAAAAATCCAGTTATCCACATACACATCTGTTTAATCTGTTACCAAAACAAACGAAGTCTATGAACGAGCGACACTTTTTCTCAGCTTTATGGGTTCCTAGGATTTCTCGAGGTTCTTAAAATAACGGTTTGGCACCAGTTTTTACCCAGCCACAAGAGTTTTAGCTTCTTTTTAACAGTAAAAAACTGACGGTCAATGACTCTTGACTCTACTCTTTGAGTCACAACTTCGAGTTCTTCGGCCAGAAATTGCAAATTGCAACGCCGGAGGCCCGGTGAAAGTGAGCAGTGAGGTGGCATCGTCGCGCAACGCGCAACAGGTGGTTCAGGTTCCAACAGATGGCGCGAAAGCACCTCGCTGTATTTTAGAGAGGAGAGAATACGGAATACCATTATCATCTGAATAACGTATATGCGGTACTGCGGTATTACGTGTTAAGTCGATGGGTATTACGTTTTATTTCGTTATAATATATTTATAGGAACCAGCGATAATGTCACGCGTGTTCAATAAAAAAACTTTATCAATCGCAACATCAAAACACAATTTTTAAGCTTATATTAAGATTTAAATATTTTATGAAAAACATGCATGCAATTTTGAGAAATAAAGTCTATACTTCTTAATAGAATTAAATTGCAAATATAAGGCAAAGTATTTTGTTAACTTAATTCTTCAGAAGCACCAAATCATCGTCTGGTGTAAATCGAGCAGTCTCTTTATTGCTACACGTGCCACGTGCTATATTCCCTATATCCTGCCTGATGTTCTGGGATTTCCAACCGACTATCGGTTCAACCGATATGCTTTAAGTAAAAACTAAAATTTCAAATATTTCGTGGTTTTATTGTTATTAAATAGGTAATAGGTTCATTACCATTACAAAACAAACATGTATACATATTTACGTTCTAGAAATTACATTTCTCAAATAACTCCGTGAATATTGCGACCCTTTCCTTGTCTAAGTTGCGACCTCTTATCTGTTTTGTGATTGCGACGCTATCAAATCGAATCGCACCGCACAGGTTAAACGTCAAAATATAGAAATAAGGGACGAGGTAAAAGGGTTCCCTCCTATTCTATGCGTCAAAATAGTGTGCGGACAACGCTATTAGAAAACTACCGATTTCTCTTCTTAAATTGCTGTTGGAGGTCATAGAGTTGCATTGGCACCAACCTGTCTTGGCGACAATCAGCCAGCTATAAATAGGAATAAATAATATGTCCCTCTCTTATTAATACTCCTTTTTCTATTCCATGTTGGAGGCTACGGCGCATATTATAGAGTCACAGTGCCGCTGACTGCCACAGAATTTGTGGACTAGTTCATATAGAAGTGTGAAGATGGATAAACGAGCTAACTTCTATTTCATAGCTGGCTCCATTTCTTTTGTTTCTGTGCTTATCTGTTTTGTGGTTCTATGATCTGTGGGAGAACCGTAAATTTATACTTCTATTTATCATTGCTTGCTTAAAATATGAGTAAATATTCTGTTGTGGCAAAGAATATAAATGCTGAAACACTAAACTGTATGGTTGTTTGGTTGTATTCTAATGCAAAGTAAATTACTAAATTTTGAATTATTTTTATTATACGCATTGGTTGAATGTTGAAAAACAAGTGACCATCGCAACCAAGAATTTTCTTAGTTTAGGCATCGCTTAAGAGATAAGTACAATTTTATAAGGGGCATAGCCATAGCAATATGCAAATATAAATGGCATTTGGTTAAATCCAAAGAAAATTATGTTATACGAAAAGTTCTAGGGACGATTTCTGCTGTCCCGAGGCGAAAAAAAAACAGTAGTGGCGCGGAACACTTATTTGGTCAAAATAAATAAGAAAGACAATATATTCGAAATAACATCTAAAACGGTTTGAAACATGTTAATGAAAAGCCGATTATTTTTCAAATTTCCAACAACCTGTGTATCTGAAAAATAAAACGGCTGCTGATCCATATTAAGAAATTAAAAATCATTCGTAAGGATATATTAAGATATTCAAGTATTAGCATGTTATAAAACAACCTGTTCAACCCGGAATTTTGTGTTCTCTGTATGCCATACTACAAAAAATATATAAGGTTATAAGTATATCTACTATTTTATTGATATATACGCGTAGCTATCTTCTGTACTAATTTTTGAAAAATCAATTAACCCCTATTTTGCACCCCCGTAAGCACGTCAATGATTAATTTGGAATCTTTAGATGTGCCTTTAATTACTTAGCACCAAAAAAAATTAAAATTCAAAATAGCTCCAACCACTGTAAGAGTAATATATATTTTTTTTTATCTCCTAGCTGTATATATATATATAGGTATATGATAACTGTAGTATGTCGAAATTTCTAGATAGCCGATGGCCCTTTAGAGTCGATCGCAGTTATAGGAAATGCTACTGGAGTGAATAATTAAAAATCCCTATTGCATAAATCTTAATAATACATTTTTATTATACAACCATACATAATGACATAGTATTTAATTTACATTATTAGAAAAAAAGCACGCCTTAAACCTATCTTCCTGGATCTTGTAGTAAACCAGCTTTAATAGCTTCCAGCTCTTTAATTCTTAGTTTTGTAGAGTTCAACCTTTCCACAAGGTCATCACACATGGGCCTTGATACTTTGGACACAATGTGAACCAAGGCCAGTGTTTTAAATGCATCATTATGAAGCCGAGCAACAGGGTCATTGTTTTCATTATCTTTAATACTATGGCATTCTACTTCTTCTTGAATAAGGATTTTTGGAAGATTTGCAATACCTAAAAAGAAGAAATTAATTTATTATTATATTTTTCTTAGAATTAAATCATACTACCTCAATTTTTGATATAAGTGTTTCCTTACATACATCTGAAATAATTGTTCAAATATTTGAAAATTAGATACCTACCTATTAAATTATAATGCTCTAGTGGTGTTCTCTCGATGGTTAATGGCACCTCTCGCCTCTCGAGTTCTGAATTTCCCTGACAAGCTTGAAAACAGGTCAGTTGAACCTGATTACTTCTTGCGCGTGGGTCACTCTGATACACTGAGAAAATAAGCCCAACAAACAACGCGTCCATCATTTGATAAGTGGCTTGAGTTCTTATATCTAAAATTTACAAAAACATGTTTGGGAATACTGGAAACACCGAATTATTCTATAATTTATTATTACTTCTTGAACCTTAAAGGTGAATGTTTCAAGTTGAGTCTGGAGAGGTTAAAAGTTCAATTATGGATTTTTTTTTAGAAATAGTATTTTACTTGGCTTTGAAGTATATTCATCCTATATTTAAGATAAAATCATTTCAATTCACATTGCCAATTGAATCCCGCTAATATTTAAACTTTTAACTATGTTTTGCCAAATTTTGCCATTATTTTGTAAAAATCTTTCCTATTTCCGATTTGTATCTATCCGTTCACTGCTAATCATCATAAAGCAATACATTCACAGATAAAAATAGTAAAACTTAAAAAGGAAAAGAAGAAATTAACTTAATTTGATTTGATTAGGAGAAGATAAAAATCATCTAAACAAATCTCAGATATAATAAATGAACAAAAAAAAATTTTACCAAACAATACACAATAAAAATTAAAGAAAGATATTATTGGCTGACTTATGAATATACTAAAAAAATCAAACTTAGAGATAAGCTATATAAGAGATGAAAAAGATTATCAAATGATTACACAATTTATGGGTTTAAAAAAATTAAGGATAACACGAGAAAGGAAATTTCAAAAACCAAAGGGAAACCACAAAAAAACTTACGACTGTACTAAATAAATAATTATGTAATACTCAAATAATGAAAAAACCACACTACTAAACAATTAAGAAATAAGAGTAAGCAAGTTATGAATAGCGACCAAGATAAACCAAAAGAATTTAATAAACAGTTCACGAGTATAGGACAAAAATTAGCAGCACCAATTAATATCATAACTCAAACACAATTTAAAGAGGAAGGAGTAAGACAAAGCATATTCTCAAATCAACCGACCTTGCTAAAAATTAAAAACATTCTAACAGAATTAAAAACAACCGTGCACCAGGCAATGAATGTGTTATAAAAAAATATTTTAATTCAATTCAATTCTTTATTCGAGTTATACAAAAAATGGTTAATCTTACTCACGTCAATAATACAATTAAAAACAGAATATTACAGCCTAAAACTTATATACATAATACATGTTACAGATTACAAATTAAAATGTTCAATAATAAAATGGAAGAAAAAAACCCTAAAATCTATCCACTTCCATGAATTCATCTATACTGTAGTAAGCCCTTGCGGTTAGTTCTCTATCTATTCTGATATTATCAGCCGTCCTAGTGGGATAATTATGATATGGAGAATTAATAGTGTAGCGATGCGTGTTCTTGTAACAGTAAAGAATGCACTCGTATATGTTTCCGGAACTGTTAAAACTTTAAGATCTTTAAATTTTTGTCTGACATATCTCCGTATCCCAGATCCGCCACAATGCGTACCGCCCTTACTTGGAGAGCAAAAATGCGTTTTGTATGGGCCAAGTGACCCCATGCCATGATGGCGTAGACAGCGATTGATTGGAACTTTGGAACACCGCATGAAAGGTCTGCAGCAGTGCTGCTATCGGAAGTATCCGGGCCAGATTTTTTAGGATAAATATTTCTGCCATGTGGTCTATATGAATTTCAAATTTGAGCGTAGGATTACATTAGTGTAAAGTTATAGAAAAAGATCTCGGAGAAATGAAATCTTGTATAACAAATTAGTAAATAAATATCTTTTGAAACCCTATGAAATAAAGATTGTGCACCATTTACGTACTGGGAATGCTGTGCGACGACTTATTTTTTGCAACTGTATCTAAATCGAATACAAGTCGACAGGCAGTTTGCTACAAAAGTCTGACGAATCTTATTTTATGAGCTCTACACAGGAGTTATAAATTACCATAATACAAGATATGGGTCCCCAGTTGTAAATATAATATAAGTGTGTTTTTTACATAATCATAATCATAATGACTCTCTCCCTCAGCTAGGTCGTCACTACCCTGAACCACTGATGTATCATCAGCAAACAGCAGAGTTTTCGTGTTTGGGGATGCGTTGTTAACGTGATTAATATATATCAGGAAAAGGAGGAAGTCGCAGTACGTCGCCATGACATACCGCCCCCCCCCCCCCCCCTCGAGTAAAACGGTCAGGGTAGTACAAGAGCCAGTTCTGAAGCCAAATTGGCTGGCAATAAACAAGGTATTATCATTGAAATGCTTGTATAACTGTTCTTTTCAAAATAATTCATATATCTTAGATAGGACCGGAATCAATGATTGATGGGCGGTAGTTATTCATGTCACTTATTTCCCCTTTCTTGTATATAGATATTACTTTAGCACATTTAAAGCACGAAGGGCAAATTTCATGTTCAATGCTTAAGTTCAGGAACTTAGTAAGAGGGATGATTAGAACATTCTTAAGTGCCTTCATCATAGGGACATGCATATCATAGACATCTATCTTTACTGTTTTTGTTTTTTAGTGAATTTATGGCATTCCTAACTTCTAGGCATTGGCAGATAGGTCACGGGGTCCCTGTACGAGCCCGTGCCGCTGCCAACAGCTCTTCAGCTATACCACCGTATACGAACAAGACAAGTAGAACCACTTAACGTCGGGCCTTTGATGTCTCGGGATCTAAAGCGGTTTGCCGACGCACCGGCTGGTCGGGGTATGCATCGAAATACGGGGTCGGCATAGGGAGTAATGACATGTAATGATATCGTGGCAGGGAGCGCGGCAGCTACCGGGGTTATATCCAAAGTACATTATTTCTAACATATTATAAAATATTAATAAAATTGATTGATTGATTAAAATTGAATTATACTAAAATATATAGAAAGCGGAAGTATGTTATTATTACATTAAATCAAATTTTTTATGTAGTTCATTTTTTTCCTCTATTACCTTATTATTTTTATTAGGTTTTATCTATGAGGTTTAACATTTATTCAGGGCATATTTTATAAGTTGTCTGAAATAAAACTCAGATGCATATTGAGAATAATTATAGTTCTAACGACATAATAATATAACAAAATAACGACGTGATAACAAAAGCATACTTTTATATAATATTTAATACGATTTTAAAAAAATAAAAAATCTAAATACCTATAGGTAGGTAGTACAAATACTTTTATAAAATACTTAATTAAAAATCTTAAAAGCTTGTCAACTATTTTGTATTTAAGTTAACAGCTCTCTATTCTAAAATTTAAACATTTTAGAGGATACAGGGTGAATTGTTTTCATGAAAACAATATAAAATGGCATATTTAAAAAAATAACTAGGTATAGTATTAGCTGCTGAAACATAATATAAGTATAAATTAGCATGATAATAAACAGTCTTAATTTTTGGAATTGTTTCAAATTATGAAAGGAAAGCTTTCAGGACGAGTTTTTTTCCAATAAATTCTTGTATGATTAACTAGGTATATTGTTACGACAGAGAAATTTATAATTTTTCAAATTATAAGAGAGTAATTTTAATGGGTCCAAAATGAAGAAAATTATTTTATTTTTTTATTAAAATTAATTAAATAATGCTGTTCCAACTTTGTATACTATGGAAAAAACTGCTAGTATTAATTAATGCGAAAATGCCTATGTATCTATAAGTTTTGCAAAATTTTAAGTTTAGGATTTCGTTTAGACATTTTTTTAGTCTTGATATCTCTATTAGCAAATTTAAGGGTAAAATATATACGCACTCTAGTATACAATGACAAGAAATAGTCATAGGAAAAATTTCCACATGGATGAACAAAAGTAATGGTTTTAAATTTATTTTTTAATGCTTGACCAATGCGATTTTGAGACGCAAGTTCATTAAAATGTTCAACAAATACATTTTCTAATTTTATAATACCTATATTCAACAAAATTCTTAGGTGGCACTAATAAGCCACCAAACTTCAGTTTTTCACTATTATAGGCTTTTAGTTTGCAAAACACAGTGGCTTCCATTTGTAAGGCATTCGTCACAAGAGTGCTGCGCCAAACATTTTTTTAAAAGATATCCTGTGACGTTTACAAGTGCATTTCCCTCAACGCTTTCACTATTCCTATAGTCGTTGGTAAAAACCTTCAAAGGAATATGGTTAGATGAAGGGGATACCGTTAAGTATTTACATTGCTCTACGAGGTCGGGAGTAAGAGTAATTAAAACTTCGTTGATGTCCTTCATACAATTTGCCCCGTCCGCCTGATCAAAGTATCGAATGGCAAATAATTTTTTAAAAGCACGAGTGAACTGAATAGGTGTGGGATTTCTCGCATTGCCGCAGCAATTTCGGACATGTCCAAAAAAATTTACCAAACAATCTTGATGTAGGTGTCTGGTCAATAAAAATGTATATCCCTTACTTTTTAATATTTCCCACAAAACCAAAATACCTTTAATTGTTGACCTCCAACCAAATACAAACTTCATCTGATTAGTTACAACTTTTCCTTGGACACTAATGACTGTAAGATTCTTAAAGAAAGTATCCATTTCTTTTTAAAAGGCTATCTGTTTTACTGTAGCCATGAAAGCATTAAAACGACTTAAATTACTTGAATTTAATAAATCAAAAAGATCCTTCATGTTTTGTATAAAAGAAGCTGTTGTTTTTGCATCAAGTGGTAGAGTTTTTAAATCGATGCAGGTACTCAAAGCCACTGCCACTGAGCGGCTGAAAACCTGGGTGGCAAGCTTAACTTTCATTTTTTGAAAATTGTTGGGGTATATATGATCGTTAGTTAATTTAGGTGCTAATCTAAACTCCTTTACCTTATCATAGTGGTACATAGTATCTAGATATGATTTTATTGTTTGCCCTGTTTGTAACCTAAAAACATATTAAAATTTGAAAAAATTATTTCGTGTAGATTTTAGAAGATGAGGTACATCAAACAAATAGACAATTTTTTTCCATCGACGAAAAAGAAGGGATTTTCTTGGTCATTTTCAGATCGTTTTTGAACAATTTTACATAATTGGATCCTTGATCCGATACCACCCCTAAAACATTTAAACCCACAGAATCCAAAGTCCTGTACATATTTTAGTATAACACCCATCAACAGAACAGTATATAAGAGGAGGAATTTTAACACGACGACCACAAATAACAAGTTAAGCAACAACAATTAATAAATAAATAAAAATCAAATCTACGCTTTAAAAAATTAGTAATTTTTAGACCCACTGTGTATAAAGCGCTGAAAATAGTTCGTTTGGGATGACTAGCTCTACCCGACACGCTCTGTATCGTCAACTAACCAACTACTTACTGGCGTGGGGGCGGGGCGCGGGCCGAACGACGGCACGCCGAATTTCATCTCGAGCGAGAGTGCTTCTACTTGTCTTTGTTCGTATACGGTGGCTATACTAGTGAAAAAAGAATTGAAGTCCTCGGCAGTAAGACTCCGTTTAAAAACCCAATGCTCACCCATACCCCTGAATGAGTTTACAACCTCCCAGAAAATTTTAACTGGATTGTTAGAATTCACATTGTGATTTGTATAGGCAGACTTTTGTGTTAATCTGATTTTATTCATATATTCTTTTCTAAGAGTTTTTATGTGTTGAGTTAGATCGGCCGAAGACCTCATTTTGTTTAGGTCAATAAAAAAATTTAGGGTTTCTCTAAAGTTTCTTAATTCATGATTAAACCACTGAATATTGTTGCTCTGTATGGAGCCCTTCTTTTGTTTGACAGGGAAAGATATATTCATGGTGTTAGTAAGTATATATATAAGTGTTGAATAAGCAATCCCCCTTTTTATCCTGGGAAGCTATAAAATGTCAATCCTGCTGCTCTAGTCAGTCATACATATCCTACGCTTGTTATTGGTCGATATTGACTATGCTTTGCTCTTACAATAGGGTATCATTGGAAAAAAAATTGTAATATACATAAACTATTAGAAAACGAAACACAGAATATTAATATCGCGAAAAATTCAGGATGAGTTCTCCTGCTTAAAAATATGAAAAAAAGTTCCTATAAACCGATATCTGCAACTACTTCGTCGAAGACATAGTCTGACACACTAGTCTACAGCTAAAAAAGGAATTTAAGGAATGTTGTCCAAAACACAACATTGTAGCGGTAATAATCTGTTTAAAATTTCATAAAAATGGTTTTGTCTCTTTCTATCGTATATAATATTGAATTTAAGGAAAGGTGCTTGTCACGATGACATCTTCAGAAATCTTCCAGGCATTGGCGGAGTTTAGAATTAAATTATTTAATTTATAATAAATAATTATATTTAAACGGACTACTTGAAACGTATTACTTATACAAATCTAGAGACGATTCTTTCTATTCTTGTTTTTACGAATTTAATATCTTATAAAATATTAATATGAAACCAAAAAACACCTATGCTGTTAAAACTCCTCAGCCGTCGTAGCTACAGCCACAGCGGTCTGGTATGGAGATCGCTGTGCTACAGCTCATCGCACACAAAGATACATAAAGGCATAGCATAGACGCATAACCAATTTGACCAATCACAGGCCGAATTCGAGCGGCCATATTGTTTTGCATAAGGATTTTCCATAAGAATGAAAAACTTATGGAGCTCTGCTATGTAGGGGCTAGGGCCAAATCAAATCAAATTCTGACGTTTGTCATCACGTGATTGTTTGAATTGTTTAAGCAAAACGAAACCAAAAAATCAAAACATATCCTTAACCTAAAACATTTAAAAAATTGCTTCTTAATTTAATTAATTTCCCTGAAAGTTGTGTTTGTTGTTATCTTTCTGAAATTGGCTTTGATGCAGATTTAGAAATTACAGCAGATGTGAGTCAAAATCAAAATGATAGTCAGCTGGAGAGTCAGAATTTCAATTTTGATGAGCTTTTAATTAAAGTTATTAAGGGCTACCCTCATCTATATGATAAAAAAATCGAAATTTCAAAGAAAACTCCTGGGCAGAAATTGCTGGAGTAATGAATTCTTCAGGTAGGTATAGATGTTTTTTTAAACCTTAAATCCTATATATGTATTATTGACTGTTATTAAAATATGTATACTATTATATTTTATTGAGTGTATAATTCTCTCGCATTAGCCTACGGGAAATGAGGTAGTAGCAAGAAATAGCTGTTACAATTGGAAGAATAATACGTAGTTCTTCCATATCAGAAAAGTCCTGAACACGCAATACACAATCGATATCCACAAAATCAAAATATTAAAGTAGTCGACCTCAAAAACCAAAACACCTACAAAATATACAAAAAAAATAATGATATACCTATTATAAATATCAAAATACACCTGTTTTGTGATGGTCGTTGGCACTTGACAGCATAATATGACGTTTATGAATCGCTTTACTGATTGGTCGAGATTCTATGCTATGCATTTTGTGTTTTGGATTGTAATTGTATAAAACCTTATGTAGCTATGCACTATGCTATGCGTTTATGTAAAGTTGTGTGCGAGAGCCTTACAGACGCGTAAGGCGGACTATACAGGATGTCATAATTTTTAAGCGGAACAAAAAATATGTACACCACTGCCGTTTTCTCTTTTGATAACACTGTTATATACTTAATGCAAATCTAAAACCGTTGCACGTCATACCCTTTAAGTGACGTCAGATATCGACAGTGTTGCCAGCTTGTAACCAAAATATCCTAGTGAGGGAATCACAGTTTTTTTTCATAAAAACAAGATAAATATACACAAATTTCCCATACTTTATATATTTGCTTACTGTATAATACCTTTTACCATTAATTATTATTTTAATCCCAGATTAAAAATATGAAAAAAGGTACCATCGTGCCGAGAAAAAACTGGTACACCGAAAATTTCCTGTTTTCTCCTAGACTATTAGAAAAAATGTAATAAAGTCTGATACCAGTAAAACTTCATATGAAATTTGATAAAGAGTATGCAAAGTCTATTGAGAATAGGTTATCATTGTTGTTAAAAATACAAGGAGAAATCAAAATACGTATAGTTTATTGTTTCAAAATGTAACAAAAATAAAAACAAGACTTTTTTAAATATTGGATCATATCACTGTTCCTATCAATTTTAATTTCAATCATATTTAAACTTTAATATAACAAAAAATAACATGTTTTTTAATATTTGGTAGCTGCACCCAAGCACGTATCCAGGGGGGGGCCGGGGGACCCGCCCCCCCCCCCCCCGAAATCCCGAAATTTGAAAATTTTTTGTTTATTGTACACCTTGTACTGCATCTTTTTATTGCACTATAAATAATTATGGATTAAACGTCACATAATGATTTAAGTTTTAATGTGTGATTCGCTTTGCCCTGAATTAATTAAAATAAATTTTTGAATGATTTTCGTCCTTGAGCCCCCCCCCCCCGAAACGAATTTCTGGATACGGGCCTGGCTGCACCGTTATTATTGATTAATGCTTGCAAACGTCGTGGCATACTTAACACTAGGTTTCTCGTATACTCTTGCGTTATTTCATCCCATGCTTCCATAATCCTTTGGCGCAATTCAACTTGGGTTCTAGGCTGGAAAATATGTTTATACATAAATTTTGCCATTTCACCCCAAACGTTTTCAATTGAGTTGATATCGGGACTCTTCGAAGGCCACGGCAGAACACGAATATGATTTTCTTCTAAATAATTCTGAACTATGCGGGCTTTATGTATCGGAGCATTATCGTGTTGAAATATAAAATCTTGGCCATATACTGCGCCCACCGATGGTATCATAACTTGGTTTAGTATATTGCAATATAATAGTGCATTGAGCCTTTCCTGCACTATTTGGCAAACTCCTGGGCCCCTTGCACTAATCCAGCCCCAAACGTTTATAGAAAAGCGTCCACTTTGATGGGTCTTATGTGTATATCTTTCATCGTATCTCGTACCAGAAGGTCTGTAAACGCGGATTTTACCATTGTTGCAGGATTGAAAGGTTTATTCATCGAAAAATATTACGGTTTCCCACATGTTATCTTGATTTATATATTCATGGGCAAATTCTAATCTTCTCTGCTTATTTGCTTCGGTCAAAAAAATTTTATTTGTAGCACAACAACTTTTTATATCAGAATTACGAATTCTACTACGAGCTGTATTAGCCGAACCAGGAAAATGTGTTTCTTCTTTAGCCTTTATTGCTGTTTCGAATGGATTATCTCTTAAAAAATTAATTAATCGTATATCTTGACCTAAATTCGAAATTTTTTTGGCGACCAGAACCTGCTTTTCTTACGATACTTCCATATTCTTCAATTTTCTGCTTAGCTAACAGTACGGTATTTTTGCTAATTCCTAATTCATCTGCGATGTGTCGTATTTGATGCCCGTCTCCCAATCGCGTGTAAATGATTGCTTTTTGCTCGACGGTTAACGCTGGCATTTTTTAAAAAATATTTCGTTTGACACGTCAGTCACAAAATTAAATCAAACTGACAATTTGATTTTTTGTATTTTGATCTACCCCGTATGGCAAAATACAAACCTTTTATTTGTAACCTAGGTTACTTTTTAAAAATTAGATATTTTTACCTTTTCAACTCTAGACATCTTTTATAGTCGAGGAGATATGTATGTCGTTCGCCCAGTTTTTTAAATTCGCTGTACCAGTTTTTTCTCGGCACGATGGTACATATTATAGTCAAATCTGGTCTTATCTGGCGTGTTTACGATTTAACAAAGACATACTTTCAATTTTTCTTTTCTTTTATTGCGTTTAATCATACTAACCAAATAAAATCCGTCAGACAAATATGACAGACTTATGCAATTTTGGCATGAAAGAAAAGGATAGGTATTTAATTTTCAGCGATTCACAAAAGTTTGTACCTGCCCAAGTACCTGCCACCTTCGTCTTGATTTAAAGATGTCAGTTTTGTGACTTTGACAGTTTGTGACAAAATGAAAAAATTTTCTGGGTTTTTGCATCCCCAAGCAAAAAAAATGGTACTTAATCTGATTATTTACCTCATCCATTATAAAAGCGGGTTGATTTTCACCTGATTATTCAGCGATAATCTCCCGCTCTCCGGTGAAAATCACCCTTGTCAAAAGTAAAAATCTCACCCGTCAGAAATCGTTAGTTTTTTATTTGGTAAATAATCTTCAAAATACATTTCGGGATTGGGAAATAATCAGAAAATCATTCTCAGATTTTTTGCCATTAGGAAATCGCTCTCGGGCAAGCCCTCGAGCGATTTCCACGGCAAAAAATCTTCGGAATGATTTTCGATAATTTCCCTATCCCTTAATATATTACTGCAGATAAGCTATTTCGAAAATGCAAGAAAAAGTGGAAATTCGCCAACCAATATTCGGGAAACAGCAGCCAAAGCACTGGGAATTAGTTTAAGGGCTGTGCAGAGAATTGCGCATGAAAAAAAACATAACATAATACCCAAGAATACTAAAAAATGTAAACGAAGAAAGCCAAAGACTGAGGATTTAAGCGAAAATATTAAAATGGGAGTTCGAAATGTGATTTACGATTTATACAGATCAAAAACCAATGTAACTCTTCCAGTTTTACAAGAAACATTAAAAATTCGGGGTGTTTTGGAAATTGGACTTGAAGCGCTATCAAAATTAATAAAAAAGTTAGATTTTCGCTATAAAAAAGACTGTAACCGAAGATTTTTATGTGAGCAGCCACAGATAGTGAGTTAGCGTGTTCAGTTTTTAAAAAATTATACGGAGAATTACAAATCGAAATTTAGAAAAGTGGTATTTTTAGACGAAACGTGGATATTTTCAAATGGAAGTGGTTTAAAATCTTGGCAAGATGATTCTGTGAAAAGCGTGAAAAGGAAAAAGGGATGTGGCACGGGAAAGCGGTTCATTATTTTACATGCTGGTTCTGTAACAGGATATGTTCCAGGTGCAAGCTTAATTTTTTCTTCAACATCAAAAAGTGCTGACTATCATGATAATATGAATTGCGAAATGTTTGAAAAATGGTTAAAAGTTCAATTGATACCAAATTTGGATTCTCCGTCTTTAATTGTATTAGATAATGCATCATATCATTCAAGAATTTTAAATAAACAGCCTACTTCATCTTGGAGGAAAAATGATATTTATGAGTGGCTTGAAAAACACAACCAAAATCCTTAACCAAATATGCTTAAATCGGAACTCCTATCAATGGCAAAGTCTCTTAAAAAACCAAGAATATACGCGGTAGATGAAATATTGCGTGAATATGGCCATGAGGTTCTACGACTGCCGCCATATCATTGCCAGTTTAACGCAATAGAATTAATATGGGCTGGGGCAAAGTCTTATTATGAAAAACATGCAGGTGATGGTCTTAAATCCGACCAAGTACAAATAGTTTGGCAATATTCTTTGGATCATATTACACAAGAGTACTGGAAGAAATCAGTGGAACATACAGAAATATTAATAAGGGATTGGTGGGATCGAGAACAAGTACTAGATGTCGAAGTAGCGCCAATGATAATTGCTTCATTCGAAGACGACTCAGTCGACGAGGACTTTTCAGATTTTATAAGTGACGATGACAGTTTTTAGTCTACAATTAGTTTATAAACGGTTTTCTTTGTTTACATTTTTTAGTATTCTTCGGTATTATATTATGCTTTCTTTCATGCACATTATTCTGCACAGTCCTTAAACTAATTCCCAGTGCTTTCGCTACGGTTTCCTGCATATTGGTTGGCCAATTTCCACTTTTTCTTTCATTTTCAAAATAGTTTATCAGACTAAATGCCATTGAATTTTTAGGTTTTAGTAGTAAAATTGTTAAAATAAATTACACTGTTTATTATTGTCGTTTTTAATAAATACATTTAAGGTATACTATTTACAGGGATGGCGAACCAATGCCACGCGACATAAAATTTTGGCTCGCCACCGATCACAAAGTTTACTATGAATTATTATATTACGAATTGCGACGGCACGTCTATGGCCTCATTAAACATTTCTTTAGAAAAAATGCACGTTAATACATAAAGATTCGCGACCCCTGTACTATTATGTACATAATTTTTGCAAAAATAATAATATTATATCTGGCTATCTTCACGACTTCACGACAGTTAAAATAATATAACTATGTATCTTTTCTCCGGGTATATTGATACCTACATAGTCTCGCAGCATTTTGATATAAGCTGTGGAATTTTCGAATTGATTTATATGATCCGTGACCTTTGGACCCGCATTTTGAGACCGGTTTAGACTTTATACGTTTCTTTCTCCCACTTATTTTTAGCGGGGCGCTTATTGGCTTAACAGAGGCAAAATACGTGTAAAATAAATTTGGGATTTGATACCTCACCGGCTCTAGTAGCTTTTTCTCGTTGACTTTTGAAGTAGGTAACCTATTAAATTGGAAATATTTTTGTAGCCTGATATTACACAACAAAAATTTAGCCAATGTGTAATTTGATTTTTTTTTATATTTAATTATTATCTGCTGAAATAAACTAAAATTTGTTTAATTTATTTAACATTTCATCGACATGTTTGGTGGTCGCTAGTCAGGGGTTTTACTGTATATTGTTTATCTAATTTTCCACCATCATTTTGGTTATTAAATTTGTTAAATGTAAAACTATTGTGTTAACCGTCTGCAATAATACGAACACACCCCTGAGAAATTAATTTTGGAACGAGACCCGTCATTTTTATTATGACTGATAGTTTCAAGTTAACGGTTAACCTATTAACATTCAATTTTATGGAAAATCAGCTGTCCATATACGGCCATATTGGTTTTTATTTACAACATTTTGATGAGCTCTGGAATTTTCGAATTGATTCATATAATCGGTGACCTTTGGACCCGCCAGATAAGACCAGATTTGACTTTACCTATGTTCGAAAAAATATGTACGCCACTGCTGTCTTCTCCTTGATAACACTGTTATGTGGGCAGTTTAATGGTTAATGAGAAGTACCTTTTGATCATTTTTTAATTTCGGCTTTGTTTAGAAGATAAATGCAATTTTATCAAATTCTGATTTAGGCATGGCGATATGCAAATAAATGTCATTATTTTTTTTTTATTATTATTCTTGTAAAAATGATAGAGAAATCTATTTTTTTTGCTTAAAATGTAATACAACACCGTATAAGAAAGTTATGACTCCTCAAAGGCGACCTCTACAAGTGGGAGCCATACTAATATGAAATTCGAATTTCGCATTTCAAAAAACCCCTAGACTAAATAAAAATAAAACTTTAACACCCTGTAACTCTAAAACGAGGGATTTCCGGACATAGGTTTATAGAAACTTATTTTCATATTTTTAAGCAGGAAAATCCTGAATTTTTTGCAATATTAATGAAACCCCCTGTGTACCCAGAGAAGCTTAAAACTAATAAAGTGACACTGGTGTATAAAAAAGGTTCTCATGCAACAACTATCCACCAATCTATTTGCTTAGTATGCTTTCCAAGATTGTTGAGAAAATTATTTATTATTTTATTTTTTATTTTTTATTTTATTAAATCCAGAATGGTAAACTTCATTGACTTCCATTTTAAATTTGATAATGTAACAATCAATATAGATTTGAAAAAAAAATAATGCAAAGAATTAAACTAAAAGAGACAATATAATCAAGACTTGTTCTTTTTCTGTTTTCTGTAAAAAAATTTTATAGTTAGCTGTCACATAATAAGTACTGTGAGCTCAGGCCTCAGTACCAGGTTTCCGATTAGAGGTCATACATAAATGAATAAAAAAAAATGCAAACATTTTTATATCCCATACTATTGTTTTGTCAAAAAATGATGTGTGTTTAAAGCAATGATAACATAACTGAGAAATCAATGGATTCCCCTGGTGGGGGAGCCCCTGGAAAGAATTCCGTAAGGGACAGATTTGAAAGGAAAAATACTTAAAATATGGGGTCCAGTAAATTATAGATTACTTAAGTGTGATGTAATTTAAAAATTTTGAATTACCTAACTATTTAATTTAATAAATTAATATTCAAAATTTGCATACCATAGATGTTAAATCATAATAGGTATAGGTGCAATAGAAAACTGTGTTGAGTAATATTAAGTTTGTGATGTACCCAAATCATTGTTAAAACAAAATTTATAATATAGTAACAGTACCTAATAGATTAAAATAAAGACATTGTTGGATGAACCACTATTTTCATCAAATAGAACCTAAAATATTTGGACTGTTTGAAAAAAGATAATCTTTCTATATCATTTTCCAAAATTGTTTAACTCCACTATACCTTTTGTTTACTCTAACCAAATATGGGATCTTATAGAAATAACTATAATTGATGTTTCCAGCATATCCAATAGCTATGAAATCAAAGTTTAAACATACCAACATGGCTAGGCCACACTGTTATATGTGGATGCGAATGATACCATCCTACTACTCTCATAGGCCTATTTAGAGTTGCTGCTAACTGTTCTGCATGCACAGAGGCCCCACAAAGCTGTTCTGGGGAAATTTCAACTCGATCTGGTTGCTTGTCACTCCTGTGAAGAATCATACATGCTGTTATATGAGAAACGCATTCTTCTTCGTCAATCTAAAAATTGTTAGACCCCCCCCATTGAAAATTAATAAGTTTAAAAAGTTTCAACAGACAAAGAATATTTATTTTGTTTGTACCTACCTCCCCGATCAGCAAACCCATAATTTCCTGTTTCTCGGTTGTTAGAGCATGTTGAATACATATTGAATACACGTCGGAGGATAACACGACCTTTTTGAGATACTTTTCCGGTACCATTTTATCAAAAAAATATAGCCGAAATTAAAGAAAAATCTAAAATTGAAACTTTTGTTTAATGGTTCGAAACTGACAGGCACCTGACAGCACAAAACAAATAAAAGGTTAATGTCTTAAGTCTTCGTTGCAATGTTGCAATGGCCACCTGTCTTAACGACAATTGACCATTTAAGGATGACGTCGCTGGGGGGCAAATTTGACAAATTTAGGTTAAAGTTTATGTCAAAGCCATGAAATTAGCATTACATATTTGACAACGGCCACATTTGCTGGGGGGCAAAGTCACAAGTTTAGGTTATACTTCTTGTCAAAATCATATGTTCTTAAATGGTCTATTAGCCAGTATAGCCAGCTATGAAATAAGAGGTTAGGACCATTAGGACAGGACACACAGAATGGACAGACGGACTGACACACTTTTTAATCCTGGCTCCTGGCACTACACTCGATCTATTTTTCAGCACAATGGAAAATTGGAAAGAAGCTGGGCATGGTGAATGATCACATCTCACATCACGCTATCCTATTGCAGCTCTGCGAAATTCAATTTGCGCATGCTTCACGGGTGAGCGTTCACACTTCTCCTGCTCTAGACCATGCGAAGTGTGATATAATAAATGCCCATTGTCTTTGAGAATACGCAAAACTGCAGTAGGTTTTATCGCGTGATGTGATCAGTCACCGATTCGAGAATAAAGGTCCTGAAAGCCATTAATAAGAAGAATGGTAAAAATTAACTGAAAAAAGAAGAAAGTCATATCGTTTAGCCGGTAACCGCTAATGTAGAACTCTATTTTAAAAGAATTTAGCTGTTTCCACTATCTATATGTTTTTGATTTTTGCAATTATTTATTCAGTAAGGAAACTGTGAATTTCTAGAGATATCGCATATGAATGACCATTTTAGTAATTAACTAAATAAGTGTTTCTTTTTATAAAACTTTATTTTGCCGCCACGACAGGAACGCCAAAACGCCATCTTCTGTCACTTGTCATTTGATTTGACCCAAGATTTTTTCGGTACCACACCATGAGCGTGTAGGTGTAGGCAAAATAACGCGCCGGTTTTTCTTTAATTTTTTTAGAATTTTAGCTTGTGAAAAGTAGAAAACTGTGAAAATGGGCTCCTACCTATCTGAACCAATCACCGATAAAATTTCCACGGATGAATCTAACGACAAATTAGCCTATGGAGCAAGCTCTATGCAAGGTTGGCGCGTAAGCCAAGAGGTGAGAAAACGGCGTTTTTTTAGATTTCTTACGGTTTTTTGCATTTGTTGTTTATGATTTTTTGGTCGTTGTTCATGCTACTTTTAGCATATTAAATAGTTTGTCTTTCGTTCGTTGATCAAAATCTTTGTGTATCTTTAACCTTAATGAATTTAGGGCCCAGCGTGTAGCTAGGGACACGACTAAACACGTTTTAACAAAATTTCAATAAGGTTTCTAAATTTTCGGAAAATAAAATGGAACATGCATCGGATGGTTTTTTAAAGACGTAATTTGTCTTTGGTATCTTTGACACTTTGAATTCTAAAGTATTGAAATACCCACTAATCGAATTACTTAGGGCCGTTTGCACAACGTGTAGTTAAATATAATCCGGTGTTTAGTCCAGGTTAGTTCAAGACATAACCATTTTTCGAGCTCTGGTTACCCCAAAACTTATTGTTAGTTACTTTTAGCCTGAACTTGCGGATAGAGTCCATGGTTTAAACTACCAATAATTGTCCATACTTGTAGAAACAACGGATAGCAAACAATCTGCCAAAATGTCGAAGTGCTAGCTTTTTGTGGTAAAGTTTCTGCGAACAGAACCACACAAAATTTTTAAAATTTGTTTTTTTCACATATTTAAACTTGTTTTAGGGTTTGTCTTAAAAGAATGTGGTACCGCTAGCGCTAAGAGACATACCATAAATTAGGTGAAATAAATAAAATATTAAAAAGTAAATAAATATACACCATTGTATTTGTGGGTTACTAAAGATAAGTACAGTTGAGCAGGGGAAGATATGAATGTGCTGCATTACTTTCCAGTAATATCAAAGACTTGTTATGTATAGTGCCTTTTTGCTCTATCAATTAGTGAAAAAGGAAACAGACAGTGTTTTTTTATTGGAAGTGAATTACAATTCCAGTGTATTTAACAGAAATGGCAAAACTTAAATATTGATTTGTCATTACTAACATTTTTTGTAGTTTCGTTAGCTTTTTATTATTACAATTTTATTTATCTTGGTAACACTCAAATTATCAATGTTCTGTTAGTGATTACAACTACACAACTTCCATGACAACAATTGTTCCAATAATGGTATCCCTGAAAGTTATTTTGTAGTCGGTGCCAACAGGACATTGATAATCTGGACCTTAGTGTTAAGCCAGGCTCTGATGACTTGTGTTTGTGTACTTGACGAACATGCATATAATTGAACATTTGATAAGTATCCAAGTAAGCAAGTAAATTCGTTTCTCTCGATTTGCCAACAGCCATTGGGAAAAGGCAAATGCCGAATAATTGTCCAAGTAGACCACTCACACGATTTGACAAGTATCCCCAAGTGACAAATAGTGGCCAAGTACGAGAGTCATTTAAGTCTGGCTTTAAATAAGGTGTATGTACTTATAAAAAACTATTTTACTTTTATAACCTATACCTAATAACAACCAGCACTGAGTGTCTAATGTCCTATCAATAAATTACTGGAATTATCAAATTAAAAAAAAAAAATGTGCTTTAATTCACATAATATATTATGTGAAGAAGTAAGTATTTAGCTAGTAAGAAGTGAAATATTTTGAAGACTGAAATGACCTTGCTTAGTTTAAAGGCAGTTGGATATACTTCTTCAGGAACACATAGGCTAAACAATTTGGTTAGGGGATATACAATGACATTGTTCAGCGAGTTCAGTAAAATTGTGTTAAAAGCATAAATTACTCGACTACGGTTTTTTTTTTAATCCTATCCTTTTGACTAAAGATAAGTTGCTTCTAGAAATATTATAAAGCATCATTTAAAGTATAAACGGGAACTAGTAGAAACTAGGATTTTCTTGTAACTTTGAATTTAAAATTTTGAAACTTTTTATTGAACCCCATTGCCTTTGTTTTTTGACAAATGCTAAAGATGTGTTGTTTCTAGTAATATTATAAAGCATCGTATAAAGTATAAACGGGAACTGTTGGAAACTACTATTTTCTTGTAACTTTCAATCTAAAAATTTTGAATAACCCTGTAGCCTCTGTTTTTTGGCGAATCCTATACACATGTTATATCCATATTTATATTTATTTATTGTTTATTGTACTTGACACATCTACTACATGAACAAATCCTATTAAAAAGTACAACAGTAAACAGAGTAGTAATATATTTGTAGTATTTAAAGTAATTCCTTAACTGCTGCTTTAAACTTTTAACTATTTCGTACAGAATAAATCCACATTATCCTGTTGTATACTATTATAAATTCTACATATATTATACAATGGTGACCCTAGCTGAGGGTTGTTGTGGGCTTCATCAGGCATGTAAAAAGTAATTGGATTTCTGGTGTTATGTATTAGAGCATTGAAATTAATCTGACAAGGTTTAAACAATTATTGTCTTTTAGTTTTCTTAATAAAACCATCGCTGATGTCTTCACAGAATTTATTATACAATTCACACAGGATATAATATATAGGCAGAGTTTTTATACAAACTTATCCCGAACTTTTTTAAGATATCTATTAATATTTTTAAAATTTACAATGTACCCTTTTGATGGATTTAGAACATTGCAGACATTAAAATGACACATCCATACTCAAGATTTGGTAATATTACGTGATCAAAAAGTCCCTAACACATCTACACCAAAACTCTTTAGTAAAACAAATAACAATTCCTATTACTTTGAAGGCAGCAGGAATCATTTCGGAAATGTGCCCATTGACGCTTGAAGCTTCATCGAACACAACCCCACAAATGATGCTGCTGTGAGGACTTTCTAAGTTCATATATACAGAGTGGCAAAAAAGTCGCGCATAATGCCTGTAACTTTTGAATTACGTCATATACGAAAAAGTGACCTTTATGAAAGTTGTTCAGTAAATTATTTCCCACATTTCTACCTGCGTGAATTTTTTCTGTCATTTCTAGTTTGGTTGCCATAGAGACTAACTCATTGACAAGGGAGATGCGCTTATGGTAGGGATAGATAGGCAACTTAACATACTAAATTGGTTTTCTTGGCGCCATTCGTGTCTGGTTGAAGAACTAAATGTAGCACTCAGTGGCGTTACTAGAATTTTTTGGCCCCAACGCAAAATATATAATAAAGCCCCCATTTCGGTCACAAATTAAAAATACTAAATAACAATAAAACAACGAGCTTTTTTCTTATTTATTTTACATATAACCTAACAAAATATTTCTTTTCGTCAAAATAAAACAAAACTTTAAAATAACTTTAAATTTAAACCAATCCAAGTCCAATAATTAGTTATTAACGAAGTTGCAAATTGTAATAAAATCTCCCGAGTTTTAAACAAAACTCAACTTAAATTTATTAAACCCTAAAATGATTTTATTCTCGCTTTACACATTGCAAATTCATTAAATAAACCTTTAAAGTCTAATTTGTTTGCAGCTTCACTTTCGACGGAAATTAGACAAAACTACAGTTTTGACTAGCATTTACCCAAAGTTTCTTTCTTTCTTTTTGTTATTTATGCGTCTAAAAATACACCGACATTATACTAAGATCGTAAACTGTCATAACTCTAAGAAAATCAGTATATAAGTAATGTTTATGATTATTCAGGATCAAGAGGTGTCCTGCATACATTTTTTTTTGATAACAATATTTTGTAGACAGTATAGGCGCAAGGTGCCTCTTTGGCTCTTCACGATACACCCTTTTTATTACTTCGCTAAAACAACAAAAAACTTACCGGGTCGCTTTTTGGAAACCTGTGCATTTTCACACGTTTCCGCTTTGTACTTTACATCCGGGAACGCAACAATAAATCACCATTTTAGCAGAATAAACTTATACGTCGCGCCGCTTCGTTTAAAAATGTAATTTTAAAATGTCAATGTCGCTTGGGTCCGACTCCGGAAGATATTTTTATTATGGATTAGCGCATAAGTCATATTTTTATCTTTATCGCACCTTAGCTGGTACGGTTGAATTCAAAGAGAGAACGTTCCCCACGCTCATTCTAAATACATGTTTTGCCGCTACCAACGTTAGGATATGAACAACCTTATAAAACAAAATGCCTACAATAGCGCCATCATCGTCTGGTTGAAGAACTAAACGAATGAGGAACGATCTTCACCATTTTAGTTATTCTAGCCTGGACTAACTTACTTTTTTTAAATGCAACACCCTACATATGATTGCATATTTGGATTCTATTGGGAAAACTCTGAATTTTTTGTATTTCAAATTTTTATTTATTTAAAATTGTAACAAACTTTATAATAACAAAGTAAATAGCCTAGAAAGTTGAACAACTTAACATCAGAATAATAAACAAGTGAAACCTTTTCAGTGGATCAGGTGTTCAAGATGACCACCATTTTCTGCTAAGCAGAGCGCCAGTCGATCCCTAAACCCGTCCACAACGTTTAAAAGGAAGTCCTCTGGAATAGCCCAAATTTTAACACTAATTCTGACTTAAAGATTTTAAGTCATTTGGACGGTTAACGTAGACTTTGTTCTTTAAGTGTCCTCACAAAAAGAAGTCGAGCAGGGTTAAGTCCCAAGATCGCGCTGGCCAGTCAATAGCACCTCTTCTGCCTATCCAACGTCCTGGAAATTGTTCGCTTATGTATTGTCTAACATTTGGCGCATAATGCGCAGGTGCTTCATCTTGCTGGAACCATACCTGTTCTTTTATGCCATTATTTACACCCGGTAAAACCATTCTGCAAGAAGGAATTATGTGATTCCTGAGGAGGTCCAGATATTTTTCGCTATTCAAATTACCATCTATGAAAAAATATCCCACAATATGTCTATATACCAACTATGCCCGCCCAAACATTAACTTTTTCGGGCCTCTGAGTATGACCTTCCTGGAACCAGTGAGTATTCTCAGCAGACCAATAACGATAATTGTGTCTATTAACAATGCCATTTAAATGGAAAGTAAATTATCGCAGATGTCCCGAGGTACACTATGAAGCGCGTGTTGCACCAGGACTTTCGCATACCAACTATTAATGAGTTCTTTTTAAAAATCATTACGAACTATTACGGACGTACGGACGTTTCGACAAACCCACTTATCTCTGACTCACATACGAGAGCGAGACAAAATGCGACCTACAAACTACCTAAAGACTGGCTCCCCGTCGGTATATAGTAGAGAAGCACTAATAGTAGAGAGGCACTATCACATTCCTAGATAACGGAAAAAGGCGCCAAGAATATGCAAACTAAAATCTTCAATCACAACAAACACAGCGCAGCATAGTTAATAAAGGCAACAGCCGATAGCAATAGTTTCCTTATGCGAAAGTACCTAAAAAGTAGCCGAGGAATCAAAAGAGGAATCAAGGGATGCCCTGACGTAAAACCCCATTCATGAACCAATGTAAATGGAAAGTAGCTTCATCCGATAAAATGATTTGTTGCGAAGTTATTATCGTTATTGCATCTTTCCATCATCAGCTCACAAAATTCAGTTCTTTTATCAAAATCGTCCTCATTTAACTCGTGCACCAACTTTATCTTGTAGGGATGCAACTGCTCCTACTTAAACAAATTTTTCACTGACTGATCTTCCTATCTCTTCATATTTCCGTAACCGTTCATTATTAAAATTTCAGCTCGTCATTTCTCATTCAGATGAACCATAGTGTAAACAAATTAGAAATCAGACAACAAAAAATTAAACAGGAACCCAAAATTGACACCTCTTAGGTCGCTGTCATGAAACACCTTGACTCAACTGGTGGGTATTAGGTAGGAATAATTATAATTAGGAAGTTTTTCATTTTTGAGCTGTCATTATCTCGGAAGCAGATAGGTGAAAATTTGAAATACAAAAAATTCAGAGTTTCCCCAGTAGAATCCAAATATGCAATCATTTATGCAGGGTGTTTCATTAAAAAAAAAATAAGTTCGTCTCTATAGCAACCAAACCAGAAATGATAAGAAAAAATCCTTGAGATAGAAATTTGGGGAATAATTTACTGAACAACTTTCATAAAGGTCACTTTTTCGTATACGAGGTAATTCAAAAGTTACAAGCTTTATGCGCGACTTTTTTGTCACTCTGTATATAGGCATTAAAGAGTTTAATTTGTTATCAACCCATTTAAAAAAGAAACTACAAAATTTTTACTTTTCTTTTTAAATATTCTTTATTTTTCATCAAAATTACATATAATATGAGAGCAAAGTCAACAAAAGTCTTACAATGCTTGAAATTTTTACTATTATTAAAAGACATTGTAATTATTAACAATTAATTTTCAAACAGTAAAAACATTTTTCTCACAGAACTAATTTAACTCTTTTATATCATTAATCACATGGTATATTGTAGGTCTTGATGGCTCTAAACTTTAGGCCATTTTCGAAATAAGTTTAATTCTGAGAAGGAATATTGAGGGCGCCCCTGTTTTTGGTTAGCTTTGCCATATTGAAGTAATTTGAGTGATTCGTTTTAAAGTGTTCGGTGGAACCGGAAGTGACTTATTTGATTTTTAGGTAAAAATTTAGATCCCGGTCGAACAGTAATAAATTAACTCCATTTTCAGTATTTTATTTGCACATTTAAATAATTTTCTTAAAAGCAATTTACTGTTTATGCATAATAACAACATAAAATGCGAACCCTGTACTGCGAATTTCTAAGCCACAGCTAAATATGGAATCATTTTGTAGGAAACAAATAGAAAACTTCAAAAACATATTTGTAGCGTATTAATATTTAAAATAACATACATGATGTCATACCTACTACATAATTTTTAAATTTTAAAAAACTCCTAACTGTTTATGGAATATTATATTATATAAACCATTTTATTTTTCATAAGAACAAAGATACATTTAATATAATTACTTATCAGAGGTCATGATGAATAATTATATTAACGTGACTATTACACACCATCGTTGGATATAAATTATTTAATACATAGGATGGCACTGTCAGGAAAAAATCCCTACTATAATATTCATTTAAATGTATAACACCTAAATACAGGCGCTAAGTATGCTCTAAATCTAAATGAATGACTGTTTAAAAAAAGATTAAAGTTATTCTTTGTAATTTTTCTAATAATGAGTGATTAGGAAGTATAATTTTTTGTTACGTTTCATTTTGCTTTAATTAGCTCTATATTTATGTCTATCGACGTGACGTAATTATGATATAAAGATTAAATAAATAGTACCTACTTTAAATAACAATTGCAATAACCATAATTGACAATTAATTTTGTTTTTGTACCTGCATATCAGTTTAGGTTATAATCCGCAATGTTAGTATCACTCATAAAACAAATTGAAATTAATTTTGATGTAATAAAGTTGTTGTAGATAGAGTAAGATATTTTAACAGTTCAAAATATTATCTTACTATCATGAAATATACTCAGGTACATACTTAATTTAAATCACAATTAAGGATAGACAATTCGGTTCAAGGAATGTTTTAATCTTTTAGTGATAGTTCCTAATTATCAAGAAGGAGGTTATCCCTGGTATTAAAAGTCAGTTTTTATTATCCTACTTAAAAACCTGTTATATTTAAATAAATATTTATTAAATATCTGTACAAAATGCTAGCACAAATTTCAAAGGCTAAAATGTCAGGATCTATCCGGAATTAACTTCGAAGCCTACCAGGTAGGTATACCTTTTTTGAACAGAAGATGCCTTAAAATACAAATTTATTATTATAAATTTAATGCAGGGAGGCACAAAAAGGTTATTTATGAAGTTTTAAAATGTATGCGAAGTGCTGCTGGTAGCGCCCTCTGCAAGGCATATTAAAGCAATTACCATATCTGGATTTCGCATCCTAAAAACCTTGATAGCAAATTTCGTGCAAATTATGCTATTATTAAGATAAAGATTTGGAACAAAGTTTAAACAAATAAGTTTGACTGTGAAACTATCAACTTTTGGACTAAGGTAAGTTGGGCTAGATCAGTGGTCGCCAACCTTTTCAATGTGTTGAGTGTCTTTGATCATTTTGGAATAAACAGTAAAGTACCTAGTCGTAAGCGACGTAAGTTAACCTTAATGTTATTTTACTATTTAGCAATTAACTAATACATACTAATTATTAGTAATATGCTACATAACTACTTCCATACCTACCAGTCTTAGGTGTTTGAAAAATAAACAAAATTTGTATGCAGCGACAATGGCATGTCACACGATTTAATAAAAGTGAATAAAACTAACAAAAAAAAATAACGCACTATACAAAAACATGAGCAGATAAAAAATGCATGTTCAATGAGAAGGCTGACACTCAGGCTCATCAATAATTTTTTTAATGTTTGCAGTATAGTTTGATACAGCCATTCAAATACAATTATCCAATGTTCATCTGTAAGTCGATTGCGGTATTTGTTCTTAATAAACTTAATATCGGAGAAGGAAGATTCACACAATGCTTGTTGATTGATAATGCAGTGGTAACAGAAAAATTGCGGAAAACTTTCATCTTTACGACATAACGGCACCAGGCCCTTATCACAACTCACCATGGCTGGAGCGCCATCGGTTGTCAAGCCTACCATTTTCGATATTGGAATTTTCTCAAAAGAAATAATATTTTTGAAATGAGAAAGCAACTCCTGCCGGGAATAGGCAAATTCCCTCCCAGAAAAAAGAGGTCAAAAATAACGGTTAAATTCGGTCCCAAATTTTGTTTTTACCTGAAACTGCATATTATACTTAAAGCAAATTTAAAACCGATGCACGTCATACCCTTTAAGTGACGTCAGATATCGACAGTGTTGCCAGCTTGTAACCAAAATATCCGAGTGAGGGAATTACAGTTTTTTTTTATAAATATACAAAAACTTCCCATAGTTTATGTATTTGTTTTACCATCAACTTTAGTATCAATCAATCAATCAAAAGTATGCTTTATTGTCCAAGAATACAAATGTTCTCATTGACAACCCTACCTAAAACTACGCCTAACATAAAATTACAGGTCAAAACAGAAAGGGACAAAACGCCCATAAGATCACAAAAATATATAAATCATAAACATAAAAAATAAAATAATTACACCCACGACTTAAAATTATGTAAAGATCACGACAAAAAATAATGCTAATTATTTGTATCATTAAAAAATTCATTGACAGTATAGTACGCTTTTCTAATTAAATATTTTTTTGTTTTCCTTCTGAATCTCCTCTCGCATTGCTGACTCCTTAGGTTAATTGGTAGATGATTAAAGATTTTTTAATATGATTGGACATAGGAATAGGCAAGCTGAGAGTAAATGAATGGCGCATATTATAATGAGTAGAAACAAAGAGATTGTTCCTATATTTTCTATACATCAAGCAGGCAGTCGCAAGAATAAAAATACAGCAAACTGTCAAAATTGCGTGTCTCAGGAATAATGGACGACAAGAATCACGAACTCCAGCCCTGCACATATATCTAATCGCTCTCTTTTGTAACACAAATACAGAATTAAACAAATATTGAGAACAAGAGCCCCAAAAACAAATCCCATATCGAAGATGGGATTCAACTAGTGCATAGTAGAAATTTTTGGCAATGGTAAAGTCTAAGTTAACGGATATAACCCTCAAGGCATAGCAACTGGAAGAAAGTCTTTTACATAGATGTATTATGTGATATTCAAACCTAAGAGCATTATCTATTGATAGACCCAAAAACTTGCTGACATTAGGCATAGAAACAACTTCATTTTCTAAATAAATATTATCTAAGTTACATTTGAAATTTAAAATATTAGTTTTAGAAATATTGAACGATAGTAAATTAAAATCACACCACTGTTTTATTTTGCACAAGTCAGAATTTATATTAAGGTGAAGCCGATCGCTGTTTTGATCGTGCCAGAGAACAGTGGTTTCATCCGCAAAGATTGTAAATTTTCCCGTTATGGGAAGGTGGGGTAAATCGTTCACATAAATTAAAAAAAGGAGCGGACCCAAGACCGAACCCTGCGGGACACCCGTATTTATACTCAATTCAACAGAGCTATTGGAATTAAATGTAACCGACTGAACACGTCCTCCCAGATACGAACGAAACCACTCCAGAGCCGTCCCTCTGAATCCATACGCCTCCAACTTCCCCAGCAGTATTCCATGATCCACACAATCGAAAGCTTTCGACAAATCACAGAACACTGCCGGGGCAGCCTCTCCAGAATTCAAGGACACATATAGACGTTCGAGAAATCCAAAGATAGCATCGCCCGTACCCTTAGAGGCCTGAAACCCAAACTGCTGGACACTCATAAGTTTGTGTTTATTAAAAAAGGTTAACATCCTTTCCTTTACAAGTCTCTCCACTATTTTTGACATAGTCGGCAACAGTGCAATTGGGCGAAAGTTAGAAGGACTATCGTGGCTACCGCCCTTAAAGATTGGGACAACCACAGCCCTCCTCAGACAAATCGGAAAACTACCTGTAAGAAATGAGCGATTAATTGCCTCGGCCAGCACCTGCAAGGCGTTGACAGGTAAAGTCAAAAATATTCTTATGGACATCTTGTCCCAACCAGATGCATTTTTGTTTTTTATGTGCTTAAATATAGCCTAAAGTTCAGTCACATTAGTGGGGGCAAGGAAGAATGTCTCAGACACCGACACGTGGCTCAAGTAATCTCTAGAATCCTTAGCTTGAATTATTTTCTGAGCCAGATCAGTGGCTATACCGCAATAAAAGGAATTAAATTTATCAGCACTGAGTGTGCTCGAGATAGGTACAATATTATCTTTCCCTCTTAAATTATTAACAATTCTCCAAGAGTCCTTAGCTTTGTTAGCAGACCGGGCAATTATATTCTGAAAGTACCGTTGTTTAGCCACCTTAATTGTTTTTCTATATATTTTACGGTAATTATTGAAGTATTTTAGGAAATTAACATTATTACTTGCAAATTTTCTAATATAGTGCAACGAACGCATATTATTGCCAGATACTCTCAGCGCCCTTGAATACCAAGGTTTTCTTTTCTTTTTTTTTTATTGTGATAAGGGGAAAAGCCAAATTAAACTTACTAAGCATAACAGAATGAAACCTGCGCAACGGGTCGTCAGTGGCCAAGACACCATTCCAATTCGTTGCATCACACAACAATTTAAACCTATTAAAATTTCTAGCCGTGTACAGTCTACCAAGTCTTGAATTTGAATCGGCGTTAGGCGCATAAATAGGGCAACCACAAACCACTGCCTCGTGATCAGACAATCCGGCGTTCATAATTGTACATTTAAACTTATCTTTACAAAAATGTGTGCATACATAATCCAAAACAGATGATGAAAATGCTGAATACCGAGTTGGCTGATCAACATGCATAAAAAGATCAAAGGAACCCAAAAGATCACTCAGCAAACGAGTATTCCGACTGGACTCGTCCAAAAAATTTATATTAAAATCGCCAGTCAAAATGACATAGGCATTAATGGGTATGTGGTTTAGTAACATCTCTAATTTTTCAAGAAACATTCCTATATTAGAGGACGGAGATCTGTAAATCCCCAAAATATAAACATTCAATTTAGAACAGAACACCATAGAAAATTCAAATACAGTCTCCTCCAACAGATAGTCAAATTTATTTACAGATACAAAATTAAAGCGATTCAAAAATTCTTATGTATCATAATCAGAGTACCGCCGTGAATACTCTGAATCCGCGAATACTTAGACACTATAACATAATTAGACATATAAAATGGCTCTGTTGGCTTTAACCAGTGTTCTACCAAAATCACAATACTAGGGTAGCCAATTGATTCTAAGAATAAAACAAGTTCATCTCCCTTATTCCTAACAGATTGGATAGATCTAACACTTTTTTTATTTTCATCTTGCCAAGATCGACCAATGGTACCATTCTGGAAAATCCATGTTTCATCCAAGAAAACGAATTGGTACAAGAATGCTTCTTTTTCTTTAACATATTCTTTCAAAAATACCACTCGTTTGAAAGCTACATGGGAAAGTTCCATAAGCCCTCGCCTCGGTTCATCTTTTTTCCATCCGAAGCCTATTTCCTTTAAGAGGCTTCTCAAAGAGTTAAGACAACCATCAAACAGTTGTCTGTCTTTTAATTTCTTACTTAAAGTTGTCAAAGTTACATGATGTTCTAAAAAAAGTTACATAAAAGTTACATAACCAATGTAAAATATTAGTTTTTGAATAATACAGCTTACTTGTTTCATACATTCCATAAATTGTGTCACGGATAGAACTTATATCCAATCTTGACACATTTACAACTTTCTTTAAATAAGAACGTTTCCTTTTAGGTGACTCCAATAATTTATTTTGCTTAACTGTTGTTGAAACTGCGCTTACAGTGGGGATATTCAAATTTAGGGCAGCTGCTAAACGCTAGAAATTATTAAAGTGGAACTAAAATATGTAGACCTCAACACAGTCTTTAAATTTACTTCTCTAACTGCTGTCAAGGGTAACAATGGGCCATTGTTGTTAAGCTCTTCCTGAAAATAGCTTATTAGAGAGGCTAAAAGCTCCTTGCACCGGCTATTTAAAATGCTTCGGCATATTTCACTTTTTCACAAATAGTAAACAACTGCACTTCTGTTGTTCTTAAAAGAACAGTTTTTTAATGCTATTTATGAAAATATCTGGAGTTTTTGTTAAAAAAATAGACGCAAAGCAACACGAAATCACAAAATAATTGAGTTTAGTTTTGCATGAAACGTCAAATCAAGTTAACGAACGAGATGGCGCCACCGCACCGTTTACAGTTGTGTTGCCAACTATCGGCCAATAAAATTCAAATTATATTAATCTTTACAAGCTTAAATAAACAAAATATTTGCTATAAGTGGGTTCGTATAAAAGAAGAATACTTTAAGTTTGTGGTAAATTCAATATCGCATCAAGTTTTAATACTTTTTGCCCAAATTTAATTTCCTCGTGCTTTCTTACGGACTGACAAGTATCAGCTGATTGATGACGTGCATTAGTTTTTAATTTGCATTAACCAAGGTAAATTCGGTCCCTAGCAAAATATTTTAAGGGGGGTCCAGTAAAACTATAATATTGATAAATTCACTCCTACAATAAAATGTCTATTTAACATTTGCATTTTTATCAATTTGACATCGATTAAAAAAGGTGCATCCTTTTTTATCGCGATAAAATCCTCTCCAGCTAAAAATTAAATGGTAAAAACCTCTCCAGCTCAAAATCGAGTAGCTTTTCTTTTTCATTGCTTGGCAACCTGACATATTGTTACAAATTAATTTGATGCTGTCAAACATTTTTTTAGTGAAGTATTATTTTTTATTAGTACTTTTCTATTCATGCCAAAAATTCGTGAATTTCTCTAGCTAAAAATCACTCGATCTTTTTTTCAAGATCGGATAAACTTTTATTTTTCAAACTCAAACTAGATAATTTTTTAGCAATTTAAACTCGAACAAACGGTAATAGATAAAAAACGCTCAAGCTTCGCTGTCGCGTTTTTATGATTTCGTTTGTTCTCGTTAAATTTCTAAGCAATCTAGTTTTCGTAAAAAATAAAAGTTTATCCGATAAAAAAAAAGCTCTTGTGGTTTTACGTATGAATAATTTTTGTTTTATTAAATAAAATAAAAATATTTACTTAAGTACATATTGTATCCTAATATTTAAACGCCACGGTGAAATGAGACACATTTAATAAAATGCAAACGACTTGTAATACATTTTTGACGGTTTTTAACTATACTATTGGTAATTTTAGCATTCAAATGTACACTTTGTAATTTTACATAGGTTTCGGTTTGAAAGTCTTAAGTTTATTAATAAAAACAAAAATGTTTGGATGAGTCTTGTAAAACGAATCGTTAAAGTGTCTATGGAAAGATTCGTATTTATTCGTAGTCCGTGTAAGTTCTGCCCAAAGTAAAGGAGAGAATAGTGACAGTGACTCCTCAGATATGTAGTTATCTATCAAATAATTGGGGTACATTTGAATATTTTTATCGTCTGGTACTATTAAGAGCAGATCGAATACAAAACAATCACTGATTTCTACAGAATTTAAGAAAGTAAGGGCAAAAGTCATTTTTAGCCATTTTTATGCATCGGAACTTTCATCTTTGTAGGCACTCAGATATTAAACCAATTGGCTGGATTCTTCTATACCATGACTGCAAAAGATGAAATCGACATCCCATTATTAGAGCTAAGGGCCAAACTTGTTGGACAGCCTTATGGATACCTTTTTCAAAATCGATTACAATTTCAGAAATGTCTAATCTAACACTATTTTTGATGCAGATTTCTATTACAATATTCAAAATTTTCGTTTCACTACGTTTGTTCGGTAATAGGGAAAAAGTCGGAGATTTATAGTGGCCGTTATAATACCCGTGTATCGTAAAAAACTGACAAAAAAATTGTGGGCAGTAGTTAAATGTGCCATCTAAATATATTTGTCTGACTTTTCCGATAAATTCAATATTTGTTTTACAAGAAAATACAGCGATTTGATCAGCTGCATCATTAAAAAGTAAAAAATGTTCATCTCTGGATGTTTCAATGTTGATCTTCGCCAGAATGTCGAAAGTTTGTTGAACACTAGTTGGCAATTGTGGAAGCAGTTTTCGACGAGCATTGTACAAATTCTTCCTTATTAACGCAACGTCTGACGTATTGATCGTTGAAGGCAGATTGTCTTGAAGCTCCCGGCGGATAATTTTTGCAGGCTTCTCCGATAAATCATCAATAGCCTTTCTTTTGCAACAAGTGCTTACAATTTGGCGGTTCAACTCTTCTACATTTGCATTATGGCAAAGCTTCTTTACATGCTTTGTAACAGTTACATTGTCCACTTCACCCATACTAAGCAAATAAGATCTACACTTTTTATTTATACACGTCCACCTCTTTTCACCACTTTTTAAAATTTTTTGAAAACTATACTTCTAATTATTTATAACTACTATGTGCTTTCCTTTTTCACTCAAAATAATATTAAGATCTATGTTGCAGACTACAGAGAATACTTGAATAGACTAATATGTAAACTGGGAAAAAATACGCAACTAAATGATAAATATTTTAATCCATTTCAGGTATTTATATTATTCATTTACTAATTACTACTATTTTCTACGAAAGAGATTATGCACTTCAGTTTCGTAAAACTCTGGTTGGGAGAGAATGTACCTACCGATAAATGGGTATAAAATTTTTAATTTAATCTTCTACTTGCTGGGACCAAATCAACCATTACCCCTCCTGTCCAGTAGTATGTCCTTTCAGTGGAGTAAACCTCAAAAGATCTTTAATCGTAAAATCACTAAAAACCATCCTGACGAACAGGGTTATCTGGGAGGTGTCGACCACATCTGTTGATTCATCCAGTTGCAGTGAAAAATAAACACAGTTATCTAAGTCAGATGTTAACTGTAAAAAAATATCATTGCTCATTACTTCTACTCGTCTCATCACTGTATTAGCAGAAATTTGCATAGGTTTTATAGCTGAAACTATCTCGTCTTTTTTCTAAAGTTGGCAAATAACCAAACTGCAGCTTCTAAACACGCCTGTTTTATCATTTCCCCGTCTTCATAGGGTGTATTTCGTGCAATTATCTGGGACACACGGTATGATGCTTCAGTTGGCCTTATTTTTGTCGACTGTTTTGAAAAATATTGACCGTTGTCCAATTAACTGCTTTTTTAATTGTTTCAGCTTTTCCTTTCTGGTGGCAGAATGTAATGGATATGATTTTTCAAAATTCGAATGTACAGTTTTCTGATGCCTCTCAATGTTTCCTCTTTAAGCAACGAAGAGAGAAGTATGACATAACAAATATACATTTTTACCTTTTACTTCTGTAAAGAAATATTGTTCTTTCCATTCGAAATGTAAATGGTAATGTCTTCACCTTCTTACTATTGCTTGCCATGATATTTTTTAGTGCTCTCTACTAACAAAACCGTTAGACGTTAATTCTGCCGTTCAGTTTTAAACTGAGTGCACTGTCGCCGCGCAATGCGTATTTAATTTATCCCGTTCACAGCAATCCAGGTCCTTCTCGAATATTAGTGCACAGGTCGGTTCTAGCCTATTCTAAAGGCTGCAAGAAAGAGCGCACCACCAACAGGAGGAGTAAAGAAACCTCATCGTTATCGACCAGGCACTGTCGCTCTTAGTGAGATTCGTAGTTACCAGAAGAGTACTGAATTGTCAATCAGAAAGCTACCTTTTCAACGAGCATGGAGACGTCGGCGGCAGATCGATCACCGCAGTGATGCCGCTGCTTGTGTTTAATATGAGAATTTGCGGAATTTACAATTTACGGAAACTTCTATGGTTTTTACACCTTTGTATTTTTAATATTTGAAATATGTTGTAAGCTACCAGAATTGCCTTTGCGAGCTATCGGTAGCTCGCGATCGACAGATACTTTTTGTTTTCATTATTTTGCTCTAAAATAAAAAAATTAAGGTAGTTTACTCTAGGCAGGATTTAATATTTTTAAACTTTTTGAGCACCCTGTATAAAAAGTCAAAAACTTTCTCGCATACCGTATTTCTTTAAGAAGCAAAAAATGATTTTTTTTCAAACAATAAAATTTTGGCCCATTTGTCCTCTTGTGGCCGCTATCCGTGGACATGCTATATACCGGGTGACAATGGAACTACTACCCAGGCTGGCGTTTCAAAACGACTTTAGATAAAAATTTGAAATTTTGGTCGACGTCTGGGTTAAGTAATGTGCATATTTTAAGCAAAAAAAACAAATAACAATCACTTCCGGTTTCACCGGAAACAATAAAAATTTTGATATTTTAAATTGCAGCTCCCGTATATTTTTGCATATTTGAATGCTGCAAAAAATTCTAAACATTTTTTATGTAGCATGTCCTTTACCTAAACTTAACAGATTTTGACTTATGGGGCTTTAAAGTTTGAACTATTTTAACATTTAATTCATTTTTCCAAAAAAACGAAGAGCGCTACGACCAAAACAAACGGTGCAATTCGTACTTCATTAAAGGCACTCTAGGATAGTAGAATAAAAAAACTGATGCTAGCAATTTTAAAAAATCGATATTTTCGACAAGACGTTTTTCAGTTTTTGATCCATTTTTGTATGAAAACGGTTTAACTTACAACCATAGGACTTTCACTACCCGATCTTACTTTTTTATCTTCTATCCATTTATATTCTCAGTTTTCATTTTCAAACAACGGATATTATTTTTGAACCAGCTGGACGTTTTATGCTCTTTTTACTAAAATTAAAATAATCATATTAGCCATGACACAGGTTGCTATGGTTTTTAGAAACAATTATATTACCTATGTCAGTTATTTTTTTATCACCTAGTGTGTTTTGCAGATTGTTGGAAATTCTTGTAAATTATCGTTTTTTATTTCGTGATTTTTTTTGGCGTAGTTCTTTGTAATCTGTTTCAAATGGTAATTTTTACAAGAGCCGAACAAATAGATATGCTTCTCGTTTATGGCGAGTGCTTGCAAAATAAAAGGCATGCTCAAACACTCCACGCAGAACGATACCCCGACAGAAACCAACCCTGCTATGCCTATTTTCCGTGGCTGGTACAACATTTAAAAAGAGTTCCCCAAAATGAAAATGAAGAAAATTTTATTATTAGCGAAGAAGCAGAAATAAACGTTCTGGCATGTGTGAATGCTGATCCAAATATTTCTACTCGCCAAATTGAAAATGAAGTTGGAGTTAACAAGAGAAAGTGCAAGAAAAATTTTGAAGAAACATAAGTACAAGCCTTACAAATACCAAATCCACCAACACTTGGGTGTTAACGACTTTGCTCGGCGAGCTCAATATTGCCGATGGTTTATGGAAAATCATAACCATAATAATAACTTTCATATATTGATATTATTTTCTGATGAGTCTCGCTTCACGAATCTGGGAATGTTCAACAGGAACAATGTAAGATATTGGGCAAATGAAAATCACCATCTATTTAGAGAAGGATCATTTCAAGAACGCTTCGGTGTTAATGTGTGGCTAGGTGTTTTAGGAACGACAGTTGTGGGTCCAATATTTTTTAATGAGCGCCTTAGAGTGCAAACTTATTTAAACTTTTTGGAAACAACAGTCAACGATTTTCTGGACAATTTACCTCTTGCAACAACTTGCACAAATTTCCAACATTTACTTTCAACAAGATGGTGCGCCGGCTCATAATGCTAGGATTTGTGTAAATTATTTAAATGACAGGTTTGGGGACCGATGGATAGGGACAAATGGCCCTGTAAGGTGGCCAGCACGTTCGCCAGATTTGACGCCCCTAGATTTTTTTCTTCTGGGGTCATATCAAAGAAAAAGTCTATTTAACTCCACCTGAAAATTTGGACATTTTAAGAACTCGAATTATTAGGGCTATTAATGATATTAGTATACCTCAAAAAGAAAATGTATTACGGAAAATTGTTGAAAAGTGTGAGACGTGTATTGAACAAGAAGGTCGGGTTTTTGAAAATCTTCATTATGATTAGGTTCGTTTTTTTCATTTCTTTTATTATTAGCTAACGTTTGCATTTGCGAGTTATTATTAAATAATATCCGTTGTTTGAAAATGAAAACTGAGAATATAAATGGATAGAAGATAAAAAAGTAAGATCGGGTAGTGAAAGTCCTATGGTTGTAAGTTAAACCGTTTTCATACAAAAATGGATCAAAAACTAAAAAACGTCTTGTCGAAAATATCGATTTTTTAAAATTGCTAGCATCAGTTTTTTTTATTCTACTATCCTAGAGTGCCTTTAATGAAGTACGAATTGCACCGTTTGTTTTGGCCGTAGCGCTCTTCGTTTTTTTGGAAAAATTAATTAAATGTTAAAATAGTTCAAAATTTAAAGCCCCATAAGTCAAAATCTGTTAAGGTATAGGACATGCTACATAAAAAATGTTTAGAAGTTTTCGCAGCATTCAAATATGCAAAAATATACGGGGGTTGCAATTTAAAATATCAGAATTTTTATCGTTTCCGGTGAAACCGGAAGTGATTGTCATTTGTTTTTTCGCTTAAAATATGCACATTACTTAACCCAGACGTCGACCAAAATTTCAAATTTTTATCTAAAGTCGTTTTGAAACGCCAGCCTGGGTAGTAGTTCCATTGTCACCCGGTATGTATAAAATAATCGAAGGTAAAAGTTATTTAATGCAAAAGTCATGATTTTAATAAGTTCTGGGTACAGACTATAGTCCTGATAAATTCCTAATTTCACAGGATGCCCACAATTCAATCTTAGACTACAACGCCAGTGAAGCATTTTTTGCAGTATATGATGGACATGGGGGCCATGAAGTGGCCCATTACTGCGCGAAAAACTTGCCTGACTTTATAAAGAACACAGAAGCTTACAAAAATGGAGATATGGAACAAGCACTGATTGAAGGGTTTTTAAAATTTGATTCAGTAATAGCAACTCCAGATGTTGTAGCTGTATTGAAAGTAAGTTCAGATTTAATAAATGAAATCCAGCTTATTTATTGAAAATAGTAAATACTAAGCAATTACCTTCGTCACATGGTTTAATAATGATATTTTAGGATATTGCAGGTGATAAAGAAGCCGAAGAGGAATCAGATGAAGAGGAAAATGTTTTTAACTTGTATGAAGAAGCGTCTATGCCCATAGAAAAAGTCATTGAAAAATATACTAATCTAGTCAATCCTGCCCTTAAAAATCTGAAGAAAGGAGAAAAATTACCCAAGT
Organism: Polydrusus tereticollis; assembly: GCA_963920685.1. Taxonomy (NCBI): domain Eukaryota; kingdom Metazoa; phylum Arthropoda; class Insecta; order Coleoptera; family Curculionidae; genus Polydrusus; species Polydrusus tereticollis. Next base: position 97,090,597 of record OY987328.1, read on the forward strand.
CGCCTATGATTACTGCCAAAAAAGATGCATCAGTAAGTATATTATTTGCTTTTCTGTAGGGATCGACCGATATCGGTATCGGTATATCGGCCATCTTGGCCGATATCGGTATCGGCCCATATCGGCCAAGAGTATATCGGTATCGGCCGATATATTTTTTAAAGAAATTAAAACACAAATATACTAAATAAAAAACGATATAGGTGTATTTTGACTTAAAAAATACAAAAAAACATCTATAATGGAAAAGACAGGATTAAATAAAAAAAAATAAACCGTTATCCTATTTTAATACTTAAAGTGAAGTTTTGGTAAGTTATAATGCAACAAAATTAAACTTTCTGGGCTTAGGCGATTTCTTGCGCTTTCATATACGCTTCCAGCTAAAGAGAATAGCTGTTCACTAGCCACACTACTTGGTGGTGGTGCTAAGTATATTATGGCACATTTATATAACAGTGGGAAAATGTATTTTTTTTGCCCACCAACTGAAAGGATCTTCATTTTTAGATATTCTGGCCAAATCAATGTACATATTAAGTTTACCTTTAATTTTATTAATTATTAAATCATTGGTTCTATCTAATTTCGATTTACTTGTCGACATACTGGTAAATTCCTTAAATGTATTCCAAAACAAATTATGAGGAATTGAGTTAGGAACATTGTCTTTGTACTTTTGTTTTACTTCTTTTGATTTCTTAGCAATTTTTGCTAGAGGAGCATTATCACCGTCACACACATCGGATATGTCCTTACTCTCTACCAACTCTGTTGTATTGAGATCTCGTCCATTAATTTTTAGGGATTCATTTCTTAAATCTGTATAGTTTTTTGCGATAAAGCATATTCGGTCTAATAAAGTGGCAAAAAGAAGATTTCTGTCAGTGAGTCTTTGCATCTTTTATTTAAAGAATTTTTGAGCTCATTTTTAGTAGTCCGCACTCCAGAAAAATCAGCTCCTTCAGTTTTGTCGAGATAAATCAAAAGTGTCTTAAGTAATGGTATTACTTCTGATATAAGATGCACTGTTCTTACTAAAAATCTTGGTAATCTCTTTAAAGGGCTTTAATAAGTTTAATCAGTTTTTTGCTAGTTTCCACTGGTGATATGCTAGTCCCTTGATCATCCATTATAAATATATTTAAAGCGTTTTTTTGTTCTACCAAACGTTCCAACATATAAAAACTTGAGTTCCATCGTGTAGGTACATCCTGAACCAAAGATTTTGTCGCCATATTAAGTATTTTGAATATTCTTTAGTCTATCACAAGCCAAAAGGGAGTGACTTCAATGAGTTACTATACGTATCGCTTTTGAAAATAAATCTATGATTGATCGTTGACTTTCTATCGAGTCTTGTATGGCTAATCGTAAAGTATGTATAAAACAAGGTTGGTGTTTTAGTTTAGCCTCGTCGATGACCTTTTTCATGTTGGCGGCATTGTCAGCCAAAACCAAAAGAACCTGATTATGAACTAACTTCCATCTCTTTAGTAAATCATTTAACATCTGGGCAATATTTAAAGTTGTATGTGTCCCTGGAAATGTTTGCAGGCCAGTACAAATGAACATCTTTCAGTCGTTTTAAAATCTATCCAATGAGCAGTAAAACACATAAATGAATTGTTATTGTGTTTCTAAGTCTATACAGGGTCGTTGGTATTATGGAAACGGTCGATTATTTCTTAAAGTAAAACAGCTAGCAAAAAATAATTAAGACAAAAGTTTTAGGGTTTTTTAAAGTCTATAAAAATTTTGAAAGAGCAAGTATACATGATAAGTCAGAAAGCCGTAGGAGAACAAAGTTACCTTTTTTTTAATGGAACACCATCTGTCTTAGAATATTTTTGGATTTACCATTAAATTGCAATTATTTTTTAATAAATACATTATAAGCCTAAACCTAATAGTTTCCGAGATATCGACTATTGAAAAATTACATTTTTGAACTTTGACAGCCTCTAGCTTTTTAACGGTACGTCTTAGAGTAGAACGGCTTACATATCCCTATCTTAGTTTTTTATTATCTTCCTACAGGTGTCAACTTCCGGTTAAACCGGATGTAACTCAAAAGCCGGAAATATAGTACTTCCGGTTTAACCGGAAGTTGATTTTTTGGGAAGATAATAAGAAAGTAAGATAGGGACATGGAAGCCATTTTGCTCTATGGTATAACATTAGAAAGCTAGAATCTGTCAAAGTTCAAAAATGTAATTTTTCAAAAGTCGATATCTCGGAAACTATTAGGTTAAGACTCATAATAGACTTATTAAAAAATAATTGTAATTTTATGTAGAATCCAAAAATGTTCTAAGATATAGGGTGTTCTATTAAAAAAAAGGTAGCTTTGTTTCTCTGCGGCTTTTCGACTCATCCTGTATACTTATTTTTTTTTAATTCCAATAGACCTCAAGGAACCTTAAAACTTTTGTCTTAAGTATTTTTTGCTAGCTGTTTTACTTTGAGAAATAATCGACCGTTTCCATACATACCAACGACCCTGTATATCTGTAGTTACAGAAAAATTATTGTTTTCTTCTAAGGAAAGTGATGATGATAATTTTGCACTAATTGCTGACGAACATTTTTGGTAAATATCAGGAAGTATATTTTTTCTAAAATAAAAAGCGTCAATTTTTTTACAAGCCGTTTAAAGCCGACATTATTCACAATACTGAAGGGTTCTATATCTATAGCCATTAATTCTCTAATAGAATAGTAAATGTTTTTAGATTTAGTACTTTTGATGTCCAATAACTGCATGTTATCAAAGGATTCAAATATCTTTAGCTGTGTGGTTTCACTTGAGCGGACAGTTGAACAAGACGAACATTAATTTTAGCTAATTTATATAGCAAAATATTCATAATAATAAAATAGTTTGTTCCAAGCAGTGCCGAAAAAAACTAAAAGATGATACCTCTAAATCAGTACCTGACGATTCCAACCCAAGCCAAGACGCCGACAAATTAGATAAATTGAACTTAGAATGCAGCGATTTAAGAAATGAACTTATACAAGTACAAAAGGAGTTAAAGGCTCGAGATTTGAATATTGAAGATTTAAAAAACAAACTGGCAAACCACAATCAAGTGAACCTTACCGAACAAATTTCACAAATAAGCATCGAGAAAAATGTCATCGAAAAGGAACTAGAAACATACAGAAATGAACTCAACAATGCCAAAAATGAATTAAATCATCTTGATATTTTAAAGAAAAATCTTCTTACTTCGATAGAGACCCTGACAGTTCAGAACAGTCTTCATCAGGACGAGATCAGGAAATTGAAGAATGAATTGTGTGCTAGCGTTGATAAAACTGTAATTGAACCAGCCTTTAGCTCAAATGAAATAAAATCTCCCACCACCTTCAAAACAGCAAAGCATCAGATTCTTCTGTTTGGAAACAGGACTTGTGTCAGTGGAATTGGATTGCTTGTCAAATCACTCTGTCGTAGCAAGTATGACATAAACTGTCAGTACTCTGACTCGAGAGTGCCAACGGAAACACTTGTCAAACAATTTGCTCCATTAAGTCAAAATTTCACAAAAAATGATTTCGTCGTTCTGTTCTCTGGTATGGTTAATGCTTTGCAAGGCAAAATCATCGACGATTCTTGTTGGGATACGATTTCCGAAATGTCTATCAGAACTAACCTCATAATTGTCACACCTCCCTTTTGTGATAACAGAAGAGTTCTCAACAATTTTATTTATAACTTCAATTTGGATATAAGAAAACGCTTGCAGCAGAGAAGCATTAATTGTTCTTACCTGTCCTGTGATAGTCTCATGTCCGCTTATGAGCGTAATTATAATGGATTCCTAAATTATGAAATCAAGAGGCGGATATCCAAGTTTATCTGCGATGAATTGTTCGATCATGAATACAACCCACAAAATTTTCCTTTAGGCAACGACTACGTCGGTCAGCGGTAGGTTCAAGAACAATTGACGCCTCGTTCCTCGCAACAAATTTCTATAAAAATGCAACCTCACCAAATAAACATATCGTAATTTCATATCAGAATGTTCGTGGGCTGAGAACTAAAACGGTACAATTTCAACACGAAGTATTAAATTGTAATTATGACATAATTGTGCTGACGGAAACGTGGCTAAACGATGGAATCACTAGTGAGGAATTATTTCCCCCAAACTATGTTGTATATAGAAGAGATAGAAATCCAAATCAATCAAATAAATTAAGAGGCGGAGGCGTCCTTATCGCTGTTGAACGATCCTTCGAGTCATCGATCTGTATAGTACCAGACAATGATGTTGAACAAGTCTGGGTTAGCATGCGGTATGGAAACGTCAACAACATTATAGCGGCGACCTATATGCCACCAGCTTCCAAGGCCGAAGTCTATGAGAACTTTGCAACATCAGTTAGTTATATATTAGACCACTTTCCTACGTCTAAAGTTTTGTTAATCGGAGACTTTAACTTACCCAATTATATGAATTCGTTTGTCGAGATCGAAACATGTGACAAAATTGAAGCTGAACATGACACCCGTCTTAATCTACTTACCACCAATATTGACTCTGATGTGGAGAGAATATTTACCTCGAACAATGAATGCGAACAAATACTTTTTGACTGTGTATGTTTTTACGACCTTGTTCAGCATAATAATGTATGTAATTCTAATAACGTTAAGTTGGATTTAGTTTTTTCAAACTACTGTAATATGTCTATATCACAAAATATGTCACCTTTAACTAAAGCCGATTCTCATCATCCTGCCTTAATAATAGATTTCTGCACAGACGCTTTAGAAAATTATACATCGGACTTGCAACTTTTTAAATACAACTTTCATAAAGCAGACTACAATCAATTAAATGATTACTTTGAACTAATAGACTGGAGTTTCATGCATTACAATAACATAAATAACGCCCTTGAAATGTTTTACACTATTTTAAACATAGCAATCGACATATACGTCCCAAAAACGAGAGTCTTGACTTTAAAATACCCTCATTATTTTTCAAAGGAAACGATTGCTCTGATTAATAATAAAAACAGAGCATTTAAAAAGTATAAGAGTACAAGATTGGCTTGTGATGAGTCCCGTTACAAAACACTAAGATCACAGTCGAAAACCTCGATTAAAAAAGATTTTGATATCTTCATTTGCACTACACAAAATCACATTCTAAATAACACGAAAGCGTTTTGGTCTTACTTAAAATCTCAACGTAATACTGCCGGTTATCCTGCAAAGTTAGAATTTAACGGAGTCGACTCTGGTGACCCTAAAGTCATTGCAGACTTTTTTGCAGATTTTTTCAAGTCGGTATTTACCACGTCTGATGCCACAATCATTGACAGCGCTTCTTGCTTTCCTAATAATAATATAGTTATTTCTAACATAGATATCAACAGTGCCATCGTGTTTGAGAGACTGATTAAGTTAGACGAAAAAAAAGGTGCAGGACCAGATGAAATTCCTCCAATCTTCGTTAAAAACTGTAGTCCCACCCTAGCAGTTCCACTTAGTTACCTTTTTCAGCTTTCTCTTAGTTCAGGTCAGTTCCCCAGCTTCTGGAGATCAGCCTATATAACTGCTATATTCAAGGGCGGCAGCAGAGGGGACGTAACCAACTATCGACCCATATCCGGCCTTGATTGTATGGCCAAGGTTCTAGAGTCTATCGTTGTTGATGAACTGTTGTCAAATCTATACAACAGTCTTTCAGAACATCAGCACGGCTTCCTACCTGGACGTTCATGCCAGACGAATTTAAGTATTTACTCCCACTATTTGTCAACAGTAGTAGATTCGGGAGATCAGGTCGACTCGATATATTTTGATTTTAAAAAGGCTTTCGACAGAGTAGATCATAACATTCTGATTAATAAACTGGAATCATTTGGCGTTATGGATCCTCTTCTTTCGTGGGTTTCAAGTTACCTTCAAAACCGAACACAAATCGTTAAAATTAATGGAACCATATCCAAAGAAATAACAGTGACATCTGGCGTACCCCAAGGTTCACACTTGGGGCCGATTTTATTTCTTTTATTCATTAATGATCTTGCTAATATATTTACCAATTGTCAATTTCTTTTCTACGCGGATGACCTGAAAATCTTTAGAAAAGTCACCAACGCTCATGAATGTTCCCTATTGCAGCTTGAAGTCAATAAAATATCTGAATGGTGCTTAACAAATAGAATGGAATTGAACATTTCTAAATGCAAGATAATATCTTTTTCTAGGAAAAAATCACCAATCTTACATTCCTACCACATTTCTAGCTCTCCTCTACCCAGAACAAATTTAATCAATGACTTGGGGGTAATTTTCGACTATGAATTGCGATTTAACGAACACATAAGTTATATTTTGGCAAAGGCTTTCAAAATGGCAGGTTTTATAATGCGCCGGTGTTGGGAATTTTCCAACATTGAGGTACTGAAGTCTTTGTACTTCTCACTAGTGCGAAGTCACCTTGAGTATTGCTGCGTAATCTGGTCGCCACTTTACCAAACTCATGTTAAGCGTATCGAACGAGTTCAAATTAAATTCGTGAATTTTTTACTACACAAACTTAGAATAGACAAAAGACAATTTTCGCATCAAGATCGCCTACGTCTAATAAATGTCGATAGCTTAGAAAGACGTAGAATCTTTCTTACACTTGTATTCGGGTTCAAAATAATCACTAATAACATAAAGTGCTCTGAACTCCTGGCTTTTATAAACATTCGTGTACCAACGCACGATACGCGTTTAAATTACATGTTTTTAACTAATAGAAGCCGAACGGACATCGGTAGAAATGATGTCATAAATCGTATCATGCATCTTTTTAACATACATATACCAACAAACTTTGATTTTAACTGCACTCCGGCGACATTTAAAAAACGACTGATTTCATTAATGTAATATGTCTTCAACAACTAATAGCAAACATGCAAGTAAATATAATTATAATTGTGATTCCGATGTATTTGTAAATTGTTTTAATTTCCTGATTAATGTACTTCTTTTTATTATAACATAGATTATACCATGGTACTAAGACTAATTTTATTGTATTGTTGTATTGTTAAATATTTATATTAAAATTTATCGAATTGTATATATCAGAACTAGTAGGTACAAGTTGGATTTGATTTCTGTATGTACTAAATAAATAAATAAATAAAAAAAATAATAGAAAATATGGCCGATATATCGGTATCGGCGATATCGGCTATGCATATATCGGTATCGGCCATAAAAAATCATATCGGTCGATCCCTAGTTTTCTGCAAATATATTTTCTATAAAAAATTATCTTATGGTTGTAATTAACTTACAAAATGTCTGCTGCAAGATTTACTCAACTGAGTTTATGTTTTGAAAAGTAAATGCCCTGATGTTTGATGTTTTATTCCACTCAATACTGTTATTTGTATTTTGTTTATTTATAGGCTGCTTCAGTTTCAAGTTCAACGAGTGCAGAAGCTGGAGGTAGTTCAAAAGATGTGGCTGAAGCGGGCAGTAGCAGCAGCTCAGGAGAAAGTTCTAGCAGTAGCAATGGTGAAGCTGTGACTAGCTCGTCTACTAGTGAGGTTAATGGAGAGGAGAAAAAAGATGGTAATGATTGTCTTCCAAATATTGATAAACACAAAAATAAAATACAGGCTGATTCCTAAGTGCTGTTTTTTTTTCTTTTTAGATGCTAAAGATCCATTGCAAATCAAACCACAATCCAATGGTCCCATTCCAGAAATAAAAATTTCAGATGCCGACAGTTCTGAATCGCAGGAAGCGGCAAGTGCCGAGTTAAAGGTTCCTGAAAAGGAGGAAAAGGCCGATACTCCCACGCAGAATGGGGATATTACTGTGGGGAAGAGCGAAGCCGAAGAAGCGAACAGTGTCAGCAGTACAAATGATGGTGTCGTTTCTACAGCAAAAGGAAAAGGTATAGAGGTTAAAAATGAAGGAAAACATTACGTTTTACATTCTTTTAGGTTTGAATTAATTATAATTGGAGAAAATACATTTTTCACATCTTAGGTAAATCGCCTTTAAAGAAAGCCCCTAAAACCCCAATGAACACGAGGCCAAAAAGAAATGCCACACAGCTGTATAAGAAGTTATTGGCGTTCCAGGGAGAAAGTGAGGAGGACGATACTGAAGATGAAGAAGATAAGACTTTTGTGGGACCTCAAGGTAAGGAAAATGATGTCAATGTATATATAACAATTATAAATAATAAGTAATTTTTAGTTAATAAGAATTATGTGGCACACACAGACCGAGCTTTTGAATCGGCCATATACATGGTCACTAATAATATCAACACTTTTAAAGATCTTGCTTTATTATTTTAGTATAATTACCTCATTATTTACCACTAGTTAAGGTTCATAATTCTTAAAAATATCCCGAAAAAACGTGTATTGATACGTATTGGGCACAAACTGAATTGAGTCGCCCCCTATATCGCCATTACTTAAAATAAACAATAATTTATTTCATATCCATAACCCAAGGTCAATACAACATGTACCATATTTCAATTTATCCACTGCCGTCTCGAGGAGACAGGCCGTCATGTTCCCGCCCACATTCTAAAACCAGCTGTTTCTAGTCGATCCACGTTTTGACAGGTTTGCATTGTTTTGGTAGACCGTTTTGGTGTTTCCTTTAAGTTTTTAGCAGTTTAATGTGATTATTTTAGAAAACCCATAACATTAATTTAACGTAGTTTGAACCTTTATATGTGAAGCCATAAATTATTTGATTAAGTTTCTGATGTTGTCAATTAAACACTTATTCGCAAAACAAATTTATAATATGAAAGAAAAATAAAAAAAAGTAAATCACCCATATAAAATATAAAAGAACAACTCTAATTCACATTCAAGTCGAGAGTGCGCCCGCATCCTCCAACAAAAACCCAGGCTGCCCGTCCTAGTTGCTGTGAAATAGCGAAAAATGCCATTCATGATGTGTTCCCTGGTGTAATACTCAACTATAATGTTTTTTACTGATGAAATGCTATTTATTGATAAAAAAAAAAGAATCCCAATAGACGATTTGTATTGCGAAAATATATCAGCTTTTGCATAAAGTACTTTGAGGAAAGGTTTTTAGTCAGGGAATTCAGGGCAATCAGAGGACTTGATGGTAGATAACACTAGAACAGTGCAGTGTAGGTACCTTTTTTAATAATAATATTTTGGTATATTGTTTAAATTGTTTTTAGGCAATAAACATAGAAAGATTATAAGTATATTAGTTAGCTATTATATAGATAGTATAATATTGAAGGTTGAGCATGTCATACTTAGGTTAGGTTCGGACAAAAATTTAGTAACAAAACAATGCCTACATTCGTTGTACATTTTGTTTAGATTTTCATACGATACAAGTTTTCTTACTTGAAATATCGGTTAAAACATACCTACAAGTTTAAAGCAGGTTCCTCTTAATGCCTTTTTATTTTTCTAGTCAAAAACCAAGTTAAGTAAAGTTTATATAGTTTCTCGAGGAAGATAAAATGATAGTATGTACCTACCAACTGACTGATATAAAATTTTATTTAAAATAGCTACCTATGAAATTGTTTCTAATGTTTGTTATTCAGGGATTATTTGGGAATTATTTTCGTAACCTCGAAGGAGTATCGAAGATCGAAAGTCAAAGTCAAAAGTCAAAACATAGCTTTATTGTTATGAACATACAATGTTTTTAACAAAGCCAGACATCATATTTCAATAATTCAATTTCCTCACATTAATCATTAGAAAGTATGAACCGATTAGCACACACATCATAAGTCATTATTAAAAGTCTAAGAATAAAAATAAAAGGTAATAAATAATAAAAATCCTAATGTTGAGTTACAATTCACAATAAAATATCGAATACAAAATCACATAAAGATATCAGTAAAAAAAAAACAAAACCATCACTCAAAAAGTATACAATATCAGAAAATTACCAGTATGGAACTCTCAGTCGAACTTGTCACAATAATACTCGCAAAGCAATACTTAGTGATCATAACATAAGCTAGTTTATAGTCTTGAATCACTCTGTATACTAATCATCGAAATACCTTTTTAATATACGATTCTATACCTCATTACATATAATTTAAGACAGCTTTGACTTACAAATATCAATTTTATTATCTACATGCCATATAGCCTCTATAATAAATTCCATCTTCTAATGTGACGTCACGATCTTAACATGACGGCCTGTTCTTCGAGACGGCAGTGATTTATCCCACTATCATAATGTTTAATTATAAAAAAAAATCAGCTGTATATAGACCTAATCTATCCCATGAGCAAAACAATGACAATAACGTTTCGAAATCGGGGCAATCATTTTGTACATACAGTCAACAATGCTAAAAACAGCACTACTAATATAAACATCCATAACAAAAGCAATAGTGATTGATGTGTTAGAAATATACATTCCAATTGGGTATCATTACCAGCTATCATTACTGTTTTTAACTAAGTGTTATTATTGTCATTATTTTGTAGTTACATTATTAACAGCAGCTGATGGCTCGTATTTCACTGGAAGAAGATCGTTAGTTAAATTGAATGAGAATATAATTAAAATTGGTTATTCGAATAAGTACTTTTTAAAATATAAATAACAACATATAAACATATCCTCATAGATTATGTACCTTTGTTGTTGATGTGTTCACAAAAAAAAATATATTTATGATTGATATTACTGTAGATGAGAGTTCAGATGATGAACCCTTGAATGTATCAGTTGAAGAAGGCGAAGGATCAGAGGAAGAAAGCAGTGAGGCTGAAGAAGAAGAAGAGGAAGATGATGGAGAGTTGGATGAAGAAGAGGATGAGGTAAGAGACTCTAAAAGAAAACTTTTGGCGATTGCGTTGTGAGTTGCTTTTTCTGTGGGCAAATCACTAAGAAGAACGATAAATATAGATCGGATTATTTCATATGCTAAATAAAAAATAACGGGTTGACTTTCTAATCTATATTGTATAAGTGTATATTTTGTCCACTCAGATATTTTTTCAATTTAATTTGTAGGTAAACGTTATTTGTTGATGTAAAGTTAAAACTATTACATGTATTATGTTAGGGGAGCACTAAATTCGATAGGTCAAATCAATTAGATTGGGGGCTAATTTTGTAACAAGGCAGTTTAAGGAGAAACGCCACTGACCCACTCGAAAAACACCCGTTTTGGGGAACGATACCTCCTATGATTGAAGATACTTTGAAGTAAAATTACACCAATTTTTATTAAAAAATATCAATAATTTCCAGAGGTATAAAAGGTGGCAGAATGGGTAATTCATAGCTGGAAAGTTTTTTTATTCTATTTAATTTTAGACTCATGCCAATTTTCAAAATATTCATGACAAGAAAAAATGTTCGTATATAATTTACGCACAATATTATAATGAGAAAAAGCGTACTATTTTAAAAAAATTAATTATTGTATAGCGGCGAAAATATTTTGAAAAAATACGTGTGTTTCGGGAAAAGAGGAAAACATTGTATTAGAGTTATTAGACCGACGAAACATGACTCAATGAAAGGCACACAGTTGTGAAGGTATGGCCAGATCTATATATTAAAAGTTCAAAGCAGGCATTTATGGATGGATTTTCGCAAGGGCTAAGAAATCCCAGTGGAAAGGTCTTATAGAATCAGGTTTTAAAGGTTAATGAAATAAATTTAATTTATAAAGAATTATATGACGTTCCGACGAAATTTCATCATTTTAATTTTTTGAAATACACACGCCATTGGAATTAATTTCCTTGACGTTGCACAACCCGGAGCTCTCTATATGCTAGTGATGAGTCACTAACAGAAATTTTGGACGTGAAGTATAGAGGAGAAATGTAAAAAAAATAATTTCAAATTCATAGTATTTTTGTTTCCATGCGGTATATTTTTATTTATTGTTAGCCTAGGGCGGAATATTGACTTAATCTGACCCTGATGTTGGAGCTGTGATAAACGATAAGAGCGGCGATACTAGCGTCTGTAGTAAATACCACGTGATCTGAAGTAGGCCAATAAAGTTGCATGTTAATACGATGCCAAGAGTTCTTCTACTGCGATGTAAAAACAAACTATTTAACGATTGGCGCGTGAAGGGAGGGGTAGTAGTAAAAGAGTGAGGTTTATGTCTTACTGTTTCTATTATATGTGTGAAAAAGGAAATTTGGGACTTGTTGCGCATACAATTTTTCATATAAAATGTTTTGAAAATATGACTTGAGATGTCTCGGAATTCTGTGTATTTGATGTTAATTACTTATTGTTGGACTCACACTCGTAGAGATCCAGAATGAAACCCAGGTCCTTTCTATTTACCAATCCCTTATTTATATAGTGTGAAAGGTTATTATACAAAAGGCGCCAGAAACAATATGGAAACTATAACAACTCAAACATAATACAACAGATAATATAACCTGTACCTTTTAATACTTACTAGTAGATATATTAAATTACCTACCTTTAAATATAATACAGGCATTTCCAACACAAGAAACAGATCATAATTTTATTATTCAGATATGCTATCTTTTTTTGACAGACCAACATGAACATTGTCACAACCGAGTAAGTATCTTGTAGCAACGCGGACAGAACTGGTGTTGCTAAATAATTATATCAACAGTATTCCATTAAGCTTTATTTGTAAAAAGAGAGTGACCACAAAGAGAGCAAGATGCATATACTTTCACGACTCTATTGCGCAAGCGCAGTCGTATCGCTATCCTTGTTTTGCCCGGAAATCAGACAAGGATACCCATTCGGATTTTACAAAAATGAAAAGGTATATACGTGTCAACGAGAAACTCGTTGTGGAACGCACTAAAATCAACTGCTTTTCATGTCGGACCCTGGGGTCGAAAGCTCAACTTTCGACCAGCTCCGTCTGCATCGAAAGTCATATTTTCAAAACACGTGTTATGAAAATAACTGTTTACTTTCAAGCTTACATTTATTAATTGAAACTTTGGATTTTAACAGGGTTTAACTTGAAACATTCATTATTCTTTTTAAGTTGAAACGATAAATTACTCTTTAAAATTTTACGTTTTGGAATTTTTAAAGCTACTTGTAAAAAGCATTCATTTTTTCATGATGCGAAAAACTTTTTCGTACCTTTCAAAATGTGATTCATTTGTCTTCTTGTCAACACCATCGCGGCATACTGTATATGAATATAAAAGCTGACTATAAACTCAGGGCAGAATAGGAAACGATCCGATCTATAATAAATAAAAAAATATTCTAATAAGATTTTTATTTCTCTTGTAGCTTTCCTGTTTAGATCGGGTATGAAAATTTTAAAATTATATTTATTTTTTTTTGGTAAGCGATAAGTTTTACATAAATACTGCCTTTATCGTAGGACGATTTGGAGTTTGCGAGGAATATGAAAGAAGAACCTGGTTCTGACAGTGGATGCACGGCAGTTGTGGCCATTCTGAAGGGCACAGAATTATATGTGGCCAACGCAGGCGATTCCAGATGTATTGTTTGCCGAAACGGTAAGAACGGGTATCGTCTAAGCTGAAATTTAAAAGGAAATTGAGTTGGTTCTTTTTAGTATGGTGACCGCCTTGACGCGTGCATGGAGAACTTTAGGTTAGGAGGCCAATCGCAATGCATTGGTTGCGGTCTCAAATTCGCATCGATAATTCAGCTTTACGAGTTCGCCGTAAGCGGCGCTAGTGTTCCCAGCGATGCTTCATTTAAATGGCTTCTTATGGGGGCGATAACTATTTTTATTTAAATTAGTTCTTTAGAGAACAAATAACGACTTTTATATGATCTAAAAGCTACTTCGTCATACTTATTGGAAAACTCGGCCTGTATGTAGTTCCAATGACGCTTGGTTTTTAAAATACAGAATATTAAACGTTCTAGCTACAACGACTCTTTTAGGAGAAGTGATTAAGCAACTTTACTACCTGCTATTAATATAAAGTTCATAAACTGCTTCCCCTTAATTCTTATTAATAAACATTCATAAATCTAGGTATATAGCGTCTGTTTCTACAATTGGATATTTTAACTGCAGCGAAATAAGTCCTTACTGCTTCTTGTTGAGCGTTTGGCAAGTCTGATATAATTTTTTCCAGAATTTTAGATGCTACGGTAGCACACATTTTGTTACTGTCCTTTACATTCTTTATAAGCTTAGTGATTTACAAGAGAAGTATAGAAAAAGGTTGTATGGGCATAAAATATAAAATTATCTTCTACTTTAATCTTAAGTTCTTACTGGTAACACAACGTGCAACTCCTTTCAATCTAATAGTTTTCTTATTGCTTGCATGGTGAACAACAACCTAAGAGTACTTCTTTCTGTAAAGGATTTCTTATAGGCGCATTCACTAAACATGACTTAAATGTGCTGAAATTGATACCGGGTGATGCATGGCTTAGTTGAACATAGGAAATCCCATGTAAATTTTGAGGTGGCTAAATATTGGCTCCCCTGTACATTTAATAAATATTTAATATTTAAAAAATAAATTTTATTTAGCCAATCTTAACTTATTCAATTAAATGTGATAGCAAAATTCCGAAATTTTCATAGTTTAGGTAATACAGCAAACACGCAAATAATTTCTATGACGCTATTGTCACAAATTAACGTAAAGCTGGACATAACGAATAAGGATTATTTCACATTAAAAGCACATTTTCATTTCACCAATCCGGCAATCACACATCCCAAATAGAAGACACCACTATGTTTTTCTTACTAAGCTTTTAATTTAACAACATACCTACGACTACAGATTTTCACAAAAATAATAATTAATTAAATGTTCAAACAACCCTCCATTAATAGCTAAACAATATACTAACCGATTATAAAATTCATTTCTAACGTTACTGAGTTGATATTGAGAAATTCTGTCACATTCTAACAAAATACAGTTTTTTAGCTGGTCTAGATTTTCTAATTTTACATCCTTATAAATAATTTTTTTTTAAGTGTTCCCACAGAAAGCAGTCGTTTGGCGAAAGGTCAGGAAACCTGGCTGGCCAAAGGATTACATTAGATGCCGTGGGCCAATAATATTTCCATTAAAAATATTTTGCCAGTATTCCCTAACCATGATAGAATTATGGACAGGACAACCATCCATTTGATACCAGATCTCCTGATTTTCGCGTACAACTTCTTCTAGTCCAAATAGGTTACTGCTGTAAAGTTGCCTTCCATAAAAAATGGTTCAATAATGTGATGTCCCACAATTCCCGCCCAAACATTTATTTTTTTATGGATATTGCGTCCGAGTATGAACAAGACGATGTTCATTTTTTTGACTCCAACACCGGAAATTTTAAACATTTGGTTCGTTGTTGAGGGTGAATGTACATTCATAGGTAAAACAAATGTTTTTCAAAAAATCCCGATTATTATTTGCTCTTTCCGTTACCTCAAAACAGAATACCATTCTCCGTTATTCATCACCTTACCGTAGCTGTTGATGTTTTTCATACTAGTAAGAAAAATATTTGTGTTTTTTTAAAGTGCGCAACACTGTGGTTTGATGTTTTCCTACTGCTTGCCCAAGAATCCTCGTGCTAATCATTTTATTTTCCTCCACGTGCAGTAGTATATCAAGATCTCTATTATCCCTTTAGTCAGCTCTATTGACATTCTGAGTTGAGCATTTACAGTTATTTATTACATTGCCTTTGGACTCAAATTTACTAATGATAAGTTAAATTCATGAAATGGAAGCGATAGGCTTATCAGGGAATTGAACTGAAAACATTTCAGACACTGCTCTTAAACTGTTCCCTGTATAATACCACTTAATCATAGTTATTTTTTCCTTAATGGAATAGCTCATATTTAGCTATAATTAAAGCGCCTGAAAATGTAAAATAACTGACGCTACTTTTCGTTTTGTCAATGCCAAATAATAATTTGCTGGTGGTGTTACCTAAACTGTGAAAATTTCGTAATTTTGCCATCACATTTAATTGAATAAGTTAGGATTGGCTTATTAAAATTTATTCAAACTTGGCACATGGGTTTATTATATCGGCCTATTCAAAAAATTATAATACAATTTTTCTCTAAAATGTACATTTTAGCCACCTAAAAATTTACATGGGATTTCCTTCAACTAAGCCATTCATTACCCGGTATAAAGAGATATTTAATTAATAATTACATAAGATGTACTATTTTCAATTTAATATGTTTTTTAGGTTATGCTTTATGCCAAATTTACAACAGTAATTATTGGAGTGGAAAAAAATATCTATAAAATCGACATAATATTTTCACGAGTTTGATATCCCTTACTTAATTATTATTGTTTATAAGGTAATTTTAAATTACCTTCGGAGTTAGGAAGAGGCTTTGGCTGTTTTTACCGAGTTCTTTCTTGAGCTTCTTAGCGGAAGAATATCCTGTGTTACACCCCGGCACAAAGCAAACTACTTTTATATGATTTACCGTTACTCATTATCAATAATATTGGGAAAAGAAATTAACAGGGTGATTTAGATAAATAAAACGAGAAAAACGCCACACTTTCTATGAAAGCAAGACTTGCTAACGAAGAGAGCGCCTTCATCGACCACCTAGCGATCTGTCCAAAAAACGGGGACAGAAATTTAAAATGCTGCCAAGCTGCCATTGCCGATCGGCTTCCTAACAAGTTATCCATAGTCGCGTGGTAGCATTTTCGCTTCCCATGCGACAAGTACCTGGTTCGAGTCCGGGCTGACCCAGCAGTTTTTCAGTTTGCATGGCTCAGGTCACCATAATATGTTGTTGTGCATACAACACCGGCAAATTCTCAACGGCTATCTATGTAGTAGCGGAGGGACCTTCGGGATACCTGGGCGGTGGCTTTTTACCGTTAGCCACTGGCCAGTGATCAAAGGCTGTCCCTCTAGAAACGGCATGTTCTCGAGGGGAGGGACCCTTGGACCAAATGAAGGATGATCAGTGGGGCGGATGATGGTTTCGGGTGGTTTAAGGTAAAACCGAATAATTGACGACAGAGGCTCGCGGACACGGGTCCTAATGCTGTTCCGGATGGTACAAGGGTCCCCGCGGCATTCACAACTCTCTCTGCACTCAAGGACGTTTAAGGGCCTGCTCGTCGTCGTGTTGAGAAAATATTTTTCCGATATGTCGGTTATGTTGTGTGGTTCGGAACCCACGTTAACATTACTCAAACGTTTAAAAACGGGGTCGGCAAAAAGGGTTTAAGGTCTATTTGCTTGGCGTCGAGCCTCCCGGTCTACTACTACAACTATAAGTATCTCATAAGATCCTAAATTTGGGCGCATTTTGAGTGTAACATGTAAAAATTTTAGGTAAAGCTGTTGAAATGTCCTTTGATCACAAACCAGAAGACGAGCCCGAAAGAAATAGAATAGTCCGTGCAGGAGGAAAAGTGACTGCAGACGGAAGAGTGAACGGAGGATTAAACTTGAGCAGAGCTCTTGGAGATCATGCCTATAAACAAAATAAGGAGTTGGGTGACAAAGAGCAAATGATTACAGGTAAATATGTCTGGGAAATATTGAAATATTTTTAAATAACGAAAGTGAATATTATCCTTGAAAATATAAAATTCTTATAGCTTTACCAGATGTTAGAAAACTAACTATCAATCCAGCTGAAGACGAATTCATGGTCCTGGCATGTGATGGCATCTGGAACTTTATGTCCAGCCAAGAAGTAGTCGATTTTGTTAAACCTAGACTGGACGAAAATCCAAATAAGGTGTCACAGATTTGCGAAGAGGTAAGAGGTTTAGTTATGTATTCAGATAATCTCAATGCTTTATAAAGGGTCGTAATATATTAAGAATAAGTTAAGTATCTTAAAAATCTTAATAAAAATAAATTTGAATACGCTGGACACATAGCTTTTTAATTTTTGCGCATATTTAAAAAACTGTACAATTGTTTTTACTGAGTTGCGGGTGGTGAAAAGTGACTATTTTTTTTTGTGTGTTCTGCGCCCTGGATATTAATAATAAAGCAATTATTGACAGAAAGAAATTACCATCGACAAAGTTGCAATGCTAATTTGAAACGAACAAAAGTGTATTTAGAGTAAAGAATAGGACAATGTTTTATTTTATCATACAGAAATCATTCTCCCAGCAGAAGATTTCAGATGAACACAATCAAATACCCGGGTGGTGCACCGCCAGACAAGTCATAGGAAATCCCATGTAAATTTGGCTACCCTCAAATATTGGCTCCCCTATTCATTTTACATCAAGATTGTATTGGACTTTTTTGAAGGTCCTTGTTTGATGGACTTGCACACCAAATTTTAATATTTTCTAAGATGTCAATTTAAAAGTTATTTCGAAAAAACTTTTTAAAATACTTAAAATTCTTAAAAATTAAATTCGGCTCTGATCCATACCTCAATGAAACCACCAGTAATAATTATGATAATGTTAAATGATTGATATTATTTATTATCCAACATTAGCTAAAGTTTTTGAAAAAAATTTAAAAATGCGAATTGTTAATTATTTAGAAAAAATAAATTTTATTTCTAAAAAACAATTTGGGTTTCAAAAAAATAAATCGACGCAAGATGCTATTTGCTATCCAACAGAACAAGTATATAATGTAAATTAAAACAACACTTCTGTCTTCCTCCACAAATGATATATTTTAAATAATATATTTAGCGATTGTCCCTACATGTTTCGACTACATACACTATCGGACAAAAGTAGAGCAACACTTTCGAAAAATGAAAGAAATCTCGATTTTATAATATTAAATGCATGATATTGTATTTAAATACATCGTGTCTTAAATATCAAATTAGGCTGCTGTTATCAGCGGCAACAGCCTTTTCCAACAATCAAAGCAAATGAACTGATATTGACGTAAACTTTCAAATACAGTATTGTAATGCGTCAAAAGTAAAGCAACATTTTAATATTTTCCTAAAAAAGAAAGGTTTTAGTGAAAGTAAAGGTTAAAACATTTTTGCAGAGTTTATTTTATGTTTAATTAATATTTCTGTGCTGGATTAATCATGCCAAGAGGTATTCCAATTTCGAAAGAATTAAAGCAGAGAGTAGTGAATGCACACTGGGAAGATACAATACAAGTCACAAGTTCAAGACGGTTTGTTTTACCAAGATACAGCGTATCCAAAATAATTTCAAGTTAAATTTAAAGGGGGCATTTAGAGAATCTACCGAAATCGGGAAGGCCGAGAAAAACAACAATTTGGACAGACAGACGCATTAAAAGAATTTCTCAAAACGATCCTTGGATGTCTGCACCTATAATTATTGCTAAAATTCCCGAAATTATGGTTAGTCCACGGACAGTTCAAAGAAGGTTGGTAGACGCAAAGTTATTTAGTAGACGCCCGGCTAAAAAGCCCCTTATTTCGGCAAGAAATAGAGTGGCTAGGCTTGAATTTGCACGTCGACATTTAAATTGGACATTAGACGACTGGAACAAATTTTTCTTTAGCGATGGAACGCGTTCTAAAATTTTTAATTCTGATAGAATGAAGCGTGTAAGACGGCCAATCAACACAAGGTTTAATCCCAAATACCTATGTTACACCCACAGTTAAACATGTCAAAGACAGTGTTTTTCTATGGGGTTGTTTCTCATGGAATGGGGTGGGTCCTTTAACCTTCATTAATGACACCATGGATCGATTTGTCTATAGAGATATAATGTAAAATATAATGTTGCCTTATGCAGAGTGGGAAATGCCGTTGTGTTTTATTTCCAATAGGATTACGATCCAAAATACTCTTCATGAATTGTTCAAGAGTGGTTTCAAAAAAATAACGTTCGGGTTTTGTAGTGGCCGGCACAATCCCAGACATTAACTCCATTGCAAATCTATGGGAAGGAGTTGAACGTGGAATTCGTACCCAATTATTTTCAAATAAACAGTCATTGGTGAATAAAATCAATGAAGTTTGGACAAACCTTCCCGAAAATACTGTTCAAAAATTGATTGCCTTAATGCCGCGACGTTGACGGCAAGTAATAAAAAATAATGGATACTCTATTAACTATTAAGATAATACTTCTAGCTATTGTGATTATTAAATGTGTTTAAGGTTTTTTTTTATCGTAATATGTAAAATAAAATACTGTTGACACAATTTGTTGCTTTACTTTTGTCGCACTTCATTTTGTTGATTATTATAATTATAAATATTTCTCTACCTTCATTTTGTTTAAAGTGTACCAAAATATTGTGAAATATTACTAATATTGTGCGGATAATATTTCATTAAAATTAGCTGGGGATCACAATCATATAATTAATTTTTTAAATTCAAAGAAATAAAAGCACTTTGTTGCTCTACTTTTGTCCAATAGTGTATATAGTCATCCTCAGGGGAACTAAATCGAGTGTAGTTTAAGTTAAAGTAGTTGCCTCAAATTAATGAGTACAACTTTTAAGATAATATCAAGTGAATTTTTTTTAATTGAAGACTAACTTGAGTTTACTTAACGTTGTGGATTTGTAGAAAAGCACATTTTTAAATTATTTTAATTTTTATATTAATTGAGAGAATTGAGTTTAGTGCTATCCACTACCACATGTAACGTAAAAAGAATGATCTTTAAAACTTTTTAATTCTTTTCACGTTACATGTGGTAGTGGATAGCACTAAACTCAATTGTCTTAATTCCTACAAAGATTTTTATCATTAAAATGTTTAGCTATTTAAGCCTAAGAGGGGCTGAGCCCCCATCCAACCAAGGTTGGTTAAGTTAATTAAAATTAAATTAAATAACTTAAAAAACAAATTTTCCTTTTTTGATTTTTCTATATCAACCATGTTAGGTTTTTGAAAACTATTCATGTGGTTGGTAACTAAATAAAATAATAAAAAACAAAAAATTTTCTGTTTTGATTTCTCCACATCAACAATACTATAGTTTTAAAAAATATTCATAGGGTATCATCATGCTTAACACTTACAACTAAATTTTCCTGCTTTAACTAATAAATATAAAAATTAAAATAATTTAAAAATGTGCTTTTCTACAAATCCACAACGTTGAGTAAACACAAGTTAGTCTTCAACTAAAAAAATTTCACTTGATATTATCTTAAAAGTTGTACTCATTAATTTGAGGCAACTACTTTAACTTAAACTACACTCGATTTAGTTCCCCTGAGGATGACTATATATGTAGTCGAAACATGTAGGGACAATCGCTAAATATATTATTTAAAATGTCATTTGTGGAGGAGGACAGAAGTGTTGTTTTAATTTACATTACCTACACTCCACTGCAAGTATGGACTACTTCTTCAAATTTAAATATATAATGCATTAGATAATAAAACACCCTGTATTGGTATTTTTTTGGATTTAGCAAAAGCCTTTGCTACGGTTAGACATAATTTGCTATTAAAAAAAATTGATTGATTGAAATATTGGATTTAGAGGAAAGCAATTAGAATTAATTAAAAACTATCTTAAAGATAGACCAACCTATGTTAAAATAGATTAAGAAGAAAGCTATTCAAAAGTGTTTAAATATGTTGTTCCTCAAGGGATAATTTTAGGACCATTCTTTTTTAATACTTATATTAATGATTTATTTAGTATAAATTGCGATGGGAAAATTCATAGTTTTGCAGATGATACTGCTATTTTTTATAGCGATACAAATTGGGACAATTTAAATAAGAAAATTAAAAAAGATTTTAAAATTATAAAAAATTGGTGTGATGCTAATTTATTAACAATTAATTTTAATAAAACAAATTATCTTATATTTACTTTAAACCTAAATAATGTACCACAAAATATAAATAGCATCAATATAAGCGATGACATTCAAATTTTAAAAGTTAATCATGTAAAATATTTAGGAATTATTTTTGACAGTAAATTAAATTGGAATTTTCAAGTAGAATATTTGATTAAAAAATTAAGAAGTTTATTACCAATTTTTAAAAGCATTAAAAAATTTCTGGATATAAAACATCTAGAAATATTATACTATGCATTAGTCAAAACTCAAAACTCATTTAAATCACGGAATTTTAGGTTGGGGAGGAATAAACGGAACTTTGGTTAAAAAATTAGAAGTATTACAAAAAAGATTTTTGAAAATTATATTTAATAAGGACTATCTTTATCCTTCAAAAGAATTATATTCAGAAACAAAAAAAATTAACGTTAGACAAATTTACATTTATAATATTATAATTATATATTTTTAAAAATAGAAACATACAATTTAAAGACCATAACCATAATACACGTTATAAAAATGAAATATCCATAAAATCTAAAATAAATAAGTCCGTAGGACAAAAAACTTTTAAACATTTATGCTTTTATTTAAACGATTATTTACCAACAAATATTAAAAAAAAATTATTTCATTAAAAAAATATAAAATTGAAATAAAAATATTTATATTGGAAACAAGCGCTTTAAAAATATTTTTGAAAATGTTGTAACTAATTATTGCTATTTAATATTATTGTGAATCAATTATATAATTAATCCTGTTCAGAAATTTAATAATTATCTGTAGTAATATATTAAGGGATAGGGAAATTATCGAAAATCATTCCGAAGATTTTTTGCCGTGGAAATCGCTCGAGGGCTTGCCCGAGAGCGATTTCCTAATGGCAACAAATCTGAGAATGATTTTCTGATTATTTCCCAATCCCGAAATGTATTTTGAAGATTATTTACCAAATAAAAAACTAACGATTTCTGACGGGTGAGATTTTCACTTTTGACAAGGGTGATTTTCACCGGAGAGCGGAAGATTATCGCTGGATTTCTGACGGGTGAGATTTTCACTTTTGACAAGGGTGATTTTCACCGGAGAGCGGGAGATTATCGCTGAATAATCAGGTGAAAATCAACCCGCTTTTATAATGGATGAGGTAAATAATCATCAAAAAAGTAGCGTTTATTGAATACTTGCAACTTTTTATAAAAATATTCTTAAATATTTATAATTTTAAATGCTTTTAAATAAATAAGATTTGCCCCTAACAAGCACGTCTTCTGGGGTATTTATAAATAAGTTTATTCAAGAATATCATATTAACATGTTTATTAT
Organism: Polydrusus tereticollis; assembly: GCA_963920685.1. Lineage (NCBI taxonomy): Eukaryota > Metazoa > Arthropoda > Insecta > Coleoptera > Curculionidae > Polydrusus > Polydrusus tereticollis. The sequence goes on from OY987328.1 coordinate 97,113,707, forward strand.
ATTGTAATTATTTAAAATAAACATTATTATTATTATTATTAAATGTTACAAGACGTTTTATGTTTTATTAGTTTTAACATGTTTTACAATATTAAAAAAAATAAGGATTATAGGTACTAATTTAATAAACGCAGTACCTACTTTACGAAATAAATAAATATTTTTTAATTAGCTTATTAGAAATTAATAAGATTTGGTGTGCGAGTCCACCATACAATGACTTTCAAAAAGTCTTAATACAACTTTGATGTAAAATTAATAGGGGAGCCAGTATTTGAGGGTAGCAAAATTTACATAGGATTTCCTATGGCCAGTCTGGCGGTGCACCACCCGTTATACGCAAACAAACATTGAAGAAAATAATCAATACGACATAACTGAAACAATTCAAGTCCTAGATACCACTCAGATAGTCACTAAGCAAGAAATAAGTCTTTCTCTATTGAAAACTTTTTAAGGTGACTTCAATGTATTTTCATTTTGACATGTGCGTGGTGGCAATACACTATATTCTTTAATGAATTTGTTTCCTTTATTTTTAGATGTTTGATCACTGTTTAGCTCCGAACACCATGGGCGACGGAACTGGTTGCGATAACATGACCGCGATTATAGTCAAATTCAAACAAAACCTCAAAAAACGCTCCATAAGTCCGGAACCGGAGTCCACCGAAAATAACGAATCAAAACGCGCCAAGACTGATGAGGAGCCATCTTCACAAGCCGAAACGTCGATGTCGTCGTCATGAGAAAATTTATAGGATATACACTAAAAATATTTATAATATTCCTTTTTTTATAAACGAATCTGAACTCTGAAAGGAACATTTTTGGACCCCTGACAAGCACTTGTAATAAAAAGGAAAATTTGAAGTCAAGTATGGGGGTTTTCAAGGTTGAGGGCGCAAGTATACGGCATTTGAAATAAGTAAGTGTGGTGGTTTAAAAAAAAAGTTTTAATGTTAAAAAGCGAGCGTTTGGTCAATTACAGGGTGAATTTCGAGAACACTGTATTTATACTTTTTGAAATCGCCAGGTGTAATGGTAAATAAGATTTTGTTTAGTTATGGAATTTTTTTACTAGACTGATCTATAAAAAATAAAATGCAATATTTTGTGTTTTGCACACTAGCTTACAAAAAGGGCAAGATCCTAAATAAGTCATGGAATCTAAAGTAGAATGGGTTTTAAGATCTTGTTCAAATTTTTAATGATGTTTAGCCTGTCTGTTCGTTATAAGAAAGCTATCCTGGAGATCAATTTGTGACTAAAGAAAGAATAAAGAACATGGTATTTTGATTGACACAAATTCAAAATATTAGTGAGTGTTTCGTAGCCTTAACCGTAAACATTTGGAATGAAGCATAAATAAATGTATAAATGGGTAGCATTGCATCCCACCTTCTAAGTATAGCTCATTGAAGGTCTATCGCCTGCCTATCTGTGCTATCTTCGGGAGCCGTTATCAGATCCGCCTAGATGTCATTCTCGGTCTGATAAAAGCTGGGCATTCATTGAGAATATGTTCAGTGGTTTCATCCTCTTCCAGGCAGGATACAATTTTCAGTTAGGGCTTGTGGTAATGTCTTGTCCGCCGTCCAACCACTCTGTTAAGAGATAGAAGTTCAGTTCTCTACTAAAGGTAGCATTAGGACTCTCAATGTGTGCCTTAGCAGGTCGTTCCCTCTAGCTCTGTCAGAATTACATCTTTAGCAACTCTTTGATTTCCCTAATCCCAATACTTGTGGGAGGTTGGTTGCGGTCCCTATTTCCAGCTTCTTTATTTCCTTTTAGACCAAGGACAGAGTGAGTTGCGCCAAACCAAACGTTATCGAGCACTACAACTGCAACTTGTCAATTTCTGAATTGAAGGTTATGTTTACGATACAAACACATAAATGGTATTAACCCTACAACTTCAGTTCCGCTCCACCATCAACGTACACGCCTTTTGGAGCTGGGTTTCACGCGTTTAGCGTTGTTAAGGGGCATAAAGTGTGTGTGGTTTTTCTCGGGGCGGATTGGGAACTTGCGCCAGTTGGAAGGAGCGACCCGAGTTTCTCTTCACACTCTTAAAGATTCCTAAGAAAATTCGAGAGGACTTGCACGTACTAACTGTGCCTTTAAGTGAAATTATGCCGCCTATTAGATCAGTTATCTACGCCAGAAGCAACGGATTTGCTGTAGCTGGATGGGCACCAGTTTTAAGAGATAATACATAAAAATTAAATAAGATTGAAGCTTCCAGAAGAACATGCTCGCCAAGCTGGAGGTTTTGCGTAATGTGCTGGCAAATTGTCTAGTACCAGCGCCAAAAAACGCATAAGCAAAGCAACCCTACAACTTATTTTCGGGGACACGAAATTCTTCAACATTAATGATTTATAAATTTTGCATAAACAATCTAAACAATGGTTTAAGTTAACAGTTAGAACGATCCCACTGCGCGCGGGCTCGTCCCTCTACTTTTAAGCTCTAAGCGGAACACGCTCGGAGAGATCGAAAAAGGCCAACCTAAATGTGGGAGAAGCTCGCTTCGAGCTGAAAAAGAGTATAAAAGGAATGATCGGAAGTAATTTGAGCGTCAACCCGAACACACCCCAAAGTTACCAGGAACCTATGGAGGGCTTTAGGAAGGAGGCCGATCGAATATGGCCGAATTTTAAATTTACGTCCCTGTTTTTCGTTACTTCGCTGGTTGGCCGTCGAGGGCGCCACTGCACGCTTCCCGGCTATTTTTTGCAGGTTTTGGTAGGCGAGTGCGGTATTTTTTTCGAATATCTTGAAAAATAAGCTTTGGAATCATTTTTTGCGTTATTAATATAAACAATGAGTGGCGTACAATGTTTTACAAGTAGCGTTTGCTTCGTGCCGGGGTGTAAAACTGGATATTCGTCTGATAGAAAGCTCAGGAAAAATCGTGGTGAGAAAAATCCTAGTCTCTTTCAAGCCCCTAAGGTAAGCAAAAACCACAAAAGGTTCACAATATTGTTTATTAATAGTGGTATTTCGTTACTCGTCTGTCTGTGTCGTCTATCCTTGATTTTGTCATCATAGATCTTAAAGATAGATTATCCGACAATGGACGTATTTCTATTAACCAAATTTTTGATAATGTTAATCAAAATTTAATTAAAATTTATTCAATGTTACGAACTGTTAAATTAACTTTAAAAGGGTATTAATAATTTAAGAAATAATATTTCTCCTTTAATTGGTATTTTATACAAATTAAGATATTATAATAGGTACCTACTTATTACGTCCCCTTAAAACTTTTAAGAAATATTTACTTTACAATATAGGTAGGTAGGTACTCAAAATTTCAATATTTATAATATAATAATAATAATAATAAATGTCTTTTTATTTCGGCAGAGGATTTACAATAAAAATTATTAAAAATTTTAACATCAGTTTTCCAGTTCGTCGAATATTAATCCTTTAAAAAATTACAAAATAAAACCATAAATGCATTGCGCCTGAATATATTACCTACCTACAATTTTGGAAAACAATCAATTATAGATATCTACCTATTGTGTATACAGGGTGCCCAAGATAAGGAGGGCCTCTATGGGGATCTCGGTTATGGTAAGAGCTACAACTTTGATTAAATGGGGAAAAAGTTGCGCAATCAGAGGACTAATAATATGGCATAAAAAAAGTTTTAGTAATATTTGTAAGTTTTGAGATATTAAATAAAAACTGATATTTTGGATTTTTGATTTTATTTTTCTTTGGCGTTATTATTAAAGTTAGAGCAAAATTGACAAAACTCTCTCACAGCAACTTGTTATGAACTTAAAGATTACATCGCAATTTTTTTTATACGACGTTTCGTTTCCAAGCAAACACCATCAACTTCATTTTTTCTAATACGGCCCTGATTTCTTATTGTCAAATTTTGAGAGCATTTTTTATTCTTAATTCAATGATGTACCAGACAATGTTGTTTAATTACGTTTCGAGCCTTTTTAACCATCTTTATGAAATTTTCAGGGTCCGGACCTGGATCCTAGAGTGTTGCATATGCTTTTTCAGCTTTTTTAATTAAACCTTACGATACTGTTTAAAAAAAAATAAAAACTTCCTGGGTTTATTTTCTTTTTGAAACAACACAAATCTACGCTGTTGCAAACTAAGTATTGTTCTTTTCCCAAATTAGCGAAGTAGGCATTGGAAAAAAAAATGAGTAGGTATGGTGTCAGACAATTTGGCATTACTTCAGTTGAACTAAATATGGCAGGTTATTATTCAAATGAAGAAAAATTTGATATGTTATCATGTTTTATTTTAAGCGGAGAAAATTGTAATGTAGCGGAGCGGATGTATTTGGACAAATATCCGGAAAGGAGACAACCAGCTAAACGGACTTACAGTAAGTTAGTAACTAACCTTAAAGAACACGGTGCATTTAAAAAACCCATGCTCTCCCGAAAAAAAAATAGTAACCAGGAAAAGGTTTTCAGCGTATTATTAGCTGTTACTGAAAACCCTGGAGTATCAACTAGAGAAATTGATGAAAATGTAGGCGTAGCGAAATCAACTGCTCAATTTATTTTAAACAAACAAAAATTTCACCCATATAAATACAGAATTTGTCAAGGACTGAGGCCAGGTGATGCAGAAAGACGTCGATCATTCTGCGAATGGTACACCAGAAAATGCCACGAAAACATAAATTTTCCTTACCAGATAATTTGGTCTGATGAAAGCATGGTAAATCGAAACGGGATCTTTAACAAAAAAAATGTACATTACTGGTCTAAGGAAAATCCACGTGTATTCAAAGAATCAAGACACCAATACCGTTTCGGATTTAATATGTGGGCTGGAATTTTGGGAACAAGAATAATAGGACCTTTTTTCTATCAACATAATTTAACATCTGAGCATTACCTGAATTTACTCCAAAATGACTTAGAGGAGGCTCTGGATAATTTACCTCTGGCAGAACAACGCGACACTTGGTTCCAGCAGGATGGTGCACCTGCACATAATTCAAGGGTAGTTAGAGAGTACATTTCAGCAAGATTTCCAGAAAAAAGTATCAGCACTTATTCTGTAACACCCTGGCCGGCGCGTTCCCCAGATTTAACCCCGCTTGATTTTTTCCTTTGGGGATATATCGAGAATTGTGTTTATAAGCAGAATTTTGAAACAGAAGAAGAGCTTAGACAACTAGTGCTTGCAGCCTTTCACAGCGTAACGCCACAAATGTTAACTAATGTCCTAAATAATACAGTTTTAAGATCCTATTTATGTTTGGAGAACGACGGAAATCACTTTGAACACCTTTTGGAAAATTAATTTTTAATGAGTTAATGTTAGTTTTATTTCAATTAATTAAAGTTTAATTATTATGGGTTCGGAATCAGTATTTTACAATGTTAAATAAATAATTAAAAATCTATTATGTAATTTTATTATTTTTTTTTAAATTCATAGTGAAACTAAAAAGATTACGTTGTTACCTTCTACATCCATCATTTTCATTTTTTTAATTAAAAAAGCTGAAAAAGCATATGCAACGCTCTAGGATCCAGGTCCGGACCCTGAAAATTTCATAAAGATGGTTAAAAAGACTCGAAACGTAATTAAACAACATTGTCTGGTACATCATTGAATTAAGAATAAAAAATGCTCTCAAAATTTGACAATAAGAAATCAGGGCCGTATTAGAAAAAATGAAGTTGATGGTGTTTGCTTGGAAACGAAACGTCGTATAAAAAAAATTGCGATGTAATCTTTAAGTTCATAACAAGTTGCTGTGAGAGAGTTTTGTCAGTTTTGCTCTAACTTTAATAATAACGCCAAAGAAAAATAAAATCAAAAATCCAAAATATCAGTTTTTATTTAATATCTCAAAACTTACAAATATTACTAAAACTTTTTTTATGCCATATTATTAGTCCTCTGATTGCGCAACTTTTTTCCCATTTAATCAAAGTTGTAGCTCTTACCATAACCGAGATCCCCATAGAGGCCCTCCTTATCTTGGGCACCCTGTATATGATAGAATAATAAAAGTTTATAATTAATATTCCAAAGACAATTAAAAATACAATCAATACCTATAAAAAAGGTTTAAATATTTATTAAAAAAACATTTATCGAAAATATAAGATATTTCTATTTTCGTTATACTTTTTAAAAAAAGTTTTAGAAACTTATTAATATATTAATTATTTTATTGTTAAAAAAAAAATTTTTAATTTAATTTTTTGGTTGTTAGTATACTATAATTTTTATTCCGTTTAACCTGAACTAACCCGCCTCTCACACATATCTCGGTCTGTAGACTGTTTAAATTAACTAATTTCGATAAAACAGTTAATTCTCCCATAAGAACCCATGAAATTTGCAGCGCTAATGGAACAATGCGATCCTAGCGGCAGTTTTTGAAGCAATGCAAAAGTGGGACTGGAATCGATGTATTGCGATCGGTCTCCTTCCTAAAGCCCTCCATACAGGAACCCATATAGGCCTAACCTTATTTCCTTTCCTTCTCGATTGATGACTCATTAGGCGCTACCAATAAAATAAATAAAACCAACCAACAATCCTAAAAATGCAAAAAGATTACTATTAGAAGCTAACGATAATGGGTCGGAAATAATGGTCGTATGGGCTTGTGCAGATCCCTGGCAACAAGCGGATAAACTCGCGAAGATAGGTGAATTAGGGAAAACCGGTTTGCCACTCCCTCAAAACTGTTTCATTTAACCCTAATGAAAGAAGGATTAAACTATATGGTACATGAATCATAGTAAAAGTACTTAATTTTAGGTTTAATTCATCAATTGCTTCTTGTGCTGTTTAACCCCTACTTTCCTAGGCCTTTGCCTATTGTGCTGTGGTAGACTATGTCTTTCCTACATTGCGTTTTTCTGTTCTAACTTCTCGACCCACAATTTAGCAGCTATAAACAGGTCTATCCCCACAGTACAAAAAAGAAAAAAGAAAATGTAAATCAACAAATTCGTAATGTCAGTGGTTGTAACATGGTACATACCAGACTACGTCACAATTGCCCCCCAAGGAGCAGAGTCATTCTGAACAAGAATAGAATAGTCATGTTAAGTATGCAATGCTAAACTCTTAATAACCCATATATTATTTTAAATACATTTAATCCTGACACTCCACCTTGTTTTAGCTAATGTCAGATTCGAGCGACGTTAAGAACTAATCGAGAATCGCCCCGAAGTGGCCGCGTATACTTACTTAAGTTCGCATTCTCTTTACTTAGCTTGGTTTGTTATGTTCGCAGTGGCCGACCGGCTGTATTGTATTCATCAGCAAAAATTTGAACAAAATTCAACAGCGCGTATAAAAGTTGTTAAACTTTAAATTCCATGAATATTTTATGCTAGTAAGCCAGTGTATTTCCAATAATGGCTGTTGTAGTTTATTGATATTTAAGCGGCATACGAAATAAATCAATGCACGTGGTTATTACGAAGCCCTTGTATAGGGCCGTACTAAAAGTAACATATGGGCTACGATAAACTGAATACAACCCTGTTACCAGGCTGTTTCGTATTGTATTGCCGTTTGACCAATCGAAATAAAGTTCAGACTGTCTACACCAGCTGATCATTATTTTGAGTCTATGCTGCTTGGATATAAATGGACTATAGATAGATGCATTCAGTTCATTGATGATGCCATCCCTACTAAAAAGTAAGAAAGTAAAGCAAATTTGGAAACTGTTTGCCATATTTCACAAGAGAAGAATTGCAGAAAATTTACAGATTTTTTAATTCTGTAATTTTATTTCAATCTTTTTTCTGTATGATTATAAAAAGTCTGATGTATCTATCCATTGCAGCTATTGATGGTTTTTTTTTTAGAATTTCGAGTTTTTGAAAACCAAACTGTTTTTTATCTTTATTTTCCAAGTCGTAAGATCTGATGTACTGTATAAGTATGTAAATTTTGTGCTAGTTTGATGTAAAAGTTTTTAAAGAGCTCAAGAATCATTGGGCAACAAAACTCGTCAACGGTTTGCCTAAAGCTTTCTTTGCAAAAAAATTCGCAATTAACTAAAATCGGACAAAAATAGAATATGTTTAATAATCGGAAAAATCCGAGTACACCGGAATACACTCTATGGAGCAAGTAGAGGGGATTAGACCGCTGCTGCAGCTGTCTGCGAGGTCAAAAAGTTTTCGAGATTAGGAAGAATGGTGGTAAATAAAAGAGTACTATTATTTTCTTTTTTTATATGTTCGCTTTTTCAAAAAGTTCATTTGTACATTTCATCGTGACCCGATAATTTTTTCCTCTTAAGTTCTTTTTTCAATTTCTAATGAAAATAATAGTCAGACTGGGCAAGGTTTGGACTGTAGAGCTGGTGGCTTAAGGCTTGTTCCAACCCGACCAAAAACCGTACTAGGACCGTCCACGCGCGAACGGTCGCTCAACTAATTTACCACTGTAACAATCGATTGCCAAATTAAAAATGTTTTTGACAGACTGGAAATGATTGTTCGGGGACGGTAGTTTGACTATGTTGGAACAAACCTTTAAAGTTTGGGTCCCGCACTCGAGCAAGGCAGCCTTTGGGACGCAACTTTTGTAAAAAAGCAGCCCGCTTTTGCACGACCATAGCTGTTTCCTTTTCTTTTTTCTGTGGTGGCATCCTTCAGTCCACCAGGACCCCTAGTTCAGGAGAAGAGGAACGATCACATGCTCATATTGATTCAATGCTATATTCTTGAAGGCCGATAAGTGGTGACGACGCTCTTGATGTTTAACAACTTTGTCAATGACACAACCGTCTTCAAGAGTCCCCAATGATATCTCTACTAAAATAGTTTACGGTGCATTCTTTTGCTGATAAAGCTGGCATTACATTATGCAAGTTTCATGTAATGCAAGTGATATGCAGGTTTGATGTAATTCCCATGCAACACGAAAAATTAGAGCCTGCGCTATTTCTGTGCAATGCAAGCCTAGTAAACAGGACACTGGCTCGACAAAAATCGCTTGCACAGATTACGAATCCAAGCGAGTGTGGACAAGAATACCTTATACCTCCAATGTGACATGGCAAACATAAATGTCGAATTGAATAGACTATTGATTGCCTTTTTAAGAAGATGTAATAAAATAAATTACTAATGAACTCCTCTTTTCGAGGCAACTCTTGTGCTCTGAAGCGCCTTGCTTTGAATTGTGCTATTTGCCTTTTACTAACACCTTCAAAACAATGAATCTATTAAAAAAAATGTCAGTACAGTGTAAAACTAATAAAATAAAAGGCATATCATGTCCCTGAATGAAAGCCATTGACGAGAAGAAGAATTAGTGACGTACAAATGAACATCCCTACCCCACGTTTCCCTACCATTCCGCGAACTTTTTGACCTCCCTTCATTTTTAACATCATTAGATAAAGCAGGCTGTTTGAAACGGACTCTGTTTAGAAAAATATCCGGTGTTCTGTTTTAGCCGCCGATCATTATTCGAATTTTTTTGCGGTTATTGTTTTTGGCATGAGCTGGCGTTATATTCATATTTTTGTAATGGAATTAAATTGCTCAATTTTTGGCATACACACAAATAATTTAGCAGTTTTGCGTTTATCTTGCTGTAAATTGGAAAATTTAAATAGCCTTCATGTTTAAATTGTTCCATTTTCCTTCTAGGTGCTATTTTGAAAAACTTTTACAGACGAACTACAAGCACAGTGACGTTCTTATTATGTTCCACTAAAATTTACAATACTAGTTAACGAAATACCATGGTAGGTGTGCCTTCATATATTTGAAGCTATGGTGGACGTTTTTTATTTGTATTGAGCAGGGTGTTATGGATTTTTCTCGGGATATGTCGACAGTATACCATATACACCGTGTCCAGTAATTATGGGCAATCCTTTCGGAAATGTGCAGAGGAAGTCGATACAGCATTAGTTATTCTTATAATTTTTTCTGTGGTACCTTGTACACATTATTTTATTTTTGACATATTATTCTAAAATGTTTGTGGTCTAGACAGGATGGCTTAAAAAAAACCATGGCTTGAGTATACTTTTGTGTTTAGAAAACGCTAATTTTTGGATTCTACTTAAAATCTAACAGTGTTTCAATTTTCATAAGGTTTGTGCGGGGTCGTTCAATATTCTTGTATAAGTCGAAAACTATTTGGTTTAGGTACGTAAATCAGGTGCTAAACAAAGCATGGTGGATGTTTACCGGTGCGTCCTAACTTGTACGTGACTAAAACCATATCAATCTAATCAAAATTACAAAATTCAAAAAGTCAAAATTTTCGGGGCTAGCATTTAAAGTGAATAAATAACAAATATCCATAAATACTCGCCGCAAACACGAAAGTACGAAAAAAAAAAAAAGAACAGTTTTTAGAATTATATTGAATGTCGAGGGAGGCACAAAAACGTTTAAAAACACATTAAAGTTGACAGATTCAGACAGAGCAAGACTATGCGTTTGAAATCAATTGATAACTCTGCTAATAACTTTTATCTCTGTCTAGCACGTTACTTTGAATTCCAGACGTATTGCGCGAGCCCGGACACGCTCTACGATTATGTTTTTATTCACTTTTATGGCTATAATAAATAAAGATGGGGAATTGTAAATCACGTTGTCTCTTAATCGTTGATCCATGACGCACCGACAAACATTCATTTTATTAAGGTACAATCCAGAAATATACAAGGTGATTCATTGAAAACTAAAGCTGACTCTATGCCATACTGCTTTGTGCCACCATGTAGTACAAAATAATTTTAAAATACATACGTCAGATGTAGATCAGTAAAATCACGTTTGAGCAGTGTTACGTACACTTCTCTCCACACCCCTTAAATTATGCTACCTGTATACTGAGCGGGCACATTTCTAGGGAAATCGGAAAACTCGTATTTTTAAATAAATAAAAATTTATTTCACTAAAATTGTTTTTATGTAAATACCACTAGATCTTTTTATTTTTATTGTTACAAACCTTACTAATTTAAATTATAATTATTTTAAATATTGTGAAATTGTTAACAATAAGAAACTCAAAGTGGTGAAAAATAAAGGGTCGGAGATCAAAACCTGCTAAGTGACATATCAAAAATTTCTGAGGGCAATGAAGAAACGTTCGTATTTCGGAAGGCGGCAGAATTTCGCATAACGGTTTAATGATTTTGTGTGTGTTCGGTTCAACTCTGGACACATGTTCATATGAACTTTTTCTCTTAGAATATCATAAGGAATCACCCCCTTAAGTTACGTACCGTACTTCTGAAACACCCTGTATAACTATTACTTTTTTAATGTTTTTATTATCATCAGAAATAATCTGCGCTAGCCGGAACTTAAAAGCTCAGTATTTTTTTAAGTGATTGTCTGAAAGTTTAATACAATACGCTGTACTTCTGAAACACCGTGTATATAATATATCTTAAATTATTTCAAAACAAGAAAATACGAATAATATTGCTTTAGGTAAACACGGTAACAGTGCACGTTCCACACGATTGTTAAGTTTTTACGTCTCGGCATTTTTACAGGGATTTTTTGTCACACTTTTATTTTAACAAAGTTTATATTATGAGTTCTGAGAGACCGCCAAAAATTCGCTGTTTCTAGCTTTCCAAATAATTACCTTATTATTAAAAAGTACTATATCAATATACAGGACGCCAACAAAATAGTGAGGATTGAACATTACATTTCACTTAACAGATTTTGACCGCCGAACCTTCAAATCTAAATGTGAAATGTGTAGTTTTAGTTCGCCCGAGGTTATTCAGTACACAGTAAATTTTTTCTACCTCGAAGTTAATACCACGTTATCTTCAGAGTTACTTAAGTGATTTTAAATACTAATACATACTTAAATATTGTAACTAGGTAACATTCTATTCTGATATACAATCACTAACAAAATTTCACTTAGTGCCAATTTAAGTACGTTTAGACCGTTTTAGAAGTCCTTTTCTTTAAGTTATCAGCAAGCCACGTTTTCTTATTTGCTTTTGACATATTATCAAAATACCATGTATTCCACATAACAAATTTATGTATATCTTAAAGATTGAGCTTAGAATCTTAAATCCGTGATTTTTTTTAAGTAATATGCTATAACTAATGCTCTTTTCAAAAATAAATTAACATACAGAGAAAAGTTAAAACACCCTGCCTGTTTTTATCAAAGACCAGGAAATGGTTTTAATTTGGTTTTAAAGTAACACAAGAGGATGCTTTTAAATACTAACCGATTTTCAATAAGTGTTTTTTTTTATTTATGTCAAATTGTTTTATATCGGGAATTTACGAGTGCATTAGTTATTTAAAGGCACCTTCTTACACAATAATATATTTTTTTATGCTTCATAGCCAGTTTTACACTGCGATAGAAATAAAAAAATCACAACCGTGTACATTTTGATACGTTATTTTATAGGAAAACTTGGACTTTTTGCCTTATGTGGTGTTTAGAATATGTTCTGTTTGTGTATAGAATAATTTTCGAAGTGCAGGTTACTTTACTGTTGTATTATTTGTTGTACACTTAAATAAATTATTTAGTAGATTTTTAATAACGTGTCAGTTGAGTTATTATTTCGTTCTGTTCCATTTCGGTTTTTTGAAGGGAATTCAGTTGAATTTTTAGGCGCTCTAGTTCCATGGAAACTTCATTTATTACGGCCTAAAAATAAGTACAAGAACAATGTTTTAACGCAACACATGACAACAATAGTATCTTTAGAAGTTATTTTGTAGTTACAGTTAACAGAGCGTTGGTAATTTGGACTTAAACTGCGGTATTTAAATAAATTATGGCCAATTAACTACACAAACTCTAAACAATAAATGGGCGCATTTAGCGAACGGCAGCAGCTGGTAATTTGTGGTTTGGACCTTTTTGACGTTTGAGACTTATTACCATCGGGTTTTCACCCCGATTGTTACACGTCGTGTTCGTACTAGAATGTTCGCGTGGTGTTGTCGTTGTTGCCGTGTCAAATCGACAACTTTGCAACTTTTTAAGATTTCTTCAAAAACGGTTCGCGGTGGAACGATGAAACTTTCTTAACAATTCGACAACTATTTAGGCTATTTGATGAGATAAAGTTTGAATAAACGGGGTGTTTAGAAAAAGTTACACAATTAAAAAAAAAATTAGACGTGCCACGTGGCGGCCGCAACACTTGGTATAATCGACTGAAACTTTCTGATGTTGTAGAGAACGTTTACCTACAAAACCGTATTGTTTTTCGGTGGGATCGGTTATGTCTTGCAGTTTTTTTTAATCGATTGAAAATCAAAACGGGCCCATTTCGGAAATTAATAATTTTGAAACGAAAAATCGGATCAAAACGCGGTTTAGACCGTTAGATACAGCATCTCAAATACTTTTTTTTACAATACATCTTTCTATACCTAAAAAATTTAGAAATTTTAGATTTTTGAGGAAAACTAAAAAATTATAATTTTTGAAAACGATTTTTATTTGTTTTAGGTTTAAAAAATTTTTGAATAATTCATCGGAAAACGCTTCTCAAATTATGTAAAATCTCAATTTTAAATTTTGAAATTTTTTATATAGAATATGCAAAAAAATCAAATTTCTCTTTATTTTTTTTAAATTGAAATATTTGATAGGAAATGTGTTTTTTTTTACATCCATGTCGGGTTTATTCGATTCTCTCGTCTTTTTTTAACAACCTTCACTCAAAAAAAAATAATTAAAGGCTTTCCAGAAATTTTACACATCAGTTTTTATGCTACGAATCCACGAAAACTGCAAAAAAATCACCCTTTCCTGGGCAATATTGAAATGCCAATTTATGCAAGCCGGCCATGACCGAAACAGGTATTTGGCAAAGTATAAATTAATTTACCAGAGACGTTAAGTTGTCAGAAAATTAGTGTTTTAATAATTATACATGGTGTTTACCTTAAAAAAAATGTGATATGTGTTTTAAATAATGTATTCTTTTTGTGGGTGCAATAATTTCCCAAAAATAGACGTAATTATTGCACAAAATTTAACATGCAAAAGTCATTGTAATATTCCTAGTGACCATCGACCTAAAGAGTGAATACGTCTTTTCCGTGATTCCGTGTGAGTTTTAAAATATTGATTTACGACGCGGACTTTTATTTTCTGTCCATGAGAGACGGAATTGTGTAAAAATGGGCAAAATTGATATGCGTTTTGGGTAAGTAATATATTATATATTTCCTTTCTATTGTAGATTTTTAATTTATGTTGCTCAAAAGCTACTTCTTAACTCAAATCAATGAGGATTTCTGATTTCAATCAAAGTGGGTTTTTCTCAGACGCCTTTAGACTATTTGGTTTATTTCTATGTGTGTATTCTGTATATCTATACAGGATGAAAAATTAGTTAGGTAAAAATTAACTTTTTACCAACCGACTTTGGCGATATAATTTAATATTTCGTAATGTTTTTCACTGGCTTCAGTGTACCGGGTGTCCCCCATAAATTATGTTTACAGTACTGTTTATTTATGCACAATAATAATGAAAAGCATTGTTTATGGAAATGTATTGGTAGAAAAGGGTCAATTCTGTTGAAATACCAAAATTTACAGATACAGAATGTCCCAAAAAGGCATTTTTTGCAGCTTAAAGTTTCCAAATATGAAAAATTCATATTCCCTTCCTCTTTTTGGCTCATTTGTGTGTGTGTGTGGTTATTTTATACAGGGCTAATAAAAAATCATGGAAAATTAATGACCTTTAACCAAGCCAATTGTATATGTTTTTGAACGACTTAAGTGTATCGGGTGTCCTAAAATATGTTATTAGCGAAAGTCATACTAAAAATCGGAAAATATCAAGATAAACTATTTTTTTGAAGTATATATTGACGAGGATTATCTATGCAAGCTTATTGGTAAAGAAAGGCCGATGCTGTTGAAATACGGAAGTTCACATATACAGGATGTCCTAAAAAGTCGTTTTTTAAATTTATGTGACTCATAAGCTAGTTATCAATCGTCTTAAGTTTTTTTAAAACAGATAATTATTGATAAAAAATAATGGAAGATTTTCATCTAAAATATTTCGTAACATTTTTGAGTGACTTTAGTGTACCGGGTCTCCCAAATTATATTGGAGTTTTGCAAAATTGCATCATATAAATCGGAAAACAAATAAAGAACTGTCTTTTCTTTTATATAAGTACATATTTTTAAAAAAGGCTCAAAAAGGTGTTTTTTGTAGCTCAAGGCTTGAAAAGTTTGTTTTTCTTACATTTTTTTAGTTTTCGTCTTGATTTTATACAAGGTTGAAAAAAAAACCATGTAAAAATTAAAAATGAAGCAAATTGTTCATAACAATGAAACACTATTGCGATGTTACTTTAGTATTTTGTATGGGTACCATTTATGTATAGATTATTCATGTTTTTATGGTTATTAAATAGATAGCTAGGGCTCTGTACACTTTTTTGAATTAGGAGAGAAACTAGTAATTTTTTTTTAATCCTTTTAACTCATTACCGTGTTGATTTCGCATTGGTAAGAATATTGCGTAAGTTGCGGTAATAATAAAGCTTTACCAAAACTGAGACAGATATTTGATTGCATTTCTTTTAGACATGAAAAAGAGCATAAATAGTTTTATGTTTCATGCCTAGATCGACTATATCAGTCTAGAACAAAACTTGTTTTATTTAAGATATATGACTATATGAAGTTCTTTAGCACTGTGAAAAAGGTAAATATTCTTACTTGCAACTGTTGCTGATTATTATCCTTTTGTTTTTCCATGCCTTGCAATAAATTTCGAGCTCCAATAGCTTTGATTTTTTGTTTTTCAATTTTGCTGCTTAATTCTTCTACCATTGATATAAATTTGTCAGCAATTTTTTGAAATTCATCAATCTCTGGAAGTTGGAAGCGTATTAAATTAGTTAGCTATGTCAAGAGCAAGTGGTTCGTGATTGCTTCGTCTCGAACAAGTAAAATCGTTTATTTTCATGTAAGAAGGATAATAAAGTTGTACTGCCGTTTTTTAAAATAAGGAATTATAGGTAACCAGGATTGACTTACTTTCTACATAAATATAACATTCTTCTTTTAAATCGTTGGTTTGCTTGGAAGTCTCCGGTTCCAAAATACATATTTTATCTATTTCATTAAAATATATACCATAAGGTGACAAATCGGACATTCTTATTGTTTATTGTGGACAATTTGGTTGTCATGGTAATTTTTCAAAAAAATGCATAATAGCTACAGCCGGAAATACTATTAACTAGATTTGAACAAAAAAGAGTTCAGGGACAGCTCTGTTTAAGCCTTAACACTGCAGAAAAGAAGAAAAGTAAACCCTAACCTTGCTTAATTATGTCAATTTAATGATGGTAGCAAAGTTCAATTTAC
Organism: Polydrusus tereticollis; assembly: GCA_963920685.1. Taxonomy (NCBI): domain Eukaryota; kingdom Metazoa; phylum Arthropoda; class Insecta; order Coleoptera; family Curculionidae; genus Polydrusus; species Polydrusus tereticollis. The sequence continues at coordinate 97,130,095 of OY987328.1, forward strand.
CGATAAAAATCTATTTTTACTTTTTTATTAAACAATCGTTTTGAACTTTAGTTTATCACCAGTTTCGTATTAGCCTTTAACTTACTTGTTTTGCACATAAAAATGTCCCTTTCAAAACCCGTTATTAACGCCCTAAGCTTCTATTTCAGCCAGTTATATGAACATCCAATAAGAACAAAAGCGGTTAGTTGGTAAGTTTCGCAAAATTTTTAATAATTATCCTAATTTCAAGTAAAGTTATGAAATAGGTATATGTATTGCAATTTTGCTATTTGAACATATACGTTAGCTACGGATTTCTCAAATATCGGTAACATACCCCAAGATATGATCAAAATTGTTTTTCAAGGTACAATACAATTAGTTTCTATCTTTTGTAGTTGTCTGGTGGCTTTAGCTGGAAATTATACCTCTCAAAGGATTGCGGGTGCCAAAGTTCTTAACCTGAACAGCTTTGCAGCCTACGGCATATTCGGGTAGGCAATTAAAACCTATTTTATATTATTTATACTGAATTGACACTACAAATACAAATTATTTTAGACTACTGTTTGGTGGCTCCATACCACATTATTTTTACACATTCCTAGACCGTGCTGTACCTGATGAGGCATCTTTTGCTATTGCAAAAAGACTATTTTTAGAGAGACTTGTATACTCGCCTTTATACCAGGTACATAAAAGTGCTTTCTTAAAAAATGATTTTAATTTTAATGTAGAAAGCGTTTTATAAATCTGTAATAACAATAAGAGTTTGTATTTTTTAGGCCTTTGCACTTTATACACTTGCCAGATTGGAAGGTAAAGACCATGAGACTGCGGTTCAACAGTTAAAAGGTTTATATTGGATGGTCCTTACTTCTAGCTGGAAGTATTTGACAATTATTCAATTATTAAATGTCAGCTTAGTACCTCCTATGGTAAGACATTTTAATTAGATTTATGAATTATTCAAAAACTTAGATTAAAATTAATCTGTGCCGTTTTTCTTTCAGTACTATATCTACTGAAAAGGCCTAGTGTATGGTCAGGTCAAATTGACTACTTTTTAAATTAATCTGTGGAACAGAACGGAGTTGAAAACTGGCACTCATAAGTTTAAACATTTCATGAAAAATGGATTATTTTACAAAGTTTAGTTTTATACCTAGCAGGTTTAGAGAAAAAAAAACATATCTAATGTTTATTAATCCATCTAGCTTTTTCCATTCTTATTAGAATAAAATATATTCATATTGTAAAAGCTTATATGCAGGGTAAAACAAAATACATATTCTAACCAATTGTAAAATCGACCAGGAGGTTATGCAAATAGACCAGGACTTAAAAAATTTAATATTGAGTATGCAAGACAAATTTAATAGTTTGGAGAAAATTGTTAAAAACCGCATTTTTTCTGAAGCATTGGAAAAACTAGATTAAATTTGGTTAAAAACCTAAAACCCTCAAAATATATTTATTTATTTTTTATAAACAGTAGCAAACAGACAAATTTAAAAGTTAAAGAGACTAAAATAAAATCATAAAAGTGCTGTTTTCGTTAAACTTAAGTAGGCCTACTACACTAAAAATTAACCAGTAAAAACACTTGAAAAAATTAAATTATTATATTTTGTGTTAAAAAAATATGGTTAAAACACATACTGTGTTGAAAAAAGATCCATAGATGTTCTAAGACAACAGAGTCGCTGCTCTTAGATATCCTTATGCAAGAACAAAAAAAAGAAGAAAAATCCCCATACCAAAGAGCATTATTAGAATACAACTCCATGCCAGTGAATTTAATTTAAGGACTATACAAAACAGTGACACACAACTTAAAAAAGTACACAAAATAAATAAATAAATAAATAAATAATAAATAATCTCTTTATTGCTGGCAAAATCTTCTAGAGACAAAAGAGATAATAATAATATAATTAAGAGTTACTCTTTTTCTATTTTGTAAGAAACTGTTTGTAGTTATGTAGAGTACACACGTTATACAGGTTTTCAAACAAGTCTGGAATAATGGAAATATTTCCAAAATGATAAAGAATATTATTATTATGAGGTTGTACCCTATTTATTTTTACTTTGCGACTTGTAAAAGCACCTTTGTGTAATTATTACCACTAAGAATATATCTATTGGCACGTCGATATAGTTAAAAACAGCTCACCTTGAAAGATAAAACCGTTTCTCTAACACACTAGCCTTAAGTGGCTTTAGTGGATTATTTCTATATTTCCGATAAGTAAGGACTACTTATGAATGTATTGCTTTGATGCGGTATTACTATGGAAATATATATATTATATTATAACTGTACAGAATTTTTCTGGAAAACGGTTTTTTCCGGCACCTAATTTTTCCGGAAATCTCTATACAACACCCATGCCAAGCAGTTATAAATGCAAGGAGGGAAATAGCGCGTTTTTTTTTCACGTTTTAGTTTTAAATTGATTAGCATTTTTTGTTTTTAGCTTTTGTCGCACCATATAATTTCTTTTATTCCAATGAAAATAGCAAAAAACTAACTGGATTAATACAAATTATGTTTTTTTCTCTAAATCTGCTACACTTAACTAATCTATGTATAAAAATCATTTCTTGACAGCATAAATTTGTAACAAACTGCTTAAACTTATAAGTAAGGGGTTAGGTCATATTATGCAGTAAGTAAAATAGACATAGAAGCCAGTGTTCAAACTCCCCTTTGCCACAGATCCTTCTAAGTAGTCAATGTAACATGACCCTACTCTTGCCTTTTTTTGCACAGTATAAAAAAAATGTTGCAGATTGAATTTGACCTACAATTTCGAATATTCCATACGTTTTGGAAGGAAGTTTATGTCGAGTTGTAATATGTAATTTGTTTTAAATAACAAATAACATACGTGTTTATTAAGATAATGTTTCTTATCAAATTTAAGTACTATTACGGATTACCGTGATTTTTAAACAAATATGGTAAATAATGTAAATATGCTAAAATAGCAAAAGTTATATTGATAAAGAACTTATGCAATTTATATTTTAATAGTTTATAATTTTATTTTAACTATTAAAATCCAAATAGAAATGTACAGCATTTAAACATATGTAATTAATACAACAAAAAAATGTGGACACTTTCCCAATATTCCAAGGTTTTCAAAACTCAGTTAGATAACTCATAAGATAGTTACAATCTGTAACCACATTAAGTATATAAGTGTTTTATATGTAAATATTTTTTTTTCAGTTAAGAGTGTTGACAGTAAACCTTATAGGATTTTTCTGGACAATTTATATAGCCAATAAGAGGCGTCAACAAGACTTAAAGAAAAAATCAAAGTAGAAGCAGTAGGAGTCCCTAAAAAATGAAAATAACTGTGTTGAGGTATTATTAAATGGTTAACTTAAGGTGAATATGGGATATTTTTTTTTATTATTGTTAACAACTTTTTATACTGATTTTTGTAAATAGTGCAATTTTGAAATCTTAGGTTTTAAGTGTAGAATTAAAATATTTAATAAATACACATTTTATTAATACAGTTTAGGTTTGTATCCATGCACCAACTTTACATTTATGTTGGCTAAACAGCGCCCTCTAGAAGACACGGTGTGATCTAGCAATTACAACTAAGTAGGCGTGTTAATAAGTGTGAAATTTGCTTTTAAACGCGCTCAAGTTTGTTGGTTTGGATAAAGAGTATGGAAGATACAGCAATTTTAAAAATATTTATTGTCTCCCTTTTTATTATCGGCATAAAAAGAGTCTTTCAAACACTGTCGCAAAAATTAATGAACTTTCCATTTCCGTTAAGGGAGCCAGGGGTAAAGATAAAAAAAAATCGTCTATGCTATTTATTATATTATTACTAATATATTATCGCTTTTTATTTTAAATATTCTTAATGTTGAACATCTTCTGACTAAAAAGAAAAATTTATGAATATTAAATCCTATTTTTTTTTGGGAATTCTTATTACCCGAGTTGGGGTAATAAGAACTTGGGAGTGTATGGGCTATAATGTCTCTTGTTTAAATGTGCCTATGGTAATGAGAACCTATCAGTGTTTGTTCTTTTAACCCTGAAAAAATAACTGCTGTGGAGCAAACCAACTTGTGATACGGCAGTTTTGAAAAAATGTGCTGTATTAGTTACTCATAATTTACCGATTTGTTGAATAAAAAGTAGCAACAATAGACAGCAACTTCTGTTAGACAGAATACAGTTAGTCACAATTTTTAAAGATATTGATAACCTTGACATTTTGAGATAAATATTTTCAAAGAATTTCACTTCTTACCTTATATAGGCAAAATTAATCCTACTAAGGATTTTTAGGTGATTCCTACCTATCATTCATGTAATTTTAAAAAATGATTCATAGAATACCCTTATTAAGTTATTAGAAAAGTAAAAAATACACATTAAAGCATTTGTGATCTGCTTCTTAAAATTTTTGTAACGAGTACGGATTAAATCCATTCAGTTATATGAAATGGGTAAGTTCCCAATGATTCTGGCCCACAATTTCTTTTGTAGCATGGTAATTCCATGTAAACATAATTTAACCCCTCATGTAGAAACTTCATAACACATGTTTCATCCTCATTAATTTTAATAATAATATATAATAGTTATCCGGGTTTTGGAAATATAGGGCATAATACCTGCCAGTTTGTAACACTATGTCCTTGCATCTATAATAATTATAAATTTGAAGTTTTTAACCTTATCTTAAACATTACATTGTTGAATAGATAATAATGAGATAAAAGCTATTACAATAACTGCGGTTTTGTTAATAACTATTTATCAACAACTATACAGAGGGAGTTCCTAAACACGATGTAAATAGGAAAAATGGATAATTTCATGACTAAAAATTCATATAAACATAGGTCCCCAAACGCTTCATTACCAATCTACAGGGTGTTGAAATTTCAAGATTTTTTAAATTTTTTTCTGTATAGCTCCTGCAGTTGTTTGGAGGAGCTATATTCATTATTTATTTTATTTCAAATGCTTTATTGTCCACAGAAAAATACAATATTTATTCTTATTGACAAAGCTACTAATACTAATATACTGTAAGAGTTAGGTATATCATTAAAATTGTATACACAATAGAATAGAATATTCAACAGACATATAAAGTACAAATACAAAAGCGGTTCCAAAATTACATTCTATGAAAATAACATCGACAAGACGTACAACCGATAATAAGTTTTAAAGCTTTCCGACCCACGATATAACAAATTACATAAAAAGCAAAAAGTAATCTAAAAGCTGTCTTGGTAATATTCTTTCGGGACATAATATGCTTTACTACCCAAGATGAATGAAGCAAACAGTTTCCAAAAGAAACAAACACATTACATTGGTTTACAGTGGTCCTTATATATTTTCCTCTACACATAAATCAAAGGGCTCTTTTCTAAATAACAAATACAGAATTTAGCAGTTGCTGATTGCAAAAATCCCAGAACACAACGCCGTATCTCAGATGGGATTCAAATAAAGAGTGGTACATCATCTTCGCCAATCAAACAACCAAGTTCCAGAGACACCGCCCTTATTGCAAAGAAACTGGATACTAATTTCTTATTTAGCTGTGATATGTTTTTCAAATTTCAGTTTCGAGTCCAAGAAATTTGGTATCAGACTTAGTTTCTATTAAATATATTTTTAAAACAAAGGACACAAAGTCTCGGCCTCAAATAAGTAAATTTTTGTCTTTATTGTTACATGTTTCGCCTTAAACCGGCATCATCAGACCTTACAAACACTCAATAAATTACATATAAAATAAACATAAAATAATATAAAAATATAAGCACATCACGACCCTAAGTCTAAATATGTTACCGTGATGTGCTTATATTTTTATATTATTTTATGTTTATTTTATATGTAATTTATTGAGTGTTTGTAAGGTCTGATGATGCCGGTTTAAGGCGAAACATGTAACAATAAAGACAAAAATTTACTTATTTGAGGCCGAGACTTTGTGTCCTTTGTTTTAAAAATATATTTAATAACAGGTCTCTTTGGGAAAAATGGACGAATTCTTCGAATTAGTTTCTATTGGTTGGTCATGTAAGAGAAGGTCACTATTAGTAAATCTGAATGTCAAAATACTAGTCTTTTTCACATTAAGACACACAGAGTTAGGTTTTTCGAGTGGCACAAGAGAGTGGTGTCGTCTGCAAAGAGTGTAAATCCTCCCCGAATATCCAAATTTGTAAAGTCGTTTACATACAAGAACAATACTGGCGCCAGCACTGAACCCTGAGACACCCCAAAGTCTACCCCAGATGAACTAGAACAGTTCCCGTCAACCACCACGACTTGCGTCCTTCCCGACGGATACGAAGTATACCAGCGATGTGCTGTATTACGGATGCCATAGCGCTGAAGCTTCTGCAGCAGTCCTCGATGATCAACAAAGAAAAAACTTTTAAAAAATCTTGAATATCCTGTAGATCGGTAACGAAGCGTTTGTGGACATATGTTTATATGAATTTTTCGTCATGAAATAAGCCCTCCCATAATATGTACATGATACTTAGTATAGCCATTATTCGGAAAACAGAAAACAAAAGTTTTTACAAAAATTTTGATTTATTTTAAATAGACTATGGACTACAAACGAAACAACTAACAATCTTATAAATAATGTATTGGGCAACTTATAAATATAAAATAATATCAATTAAATTATTGGAATTCGGATACATATAACAAAAAGTAGGTCTTGATTGGTTAAAACTTAAAAGTAAGCTCCTATAGAGCATTTGGCTTAAGGGTAAAAAATATAAAAATATCATTAATTACAAGATTAATGGTAATAAACAATAACTTTAGATGCTTAAAATGTTTCAAAGCTGCTTGAAAACTATTCAAAAATGGATAAGCATTGAAAAATAATAACTAGGTATTGAAAGATTTTTATACTCTTACTCTGTAGTAGTGGTGGAACACTATCGATAGTTTCAACCATCGAAACATAGTTTTACTTAGCGTACAACGTTAGGCAAAAGTTAAGTCAGGCCGGTAATACACTTAAGAAGTTCTTCGCGATTTTCTTCATGAATTTGTGTTTGTTTTACACTGGTCACGACCGTCGGCGTAGTGAAGATTCTGACAATTTAAATAAACCATTGTACAAACAATAAAAAAATAATTTAGTCCTTTACAGATACAAAAATACAATAATACAAAGAAAATAAATATACACAAATGCGGAAATAATATAACTTCACATCTTTTTACGCAAAAACTCCCAGAAAACTAGAAACATGCGATAATATCGTGATGAAATTCACGAAGAATTTCTTCTCGAAGAGACTTCATGAAATAATTCGCGAAGAAATTCTCTCTCAGTGAAATACCAGCATTAGGTTATTATCTTTTAAGGTTTGTAATTAGGCTCTTGCTTCAGAACACAATGCATATTGCATATACACATTATTACAAAATGTAGCTGTATATACTTTATTTTAAATATATTTTCAAAACTCCTCCTAAATAATGACATTCTTTATTGTTTGCCACTTTCTTTAAAACTATCGATACTCAAAAGGTTCGATAGTATACTGTGTAGTACATATTCTGTGCTACCAGTAATAAACCTGCCTATTCACTAAACTTCTGACTTCGTGCTGAACATTCTGCTGACACTATCTACCTATTGGTAGAAGATAATTTACATTTAGATTAGTTCAGGTTAGTTATGTTCAATAAATTTATGAACAATGAACAGGTATATATTTTTTTAAGTATGGAAGTCTTCGTGTCCAATGATGTTCTTTGTTGAAAGGGTAGAAAGTCGGAAGACGACAATAAAAGAGGACTAATAAATGATTGCCAACGTTTCGCTTTAATGGTTTAAAGTAAAGCTTCTTCAGAGCTAAATTAATGATATCTAAAACAAACTATCGCTACCGACAGAATAGTTAAAAAATTTACAATTAACATAAAATCTTAAATTAAAAAAAAAAAATTATACTAAAGATCACAAGAAGATTGATAAATTTGTAACCACATTGATTCTCTCAACTAATACAATTTATTGTTAAATTGCCTCTTTCACTCTCCATACGGGTTCAGAATGACTACACATTAGAAAACAAGAAGAACAAAACAACGCACTTGTATTTAAAAAAGGGGATAAGTCAATTTGACATTAAAAAACATAAACATTTCATTTTTCAAGGTGGAAAAAACAGTAGGGCGAGTGTGATTTTCCAAATGTATTCTTAATATATTATTATATCAACGACCTTCCTAACATGAACCCTAATACGCACTATACTATCTTTACAGATGACACCACCTTTTCGCGAATGCATCAGAGTTGTGATAGTGTGTTGTGAAGTGCAAGAGCGAATGAATGGTTTACATCTAACCAACTTTTCTTAAACAATGAAAAACCCCAAAACTTGATATTTTCTATGAGACAAATTCCTCAGACTCCGATTCTAAGATGTTAAATTTCTTGGGGCACACTTAGATCAAACCCAATCACAGACCTGCAGAGAGGGCCCTAAGGATTATTGTAGGAACGTCGTACCGGGATGACTGTAGACAGGGCTTTATAAACAATCAAATTTTGACTCTTATCATGCTTATTTATTCTGGAAAACCTTCTATATGTCAGGACTCACGTTGGCAACACACGGCGGATACATCTGTTCACTTGCACGATACGCGTCTCGTACTAAACAGCTGGCGGCTAAAGAGGTGTCACGATGGCCCGGGACATCTGGCGATCTATTTCTCTAATAAACTTCCTATGGCGATAAGAAATCTGCTCATTAAAGATTTTAAGAGCAAAATAAAAAACCTTCTTATCAGTTGAGCATTCTACTCTACGAATGAATATATGGCCTGTGATATAAGTGAGATAATATAAAGTTTAACTTAATTATAATAATTAATTAATCCATTTTAATAATTTGATAATCAATGTTTTGTATATGTGGAAACTTAAATTTATAAATGTATTGTGCATATATTTTATAATGTTATTACATTTTAATGGTCTTGATCACTCTAACTTTAATGTGTAATGTAACAGTAAGGGTTGCTTCAATGTTGCAACTATGTACAATTTTGATGTTTTTAATTTTTACGTATGTTCAATTTATAGTTTATAAACTTTTAAATTTTTAATTTTACATGTTTACCATGATTATTGACTTGTGTAAGAAGTGTATATTGACACGAATAAACTATTTTGATTTTGTAAATAAAACAATGCAGTCTTCCTCCACAGTTTAATGATTATGGTAAATAAAAGGCTCCCTACATGTTTCAAGTGCTTAAGCACTCATCATCAGGGGATACTAGAAAGGATAGTACGAAGTTAAAAACGACCAATGAATATAAAACAAAGTTTAAGGACTTATAGCTTTTATTGGACTTTGTTTTATATTCATTGGTATAGCTATTCTGTCTCTAGGAATAGTTTGTGATTTTAGATGTCATTATTTTAGCCCTGAGAAGCTTTAAACCATTAAAGCAAAACGTTGGCAAGCATTTGTTAGCCCTCTTTTATTATCCTCTTTCGACTATCTACCTTTCAACATATATTTTTTTTAATACATTCAACCCTTCCGGGACATCCCGGGTGAGAAAATCTGAGCTAGTGGAATACCCCGCTCTTTTGTTGATACTCACATACATTCCCGAATTTTTTTGAAAAGTGAGTCTTATATTTTCTTATACTTGTTATGAATTGAAATAACATACAGTTGTATATGTTTGTGATAGATTTCGGGTCTCCGGGTCCGGGGGAGTCACTTTCTCCCTCGTCAGGTCTGCCTGCAAGTAGTACTCAGTGTTAGCTATAAAAAGTGAATTGGGAATTAAAATGAAAAACTTTCTTGGCTCTCTACTCCGTAGTATGTTTGTTATCTTTTGGTAAACTTCTTTCAAGTTATTCTAATAGAAAATGCAGCTTCGCGCACTATATAGGTACTGTATTGATTAGGTCAACATTTTTAAGAGGGCATTCACTAGGCGATATTTAAGCAACCAGATTGTCAATCTCATCGGATGCATCCAAAACGTCGGTGGGTAGCCGCAATTAAATTGTATGCGATTTTGAATCACAGACAAGTAGCCAAATTTTCCAAACATTCCTGAAAGAAGTACATGCAAACTGGAACAATAATAAAATATAAGCACAAGCAGCCACAAAACCCACAAGGTGGGACAAAACACTGAACTCACAACTAGTGGACCCAACATTCACAAATGCAAACTGAATTATCGCAGAATTCACAGAACTCTATGCAGAAATCTCTAGACGTAAGTCAACATTCATTCTAATCACTGAAACATGGTTGCACAAGAATATACCAGATGACATGATCAACATGCAAAATTACATCAGAGTATCTGCCAAACAAAACATACAACCCCCGCTAAAAACAGAGGCCTTATGGCTAGAAGTAGTTATCTCAAATTTTAAACTTTCTCTTTGCTGTGTATACAGGCCTCCGGATAACGCAGTACAAACAACTCAAGACCTTGTAAATTACCTAAGTTGAATATGTAATAGCTGTGATAACATAATTATATTGGGAGACTTCAACTACCCACAGATTAGCTGGCAGCCCAGCCAGTGAAGCATTCTTAAACTTTTATAACACATCTCCAACAAATTGTCAATTTTAACACAATTAGAAACGAGCAGACTTCACTCTTGGATCTACTGTCAACAAGCGATAGGAAACTTTTTGCACAGGCTTCTTCTGAGGCTCCTTTGGGATGTGCTGATCACGTGGTAATATATGCAACAGCCCAAGTAAAACTTAATTGAAAATTTACTCAAAAAATTGAAACGAATCAATAAAGGTATCCTTCCGAATAACGCAACCATACAAAACATCGTAAATGAAAATATCCCACTCAGAAAGATTATCAGAAACTCACAAAAATCATACATTAGTGAACCTATCTTCAAACAGTTTAATAAAAACCGTAAGCTCTAGGACAAATACAGAGAGGTACAATTAGAACAAGCATATCAAATATTGTCAAAAAGGCAAACACCTTGATTTACGTAACCCAGAAGGTCTATATAAGACCTACATAAGTCCCAAAATAGAGTATGCAGTTGTCGCTTGAAGTCTGTACTACATTAAGGATATTGAGCTATCGGAAAGAGTGCAGAGAAGGGTGACACGAATACCAGAAACCACTTAACATTTGCCCTATCCCGAAAGGCTACAGATATTCAACATCACTACGTTGAAGGAACGATGAGAGCGTGGTGATACGATAGAGGTGTTCAAAATCCTATCTAGATATTAAAGCCCTGCGATTAACTTTCCCCTGTTCCACGGCAGCTAAACAAGAGAATTAAGAGGACATTCACTGAAAATGATGAGAGAAAGTCTTATAAGAAAAAACTTCATCACAAATAGAACCATCTACAGGTGGAACAAACTTCACGACAATATTTTTACTGCGCCAATATATTTAAAAACAGGCTGAACAGAGAAACGGAAACATTACGAACTCAATGAATTAATACACTACATGCGAGCTGTGATGGAACTACCAAAATCCAACAACTGTGATATTGAGCAAGAGTTATGACACAACTAGTATAACAAGATTAAAATAATCCGTAAAGCAGTAAACTCATCGGTTCGATCCGCTTTTTACTGCTACCGATAATAATAATCATATAATATTTGTTTGATCGAGAAGATTGATGAAATAAATTAAATATGTGTTTATCATCAAAGCGAACTAACCTGTAATTGGATGGTAAGACAAATAAGCAAAACTATGTTAGGCGAGGATTTTGTCTAGCGGCCAATGTTGCGCGAATAACTCTCCGGACACCATGAGTTAACAGTTTTGATATAATGCTAATAGAATATCGCCTAGACACATTTTCATCCGCAATCAGTACCTGAGAAAAGCAAACAACGAGAAGCAACAAAATCCCGAGTTTAGCATTGATTAAATGGGGACCAATTTATATGTCCTTCACCTTGAAATTTTGACAGTTGGCCGGGTTATTACACTATAAGAAGCACTAAAGCGATAAAGTAAATGCTTTACACTGAAATAAAAAATGTGGGTACCTAGTAGAAGTACCTTTTTCATGAATATCTTGTGTGTTTCAAGTAATTGTCTTTCCAGCAAATTTCATAAATCATAAAAAAATTAAAATATTTTTGAAATGTTTTGTGGATTGTGCGTAACTTAGTGATAGTACATTTTAGAAAGGAAATAAAATAGTAATTACATACCAAGGGTGGTAAGAAGCCTATTACACACGATTTCGAAAATTACGGTACGAGCGTTAGAGAAAATTGCCCTTGTTAATACAGACATTATAATATTACGTAACTGCTCTTCCGCACAGCTTGGCTTCTGACAATATAGTGTATGTAATTAGAGTTTTACGGATAAAGTAGACAGTGCGTAAGTAGCTTCTTACTAATATAGAAGTAGAAAAACAATATTTTCTTATGTATACCTTTATTTCTTTTTAAATATTTAACAGCAGTTTTGTTACCTTTCCTTACATTTTTAATCAACAATCCTAAAGCGGTGCAAATGTAGTTACTGTTCAGAATCCTTTGGAAATGCAAACATGCTTATTCCTTGACCTTCTTTTGAGTGACACCCTCGAAACGCACAGGTATTACCAGGCATAGTTTTACAATAGCACAGCACTCACAAAAACAAACAGTTAAACAATACACTTCTTTCAACAAAAACGACAACTAAACTCGATTGATTTCGCCGTATGTCATATTGTCGCTTCTCGTCGTTTGCTTTTCTCAGTCAGTACTGTAAAGCCAACGTATATAGATTTAAATGTGGCTGACTTTTAGGTTAGTTCGTCCCTTCCGTTAATTCATATTACAGGAGACGATATTATAGCAAATTTCCATTTCTTTTCCTACTGAAGTAAATTATTTTATCGATTTACTAGACCACTACAAAATGTACATAAGAACTTACGGTAAGGCTGTACAAGGTCAGTTGAAACTTTTTTACTGGTGATGCCCCAGAATCTGTAATATTTGTAATGTTGCCAAGTCTTCCGTTTCCATGATACTGTAAGCTAATGCAGGGTCCCAACATTAATTAAACCCCCAAATGCCTTATCTCTGTCTTACTTGGTTTTTAATATATGACAACAAATATTTGTTGTAGGATTATTGGTGATACTCGATTCAGTAGTGACATTTGCAATATTGCCATATTTCAAAAACCAAGCAATATAGAGATTTGACATCTAGGGGTTTGGTCATGTTGGGACGCTAAATTGATTACAATAAAGATAAAGAGGAACTTACCTTTAAAAATGACGTTACTTACAGTATCACCGAAACAGTAACCTTGGGCACATCGTAAATATTACCATTGAATCGGGCATCACTAATAACCATCAGCTAGTAAATTTTGTATTTTTTTTAGAGCCGATTCTGAGACTTTAGGCCATTTCCATACATAACGATAACACTGTATAATGAAGTGGGATTTTGTAATCTGTATAACGATTTCATCACAATGATAAATAACAATCAGAAGAGTAACAGAAAGAGAGATCCGATGCCGTCTTCTATGACCTTGGCCCCGTGTATTTGAAAAACCGGGGGGGGGGGGTCTCTGGTATATTACCCAATGTCAGGTAGCGTTAAGGCTAAAAAAACACTTAGATTGAGGGAATTGTAACTCTCATTATATTATGTAAATTATCAAAATTCTTCACTAACCTAACATTGTGTGTTTTGGATTTCTTCTTACATGTTTATAATAATGTATTTAGAAAAGCTATATATAATATAGAATTGCATTTGCTAACTCACTGGGGAACAGCAAAAATGTTTCCAAGACCAAAATAGCAAAATCTTACTTAATTTATTATACTAACTAACAATCTGTCTTGCACAAGTCTCCGTTGGCTCCTGTTTTATAGATCCATGTTAACTATGATAATTACAATTATTATAATATTATAAATGGGTTAAATTAGAAGTACCTGGATTTATTATACCAGGTGTACTTTATAAGGGGTTTGAATACATGTAACATAAATCCTATATTGTTAGTTAGTTGTATTTCAACCACCAGTTGATTGAGAGCTGTTCGAATTTGAGAAATTAGAGAGTTTTGAGCAACATGTCGCGAGTTTGTTTTTGTTATATATATGGTGAAGTGACTTTTGTGAAACAAAAACGTACACTTAGCACTTTAACACAAGAGGCTTACCACTTGTATTTTGGCTGTAAAATTGGAGACCAGGATAAAAATTGGGCTCCCCATATCTGCTGCTACAAATGTGCGTCCAACATTCGCGGCTGGCTAAGTGGAGAAAAGCGTAAGATGCCCTTTGCTGTTCCTATGATCTGGCGAGAACCGAAAGACCACGTTACTGACTGTTACTTTTGTTTGACACCTCCCATCAAAAAAAGGCTTTTCGGAGAAAAAAATATCTGCGATACAGTATCCAAATTTACAATCCGCCATACGTCCGGTGCCTCATAGTGACGAGTTGCCTGTAGCTAATCCACCTCAGGAATATAGCCTTGATTCTGATTCAAACGGTAGTGTACTGGAAAATGTCGCCGGCCCATCAACCTCGCAAGACTCCGATTTTGTCTCTGAACGTCCCAGTAAAAAGCCTCACAAAATAAGTCAAAGTGAATTAAGTGACCTCATAAGGGATTTGGAATTGCCTAAGAAAAATCCGAACTATTGGCCTCTCGATTGTGACAATAGAAACTTACTTCAAGATAAAGTAAAAGTTTCTGTGGACGTCAGAAAAACCTAACATAATTTTTTACCATGGAAAACAATTTGGTAGCCTGTATGGACATTTAGGGATTAATGGCAGCTTTAAATCTCGACTATGATCCAAAAGACTGGAGACTTTTCATTGATTTCTCAAAAGTAAGTCTTAAAGCTGTGTTACTTCATAGTGGAAACAAGCTGCCTTCAGTCCCAATTGGTCATGCAGTCCACATGAAAGAAACGTATAGCAATTTGAAATTGTTACTGGAGACCATACAATATGAAAGATATATGTAATTGGCAAATTTGTGGGGATTTAAAAGTTCTGGCGATTTTGCTTGGAATGCAGCTAGGTTATACGAAATACTGCTGCTTCCTCTGCGAACGGGACAGTCAAGCACGATCGGATTACTACATAAAGAAAATTTGGCCACCGAGAGAGTCTTTTAAGCCAGAAAAGAATAATGTAGCCAGGGGGCCATTAGTTCCCCCAGAAAAGATTTTACTACCGCCACTTGATATAAAGTTGGGACTTTTGTGAAGGCCATGGACAAAGAAGGCCGTGCTTTTAGTTATTTAAAAAAAAAGTTCCCTAAAATCAGTGACAATAAAATTAAAGAGGAAATATTTGTGGGTCCCCAGATTAGGAAACTTTTTGGAGATGCCCAATTCGATTCCATACTTGAAGACAAGGAAAAGGACGCTTGGAATGCCTTTAAAATGGTTGCAGCAAATTTTTTGGGAAACATAAAAGCAGAAAACTATAAAGACCTGGTTGCCCAACTTCTTTTATGTTACCAAAACCTAGGGTGTAATATGTCGTCGAAAATTCATTTCCTGGATTCTCAACTGGATTACTTTCCGGAAAATTGTGGCGCTGTAAGTGACGAGCACGGTAAGAGGTTCCAACAGGATATTTCAAACATGGAAAGAAGGTATCAGGGAAAATGGAACTGTGAGATGTTAGCCGACTACTGTTGGACTATTACGAGAGATGCCCCCGAGGCTTCTTTCAAAAGACAGGCTAAGAAGCGTAAAATGAGTGTCTAAACTTTAGACTCACTAATAAAAATGTGCTACGTGCTACTTAATTGCTATTGTTGAACCAACAATATGTTGTTTGTATGTTCATTGTAAATGCCTATAAATTAAAATGTTCATTGTATATGCCTATAAATTAAAATTTTCTAACAAATAATTCAGATTTTTTTTGCGAGCTAACTAAAATCTTTAATAGGCATTTTTTAGTTACTTGGGTGTAGTTCAATAAAAAAAATAGGTTTTGTTCAGGAAACAAAAAAAAATTGAATTTTGTTCCCCAGTGATCGGACCTCCTTCTCCGTTACCATTCTGATTGTTATTCTTATTCTTGTGATTTCATTGTCACCCGGTATAAGTAGGGTGAAAATTTTATCTTAAACATAATAAGTAAATTATTCT
Source organism: Polydrusus tereticollis (assembly GCA_963920685.1). Taxonomy (NCBI): domain Eukaryota; kingdom Metazoa; phylum Arthropoda; class Insecta; order Coleoptera; family Curculionidae; genus Polydrusus; species Polydrusus tereticollis. The sequence goes on from OY987328.1 coordinate 97,146,290, forward strand.
TAACACATACTGAATTGGAAATGTTATAAAATACAGTTAATTTAGTGTATACCAACGAAACGATTAATGGCGACTAACAAGACTTGCTATTATTAAGTTACTTTTGATTTTACACACAATTTAATTTGCACTTGGTTTGACGGGCAGAATCGACACATGAGATGACAAGGTAGGGTATCGTAATATGAAAGTGTTTATATATCAAAGAAAGAAAGAAACTATTTTACATTCGGGTTAGCTAGTAGCATAAAGATGTGTTAATGGTTAGATTGGCTGTGTTTGTTTAATGCTTGAAAATAGAACAAGACGCGGATATATTCCGAACCTTTAATATCCGGCATACGCCATTCACGTTTAGATGGTATATACTAGAGGTGGTTGTAGTTCAATAATAAATTAAATAAATATATCCAGCAGTGTATTATAGATATTTCTTCATTTCTCAATTTATTTTCAAGTGCATTTATGCACTTTCTAGATTGATTGATTATCAGTAAATGTAATTATTTTTCTGATGATTACAGTTCATTCTACTCTTGTTAAGACGCTGGTTAAACTACGTCTGAAGAACAGTTTAAGGTTTAGAACTAATTACAGTAATTTCTGCCTTTTTTCTTTTTCTTTTATAAACCTGAATAATTATTAGAGTTTCCAGATCTTCTCGATGCAAACATGTTCTTCTTGACTTCGTCTTCTCGTTGATCTCTGAAAATTGTATTCCTCATTTTTTTGGCTTTTTCAAAATTATACCTTTAAATCATGCGAAGTAATAAATCAATCAAACAGTCTTCTCTATGGGCGTGCAAGATTTTTCGGTTTGTATAGATTTAAATAGGCCTGAATTTTTAAATTTGTGCAGAATTAGTACAAGTATCGACATTAAATTCAAGCTTTGTCCTTAAATATATATTTTAATATTAAATCTTGTAAGCTTAAAAGAATGTACCATTTACCTGGAATTTTAGAAAGCAATTTTATCAAAACTAATTAGAGTCTAGGTACTTAATGCGTTTCTGCTCTAATCATTTTATTCATTTTTTTGTACCTAATCCTGGTTACCTGTTTGCTAATTATGTGGTTATTATGCCTTTATGTGTGCCTCTATTGGAATAATACACCTATTTATATCTATACATACCTACCTTAGTTGTTTGTTTCTTAGTGAAATTAGTTACAGTGTGAAGTGTCAGTGTTTCTTTAATTAAAAGAATTATCTACAATTGCCTAAACGCCCTAGAGTCGGTCCATATACAGGGTCATTCCGTATATGTAGACAGCGTCTGCTGCGTTTGTTATAAGAGATAGAAAAAAATTTTAAATACAAAAGTTGTAGGGTTTATCCTAAATCGCCAGAAAATGTTACGCAAAATAACAAATGAATATCACAAAGTTAGGAAAAAACACAAACTTGGTAAATCTTTAACGGATCACCCTGTATATTGAAACAAAAATTAATAGATCTTTTTTTCCTGAATTCAAAAATATATGATATGTTGACATTTGGTTTAGCCGTTTTCGAAATATTTGCATTTTAACAACGTGCATGATTATATCGTTCAAATTGTTTTAATTATTTTCAGTAAACAAAATAGAGCCGAAAAATTAAAAATATATTTTTTAATAAAATAATTTATGAAAATTCACAAGTGTTGAATGTGACCGCCGTTATTTTTAATACATTTTCTGTAATCTTCCTCTAATTTAGATAAAGCATTGTCAATAAACTCCGGATGTTCTTCATTTAATGAATCTATACTGCTTTGAATTCTTTGCCTTAAGTCCTCTAAACTTTGACTTCTTTCTTTGTATACTTCATTTTTTAGATAGCCCCATAAAAAATTGTCCAAAGGGGTCAGGTCAGGACTATTAGGTGGCCAGTTAATGGTCCCATGCGTTCCAATCCACTTAAACCGGTTATTTAAAAAATTTCTTACGAGCATTGTGTTATGAGGCGGCGCGCCGTCCTGGTGCCATATTATGTTGTTATATTCCCTAATAGGAAGTTCTTCTAAGAAACCTTCAATGTCATTTAAAAACTGGATGTATCTCTTGTTAACGAGCCCTCAAATATAACCGGGCCAATTATTCGGTTTTCGGTTCTTAAGAATACCACACCAAACATTTAACGACATTCGACCATGAATTTTATTTTCAACATAAGAGTGGGGGTTCTCTGATGCCCACATGTGTGTGTTTCGTCGGTTATACACCCCTGCTGTGGTAAACGTAGCTTCATCGCTCCACAAAATCTTATTAAAAAAACCATTGTCTTCAGTTTTTCTAACCGACATATCATTACAATATGCTAGTCTTCTAATTTTATGATCATCTGTCAATTTTTGTACCGGCAACATTTTATATGGGTGATATCCATATTTGTATAAAACAGTTTGAATTTTTTTGCAGATTTTCCAAAGTATTTACTAGCATCGGCTATAGATAACTTTGGATTTTCTAAAAATAAGTAATAAGAGATTGATAAAACAGATAAAATAATTAAAGATTCTTTTCCTACCCTCAAAATATAATAAAATCTGTAGTTTATCATCCTCATCTGCGATAACTGTGCATTTTTTCCTATGAAGGGTTTTGCGCACTCTTATGCTCCTTTCGGTATAATAAAAAGTGGACCTAGCAGGAACTGGCATTTCGCCATGAATACGCCGATACTCTGCTTGCGCTTGAGCAACATTATTGTTGTTTTTGTAAAATAGGCGAACTATTTCTAATTTTTCTTCCTCTGTGTAACCCATCTTACGTATGGAATAAAGGAAATCTGACAGTTATATAAAATAATGGTAAATAATGGCGTTCGAGTCATTTGTTAATTCATGGCAAGTGCGATTTAATTAAACAATATAATCACTTTTTTAAAATGCATATAATTCGAAAACGGCTAAACCAAATGTCAACATATCATATATTTTTGAATTCACGACTCATAAAATGGTGGATTTAAAAAGATTCTTTAATGAAGTTATGGGTAAAATCAGTGCGGAAAAGTGGAAAAAGTGTATCGATCATGTGATAGAAGAAGCCAAAATGTGGCAGGTAGATTTAATAATTAAAGAAATGATTGAACCGCTTATTATAAACGATGTTAATAAAAGTTCATCTTCCGAATCGGACTATGATTAAGCCATAACGACAAAGTATTATTCGATTTTTGAAAATGCTACGTTTGTAAGATTCTATACCATATCTTGTTTTTATAATTATATTATGTAAAATAGTAGCACCCATTGTTATTTATTAGTTGATACGATTTTTTAAATGTGTTCATATGTTATAAATACCTACGAATATAATATAATACAATTTTAGGAAAATACGCATGTCTAAGATTTTTAATTTAGAAAATTCTTCAATACACGCTCCTGGCTAAGGGATTTTTCCGATAACAATGATAAATCCTCAAATATAACAATAGCTTGCAATTAATTCAGGGTGGACCTACCTAAAGAATACTCATTATTTGGATCCTTTAATGTAAACAATAGATTTTAAGAGACGGTGTTTAAATTGTTCTTGATACTTCGGCATGCATTTTGCATATTTAATGAGCATTTATTACTTCGCGCCATTTAAAGATAGACTATAACTAGTTTTTTCTGACACGTTTTTTGGGAAATAGTTTTTCATGTCAAATATTATAAAAAAATTTTTTAAATCGTATGTTTTGTAAATAAATAAGTACATAACTACACTAACAATTGTTCTTTAGAATCTAATTTAGAAGAATCGATTAGTTTAGCTTGTTTTATTATTGTGATTTACTTAATCCTATTTCCGAACGGGCTTATGTTTCGCACTTGTTGTGTTTACTATTCAAAGAGATTTACGTGTTTTCCTTGAAATTGCATCACTCATGATTGTACGTCTTCAACACGTTCAATACACCAATAAAACTTAATACACTACACAGAGTAGGACCACATGCATGGTCGAAAGATTTCGGTAAATCATCACAAAACTTCTCTGCTTATCGGTAAATACAGTTTCATCAATCATGCTAACAAAATTCGTCAAATTAAACTACTAGAAATTTGGTAAATTATGTTCGTGGTTGATAAAGACACATCAAATGTGAGCATAAGGTCATGTGTGGCCTTGGTTTCCCCATATTTTTTACATGAAGAGCTACCGAAGAGGCTTTCAAAGTTTAGGGAAATTGTAATTATCACACACGTGTAGCACGATAGATGTGTAATGTTTAAACAAATAGCTCATTATTCAAAAATACAGAAATAATTTATTACCTCTAACTATCAAAATTTTTGTAGAATAAAAATCAATAAATAAAGTGACAGTTCATTCTTGCAAACCTATTAAAAACTTAGGGAAGTCAGTATTGCCTGCGATAATGGCGGCCAGCGTGGGTACATAAAAAGATATCTAGTAATTATTCGTCTAGTTTCGTGTACTAAGTTCGTGGTTTTATTCGAAGAACACACGTTTAATGATACTTCAGTTCGTACCTTATAATTGGTTCGTTATAAGCAAAAATGTGAAGTGTCCATTATTGTATTACTATTAAACTTACTTGAAAAACGCTAAATGTTGCTCCAACAAAAATCTGCTAGTACAGTGAGCTAGTTCTGGCCAATGAGCTATTACTTTTCTCAAATATATTTGTAGACGTTTTCTTCGATCTTCAACTAATGCAGAATCCTATAAAAATCAATGTAAAATATCCAACAAGAGTAAATAAATTATTATTACCCTCTTACCTTCTTCCCTATACTTTTTTTAGGGGGAAAATCAAACGTTCTGACAACTGGATCTAACTTTTTCAGATCGGTATGGAGAGCGTAAAATTGGGCATATCTTCTATAAATATTCCATTCGTCGTTTCCAGCCCTTAAGAAAACTTGGTAGACATGGTGAGAGTTTGAACCGGAACCTGGAAATCATCAAATCACGGGCATAACTAATTTCTGAATGAGATTTAGTGGGTTGCATGTATCGAAGAGGAAAAATAGTTTATCGTATATTCTTACCTGTCAAAAACGCCGATGGCATCCACACATTTACACTTCCTCTACTCTCGTCTGAATTTAGCTCATCAGTAGTCATGGGTCCCCTCAATTCCTCCAATTCACTCTTGAGCCTTTCGACTAGCGCGTCTTTTTGACATAAAGAGTGCTGAAGCATTACATTAAAGTCCATTAGCTCGGCATGCATTTCAGCCACCTAAAATAATTACCAATGTAACCTACAAATATCTCCGGTTTTTTTGATCTTATTTAAAAAAGTTATACAGAGTTGCAAAAAAGTCGCGCATAATGCCTGTAACTTTTGAATTACTTCATATACGAAAAAGTGACCTTTATGAAAGTTGTAAATTATTCCCCACATTTCTACCTGCATGAATTTTTTCTGTCATTTCTGGTTTGGTTGCCATAAAGACTAACTTCCTTTTTTTAAATGGAACACCCTGCATATGATTGCATATTTGGATTCTACTGGGAAAACTCTGAATTTTTTGTATTTCAAATTTTCACCTATCTGCAAGCGTTCCCGAGATAATGACAGCTCAAAAATGAAAAACTTCCTAATTATAAATATTCCTACCTAATACCCACCAATTGAGTCGAGGTGTTTTTATGACAGCGACCTAAGAGGTGTCAATGTTGAGTTCCTGTTTAATTTTTTATTGTCTGATTTCCACTTTGCTTACACTATGGTTCATCTGAATGAGAAACAACGGGTTGAAATTTTAATGAGCGGTTACGGAAATATGAAGAGATCGCAAGATCAGGTCGACCTAAAACAGCAAAAGAGAGAGACAAAGCTTTGGATATCATGCTCTCAATACATGAAAATCCAACACAATCATCCAGGCCAATGGCAATGGATTTTAATGTGTCGCATCAGTAAGTGAAAAATTTGTTTAAGCAGGAGGAGTTAAACGAGGACGATTTTGATAGAAGAGCTGCCTTTTGTAAGCTGATGATGGAAATATGCAATAACGATAATAACTTCGCAACAAATATAATTTTCTCGGATGAAGCCACTTTCCATTTAAATGGCATTGTTAATAGACACAATTATCGTTATTGGCCTGCTGAGAATACTCACTGGTTCCAGGAAGGTCATACTCAGAGGCCCGAAAAAGTTAATGTTTTTGCGGGCATAGTTGGTAGACATATTGTGGGACCTTTATTCATAGATGGTAATTTAAGTGGCGAAAAATATCTGGACCTCCTCAGGAATCACATAATTCCTTCTTGCAGAATGATTTTACCGGGTATAAATAATGGCATAAACGAACAGGTATAGTTTCAGCCAGATGGAGCACCTGCGCATTATGCGGCAAATGTTAGACAATACATACGCGAACAATTTCCAGGACGTTGGATAGGCAGAAGAGGTGCTATTGACTGGCCAGCGCGATCCCCGGACTTAACCCCGTTCGACTTCTTTTTGTGGGAACAAAGTCTACGTTAACCGTCCAAATGACTTAGAATCTTTAAAAGTCAGAATTAGTGCTGAAATTCGGGCCATTCCAGAGGACTTTCTTTTAAAAGTTGTAGACGGGTTCAGGGATCGACTGGCGCCCGCTTAGCAGAAAATGCTAGTCATTTTGAACACGTGATCCACTGAAAAGGTTTCACTTGTTTATTATTCCGATGTTAAGTTGTTCAATTTTCTAGGCTATTTATAAAGTTTGTTACAATTTTAAATAAATAAAAATTTGAAATACAAAAAATTCAGTGTTTTCCCAGTAGAATCCAAATATGCAATCATATGCAAGGTGTTCCATTTAAAAAAGTAAGTCAGTCTCTCTGGCAACCAAACCAGATGTGACAGAAAAAATTCATGCAGGTAGAAATGTGGGGAATAATTTACTGAACAACTTTCATAAAGGTCACTCTTTCGCATATGAGGTAATTATGCGCGACTTTTTTGCCACTCTGTATAATATCAGCACATACCAAAATTGAAAAGCAAAAAATGTATGCCGTTGCGGACATATGTTCATACGAATTTTTCTTCAGAAAATTACCTGAGAAATCACAACCTGAAATATTAGAACGGCATTAAGAAACACACACATAATAGTGCCCACTTAAAATATATTTCCGGTTTTTCCCGGGTCGAATTTCTCTTCCTGATTTCATTTTTCTCTAGACTTTAGACAAAACAACCTGCGATAAATCATTCAAAGGAATTATTATTTGGTCTATATACTCTCCCAATGTTTTCCCCCTAAATAATCTTTTCTGCATTTTAGAATTTAGCATTACAGAAATGCGAGGAGGTATTTTCTGCTCCTGATTCAAAAAGTTTCTAGAGAAATTTAAAATCCTGTTTGAACAGAAACCCTTGTTTTAATTTTATTCCTTGAAGTAAATGAATATGATTTGAAATATCACGGAAGATACTCGGTTGCATTAAAATCATATTTTCTATCGAAACAGACCAGAGGTACCACGTTTAAAGTGGACACTAAAAGGGGTTGCACCAGTGGCGTGTTTACCATGGAAGCTAGGGAAGCTCAGCTTCCCCTAAACGATTTACTTAAAAAAAGAAATAATACAATACAATCCTACTAGAACTTACAATTAATTTTTAAAATTGTCCTAAATTTTATTTGTAAATCGGGCGAATCCGACCGCATTTTCATAAAGCACCCTGATCAGAGAACTCCATTCTTCACGGTGATGCCCGATTGATTTCGAGACATACCGACGCGCCGCGCCGCGGGTCGCAAGCGAGAAGCTATTGGAAAGCAGCGTATTGCCGTATATTGTTTTACTGCATGGAACAAATTAGACTGGCGCGTGTGTAGACGAAATTTAAAACCGTGCATTAATATTGGGAAAAGTACGCTGTTTTCAAACAGATTATTATTTTAATGATGGATCCTGTTGCTAGTTCAAGTTCGGATGAAAGTGAAAATAGACTTTTGTGTGAGTGTATTGTGTGTCAGATAGTGGTAAAAGGATTTTCCACTTATATTTTTGAGGAAAAAAAACAAATTATTCCAAGTCGTGGCTCCGCATTTCTCATTTTTCCGTTACAGCCTGGGCCGTCGAGAAGGGGTGGGGGAATCCTCCCGGGCCCGAGTTTTTGAAGGGGACCTGGAAATTCGAAATATCATCCCCGATGGGGAAAAAATTTCAAATTTTTTGTTATTAAAATATTTAAAAATATATTTTAAATTGATGCACTTCATATGCGTAATAATTTGTCAAGATTTACCCAAAAAAGGGCGTGGCACCCCAAAAATTTTCGCCTGCGGCGCAAGAAACAGCGCCTTCGGCGCAACCCTTTCGTCGGCCCTGATTACAGCTTCCCATTATGTTAAAGTCTGGACACGCCACTGGGTTGCACTGATTAACAAGATTGAGAAACATCGACCTAAACAAACAACAAGAACATCCGTACTCCTTGAGCACCAGCAAAGAAATAAATCTCATTGCCATCCAGTCAAGCGGCGGATGTCTTGCGCGCTAAAAAATGGCAATATAAAATTATATGTGACTTAAACTAACCTGCACTAGCTTCTCCTCATATATTTTCGCTTCCACTTTGTAATCGGGTTGCTGTACAATCTGCAACCCGCCCAACGCCTTTTGGAGGCCTTCTTCATCTCTTCTGAGCATTTGAATTGCGCTTACGTATTTCTTTACCTGTTCTTTTAATGATTCATTTTCCTTCGATAGTATCCTCACTCGTTCATCCCTAGAATACATACATACCCTTTGAATTTTATACATTAAATTATAATTTTCGGAAGCCATAAGGGAAATTTTAGTTTCTATCAGATGAGCCATCGAGTTTTCAGGGATATGTGACTTACGACTGCAAAATAAATATTCACGTGTCTCAACAAACTTGGTGAAATCAGTAGGTCAATAGATGGAAAAAGAAACTACCTATATAAAATACCTGTGGATTAATTTTAATAACGTCATTTCATGTTTTGTGGTTTATACGATCTGCATAAATTATTGTAATCTCTTATTAGAAATAAAAAGTTTCCGATTATATGAAACAAAAAAATGTATTCAAGCAAATATTTTATCAAAACACGTCGACTTACAGAGATAAATTGCATTTCTATTATACAGGTTGCCGCTTTTTAGTGAATTTATTTAATAAGAAAGATAATTGGATTGGTAACTGATTTAACTGATTAAACTAGATTTCTAATTGTTGGTACTCGGTCCGTATACCGAATTGGCTTTTAATGCTGCGCTCCTGGCGGCGACTCCTGTGAGAATACCGGCTCGCCGGGTTTTTGCAGGAGTTTGCTTCTCCGTTTCTGACTGATTCTTGTTAGACGGGCCAGGTGATGCATTTTATTGCCACGAGATGTCGCTTAAAGGATACATCTGCCATTATACATGAAACAACATTGCAGGAGCGGAACTTTGTTTTTGATCTACAGGGCTATTTTAAAATTTAGTAATTTTCGAGATCTCTAAATTTTAATTAAATGATTTAACGCCTCTGATGCATATTTTTTCCTAGATCCAGTGACGCAATATTATTTTTCTACATCTGTCCGAAAGATAGCCACTTATGCCGAAGCATTTGAATAGCTGGTGCAGAGAGCTTATAGCCTCTTAAACTATTTTCAGGAAGAACTTAACAACAATGGCCCATTGTTATCATTGACAGCAGTTCTGTTAAAGAAGTAACTTTAAAGAGTATGTTAAGGTCTACATATTTCGTTTCTACTTTAGTAATTTTTAGCATGTAACAGCCGCCCTAAATTTGAATATCTCCACTGTAGGCGCAGTTTCAATGTCAGTTAAGGAAAATCAGTTGTTGGAATCACCTTAAAAGAAACAGAAACGCAAAGAGGGTTAAATTTATCTTGTTTTTATGAAAAAAAAACCTATTAATGTAATTCCCTCACTCGGATATTTTGGTTACAATCTGGCAACACCCCAACAAACATATTAAGTAATGTAGACCAGAACGGAAGGAAAATAATCCTAAATTGGCAAATATTTGCTTATTTTTGCCTTAAATGTTTTCTTAAAAGTCACAAAAGATTCGAACTCTAAAATCTAAGTCAAAATTGGGATATCTACAACTTAAATAATTTGTTATAGGGAAATCTACTTTTAGTTTAATTTACCTAGTTAAAAATTACCTCTTTGAGACATTAAAAATATTTAATCCTAATAAGGAATATGATTAAGTCATAATTTACTTAATTGTTACTTAATATAATATGTATTCATAAATAAGGAATTTTTTGGCTATTACGCTAGGTAAACATTACCTAATTATTGCATAAAAAAAAGTCCAAATAATTTACTGACCATGTAGTTTTAGAAACAAGTATAATTTTGGATAATTTTGCCATATAAATTGTTCCCAACGTTATAGACCTCTTGTGGTTAAAAATTGAGCTACTTCATAACTTTCTGATTAACCTCAAAAGGCTAACATTGCTTGTACAATTGACCTGTTAGAAAAGTTGTCCTGATTGAGGTCGTAGATTACATATTACAAATTACCTTCAAGTTACATATTCCCTTTATATATCTTTAACGACATTTGTTTATGTTTTCAGCTGTGTCTGTATTTTATTTCTAACCTTAAAGGGCGTAGCGGGGTAGCATTTGCAATGCCAAAACAAAATTTGAATAATAAGAAAATAAAAGCATACAGACATACTACACAATATTACAGGATCATCAAGAAAAATCATATTAACGCAAGTTGCAGCAATGATTTTCAGCTTGAAATTACATCAATAAGTTCCTTAGACACGGCTATCCCTAAGGAGTGTGAAATAGGGTCGAAAGTAGAAGACGACCAAGACGAATTTATTTCTTTAGATCCAAAATATGTCAGTTGTCAAAATCCGCGGTGCCAATTGTAATGTTAAAACGGAATTAAATCGTTTAACGATCAAAATATTATTAGAGAGAAACAGTGAAAACGAATCAGGTTCATATCAGACAAAGGCTGCAATGGTCCAGACTATTCCGGACGATACTACACTACTCGAAATTTAAAACGAATAGATCGGTTACGGTATTGGGTAGCGCGGATCCTACAAATTGCCCTAAATTTAACTTTGACTGATAACTAGAAATGTCTTATTTAGGGACGATTTAACTTTAAATTCGATAAATAATTGCCAATTTAACCTCGGACCAGGAAAACATGTTCTCAAAGTTAATAATAAAGGGAAATAAATATAACTTTGGGGTTAAAAATATAAAAACGGCCATAATTAAAATTTTAAGAATTACATAAGGTGAGTTGAAAATCCATTAGACTACGATATCTTTCGTCAACGAAAGTTTTTTTTTTTTAAACTTTAGGTACATAATAATATAATGTTTATAATGAAGACACTCTGTTTTAGGTTAATGGTAAAAGTATTTAAAATTATCGTAATAATACGTAGAAAAACGAATATTTTAAGGGCGCGTTTTGTTTTTCGAAGTATCATCACCATAATTCACAAACACATTTCTTTCGCATCCAAATTTCGGTCCAGAAAAATGATAAAACTTAATTATATCACTTTATTGTTGAAGTTATAATAAGCGGCCATTCCAAATATCTACTTATGTCAAACTCCATTTTATAATTTATTTTGTCCTGCTGGAAGTGTTGGCATAAGTTGTTGTCTTTTCTTTCTAACGCCAGATATAATATGTTTTCTCTGTATTTTTGTCTAGTGCCTTAATGCTCATATTAAGGTCAAAAGGTTGGTCTCACTTTTCACATTAAGACGTAAAATAGGTCTATATTTATTTCACTTCGTTTTAACTTATTGGACAGAAAAACCCTATCAACCTATTTTCGACCTTCAAATTACTTTAGTTTCTTTCCCCACATTGGGCAATAGGCAAACAAATGTAGGTAAATTATCCCTATATATAATTATTGGTTATCCAAAATATTTGACCCGTTTAGAGGTCGAATAAGGGTAAATTTAACTTACAATGTTTGTTGGGACTGACGTCACTCTAAGGGTATGACGTGCAACGGAAATTGTTTTGCATTAACTAAATAAGTAAATACAATTTTAATGATATTTTAATGAGTATATTAATATTAATAACTTTGTCAATAAAAATAAATATTTTAATTATCCGTGAACAATAAAGCACTTAAAAATAAATAAAAATAAAATATCTCGCGTTTTAAGCAGTTTGGTAAGTAAATATATATTTATTGTATCCAGTTCGAGAGCAGGTATTTGCAAAATAAAAATCTATATGAAATAAAAAAACATGTCGTTCACTTCTGACTGGATTTGTATGCAGCGCTGCCTAGTTCTAACATAATGAGCCGCCACTGGCGATGGTGAATCGCGTTTATACGAGGGAAGTTTCCCTTGATATTGATAAATTAGCCGACAGGAGTGTATTGTCAGGAGCGGACCTAGACACAATTCTGGTATGGGGTATTGGAGTTGTTTTCAAAAATAAGAGTGTTGCGGTTTTCACTTTAGTTAGTCATGGCTATCTTAATTTTTAATCTACAGGGCGATTTTCAAAATATTTTTTTTTTAAGCACTCAAGTTATTGGGTAAAAATAGCAAGAAACGAAAAAGTTATGACTAATTACTTCTGCATAATATGCCCTCAATATTACGCTTTTGTCTGAATTTTAGTTTAGCACTAATTAAGCATATCAAAGTTGTGAAAATAGCTAAATGTCAAGTTTTTGAATCAAATAGATTTTTCTCGAAAACGGTGTATTCTAGCTACATCAATCAACAGTACCTATTTCTTATTTAAAAGTATTAACGTTTCATATAATAATAATATTAATATGATAAATATGTTAATATGTTATCCTTCAATAAACTTATTCGTAAATTATCCGAAGACATGCTTGTTAGGGGCAAATCCTATTTATTTAAAAGTATTTAAAATTATGAATATTTAAGAATATTTCTATAAAAAGTTGTGAGTATTTAATAAACCCTACTGGGGATGGAAATCCTTTACAATTATTTATGAGAACGACGAGGGCCTCGTAAGGCTTCAAAAACTATTGCAAGCACATGGTCCTTATGAATTTCCTATAACAGTAAGACAGCTGGGAGAAGGCAGCGACTATACGTACATTTATTTGTAACATATCGTTAAGAGCATAGCCATACAGCGTATACATAAAGTAAGGAACAAATTCATTATTTAACAATCCAAAAATATTTCGGAAAAATCCTGGGATACGTATATAATAATTTTTAATTGCGCGTTTTTAGGCATATGTTTCTCGAATCAGCTATTTATGAAAATAACGAACTAACCTAAATTTCGGCTGGAGTTTTTTTATATTTTGAAAAACCACCATCGAAAATGGCAAATAGTTATTTATGGTACAAGTGTGTTATGTTATATATAAGTCACGGTGGGAAATGTTTAGCCCCCAAGGCCGTAGGCCGAGAGGGCTAATTCCCGAGTGACTTATATGACCTAACACACGAGTACCATACAAAATTTTATCCAACACTTGATGATATTAATAAAAAATAGAAAATTATATTGTCTCAATGTAAACTGGAAAAGCCTGTATTATATTTTAATTGACATATTTTTGAATGACAAATTTGACACGTAAAAGTAGGCTAGTGTGATAATTGTTGTTATGAAATTAATTAATAACCAAAATTTGAAGAGAGTAAATCAAATTATTATTTTTGCCATTTTCGATGGTGGTTTTTCAAAACATAAAAAAACTCCAGCCGAAATTCAAAAAGAAGCTGACCTAGCGTGTTCATTTAATATTCCTCACGGCACTCGGTTCAGAATAATTGGAAACAACGTCAAAGAACTTAAATTAAAAAAAAACAAACAGATTACAAGAAGAATTCATTAAGGCTATAACAGATTTTTTAAAGTAACTATTTTTTTAGCCTATTCTTAAAAATGTTGATGTCAGGTGCTACTTTTATACTATTATCTAAGGCATTGAAAAATCTAAAACAATTAAAATAAAAACCGCTTTGGTAGGTAGCTGTTCGATGAGGCGGTGGCATCAATCTAGTGTGAGCTCTGATTTCATACTCAAGTCTAAGTTGCAATCTCTCAAATATGTGTCTATGTTTATAAACATATGCACATACCTTCAGTATGTATAGATCAATATTTACAACATCAAGTAATGTACAATGTACATACTCCTATTTTAAGTCAGAAAACAATATCATATACCTATATACAAAATTGATAGGCAAGAAATTGAAGATAAAATATCCTCACTACCTGATAAACCTGCGGGCCTGATAACATTATTATTGATTATTAATAAAAAAAATGTATGAAGGGACTTTTACAACCTCTCTTTCTTATCTTTAATAGGTCGTTGCAGGAAGGCACTTCTGGAAAAAAGCATTCATAGTTCCTATACCAAAAGCCTGTAATAATAAGTATATTGAAAATTACAGGCCAATTTTATCAAAAATATTTAAAGGAATTATAAAGGACTTTTTATCTTAAAAACTTGATAAATATCGAGCAACACGGACCTCTTAAACATCGTTCAGATGAAACTAACTTATTCCTGTATTTTAAATATATACTAAACTACCTAAATAGCTATATTGAGGTGAACGCTGTGTACAGTGACTTCAGAAAGGCGTTCGATAAGATAAGTCATAACATTATGTTGAATAGACTTGCCGAGGTCCGTGTGCACGGTAGCTTACTGAAGTGGTTTGAATCATATTTAACAGGGCGATTACAGGCTCTTAGTATTGGCAGCTCTGCATCGAAATTTCATCTAGTAACTTCTAGGGTACCCCACATACATTTGGGCCCATTATTATTTAATGTGTATATTAACAATATATCTAAATGCTTTAAGTTTTAAGAACATTAGTTGAAATAGAGTTTTTAAGCTTATCAATTAACCGCTTTATATCATATATTATTGTTACTGGATTGAGAAAGAATGATATATTATTAAAACGGATCTTTTCGGCTAAGAAATCATAGTATATTTATTCCGCCTCAATGGTAAATCTTTCAAAAAAATTATTAGCCACCGTCTCATCGCAGAGCGTAACACCTTCTTTGGAAATAGTATTTTCGCAGTCACATTTCACTTCTTAATGATATTAATTACAGACTACATAGCCTTTGTATTATTATGTGCATATTTTACAATGTCATTATGGTACCCTATTTTAGCCACCTTATATACGTTGTAGTAATTGTAAATGATCCCATAACTGCTATCCAACTTCGCAGTTTAACCGTAAAGCGTTACCTTTCCCTTGCCAATGTTAAATATAACTGAAAAATTTACCATATTCGCAGACGATACAACGATCCTCTGGCATAACTTAAATAATGACATTCTGGAGGAAACCATTAAAAATGATTTGATTATGGTTAAAGATTGGTGTGATGCAAACAAATTGTCACTGAATATCTCAAAAACGAACATTGTAAGTTTTAAATGTCAAATTAACGATATTCATTTACATAATCAGGTTGTTGAGAATTTGAAAGAAAATAAGTATTTGGGACTGTCCATTGATCCAAAACTAAAATTCGAAGGCCATATTTTAAATTTAAATAATAAAATAGCTCGCAGATGTTACGCATTACGGGTCGTGTCTCAAAATTTAAAATTTGTTATAGCGCGCAACGTCTATTTGGCTCTAATAGAGTCCCACTTAAGGTACGAGGTACGGCATATGTTTTTGGGGTTCGTGCTCTAACTACAATTTTAATAAGGTATTCAGATTACAAAAAAGAGCTATTAGGTTTCTATGTCAAGCTAAGCCTCGAGACTCATGTAAGCCACTTTTTATTAAACACAAAATACTAACGGTTACTTGTCTATTTATCCTTGAAACAGTTTGTCTGTTAAGAAAGAAAGCTAAAATTAGAACAACTCTCATATATCCTTTACGTAACACTCACACTGTAGCCTTACCTATTCCTAACTTAACTTTGATAAAATACTCTATTTTCTACAATGGCAGAAAACTTTTTAATTCGCTGCCACTGAATATTCGGCAAATTCAATATGACGGGAAATTTAAAGGACAAGTAGAGACAGTTTCTCGTTCCTAGGGCGTATTACACCGTAAATGAGTTTTATGACGACAATCCTTAATTTATTTTGTTCTGGGTTGGTGTCTGATCTTCGTCAGGTTATTGTATTTTGTTTATCTGGTTTGTTTTTAGTTATTGTGGAAAATGAATTTTTATTGTTACTTCTTTATTTATTCCCGTAAGTGTAATCGTACAATAAGTGTCTGGCTATACAATATGTCCGTACCTACCTCATTGTAAATTGTAAATTTCTAATATCATGTCATATACATTGTAAATTGTAAATGTCTCACCCTTTATATTTTTTTTTAACTTTATTTTAGCCTTTCTGCTCTACCTTTTAAGTAAATGCTTTGTCAATGAAAAAAATGTATTTTCTTTAAGTTAATAAAGCTAAGTTTGAGCTTGAGTTTGAGTTTAAATTTTGCAAGTCTGGAGATAATCTGTTCTTTTTGAGGGATTCCTATTAAAATTACCTTGTCTCAAAGAAAACATTTATCAAAGTAGTACAGTAGAACGCCCGAGAAAGCACATTCGGGCAATCAAGCCCCAACACATCATGCCAACTCTCCTAGTTTAAGAAGTTCCTAAAGCGCAGAACATTATCATCGTCATATGAGCGATTAAATGTATTTCTAAACGTTATAACTTCGTCAGAAACAAATTAACATCTATACTTACACAAAAAAGTTGTTACTAATTAATTCCCTTTCCCCCGGATGTTACGCCCCTCTGACTAATTTTTAACAAAGTTGACTTCAGAATTAGATTAAGCACATCAAGTTTGCTAGTATACTTGAATTTCAAGTTTCATCTTAAATAATTTTACGACAAATCTTCGGGGCACCCTATTTCAGAGCTGAAGGCCATGGTCTATTATTAAAATTAAAGTAATTAATTAAAAATACTGAATCTGAAGCTTATTTTTCAAAATAAATATAAACTAAGAACTAAGGCAGGTATGACAAATTTGACACCGGAATCTTTTGTTTCATCAAAAAGTAGGATGCCAAAGTGAGAACCGCAAAACTATAGATTTGCTTCAGTACCCCCTAAAAGTGTTACACTACACTCCTATAACCAATTAATAATTTTTATAACCACCAATGAAACAATATTCATTATTACAAGAAAATATGCAATAATTATAATATTGACAAAAATGTTAGTCACCTACCTTCTTCTAATCTCCTCTTGATTCTTATTTTCGACGACTGTCAAAACAGCTGATATGTCAGTTGGCACTTCTAATATATCATCTGAAATATCTGGAGATTCTTCAAAATCTGAAAAAAATTTATTCAGTGTACAAACTATTTGGAGTAATGTATTTTCATTTATTTTCCAAATAAGTAGGGGCATAGTTTTTGTTTCTGGCCATTAAAAAATGTAAATGGAAAATAATTCCAATGAAGTGCATAATATAGTACTGAAAATCTGGCCTCAATAGATACCTTTCGTAGAAGAACATTTTAATATCATTGAAACCCCAACAAAATACAGTCTAATTTTAAAATTATCGCAAATTGGAAATGTGATGAAAACTTTTTATTGTTTTACTATTCAGTGGCCCATTAAGAGTGCAAAAAATGGAATATTTTTTTATTGGGCTGATATAACACTGCCAAAGGTATTTTATAATATAATAATTATAGATTATCCAGAAAATATTTTATCAGCCCTCAACCTTCTTCCATGAATAAAACAGTGGTATTTTCGCACTTATAAACAAAAACTGTTACCTTTGATTCTTTCAACTGATACCGGCGTCAGCTCCCCTATGCTATTCTGATTGACAGGTGTTAAAGTTTCAGGTACATTCGTGAAAAATTTATCTCTAGATCCACTATTTTCTATTGACAGCTTTGTAGTAAATTTAGGTTTATCGCGTTCTTTACTTTGACTGCTGCTCGTATCAAATCCGTATTTGCTGTTATCTGTAGCGCCAGAACTATCGTTGTCTTGCTTGTGTCCCGTACTGTGCTGAATAGTCTCCATGGTTTCACTGATAGAGCCACTCAAGTTGCCTATTCAAACGATAAATATTAGGAGAATAGTTATATTTTTGTTTGTTTCATAATATACCTCTTCGTTGGTTTCCTGTACTACTGCTGCTGTCTGAACAAGTGCTGCTACTAGAAATGGAAGGGACGCTGGTCGACAACATACTGTCGTCGTCATCAAACGAAATTATTTGACGAGCCACCTTGCGTTTCTTCTTAGAGTCTTTTTTCTTCTCTTGATTGTATAAAATACCAAATATTTAAATTCTTAAATAAGATAAAAACAACAAAATGGTTTATTTCTTATTTATTTATTTATCGACCGGCAAGACCCAATTACAATTTTTAATTAGCAAATTAATAATAATTATTATACGAGTTAAAGGAAGAACAAAATAACTGAAACCTAAATTAGCTTTCATATACTAATACAATACTATAATCATGTTCAAAGTCTAGAAACATGTCTTTTAAAAATCTGTTTCCATTATTAACAATTCTAGCTATGGGAGAGGATTTACCGTAGTTGCACCTATTATGATGGTCAAGTGCAAAAAAAAGATGATTTCTTGTGTCTCTTGGTGGAAAGCGAAAGTTAACCCGATGTAAAAAATCTGTGAATTCAATTATTCCATTCACTACTTTAAATAGAAAATATATATCTAATTTGATTCTACGTTCTCGATATTTTGAATATGTTTTAAAATGACGGTGACCACACACAAGAAAGGTATTCGAAACATGACCGAACAAGGGTTTTATATATCGTATTCAAGCTGTTAAAATTCTGAAAATCTCTAGTATTTCTGCACATAAATCCCAATAACTTTAATGATTTGTTGATAATGTACTAATAGTGAATATGGAAATCCAATATAAGTGAACGCCTAAGTCACAAACAGTGGTAATGGTAACTCTTTCCAAAATATAGGATCTACAGGACACATTGACAGGATCTACACCTTAGGGTAAAAGGAATTTATTGTAATTCTTATAGATCAAATAAAGATATATCTATCTATCTATCTATCTATCTATAATCATTCAATTTATAGTCATCGTTAATTGGATGCATTTGGCGATGAAAAGTAATTGTTTTGCATTTTTTAATGTTTTTTTTTTTAATTTTATTTCTGACACACCACTCATACACCCTGCTTAAGTCCCCCTGGATTTTCAAAGCATCATAAACTGACTCAACAATTGCAAACAATTTTAAGTCATCAGCAAAAAAAAAGGCTGTGAAAACAAGATTTCCAACTTTAAATCGTTGATGAAGATTATAAATAAGTAGGGACCCAAATGGCTGCCCGGTGGCACACCAGATGTAACGGATATCTCTTGTGAAACAAATCCCTTTACGTTAACAAACTGTTTTCGATTACTTATATAAGATATTAGCCACTTAAGTAAGGCTCCACGAAAACCAAACCACTCCAGTTTCTGTGTCAGAATATGATGATTTACAGTGTCAAATGCCTTGCTAAAATCCATATAGACAGCGTCAACCTGGTACCCACCTTCTAAGGCATCCAACACCGTTTGAGCAAAAATCATCATTCATCAATCATCAGCCGTTGATCTACCCCTACAGAAGCCGTGCTGATCCCGAGCAACAGAAGACATCACTAAACTCCAAATATGATTACACATTATCTTTTTAAATAGTTTAGAAATTGTACTCAAAACAGAAATCGGTCTGTAATTTTTTGCATCTGATTGGTTACCAGAGTTAAATATACGAGTAACAAAAGCGTACTTCTACTGCTCAGGAAAAACACCACTCTCAAGTGAAAGCTTAAAAGGCTTAGACAGCTTAAATATTATGGATAGCAAGTCGGAGGTTGCGAATCAGTATGTTGCCTTACTGGGATCACACGGATACCAGAGTACAATAAATAACTATACAAGAGTTGACAGAGAAGCAAAAACCTGTATTGATCACATATTCCTAAAAAATACAAACCAAAAAAATATTATCAAAAAAGTTAATCCAGTAATTTTGATTAGCGGTGTTTCTGATCACTATCCTTTATTACTCAATCTAGAATTTTGTGAAAATAATAATGGAACAGGGTGTGATGATAAAAATAGTGTATTAAAAAAAAATGGATATCGCTCGTCTAGCAAGTAAACTGGAGGGAGAACAGTGGACGGATTGTCTACAGTTAACTGACCCAAACTTGATTGCAGAGAGCTTAATTAACACTCTTCAAGTGCATATTCAAAGCTCTACAGTGATTTGGCATATAAGGTCGAAATTTCGTTTTATTAAACCGTGGATGACTAGAGGGCTGTTAACTTCAATAAGAGAAAGAGACAAACTCAAAAAAATTTCTTCTTGCAGCCCAAATAACATTGATGCTTTAAACAAATATAGGGATTATAGAAAAGCAGTGTCCAAATTAATAATTAAAACAAAAAGAAACTATTATAAAAATAAAATCAACAAAAATATTAAAAATCCTAAAAAGCTATGGAGTACTATAAATCAGGTAACTAATCAATTTGTAGAAAAAAAATCCATTAAAAGCATCATAAACGACCAAAGTAGTGAAATTACAGAGCCTCGCTTAATAGCTGAAAATCTAAATGAATTTTTTAGTAAAGTAGGAACAAATTTGGCTAAACATATACAAATCCCTAATAGCAAAATAGCAGATACTAGACAAAGCAAAAATTCCATTTTTTTTCATCCTATATCTAAGAATGAAATAATAAAACAAATAAACTCTTTAAAAAATGGAGCAGCAGGGGGTGAAGATGGAATATCGGTGGATGTTATAAAAAATAATCACATATATTTAATCAAGCCTCTCATACATCTGGTAAATAGTATCTTCAGTACTGGCATCTTTCCTTCTGGTTTTAAAAATGCAGTTATAGTTCCTGTGTATAAGTCGGGTAATCGAAAAGAAAAAACAAATTATAGACCCATTGCTCTTATGAGCACATTAAGTAAAGTTGTGGAAAAATGTGTTAAGTCTAGACTTTGGGAATTTTTTAAACAGGAGAAACTTCTATCGGAATGTCAATTTGGATTCCAGGAGGAGGTCAGTACTGAGGATGCTATAATTGAAGTTTCAAATTTCATAGTAAAAAATTTTAATGAAGGTTTGAAGACACTTGCAGTCTTCTTGGATCTGTCAAAGGCATTTGATACTGTGGAGCACGGCATTTTACTGACAAAGCTCGAAAACTGTGGCATTAGAGGAACAGCTTTGAATCTGTTTGAATCGTATCTGAGTGGAAGGAGTCAGGTGGTAAAGCTTGATAAATACAAAAGTAACTCAAAACCGGTGGAGTGCGGTGTTCCGCAAGGGACAGTCCTGGGTCCGGTCCTTTTTCTGATTTATGTCAATTCACTTACTGAGGCATGCAATGATGCTAAGGTTGTGTGCTTTGCTGACGACACTGTGGTGCTGGTGAGGGATCATACATGGGCGGGTGCCTTTGACAGAGCTGAGAGGAATATGTCGAAAATTAAACACTGGCTAGATTCAAATTTACTAACACTTAATATCGATAAAACGCACTTTCTGTGTTTTTCAAAGACTCGTAGAGATTTGCCTGTTGCTCAGACCATAACGTTACACCAACTAGATTGCCATATAAATAACCTTCCTTGTACATGTAGTCAAGTAATAAATAGAAAAGATAATATCAAATATTTAGGCATATATTTTGATCAGTGCATGACATGGCATAATCATATAGAATTCGCTAATAAAAAACTAAGGAATTTGCTTTACAAATTTTATGACCTACGCCATGTGGTTCCTTTGGGAATACTCAAGATTATATATCAAGCTCTAGTTGAATCTGTCCTGTCTTACGGCATCATCGTTTGGGGTGCACTGTGTAACAACACTCTCTACCCGCTAACTATAACGCAAAGGTATATTTTGAAGATCATGCTCTTTAAGACCAGAATGTATCCCACAGAAAAACTGTTTAAAGAAGTAAACGTATTAAGCATCAGGCAACTTTATATTAAGAATGTTATACGTTTTGGTTGTAAGAATAGGACCTTAAAAAACTATGTCAACCACCCTATACATACAAGGTCTATTACACACAATGATTTATACTTACCACCCACTTTATCTTCCTCTACCCAGAGACACATCTCGTATGTTATGCCTAAATTAATAAACCTTATGCCGCCACACTTGAAAAAGGACAGGTATCCAAAAATAAAGCACAAAATAAATGATTGGATTATTTCTAACTTTCATAAGATCTGTGAAAAAATACCATGGTTTATGTAAAATCTCTGTGTAATACTATACTATACAGTTTTATTATAAATCCAGTTTAGCGTTAAAATTGGTACATCTCAAGAATAAATATATTCTATGATACTGTAAAACGAATTCATGTAAAAATGTTACAAGTATTGTCTGAGGTATTAATACACTACAAAGCTGTTGCTAAATAAAGATTAGATTTAGATATATACTTATTTAAGGTATTTAGTGCACACACAAATCCTATGGATATATTGTGCTCTAGAACATTGTAAAAAAGTTTTGTAACCATTATTGTAAAGTATCTTGGCAAATAAATTTGAAAAATTTGATTTGATTTGAGAATAGATACAGTTGACCAAAAATCCTGGAGTTATGCCATCAGGGCCGGGCCGCCCTTCATTTTCATTCAGATTTAGAATACTGTCAAAGATCTCTGCCAAAATGACTGAAACGAAATTAAAGTGCAAATCATTGTTATTAGCGTAATCTGTCGAATCGTTATAATCAACATCAAGTTTAAACACTACTTTACTTACTTTAGTTACTTACATATTATTAAGCATAATACACGGTAGTTGTACAGTGCAGTTGAATAGGTCAAATTTGTACGAATATAGTTGCATCCGTTCTTATCAAATGTATATTGGTTACAAGTTATTTTTTCATTAAATATGAATTTGATCAATTATTTTTGCAAGAAGTCATATTAAACACAAGGAAAAAATAGAAACTGGTTAAAGAAACGAAAAATTTAAAGTAGAACTCATCAATGTCATTGAAAGCATAATAATTAAAATCAAATTAATAAATAATGCCAAAAAAGTGTTGTCTAATTGTAATTGTTATCAGACATCCTTTATCATGGTGCGCTCCAGGTATTTTTTTAAACTTATTTAATATAGGATTGATTTTGTAGATGAAAATATTATCATAAGAGCGTGTTTGCTGATTAATTTTCGACAGTAGTTGACGAAAGTTGAAAATTCATTTAGAAATTCTTCCAATATCGGAATCTACCGTGTCATAGTCAAATGCTTATCTTATCAGTCCCTTTTTCTGGAAACAATTGGCATTTGTTTGGCGTCCATATAGAGAAAAAAGCATTGCACGGACACAATGAGTTATTGAGAAAATTACATTTATTTATTTATTATTTACTTAATGGGAGAAATTGCTATGTTAAAAAAGCCATAAAAGATGGGTATATGGAACCCAAGTATAATTAAAAATGTTTAATCGAAAAAATCTACTTTCCCCAAGTGTGGAAAAAAGCCAAGGTTGTTCATTAGTCACCAATTAGTTGTCGTGTCTTGGCAAGGTTGTTGAAAAACTTATACTTTATCGTATAAACGATTTTGTATTCAACAACAACATTTTACCGCTACAGCAGTTTGGTTTTCGAGCTGCTCATTGCACAGTGCCTTAAACGACTAGGTTGGCGTTCAGTGTCCTTAAGGGCTTCAATGACCGCTTCCACACGGAAGCAGTGCTTGTTGGCCTACCCTGGGTGCATAAGTCATGACGGAATCAGTTTGATTAACCATAATGACATGTTAAGGCTTGAAGAATTTACCCGAAATATTTTACCAACCTTACTTGCAGAAAAAAAAAAGAGAGGTTGGCATGTTGCCATTATAATGCAGCCGAACGGCTTATTCTCGAGCTTATTGTATCCCTTTTGTTTAATGTCTGGGTTATATCAGCCAGGCGGGACCTACAGTTTTTGACGTGGGATCCAAACCACGCGTATGCACGAATGCGGCAGTTATTATACCACACCTTAGATTACCATTGTATTATCAACATTACGAATTCCCGAGCGGATTCCGTTCCGCGCAAACATTTGAAATCGCGCGAAATCCATCGCAATACAGCGAAATCCATCGCAACACAGCGAAATCCATCGCAACACAGCGAAATCCATCGCAATAATGCGAAATCCGTCGCAAAAATGGAAAATTCGTCTTAACAATGCGAATCAGATAAAATCTTTAAAAGTGATGCGAAATCTCTTGGAAATCGCGAGCGTTGAGAGTGGCCAACCTGTAGAGTTTAAATCAAGTAAGAAGAAGCCACGTCGTCATCAGCAAGCGAAAAACGAGTTCTATCTCACTTTGACTTTAAAATGTTGCCGTCTCGTGTCGCTCGAGATCGCTAATTCGTGACGTAAGCTGATGCGCGGATTCTACCTATGTATATATTGTATATTAAGTACGGGGTTTGAAGTAAAAATATGCGGGGATTTATGGGATCGCTAGTTATTCCTAAACTAAAAGCTCTTCTCCAAAGCAGTTAAAAGTTAACAAATAAAAACCGATTCTAAAGTCTATAAATGCACCTAGCTCCCTTGGAGCCATTTTATAAACAGCATCTTAAAACTCATAAAATTGTCATTTTGAACAGACGGGTAGAAAATTCGTAAAGTGAGGAGGGTGTCGGTAAGAGCAACGCTGACAAAATAATTCATACCATTTAAACAACAAAAACTCACTGACTATTGTGTATCGAAAACAGATAAAAGTTTTATTTCTGTACTAGCAAGAATGACCGCTTTAGACGGTTTATCATTTTCGATTTTTGTCAAGTCTATTGATTTAAGGGAATTGTTGGAAACAAAAACTTGTGCACATACTATTGACGAACTCACGGCGAGTGGTGAAAAATTTAGCCAGCAGGGAAAATGTTGGAATTTAGGGCTAGTCCGATACAAACTTTTAATGGTGGTTGCTGTATGTGTTGAAATAATAGAAAATCGGCCTTTGGCTTTTAAGTTATGTCTATCAACCGATATGATATATGCTATGTTCAATCGTGGAAGTATTTAGGTCACATTTTCAAAATGTATTTAAACTTGATATTAATTGATGTGTTACTCGGGAACAGCGCGGCTTCTGTAGAAGTAGATCAACGACTACAAATATTATTTTTGCTCAAACGGTGTTGGATGCCTTAGAAGGTGGATACCAGGTTGACGCTGTCTATACGAATTTTAGCAAGGCATTTGACACTGTAAATCATAATATTCTGGCATATACACTGGAGTGCTTTGGTTTTCATGGAGCCTTATTTAAGTGGCTAATATCTTACAAGTAATAGAAAACAGTTTGTTAACGTAAAGGGATTTGTTTCACAGAAGATATCCGTTACATCTGGTGTGCCATAGGGCAGCCATTTGGGTCCCTACTTATTTATAATCTTCATTAACGATTTAAAGTCGAAAATCTTGTTTTTACAGCCTTTGTGTTCTGCTGATGACTTAAAATTGTTTGCAATTGTCGAGTCAGTTTATGATGCCTTAAAAATCCAGAGGGATTTAAACAGGGTACATGAGTGGTGTGTCAGAAATAAACCTAAGCAATAAAAGATGCAAAATAATTACTTTTCATCACAAAATGCATCCACTTAACTATTACTAAAAATTGAATGACTGTATCTTCAAAAGAGTTACCACTGTGTATGACTTAGGCGTTCACTTGGATATTAAATTGGATCTCCATATTCACTATGAGTATATTATCAACAAATCATTAAAGTTATTGGAATTTATTTGCAGAAATACTACAGATTTTTAGAATATTAACAGCTTGAATAGGATATATAAAACCCTTGTTAGGTCTTGTTTGGAATACCTTTCTTGTGTGTGGTCACCGTCATATTTAAAACATATTCAAAATATCAAAAAAGTGCAAAAAAAAATTGTTGGGTATATTTCATACAAATTTAGGTTGCCTGTTGACTCCTGTGATGGTCTGAGGCGGAGACTGAATTTAGACTCGGTCTCTGAACGTAGAATCAAATTTGATATATCTGGAGCTTGGTAGAAAAGGGCCAATGTCCAAAAATTGCATGCCTTGCTAATGATTCTGCTTAACAACTCAGATTACATATGTTAATAAAAAAAAGGCCAATGTCCTTAACTATTATACTGATCTTATTTATCTTAGTTCAATAGAAAAAGGGCCAATGTCTGGACAATGGCTCTTAGAATAATTTTAAAATGTTGCATAAACAGACAATGTTACAATGGACATTGGCCCTTTTTCTACCAAGCTCCAGATATATTTCCTATTTAAATTAGTGAATGGAGTAATTAAATGCCCAGATCTTTTACATCCGGTTAACTTTCGCGTTCCACCAAGGGACACAAGAATTCATATTTTTTTTGCACCTGACCATCATAGGTACAACTATAGTAAATCCCCTCTCATACCTAGAATTGTTAATAATGGAAACCGAATTACCAATGACTTTTTTAACACTTTCCTCGTCTCCTTTACGAAATATGTTTCTAGACTTTTAATGTGATTATAGTATTGTATATATAAGAGCTAACTTAGATTTTAGTTATTTTGTTTTTGTTTTAACCGGTATAATAATTATAATTAATTTGCTAATTAAAAATTGTAATTGGGTCTTGCCCGTCGATAAATAAATAAATAAACAAATATTGTCGCTATTACTACCGATAGAGCCACCACCAGGGTGAAAGTAAGCAAGCTTATTGATCCTGGGCAACAGTTGAGTTTTGCACATGGAATACAGTTGGCGGTAATTGACGTAATTTATAAACAAGACGTTAATTTTGGAGCATCCTCTATCTCTAGGTCAGAGGGTACAGAATGTAATATCGATTCTAATACTGATTTCGAAGCTTACAGAATTCCGAGGAAAAAGTACGAAGTACAACCTTAACTTAGTAATATCAAAAGTCAGAAAAATCGTTCGCACATTTAGAATGAGCTACAAAAAATGACATTCTTCAAAAGTCAGTAAAAAATGATAAAGGAAAAGAGCTAAAACTTATATTAGATTGCAAAACAAGATGGAACAGTCTACTAGATATGCTCCAGCATTTTGCCCTATTGCATTTTATTAAAAAGACCATTTTTAAAAATATTTAATGTTTTTTTTTTTAATTTGGTAACAGTAGCCATTTAATGTATTTATTAAACAATAAACTCTTTAACTTTTCATGTTAATAATTTCGGGATTGATCCCGGGATTATACTCTTTATCCCAAAAATCCCGTTATTGGAAAAAGCTTCGGGACTGACACACCTAGTTCTTATGTAATAATATTCTATGGAAAAATTTAATTGAATATCTTAACCTGTTCCCGAGATTCTTACTAAAAATCGGAAAAAAATTAAAACAGATACCAATTTTTTCTACCAATACCGATATTTTTTACAGCCGATATACGGGATGTCAACGAAATCATTGCACATCTTATTACAAACTGCAGCGTTCAAATCTGGGTTACTTCAATGTTTGAGCTGGATTTAAAAATATACTAACAAGCAATATAAAATTTTAAAGATCAAATAATAAAGGTTTTTGTTTGGAAAAACAATCTTAATTTGCTGTGAACAAAAGCATTTTAAACCAAATATATTTTTTTTGCTTTTTACAATGATTTAATGGATAATAGGATAAAATATAATTTTGTCTTACCTGGAATGGGTACTTCTATAATAGGTTCCTGTTTTGGGCCAATGGATCCGGGCCTTGGAGTTATAGAACTATTAAATTCGGGCTTGTCTATACTTATAGCGAATAAAATTGAACCTAAACCTAAAAATGGATATGTACACACACTTACCATAATTTTATACCTTTTATACTGAAACATATTATATTTTAATATTTTATTACCTGCCGCCATATTTGGCAACATGCTATTTTTGTCTTCATCTCTAAGAAACGCCCAGGATTCATAGTGCTCTCTAAGAATAGCCTTATCTCCTAATACTGTATGAAAATACCTAAAATTGATATAGTGAAAAAATATGTTTATTACTTATAATATTATGTTAAGAATAAAGTATAATATTGACTTTTACCTTTCTAAAGATTTTTCATTTAAAGTGGCTCTAATCCATGCTTTGCATTTGCCTATGCCAGTCCAAATGTGTTTCAATGCTATGTATCTCTCTTTCTCATGATTGATTAAATGTCTTTGAATAAATGGCCAAAATGCTAAAATAAACCTGCTTTAACGTTGCCACTCTTGCCAGTTGATTTGCCCAATTTTATTTTTAGATTGTAAACACTAGGATGAAGTCAAAATATATCAAACACCCTCTATACCGTTTCATTAGAGAAGTTATGTCTATCAAAACAATCATATTATGAGATTTAATTCATAAAGAATTAACCTTTTTGAAGTGTCTTTAGTAGTACCCAAGTAAATGAATGAATCATGCTGACCTTGAAAATATAGGAAAAAAAAATGTGTACTAACAATATAATATCATTAAATTAATGTTCTTTATTCTTTGTGTACTACTTTAGCAATAAGCAATAATTGAAAGATAAGTAAAGTAAAAACGATTTTATTGTCAAGTGAATTGTTTTTTCAATAATAAATTTACAAATAGGTCTGCTTGAAAAGTTTTATGTAACTTCCAATAATATGTAGGTACTTAGTAAATTTGGTATTTCACTGAAAAACACTTTAACCTGGTGTGTACTTCCCAGTATATTACCTAATTTCTTGTAAAAGCATTTTATTGGTTTAGTTAGAATGAAAAGAGTCCCAAAAGGTCTAATGTTTACAATAATGTTTGCTTTTGTCATATACCTGTCCAAATTTTTGTTTTATATTACTTACACACACTTTCTTGCCCAAAGTTTAAACTTTGTGCTACAATATCAGACACGTGTTTCAATGTAGAACTTTGGTGTTTACTGGAATAAGGTTTACTTCTTAACCCATGTAAAAATACAGCTTCTAGGCACAAACATAGACCTGCTACACAAGAATCGAATTCTGTTGCTAGCTCATTTTTACCACCATATCTGTAAAAAAAATACACAGTCTTTAAAAAAGGGTGTCTCTATAGCTAGTAAAACTTAAGAATTTTTGAACCATATTGTTGTAAGAGTATTACATTTTAGAAAAAATTTGAAGTTTTACACATTCCTAGTAAGCATTTAAAGGCTATATTGTTTTCTATTAAATAGTAGTGCAAATCTTTAAATTTATGAAAAAGTAATTTTATTTCCTGTTTAATATACAGTTTTTGTCCTTATACAGCAATTTTAATTTCAATTTTGCCCTAAGAACATTTAGAATTAGTGTTTAGCTCAACAATTTTATTTCACAAATATTCAAATCCAAAAACTTTTTAACATCTATATTATGATGATCTTCAAATAAGTTTCTCCCTGATGATGGAAATGATACAAAAGATTTCCGAAAGCTTTTAATAAACTTTAAAGAGTACCCTTTCATTTGATGCGCATCCCATCAGTATTAGCGGTTATAGTTTAATATATATGTTTAATTTTGTATAGGTTAGTTTGATTTTGATACCTTGTCTCTTTTTTTGACATTGCTATTATTTATAACTTGAGTGTAAAAATTATTATTATTAATTTAGGTACTACCTACCTTTCTCACTCTAAGCACAAAAATTATATGCTACTTTAACTAACAATTCGTCTTCGTTATTGTGAAAGTGTGATTTTAAAATTACCTTGTCTTCTTGTATAATGAAAATAAACCGCCTCTATTATTAAATAATTGGCCTGTGAGTAACTAGACCAAAACTAACTACCTATACCTGCCATATATTATGCTAAAATATGCTCCAAGGCAAGGAAGACAACCTTTAAGATTTTAAGTTTTAATATAACTTACCTTTTCTGACACTGTTGTACACACTCTAACAGTTGTTTTAATAGTTTATCAGGTTTTTCAGCTCTATGTTGGGAATTCTCTGAAGAAAGAATTACAGCAGACATCAGCTTTATGGACTACAAGAAACGAGGAAACACAACACTCAATTTTATAATTTTTGCTGAATCTTAACAAAGGCAAAGCTGTTAAAAGGATTGAATTTCCAAATTGCAAGATCAAGCAATATTCTAGGAAATAAAAAAAAACTCACCATAATAACCTTGGTTTACTTACTGATGCTTACATCGTGGATTCGAATAAAACCAAATACGCCTTCTAGCAGATAAACGCAACAATTTACCTGTTTTATCAACTGCGATGTTAAATGTGTAGACAATAATAATAATTGTTATCGTCCATATATCATTATGCTTTGCGACTGTCGACTGTAGATATCATAAACAAATTTTATTTTAAAAGCAAAAAGTCTCTTTTGTCATTTGTTTGATTGTTATCATGCGAAGTATTATGACTTATGTCATGCCAATGCCATGCATATTAGCAAATATTAGGCAGCCCAACATACTCAACATATGTTTGTCTTCTCTTCTTTTTGTTTGCATTGGTTTTAGCATGGCTTTAGCCAAATGGGCTAAAAATTTAATTTTGCAATGTAAAATTTGACAATCAGCTGTTTTTTCTAAGTTTTGTTTTGGGAATGTGGAGAATAACTCAATATTCTTGTAAATTCTTATCTTTTCCGAAAAATGTCTTGTGAAATTCGACCTATCGCTTCAATACTTAATATCTCCTCAATTAGAAGAAGCTTGTTTCTTACAGACGATCACAGAGGTATTTTTATGATCATTTTAGCATAAAATATATTTATATTACTATTAATGCCTATGAACTATTTAAAATGATTAAAGTTTATTATAAGTAATGTTTGACTTGTTCCTAGTTATAACTTTGTAGGGGGTGATTCTTGGCTGCAAACATGTAAATTATCTGCTTCACCCACTGGAGATGTAATAGCAATTGCAAATGAACGTAGATTGGTGGTTCTAACTTCAAAATGGGATTCCACTACCTCTTTAAGTTTATTTCAGCTTACTTATTCTGATTCAATACATGAGTATGATAAAATTAAAGCAATTCTATGCTTGCCAATTGTAGGGCAGAGTCATAGTGTGGGTCCAGATTGGACTTGTATCGTTTTAGGTTTGTACTAGTATAAAAATTAAATATAGAATAAGGTAATAGTCTGTACCATCAAACCTATTGATTTTAAATTATTTTTACAATGGGGTAAAATATAACACATCAAATTTTATTTTAGGGTATGATTCAGGATATGTACGTTTTTATACTGAAAACTGTGATTTATTATATGAAGAACAATTCCATAATGAAAATATAACTAGTATAAAATGCCAAAGCCAACACAGTCCTAGGCCTGACATATGTCCAGAGTTGCGAATGGAAGAAATATATATTCAATATCAAAGTAATGTGTGTGTTGTGAATGGTCAGCAACTTTTTGTAAATTTAAAGAATTTCAGAAGTAACTTAGCCAGAGGTATCTACTAGTCGTTACTTTAGTATATTTTCTGGATGTTATTAATTTAAATTTTAGTTCAAGCAAAAGGAAGCCCTGTTGACTTTAACCTGATGTCCTTAAGTGTGAAAAAATGGGGCTTTCAGGATCAAGCTTCAATAAATGATGCAACAGTAGTAGGTCTTAACATGTCAAGTACTTTTGACCACCTGTTAACTGCATCTACTTGTGGAGGTTTTGAATCTAAATATAGAAATACTGCACCAAATAGTACCCTAGTCTTGGGAATTGGTTCTAAACCATTTTTAGGTAAATATGATTGATCTATACTATACAGGCCTTTTTAGTATTTCTTCTTGGCTATACTTTACTAAATGAGTTTAATATTGTTAGGGTACCACTATGCTCTTGAAGGAGTTAATCAACCAGTTTTAAGTGATGTTGCTAAGGCTGTTGCTAGTAAATTAAAATCTGCCTTACCGTAAGTCTTTTATATAGTTTAATGTTTCTTTTAATACTTTGTGGTTTCGTCGGTTGTAGATATAATTAGTAATTTTTTTTTGGTAAGTTATTCCTCTAGCATTTTTTCTTGAAGTTGTCCAGCCAAGCTTAGCAGAAGTATACCTAGTTAATTTCAAAAAAGGTTTAGTACTCATTTTTCTAGTGGCTGGCTGACTGGGAATAAAGCTAACCAAGAGAAAGAAGTAACCATAGCAATGCATCCTGTTGACTCCATGGGTCTAAGGTTTGGTCTATGTGATCTTAGACGTAGTGGTGTGGAAGTTATTTTGTCACCAAACAGAAAAATAGCTGCTGTTACTGATACTTTGGGTAGAATTGTTTTGGTTGATTCTTTCAGAGGAATTGCAACCAAAGTTTTTAAGGGCTATAGGGAAGCTCAGTGTGCATTTTTGCAGGTAGGTAATTAAAATAAAAATACAGGGTGATCACTAAGTTTACGTTTTTTTTACTGTACCTACAGGATCTCCAGTTTTTGTTGAAATTGCGTGGTATCTCAAAGTCAAAGTCAAAAAAGCTTATTGCCAAAAAACCACATTTTCATTGACAAACAGCAATCTTAAGGTATAAAGATTAAATTCTGGAGGTACTCTAGTTTAAAAAATTTAAATTTACAATGTTCAGACTTATTACAATAATACAATTTAGACAAACAAATAATTGGCAAAGATAAGTCGAGATAAAAAACTATAATATTAAGAAATAAAACAAATGCAAATACAGGGTGGTACTAAATTCCAAGGGTTAAGCAGCTAAAAATACAACTTTTTTATCTCTTAATATTTTTTTGTTTTCGAGAAGAAAAATAAAAGTTACTTCATTGCATGTCGAAAAATTTTTTTTCTCGAAAACGAAGTAAGATGCGAAAAATATCAAGAGACAAAAAAGTTGTATTTTTAGCTACCTAACCCGAAAACAATATAAGATATTCAAACAACTCGGTGGCGTACATTTCTTTTGTCTATTATTCGAGAGACTGCCACCCGGGACGCCACTGGAACCCATAATTGTCATCTAGTTAGTGCCAACTTACCGTCTTATCACAACGAACAACACTGCCAAAATTTACCAAAATCAGCAAATGGATCTTTGAGATATTAATAAAAAACTGATTTTTTTTTCAACTTTGACACCCTGTATCTTGAAAACCAGACTTTTTAGGACACATGTTTATATGAGCTTTTCTGCTTGAATTTGGTTGAGGAATGCGCTCTTGGAATTACGGCCTATCATTAAGTAACACCCTGTATAGGAGAAATTTATCAGAAGAGCTAATCAATATTATCTTGAAAGAAATCATAAAAGCCTTGGAAATCAAAACAGCCTTAACTGCTATTCTAAATTTTTTATCGCTGTGTATCTTTCTAATATACAGCGTGTGTATGAATATTGGCAACATATGGAAAACTTTTTTATCTTAGATTTTAGGAGAAAAACTTATTCTTCATAAAAAGTTTGGCTTACCTTAAAAAGTAATATTACGTTAAAAAATCGTAGATATAACGTACAGGGTGGTTAAAAATACAAAAATATGTTAATATGCTAAGAGTAAAGTAACAGTAATCTACGTGCTACAAATAAATTTATTAAAAATAAGTTATTGAGAGTTAAATGTTATGTCAGAATGTAAAGTCACAGCCACCTACTAAGAATTTTTTTTTACACTACGTCGCCTTAGAAACAAGCAAGTTACAAAATAGATGTCAATGTAATAGTTATATTCATTTCTTAAAAATGCGACTTAGTAACCAGGAAAAAGTAGAAATTGTGCTTATTGTGGGTAATAACTACCGTTCATTAAGAGATGCTGCAGACGAATTTAAAGCAAATCATCCTGACCGAGACAATATCACTCATTCCACAATAGCCCGTATCATTACCAAATTTAAAGCTTGTTCCACAAATTTTTTTAAATTGAATGATGTAGCAAGAAATGAAGATGATAGCGAAACTGAAGATGAATTAGATGTCCTGCTTCATGTACAGGAACATCCTAAAGTAAGTTAAAATCAACGACATCGGGACTTGGAGTTAAATGTTAATTTTATTAGAAAAGTTTTAAAAAAGCACCGCTACAAAACATTTAAACCAAAATTTATACATACGTTGTTACCAGGAGATATGGATAAAAGGCTAGATTTTTGTTTTTGGATGATGGGACATTTTGAGGAAGATAGAAATTTGGCTTCTATAATATTGTTTTCCGATGAGGCGATGTTTACTACTAATGGAGTTTTTTCGTCATAAAACTCTCGCCATTGGAGTACAGAAAATCCTCACTGGGTGGTTGAATGCAGAAGCCAAACTTCAGAAAAAGTAAATGTATGGTGTGGTATTGTCAGAAATATGATTTTTGGACCGGTATTTTTTGATAATAATTTAAATGGGATCATTTTTCTAAATTTTTTACAAACAGAATTTATGGACTCAATTGAAGAGTTGCCATTAGCAACAAGGCATGGATTAATATTCCAACTTGATGGAGCACCTTGCCATTTTTCCGCACAAGTTAGGGAATGGCTTAATGTAAACTTTACAAATAGATGGTTTGGGCGCGCTACGTACAATGACAACCAATTCACAAATTGGCCTGCAAGGTCACCCGACCTCACGCCTTTAGATTACTACCTATGGGGAAGAATAAAAGAAATCGTTTATAAGGACAGACCTGCAAATGCCAATGAATTAAGAAATAGAATTACAGAAGCGTGCAATGACTTACAAGAAGTTGAACTTATAAACGCAGTTCGAAGATTTAGAAAGAATCTAGTGAAATGCATTGAAAATGATGGTGGCTCAGCTGAAGCTTTATAAGATAAACAGTTTTTTTATTCTTCTAAAATTCGCAACAATAAAATTTGCCGTTATCTAGACAAAAAAGTGTGAAAAAAAAATTCTTAGTAGGTGGCTGTGACTTTATATTCTGACATAACATTTAACTCTCAATAACTTATTTTCAATAAATTTATTTGTAGCACGTAGATTACTGTTACTTTACTCTTAGATTCTTGTTAGTTCCGAATTTCTCTGTGTCAATTGTTTTCAGCCTGCGGTAAAGTTTAATGATCTGCTTGAGGAAAAAGTCTTTGAATTTAGTATTGTGTTCTCACCCTCAATAAATGTATATATTGTTTGTGTGTATAGGTCACCAAGCTCAGATGTTAGTCTATTCTTAGACAAACTTGATACGCTGCTGTCACTGATGCCAGTGTCTTCATCAGTGATACTAACTGGTGATCTGAACGTGAATTTCTGTGACTCAGATATGATTGCAACCATAAGGTTAACTAATTTGTTCAGATCTTTTAACCTGCAAATGCATGTTGGTTCTCCGACTCGTGTGTCACAGTTTTCGTCTACGCTAATAGATTTTATTGGTGTCCAAATATTTGTTCGGAACTGATCCACTGTTCGGTGATTGATGCTGCCTTGTCGGACCATCAGGCTGTCCTGAGTAGTGTTGACAGTGTCCCCTGCCAGGGACTGGCAAGGTTTAGGATGGGAAGGTTGATGAGTTCGTCGAATTATGGTAGGTTTTATCAACTGTGTAATAATGCTTCTTGGGACAGTATTTTTCATTCCCCAGATCCTATAAAAGTCTTTCACACGATGATAATGCAAGTATTTCATACGGCATTTCCTGTTATGAAGATTAAAATAACAAAATAAAAAACCATGGTTTACCAGAGGTCTTAAATTGTCTAGTAAGAACCTTCGATCCCTTCATTATATTAGGAAGTTTACAGATAATTCACACTTTCACACCTATTTTGAGAGATACCGTTCCATCTACAGAAAACTTATAAAGCTTGCAAAAACTTGGTATTATAATAGTCGTCTATCAAACGCAACTAACAAACAAAAGGAAAGTTGGTCAATTATAAATGATATTCGCAAAAAAAACCAGTTCTCCTCAGGTGTTAATGACAGCGATTTGTCCCCTGATTTAGTAAACAAATTTTATTGTTCTGTAGCTGGAAACCTTACGAAGGATATTCCTCAACATTCTGACCCACTTGAATTTCTAGCAAATATTGCAGGGGTCAATGGTTCCTTTTTCTTTGTTCCTACCGACCTGGAAGAACTGAAGCAGGTCATACGCGATATTAAAAACAAAAATAGTTCTGGGGAGGATGGCCTATCTATGAAAATATTTTCAAATCTGCCGGACCATGCTTTGGATGCCTTGGTTTGGGCCATAAACTTTTCTTGGGAGTCAGGTGTATTTTCCTCATGCCTTAAACTGGCAAAAGTGATTCCTCTTCACAAAGGGGGAGATTTGGGAGATCCTTCTAATTATAGACCTATATCGCTACTCTCTAATTTGTCTAAAATTGTGGAAAAATTGGTAAAAAGCAGGATGATTTCCTTCCTTAGCTCAAATAATATACTTAGTCCCCTTCAATTTGGCTTTCAGGAAAATCGCAATACAAATGATGCTATCTTCCAGTTTTTGGAAGGTCTTTACTCAGGGATTAACAGTGGTGGAGTAAGCGCAGCGGCTTTTTGCGACTTATCTAAAGCTTTTGATTGCGTCAATCACCGCATTCTGCTACAAAAACTATTTCACTAAGCTTTAGGGGGGTGTCCCTTGCATGGTTCGAGTCCTATTTGTCCGGTCGTTGTCAGAGGGTTTATTTTGGGTCATCTAAATCCGAAATTTTGGGGAACAATTGTGGCGTTCCTCAAGGGTCTGTTCTGGGACCTGTCTTATTCCTGATTTTTATAAACGACCTCACATCACTTAACATTGCTGGGAAATTTACTCTGTTTGCAGATGATACCACGGTTCTATGGCACAGTACTGACCTAATCACACTAAAAGAAAGTATTTTCGCCGATCTTCAGAAGCTCAGATCCTGGTGCGATTCAAACCTACTACGGCTAAATTTGTCCAAGACAAATATCTTGTCAGGGCAAGGGCCTAGCGACACCTAAAGCACCGGTTCTCGTCAGTTCACCGAAGTTAAGCGGTGTCGAGCGCGGCTAGTACTTGGATGGGTGACCGCTTGGGAAACACCGCGTGCTCTTGTCTTAGGGAAGAGTGTAAAATGAATCGACATCAAAACCATCCTATTTACGCCGGACAGGCCGGATGAGATCGGATATCTCGTAGGATGAAGGTGCCGTTTCACACTCCCCAGTCG
The DNA here is from genome assembly GCA_963920685.1 of Polydrusus tereticollis. Taxonomy (NCBI): domain Eukaryota; kingdom Metazoa; phylum Arthropoda; class Insecta; order Coleoptera; family Curculionidae; genus Polydrusus; species Polydrusus tereticollis. The sequence continues at coordinate 97,183,401 of OY987328.1, forward strand.
GTAGACCGCACGATTAAAAACCGTACGGTCGATGACCGGTTCTAGATGGCCCCAGATACGCCGACGAACCGTAAAAAAGTAAAATAAAAAAAAAAAAATATCTTGTCATTTGGGAATGATCTACAATTACCCAAAGTTCACAATGTTTTCATTGAATGTTGGCCAGAGACTAATTTCCTGGGAGTTATTGTCGACAATGGATTGGTATTTAAATCTCACATCCATAGCCTTTCAAAGAAAATTTTATCTGTGTGTTTTGTTGTGAGACTGTCGGCCGTTGAACTGGGACATGCCGTGTCCAGATCCGTCTATTTTGCCCTTATAGAGTCAAGACTGAGATATGGCATCTGTTTTTGGGGATTGAGTGGCCAGACCCTGATGAACTCTGTTTTCATTTTGCAGAAACGGGCTATTAGGTATATCTGTGGTGCTGGGAGAATAGATCATTGCAGGCCCCTATTTAGAAGGGAAAAAATTTTGACTCTGTTCAGTCTTTTTATCCTGGAGACTGTATCACTGATTCACAAATACCGGCATAGATTCGCCTCCCACGAAGCTCATTATATCACGCGAAATGCTTTCTAGCTTAAAATTGCCCATACCCCATTCTACTTTTGTTAAACGATCTATTATTTATGAAAGCATTAAGATCTATAATCACTTACCTGATAACCTATCAAACATTCCTTCTATGAGACTATTTAAAAGGAATGTTAAGAAACTTTTAGTGACTAAGGCGTATTATGACTTAAACGAATTTTACTGTGATAGTTTTTAATTGTTTTGTTTGTATCCTTTTTGCATGTACTGTATCTGACGATAATTTAAGATTGTGTTATTACTATTATTTTATTTTTATAGTTGTAAGAACTTGGACTAATACTGGCTTTGTCAACAAATACGCGGTATTTAGACAATAAAGCATATTTTTAATTTGAATTTGAATTTGAATTTGAATAGTATATTAACATATTTTTGTATTTTTAACCACCCTGTACGTTATATCTACGATTTTTTAACGTAATATTACTTTTTAAGGTAAGCAAAACTTTTTATGAAGAATAAGTTTTTCTCCTAAAATCTAAGATAAAAAAGTTTTCCATATGTTGCCAATATTCATACACACGCTGTATAATGGAAGATGGTCAAAAATCTTTTTACTATTATACATATTGGAGTTTTCGGTTCAACTATAGGGTGGTATTGGTCAACCTATTCTATATGTTTGGCGAGTTTTATATACTGAGGCTGAAATAATCTCATTCTTAAACTTTTTAAATATCAAACAAGCCGTCTCCAACAAGAATAAACTGGATACTTGGATAGGGTCAAAATTTTCTGATACTGGAAGAGTGGTTTACTGGAATCTCTTATTTTTGCTTTACGCATGTATTTTAAGGCTCTTTTTTGTAAGACAAATACTTTTTTTTTTGGTCTTGAATCTTTGAAGACTGAATTATAAAGATATCGGGAACAAAGACTGCACTAGCCAAAAATATGCGCTTGTGGCAGTAAAATCTAAGTCGTTTAATATTATTCTAATTGCATAACAGTTGGAAGCCAACCTCTTGTTGAGATATGTAATATGATGTTCAAACTTTAGTTTATCATCCATATTCACACCGTCACTGTTTACTATTTAATTATCAACATTTATTTCGTTGAGAAGGCATTTGACAGTCATGACGTTTGTTTTTGTAACACTCAAAGACAATAAGTTTGCATCGGTCCATTCCTTTACCCTAACCAGATCATAAGTATAGAATAAAAAAAATATTTTCACGTTTATTTAAAAATGAAGTTCCTCATTTACATAGAAATTTAAAATCCGAATATTCGCGGAAAGTTTTAATCCAAATTATCATAAAATTGCGAATATTTCCAAAGTATAGCCAAATATTTCCGAAATATTCGCAATTTATGAAATTGTTTAAAATTAAATATCTTGAAAACGGTTGAGCTCTTGGCTTTGAGATAAGAGCACATTTTTACTCAAAACTGCTCAAATATTAAAAAAAAAAGGCTGCAAAGGACTGTTTCTCGGTACAGATGCATTTTCTTCATTCATTTGTTATTTGGAATTAATATGAAATAGTTTTTTAATTCGTACAGTCAGTTTCTAATAGCTGTATTTTACCTTTGTGCAGGTACCAGATGAGAGACGATCAAAGCATAGAATCGGTAATAAAGTAGCCCACTTTCTGGTAATATATTCTCCCAAAAAAGGAACCTTAGAAATTTTTACTCTTCAGGAAGGCACAAAAATTGCCACGTTTTCTGCTTCAAAACATAGTCGACTCCTCTACATTACCCATGGGCTCATGGGGTTTGCAACCACATCAAAATCGCGATACGTATGTCAATTTACAAGTATTTTTGTGGATAATGATGGAACCGTAAAGGAAGTCCTGGTACCGTTTCACTTTGCAGTTGCTAAAAAAAATAGCAGGCGTGCTAGAGACATTCACTTGTACAAAAAACTCCGACTGTTAATAAGATGTGGCGAGTTGGATCTGGATAGGCTGCAAAATGAAACTTACAACATTTTCAGCGAATTAAAAACGACGGAAATAAAAGCCCAAACGTTGGACATGCTTTTGAACAGCAAAGATGTATCCACAGAAATGATTTCTGGCTGTGTGGATCATTTTTTGGAGCAGCCTGTAGAAGATGTAGAATCCGAAGTGACTGGCAATTTAAGAATTTTGTGTCGGAACATACGGGCATTGCTAGATTTATATTTATTTGTAACAGTGACGAATAATAGCGAACCTATGGACAAAGAAGACAATAAAAATGTGATTGTTGAATCTAATAAAGCGTTGGTTTTAGAAGATAAGGAGTTAGGAAACTTACAAAAGTTGTTAGATTTGGCAACATCAAGTAACGATAATGACTTGAAGATTCCCCGTGTCAGGTTTTCGGATAAAGTTTCTTTTAATGTGTGCGATTTTATGGGAAGTTTTGATTTAAGTAAGCTAGAAGTAGTTGCCTTAAAGCCTAACCTTGAAGAAGATGCCTTGTTTAGGACTTCAGAGGTAAGTGGGTTTTGCATTTTTTCTGTTAAATGCTTCTGCTCAACTTCATATTTTTTAAAAAGGAATGAAAATTTTACTACTTGTATTTAAACTTGATAATTTTGATTAAGAAATTTGAAGTTAAATCATTAAGTATCTTGTTACCCGTGACGTATACCACAAATGGATCTAATGAAGGTATGAAAAATAAAAATAAATAACTTTTTCTATTAATATTAATTACCACAATACCGTTATTGTCTAGTACTTAAAACCGATTTACAAAACATTTTTTTAAGTTGATTATAATTGTCTATGTCACCATTTGTCCTTACGTGCACCTGCCGATGACGTCACTAAAGTCGGAGGTTTGTCCGAACCAATACTCGCTGTGTAAAACAGTTAATCACCGACAAACGTTTTCATTTTATTTCAATCTATTCAATTACACCCTTTAAACAATGCCCATAATATAAATAATAAGATAGCCATACATAATTTTTATATGCAAAGAGAGGATACATTCATACATCAGCGGTCAGCAAGGAAAAATGAGGGCGTAGCATATTTGTATTCAACATTATTAGGTTTCTTCCAACACAACCAAAAACCGTACCCCATTACCGTCCCCGAATGATCACTTCCAGTCTGTCAATTAAGTCAATTGCTGCAGTGGTAAATTAGTTAAGCGACCGGTCGGGGACGGTTTTGGCCGGGTTGGAACAAGTTAAGTTAGACATATTGTCGTTCCAAGAAATAAAAACAAATAGTTTATAGGCTCATTATTCGACCAAAAGTAATTCTTTCGATTATGGTTTTGTTGTATGACACTAATTTCAATTTCATATCCTGTTTGGTTAAACTACTTATAGCATGCTCTTGGTGGCCCACTAAACGAGTTCGCCTGCTGTATCTTGGAAAAAGTATACATAGGAAAAGGGAAATCGATAGAAATTCATTTTAAGTTTCTAGGTTGGCCGCTAGAGGGCGTGAAACTAAAGGCCAATTAGAAAGACGTGGATTCTTAATTTACGTAGCTTACATATATTGAAAATATTCGCATTATAATTTTTGGAAAACTAGGGTAGGGGAGGGCAAACATTTATTTTGTTGTGAAGAGGTTTTATTGCTTTATTATCTCTATTGTAAATGACGTAGTTTCAGTTTTTGCATTGGAACGTAGGAGACGCTAGTTGAAATACCAACATATTTTGTGGTTTTTTTCTTAGAATGGCATTATGTATATATTTTTACATGGCTATAAAGGTGATGAGAAAATTACAACTTGAGATTAAGTAATGGGTGCATGGATGCTATCTTTAAGCACTGAACCTGTTACTGATCTATATACCTACGACCTGGAAAGAACCCGACTGTGAGACCAACCGAATAACAGTAAGGCAGGGATAATGATCGAGACAGAACCAGGGTTGGGCTGATTTAAATCAAGTGATTTAAATCACGATTTAAATCATGATTTAAATCACTTGATTTTTTTTTTAATCATGATTTAGATCACTTTATTTAAAAAAAAATCATGATTTAATGAAACTATTTATTTTTAATTCAGAACAATGAACAATATAACATATTAAAAAAATATTTTCAAAAATCAATAGTATATGGAACTCGCGCTTTTAAGAAATAAAAAAGTAGTAGGTATATAATGCATATAAACTTTATGTTTCTGTATTTTTGTTTTCGTTGTATAGTTTAAACAAAAATACTAATTTTCCTCCTTTTTCTACACCCATCCTGTTCCTAATATCAGAGTGTACAAAGCCAAAAGTGCTAAACACTCGTTCTACTGATGCTGAGGAAGCAGTTGCGCACAGGAATTTTCTTGCAAGAAGCGCGTTCTGACAATATTTTGGGTAGAATTTAGACCTACTATATTGTTAGACCGACATTGAAATAATTTGTATTAATTTGAAAAGAAAAATGTTAAATTTTTAATAAAATCAATAAAAATAAAAAAAAAAAACCAATGATTTTTGATGTTTTTAATAAAAATCAAATTTTGCCCAACCCTGGACAGAACGATGAAGGGGTATACCTATCTTTGTTTAACGCTTCAATTTAAATCATAGTTATTGTCGTTTTATTTGTTTGTGACTGTTTATTATAAAAGTTCTTGCTTTAAATATAATTATTTAAACATTTATGAACTATGTGCTGGCTGCTTTTATAGTTTATTTTTTCGACTTCCCGAAATACAACTTGTAGGAGGATCCTAATTCTTTATTAACTAGTCGGTATATTACAAGTGTTATATTATTCATGTATACTGGATGTTTCTTGAGTACGTGAGTGGCGTATCTTTTCTGATATTTAATAGATTGGAGGCGACCCATACGCACGATGCATCTTCAAATGTCTTACTAACACAAAAAAGATCCTATCGAGCTGTACACTACTGTACAGGGTGTCCAGTTTTCGTGTGTTTTCATATACCAGCGCCCTTATTATAAAAGATAGAAAGATGGGGTTTGCGGCTTACTATTCTATTATTTTATGAAACTTTCATTGCTGCGAACGAAATTTTTATAGCCCTCTCAGTTTCTGACATACAGGGCGATTTTGAAAATTTGTCATTTTTGACGCTCACCTGTAGGTATCTCTATTATTTGATAACTTATCAATAGGGTAGAAATATGTTATTATAGAGTTTGTTATGTAGAATTCAGTGGCGTAGTTAGTTCTTTTTCTAAAAAGTTTTGTTTTTGAATTATGACCCAAACTTGTGTTTTTTTAAATGAGACACCCTATATATTATTTCTATGTCTTATCCCTCTTTTTAGGAGTTTTTTAAAAATGTATAGTAGTTCATATTTATTACTTTTAAAAAGGGATAATTTTAACATTTTTTGTAAAATTAATCATTTTTCGTATAGAAGGCTATGCCCATAGACATTTTATGTCTATGACTATGCCCGCAAATAAAAAACAAAATTAACAACCTTATTTTCATTATACAACTTTATGTTATTACATAACTTTAAACCACTAATATAACAAATATACTATTTTATTAAATAGCAAAAATTGCTCGGATTGGGCTCAGTTGTGTTCTAAACACTTTCGACACACCATTTCGATTCTTCGCAATGCATTTAATAAAATATTGGCCTCCCTGCAAAAGCCTAAAGGTTCGATGGGTAGCTTCTCGAAGTTAATCAATATTGTGGTATTGTCTCTTATATAACTGATTTCCTAAATACCCCCATAAAAAAAATCCAACACAGAAAGATCAGGTGATCTTGGAGGCCACCTGACAGGTACCAATCCATTTATCGGGAAATGTGGTTTCTGGATACTCTCTCACTATATGAGAATTGTGACTCGCAGCGCCATATTGTTGGTAATAAATATTATTTAATCGGCCAAAGGAACTTCCTTCTAATATTTCCATTAGTGCATCTCGCATTATATGTAGGTGTCTTTTTCCGGTTAAAGTTTCTTTATAGATCAAATACTTAATTTTAGTGCCCAAAATAAACATGACACGCTACGACCTTGACGTTCTCGTGGAAATATTACGTGTTGGTTCTCTTGGGACCAGTACCTTGAATTGTTTCGGTTTAAGATACCAGAACTCGTAAAATAAGTCTCGTCGGACCATACCACCCTTTTTTCCAAATTTGGGTTTTCCTGCAACATTTGTAGGTACCAGTTGCAAAAAACTATCCTACATTCTGCGTCACCGGGATGCAAATGTTAGACGAGATGATATTTGTATGGTTTAAATTTATATATTTTTAGTATGAACTGCGTTCTTGATTTTTTGATCCCAACTTCACAGACAGAGGCCAAAATATTTATTTCTTCTTCTTCCCTGTTTTCCTTCTTGTAAAAATTAGGCCTTAGTTTTTTAAAAGATCCGTGCTCAATGAGATTGGCTTAGATTTTTTGAAATATTCTTTTATCAGGTTGTCGTTTTTCTGGATATCTACGAAAAATTTAAATTTGTAACAAAAAGCTAATAATAGGTAACAATAACAATTGAAACTTTTTTATTTTTATTATGAATATTAATGGTACCTAACAAATGATTTTAAAACTTACCTATTAAAATGCAGCTCCGAGGCTGCGTTCGCGTCTTCATTAGCTTGGATAAAACAAACATACATATTGTGTTTTTCATAACTTTCGTATTTATTATTTTGTGCCATGTCGAACAATTTATCTGTCAATTTTACACTAAAACACAAATTCATGTTCCCATTACCTAATCCCCAGCTTTAATTGTCTAATTTGATCCGTTCAAAATACGTTGGTATTTTAAGTAGCGTCCCTAACTCCCACTGCAACAATGCAAATGATGAGACAGTAAAGCAAAAAAAAGCTTTTTGCAACGAGATCAAATTTGCTTATTTTTATTAAACCAGAGCGAATTATTAATAATTGTTTAATAATTATTCGCCCTCCCCCCACCACTTTATTTGATGAGCAACAGAAAAAAAATTAGGACTGAAATTATTTACAATTCTCTAACAATTACAATGCAAATATTTTTAATATCCCTAGAATAAGCAAATTAAGAAGCAACCACGATTTTCTAATTAATCATTAGCTTTGCGCCCTAGCAACTTAAAAATAATTTCCCTTGGTCACTTTTCCTATACATATTTTTTCCCCAAAGCTGTGCGATTAGATTAGATATTTAGTTTATTTTGATTTAGATCATTACTAATTTTTCTAATATTATTTCAGGTGATTTTTAAAAAGTATATTTCTGGTGAAAATACTAATTTTGAAGAATTTAGAAATATTATACTATCCAGTGGGGTTCCAATAAAAAATATGTTCGACTTGATCATTCACTATTGGGTGAACAAAGCTCTTAACATAAATTTAAATTTAGAAAATGACCTTAATAGCTTTTTCAATACAATTACGATGTTGGTGAAGATCGCCAGTAAAGAAATCATTGCTAATTTTGAAAATGATAGCATATCGACATTTTGGGAGAACATAAGGGAAATTTTAGCTCATAGTGCAAGGCCTTTTCCGGCACTTATGGCTGCTATGCTCTGTAAAAATGTAGCGCAAAAGTATGAATTGGAAAATTCAGAGGATAATATTGAGGTCCTTTCACAGGAAAACGTTCTGTGGTCATTGTTGATAGGTAAGTTTAAATGTAAATAATTTTAATTACAAGTGGGTGACCCAAAGAATGGGGTAAATCTGCAAATAAGTGGAACCTATAAATTCGAAATAGGATAATGGATATCTGACAAGATGTTACATAACCTAGCTAAATAGTATAATTCACATAAACTTTTATCATTGACATTGGCCCCTTCGCATATCAGCAGTAAAAATACCGCATAATCATTAAAGCAGAGTTTAAAATCATAGGAAACTACTGCGGGATCTTCCATATGTTTTTCTTTGTGACTTCTTTTCTTTCGTCGTTTACTTTTTCGGTATTGCTCATATACATTTTTTATTGTTATTCAGCAGTAGCGTTATTCCTTTGTGTGTCGTGCGTGGATATCTGGGATTTTGGTGCTGCTTGTTTTGGGGCACTTTTTTACCGTCCTTTTGGACGGTGCTCTGTTGATCCACTATTTCTAGTGCCTCCCGACTGTTGAATAGGCTCGTTAAGCGGGAGCCAATGGAGCCAATCTTTAGGTAGCTTGTACGTAAAGTCAGGTATTGCCCTCGTATATGACTGTTATAAGTTCGTTGGTCGAAATATTCGTACGTCTGTAGTAGTTGGTTATGATTTTTAAAAAGAACTCGTTTATGGTCTGTATTTTAAAGTCATTGTGTAGAACTCGGTTCATAGAATATCTCGGTACATTCGCTATTAGTTTCAGCACTTATGCTACACCACGAGGGCGCACCAAAAGCCAAAACTGGCCTGACCAATACCTTGTTGAGGTTGATATTTGTCCTGTTGCCAATTCTACTCCTGCTGTGAAGCAGGGGTTAGATAGAGCTCAATTGTCGCAATGCAAGCTTTACTCTATTAATTGAATTTAGCCTCCAATTTAGCCTTTGCTCGAAGGTATTTAACTTCCTGGCACGAATTCACTTTGTCTAACGCAGGGGTCGGCAACCTTTTAACAAAGAGGTGCCCATGTGCAATTTTGAACAAAGTTAAAGTGCCACTATACAAAACTGTATAATTTTTATAGGAATAAATAAAGTATAAAATTGTTAAAAGTAATAAAGAAGGTAACTAATAAAATAAAAAAATGTTCAACAATATTTTTAAAAATTTTAATCAAAAAGGGAGCATAGCACTTTACTGTTAAACGAAATATATGTTTTTATATAAAGCAACATTTTGTTTAAAATTTGAAACGTTTTCAGTGCGATCCTTGTCCTTGTGTTTCTCGCGAAAGCTTTTCTATTTCTGGTTCATGTCTAGTTAATTTTAATATTACACACGCCTCTGAATTTTCTATTGTTAGCCGACTTCGATATGGATTCAAAATGATTTTCATATGGGAAAAAACTTGCTCACACATATAGGACGATCCGAATGCTAAAAGCATTGCAAATGCCACTTTTTTTTAGGCAAATAAATTTATCTGGCAAACTAGCCCAACAATTCAGTATTTCGTTTGATTTATCCTGAGGATCACCTTCTAAAACTCTTCTTAGTTCCACAAATTTTGTCTTCCATAACTCGGAGTTCCTAAATTCAATATGCTGAAGCTCAAAATCTTGAATTTCCATCCATGCGAAAAGAGAATCATTAAAAGGAATGCTAGTAAAATCCATTAAGTCTGGTTTTATCAAGAAGGTGAACATGTGACCATGTTTACCAAAATCTTGGCCTCTTTCAGCAAATTCTTCTTTCAGTGAAGTCATGTAGTTTAACATTTCCTCATTAAATGCAGCATTATCACAATTATTAAGGTTGGGTAAGTATGTTTTTAGATTTGGAAAGTATTTATATGTATGGGAGGTAATATCGCGAATAAATACATCTATTTTCATTTTAAAAGACTTCCAGGAATCATACAAATCTAGAACAGTTTGACCCGATCCTTGCAACTTAAGGTTTAGTTCGCCGAGATGATTTGTAATATCAGTTAGGAACATCAACTTACAAATCCATTCTTTATTATCTAGTTCAGGAAAGACTTGAGCTTGTTTTTTTTGCAACAAAAATTACCTAATTTCTCCCAAACATTCCACAAATCTAGAAAGCACTTTGCCGCGGCTAAGCCAGCGTATATTGCTGTGTAATGGAATATCTGAATATTCACTTTCCATTTCTTGTAAAAATAACTTGAATTGTCTGTGAGTTAATGAAGAACGACCAGCAATGTTGTTGACAACTTTTACAACAGTATCCATCACGGATTTTAAGCTTCCGCTCGAGATCTTCGCGCATAAACTTTCTCGATGAATAATGCAATGAAAATTCAAAAGTGGTCGATCAATGCGTGCAGTAAGAAGAGATACAAGTCCCTTATGTGTCCCGATCATAGCGGGTGCGCCATCTGTTGTTACGCAAAAAATCTTAGTTAAGTCTACTCCCCGTTTCTGAAAATGTTTAACGAATTCTGATAGTATATCTTCGCCTCTTGTCGTTCCTTCCAATGGTAGCAGACAAATCAGTTCTTCATACACACGGTTATTGTCAAAGTACCGCGCAACGATTGCCAACCGGGAAATGTCATTAACGTCGACACTTTCATCCAACGAAATACTAAATACGATATTCCGTTTAATGGCGTCGATCTGTTTTTTCCGTACATTTTCTGCCATTTCAGTAACTCGCCTCTCAATAGTCTGCGCTGATGCTGGTATATCTTTAATCCGGACCAGTATTGCTTGTTTATTAGGAAAATCATCAAACAATACATCCGCACTTCTCAGAACCGTTTGCTTCATAAATTAACATTAATACACGCTTATATAATGGTAAATCCTCCTCCTAGAAGTTTCCCGTATAACCGTGGCAATGCCGCTTACCGGGCGTTCGAAAAACCGAGAATTACCTCCTTGCGTCTTCTATTTTCTGGAAACGTCCCGTTGCGGTCGCGTCGTTCTAGCCTGGCCTGCCATCACATAGCTCGGTCGAGCTACGTTGCCAGCTTGTGTACAGTTCCGTAGATTATTTTTAAATTTACAATAAGTATCCTTAAAATTAAATCTTTAATATTATACACCAAACTTCACAAAGTTATGCGTGCCATTTTAAACTGCCAGGCGTGCCAAGTCTGGCACGCGTGCCGTAGGTTGCCGACCCCTGGCTCTAACTTTACTTTTTGAGAAAAATATGTCCTTTGCCTTGGAAGAATTCAGACGAATCTTCCAAGCCAAAAGCAACCTAGAGATTATCGACCACGGTTGTTTGGATTTCGAAGTAATTGCAGTGTCGTCAGTGAATAAATATAGCTCATTTTGTCTATCTTTCGATATGTCATGAGTGCATATGTTGTACAGCATCGAAGATAAACGTGAGCCTTGCGGCAGTCCAGCCCTTATGCGTTTTATCAAAGAAAGCGCGGTCTACTTTTTAGTATAAGATCAGTGTTGGATCAAATAATAAGATTATGAGGGTAGCGAATGTGAGACCCCTCCTAGTAGGCTCACTAATAACTTAAATTATAGAAGTTCAGTAGGGATAAAAATTGCTGAGCATAAGTGGATTCGAGTCTAAGGACATTTACATTGATAATACCCATAAAGGCCAGATTCTCGCACATTAAAAAGTTTTTAGATATGTTATACTTATTATTATTATTAAAAGTCAGTATAGGCGGCGGAGCCGTTTAAACTCAGTTTGTCACATTGGTTTAGTTAGTTTTTCCGATCATCATATTTGTTTTTAGAAAGGTTGGTGGAAGACGCACTGGCGCAGTCTCTTGGGAGAGAGTTCCATTGGCGGTTGACTGGGTTGTTAAATCTTGGTTTAAGGTAAAGAAGTTCAAATTGACATTGTAGTGACCATGCAGAATTTTGTAGGTTTCTATTAGGTCCCCTCTTATTCTTCTGTCATGAAGAGTTGTCAGGTGGAGTTTTTTTTAGCCTTTTTTCGTAGCTCAGACTACGTATTGAGGGTGCAAGCTTTGTGATCCTTCTTTGCGTCTGTTCTAAGGCATGGATATCTTTTACAAAATAGGGGTTCCAGACTGGGGCTGCATTCTAGGATTGGTCTAATATATGTTTTGTAAATTTTTTCAAGAAGGGATGCATACAGGTTTGTAAAGGCCCTTAATACCATATAGGCAACTGCATTGGCTTTCTTGATGATGTTACCAATGTGAACTCCATTTTAAATCATCACTGATGATGATTCCAAGATCTTTCTGGTGGGTAACATTATCACACCACTGTTCAATTGTCTTCAGATCTGATGCTAACATATCATAATGTGTGATAGAATTTGTGTAGATTTTGGTGTCATCAGCCAGCAATGAAACATTCCACCTAAGTTCTGCTGGTAAGTCACAGATGTACAGATTAAAGAGGATTGGTCCCAGGACTGACCCTTGTGGTATACCTGATGTGACTTTAAATGTCCGTGAAGTAGCAGCATCTATTCTGACTGCGCTGGTTGTGTCGGTAAGAAAGTCAGTGATCCATTTTAGTAAATTTCCCCTTACTCCAAAGGATTTAAGTTTTTGTATTAGTCTTTTATGGGGCACTAGTACTGTTAAAATCCAGGTAAATGACATCAATGGGGTTGTTCTGATCCAATGAAGAAGTCCAAGAGTTTACACATTCTAATAGGTAGGACACTGTTAAACGACCAGGTAGGAAGCCATGCTGCTGGTTAAATGGTAGTATTTGGTTTCGAAGAAAGAAGCTGGTAAGATCTTCTGCGATTAGTTTTTCCATGAGTTTGCACGGAATTGATGTCAAGCTAATTTGGCGATATGTTTTGGGATTAAATTTATCCCTTTTTTTAAATATGAGTATAACGAGTATAACAATCGATGACTTCCACTGTTGAGGTAATTTGCCTTCTTTAATCGATTTTTTTATTAGTGTGATTAGGAAGTTTTTAATTACTGGAACATTCTTTAAAAATACTGGGTTAATATTGTCAGGGCCAGGGCTGCAGTCTGATTTTAGTTCGTTTAAGAGGTTCCTAACTTTGGCTTCAGTTATATCTATTATTTTTATGGATGGTTCTAAATAGTTTTGAGTCGGTAAAAATAAATGATTGGTATCCTCTGTAATGAAGCTCGATTCAAATTCAGCTGCGAACATGTTTGCCACTAGTTCCGGTTCTCCAGTTAACTCACCATTATGATTTCTTAATACCGGACTGCTAACTCTGGATTTAAAAGTGGTTTTTATTTGTTTGAAGATATATGACACTAATAATGTTCCACGTCTCCGAACCCCTCGCGATCGCAATCGCATCTTACCGTCAATGCCTATCACCTCATCATGTACCAAATGTATCAACGAAGTCTCTGAAACTGCTAAAATATCAAAGTTATTAGAAATAATGTAATCCCTAAAATTATGTATTTTAGGGGTAATCGACCTAATATTATTATGACCTATATTTAGATTCTTACTTCTTTTGTTATTTTTATTTACATGAGAAGGCATTGAACTATTTTTAGATATATGCTGATAAATACCTTATAAATAAAATCAGTATTTCAGGTTTAAAGTTCAGATAGTATACTCCCAATTTGTGCCGAAGTGATGATTCTAATAACAGGATCCCCATCATTTTTTCTAGCCAAAACATTCTCGTCCTTGCACCACACATATTTAAAGTATAAAGAACTCAATACAGAACATTGAACAGTCACTAAACCCTGTATGACGTTTAAAATTATTTCAATCAAGAGATTTAATAGTATCTGGAAAATGATTATAAAGGGGTAGATCCAGTGAATTCTTCTTAGACTTATTCCAACGGTAACGATTTTCAAGCAAGGAGTTCAAGTTCCTGGTATAATGGGAGTGCACATCCGATGTAACAAAAATTTTAACTTGTTCTCGTGTATTACAGCAAAGTATAAAAAACAAAAACACTCGGCAACGGATTCTTTGCCCTTGACTTTCATCTAAAGGGAAATTGGTATGCCACAATTGATTAAGTCTGTCACCGACTTGTCATTCCCTGCCATGTTATGTATTGAATTGACTCAGAAAATTTTCATAGTGTTGTGTGGCAGTGTGGGAGCTCCCACTATTTAGTTCAATTACCTACTTTTAATGTTGGCGTGATTATACTTTGGCACAGCAAAAATAACCCTATTCTAAACAAATATGTTTATTATGCCAGAATTTTCTTTTCTAGGAAAACTAGAAGATGTTTCAACTCTGAATATAATCCTATCTAGCAAACTCTACTTTGAAGCCACCTCTTTGCCAAAATTATCTCACAACAAAGTTGACATAAGTCTAAAATATATTTTGCAAAATGGCAGAGGATCTGTAAGTGAGCTGACAGCTCAGTGGTTGACATCTTGTGGAATGGAACCTCATTATATCGCTGTAAATGAAATTATTTATAAGAATAGTCTTAGAGGTAAGTTTAAAATCATAAGTAATATCAATTAAAAAAATTAATTCAACTCACAAAAGACAGTAGAGTGTTTGTTCTGAGGTAGTAAGAATAATAAAGTTTTGCACATGTTGCCTAATTTATTAAATCCGTTCTGTAAGTTTTTTGATAATGATGATACGTCTCTCTTTAGATTCTTCGAAAATTCCGAGCGACAATAAAATGAATATAAACGATAAAAATATGCCGGAAAATAGTGAGAATATCGACGAAATACAAATATCCGAGGGCATGCATTTAGAAGCCATTGAACAAGTAAAATCGGATCCCACCTTCAAATACTTAAACATATTAAAGCAGCAGTTTCCTTACAGTTTGGAGTCCGATGCGCTTATAGCCAACATGTGTTGGGAGTACGCTCTGTCTTGGAGAAAAGACATATGCAACTTGGAGAATTTAAAAGCAGCTCTGAAATGTCTGAACGTTATTACCGATAGTTGTATAAAACAAGGACTTTTTCAATTGGTTTGGAACACGCATGTGAAAATTGTTGCTGAAAGTAGCTGCAAGTTGATTAATAAGGTGGGCAAGTTGCCCAAGGAGCGGCTGTGTCAACAGGATACCGGCTTGACAGACAAGCAGATTGCTGTTTTTATTAGTAAGTGTTTAGATTGTTTTAATTGGGACAGGGCACAGGTACATTTTATGTCATTGCAGTATAAAAGTAGCAGCCATTCTTAAATTAATCGTTAAAATATTCTACAACTTGTACTTGTTTGATTGAACAAGACCTATTTTACGAGCTATAACTCGACCCCATTTGCCATTATGTAAAACTCTTAAAACAGTTCGTTTTGTTTTGGTTATAATTGAACATAATGCCGTTTGTTGTAATTTATTAATTTTACGGAAAATAGTTTGTAGTGAAACTCGACCTATAACCTCTTTAACGACATTAACTAAGTATCAAGAACATCCATATTGTTTTTATTTTTTTTTTTTTTTAAATACAAACATACATAATAATGTTAATTCGAATAATATACGAAACATACTTTAACAAAATCAAATTTGTTCCTGGTTAGGGTCTTCTTGAAGGCAGTCGTACATGGTTTGTTTTTCACCTACGTCATCAGCAGGATCTGCAGTTTCAGCGTCTGATTCTGTCATGGTGTTTAAGGCATGACTAAAGGACATGAGCGACGATAGCGGGATGTTATCTTCCAGTCTTGTCCAAATCTTGCACAAAGCAGGTTTCGCACATAATTTCTCTTTTCTTCTTTGATTTTATTTGTGGTGTGTTACAGCGATCCTGCATATCCCTCATCAGAGTATGACCTCGTTTTGTTATTGCCATTGGTTACTTCGAAGTGTTGTCAAACATATAGGTGGGCTCAAGTTTTATATTAACAACAGCGGTTTTTATAAATTTTTGTTCTTTTTATGTCATCACTATTTCTATCAATTTGTTTAGTTTGATTTTTAAATCTTTGTAGTTTTTAATGAACTAGTCTTCGCCAAGAACTGTGACAATTCCAGATTCTTTGTTAATTTTAATATAAGCTGCTGAGTTCAACACCTCTTCAGTTTTTCGTAGATTTTTCAACTTGACACTGTCGGCAAGTAAGTACGAGTGACCGCGAACTGGGAAATACCTTACTATCCCTTTTATGTTTTTTGGAGATTTTTCTGCAGCCAGCTTGTTAAGGTATGGACGACGTGCTGGTTTTTATTCTGTCCTCTATAGCCGTCCGCTAAAAGCCTAATTTGGGTTATGGAACTATCAATATGTTCTTTTTCTAAAAAGTTTATTACAGCTGAACTAATTTCTTGAGCACGTCTTGCTGCTTGTGTTTCATTCCAGACATAAAATGTGGATTTTTAGTTGCAACATCAGTCACGCAGAAAGAGTAGAATGAAATTTGTCTTGCATAGAAAGCCTCCCCAATAGTGACTTTGGCAATTGCCTGCACTTGTTGCAAGTCAAGCACGTACGTTACGCTTGCTTCTGGGTTTTCCTTCATCAAAGTAGGAAATCTTTAGCTCTTTTTGTGAATTAAACCCTCTTTGGTAACACCATCTTCACTAGATTAAATTTCAGTTTTAAGTCTAGCGCAATAACTACACGTATCGGAAGCTGGAAAATCGAACCCTAGATTTCAACTGTAATGTCATAAAGGTGGAAAGTCGATTTATGTTCAAAGATGAATTCAAGTAAAGTCGGCAGCTTTTATTTCGTGCTTAGTAACTTTCTCAGGCTCACTTTCTGTCTTTTAGCTGAAAACCTTCGAAGTTTGTGATCCCCTCCTGGGTTCTCTATTACCCCGTTGCGAGATTAAGTTCCGTCCGCAATTGTATTAAATCTCCTTTGACCGACCCCAAATAACTTAGCAAAAAATTTGGAGCATACAGGTATTCTTTGTATTTCTGTCGATATCAAAAAATAGTTAACTGCAACGCGATGTCGCTTGTATTTTTTTTTCTCCCTTTACCGTAAACAGGGTGACTTTTTGGTAGCATTTCATCCATTAAAAAGGACATTCTTTTATCTTGCTCATTCTTGTCCGGTTTAAAGAAAAAACATTCCTTTTTGATTTTGCAAGGATGCTTCTTGAAATAATGCGACAATTCAATTTTCCTTGTCTGTGGTGGCAGGGTCTTGATATACCGGGTGATGCATGGCTTAGTTGAACATAGGAAATCCCATGTAAATTTTGAGGTGGCTAAATTTTGGCTCCCCTGTACATTTTAGAGAAAAATTTTATTATAATTTTTTGAAGAGGCCGATATAAAATCCCTATATTTATTTGCTCTTTCCATTACCTCAAAACAGAATCCATTATCCGTTCTTCATCACCTTGCCGTAGCTCTTTATGTTTTTCATACTTGTAAGGAAAATATTTATGCTTTTTTAAAGTGCGGGACACTGTGGTTTGATGTTTTCCTACGGCTTGCCCAAGACTCCTTGTGCTAATCATTTCATTTTCCTCCACTTGCAGTAAAATATCAAGATCTCTATTATCCCTTTCTTCAGCTCTATCGACATTCTGAGTTGAGCATTTACAGTTATTTTTTTACAGTGCCTTTGGACTCAAATTTACTAATGATAAGTTTAATTAACGAAGCGGAAGGAATAGGCTTATCAGGGAATTGAACTGAAAACATTTCAGCCACTGCTCTTAAACTGTATAATACCACTTAATAATAGTTATTTTTCCTTAATGGAATAGCTCATATTTAGCTATAATTAAAGCGCCTTTAATGAAAATATTGTCACCGACGCTACTTTTCGTTTTGTCAACGCCAAATAATAATTTGCTGGGGTTTACTGTATTACCTAAATTATGAAAGTTTCGTAATTTTGCCATCACATTTAATTGAATAAGCTAGGATTGGCTTATTAAAATGTATTCAAACTTAACACATGGGCCTCTTCAAAAAATTGTAATACAATTTTTCTCTAAAATGTACAGAGGAGCCAATATTTAGCCACCTCAAAATTTACATGGGATTTCCTATGTTCAACTAAGCCATGCATCACCCGGTATATAAAAAAGCAGAGTATATTGATATTTATTTTCTTTTTAAACGAACAAGCAATGCGTACCTCTTCATATAATCTACCTCCAATTTTGTTTTTTGTCATTGCCTTTTCCTTAATCCCTCATTATAGTCGCCCACAATACCACTTATCGAGACTTTCATTATAACACACTTAGAATACACTAATTTTCAAATATTTAATTAAAACATGTACTCGTATTTCACTGCAAGTTATAGAGACAGAACTGAATTGCAGGTTACAGTAAACAAAATTAACACTTCTGTATCAGCTGTTTTGTTCCAGATTGTCGCCTTCTAGCGGCAAAACATAGCATAATGCGTTTTGATCTGACTCAGGGGCGGCTCGTCAATAAGTGCGCCCGTGCGCGCGCACTGCCTAAGAAAGCCAAGCACCAAGCAAAAATAAAATTTATATAAAAAAAATATTTAACTGATATCAAGAAAACTTGTATATAAGAATGGCGAATGCGAAAGACTTTTGATTGAAATGGTCTGCCGTGTGTATTCGTTCGGCGCTCTCTGCCGCTCTCGTTAAATGGATTTTCCCTGTGCGGATTGATCGGGAATATTCGGTTAATCGACCGATGAGAGGACGTCGCCGTGCGCTATCTGAATACACCCTTCAATAATTTAATATGATTGTTTTGGAGTTTTTTGACGCGATTAGAGAAGTTTGAAGTTTATTGACAGTGTTGTGGGTGTTTTTTGTTGTTTTAATTTAATAATGGCTAGTAGTTCGGATTGTGTCACACGAAGTGTTATAGTTATGGACCAAAATTCTGTTGAGAACATTTTAAATAACTTTTCGACAATCGATTTCCAAAGGAAAATTGAAATAAAACGCCCATTTAAAAACCGCGTTTTTTTTTTAATATTCTTCTGGGATAAAAAGCACAAAGAAAATCGATACAAAGGTAAAAAGCGGCGTGGCACCTCGAAAATTTTTTTCCCTGCGGCGCATTTTTGCCTGCGGCGCACACCCTAAAATAAATGTCGCGAGCCGCCACTGAATATGACTACATCTGTAGACAATATGCGTTTTGATGTGAACCTTATACTTCGCGCGTGAATTACACAGGGACATAATGCCGCTAAAAATGTCTTGTTTATACAGGACTCTAGAGCACAACAAATTATTTTCAAATCCGCTTCAAACTCAATTTTGTCCAAATTGAACAAAATTTGTTTTGAAAAGTTGCTCCTCAGTTGTAATGAAACTACTGCTTAGAGTTGTAGTGTAGGTAATAGACTGGGAAACATCTCCGGCGCCGTCGCCTTGCTGCGAAGGTCTCGATATAATGTGCGGCATGTAATAGAGCGCTTCGCTTGGTAGCTAGGGCCGGATTTGATTTAGAAATAAGAAATAAATATGTATTATGGATGGCGCTTGGCGAAAATTAAATTAATTTTAATCTCAATACTGCAAAGTTTTTTGTTTTATGTTATGAAAGCAGAGGAAGCGGTGCTTCCATCGCTGCCTTAAGTATTTAACACCAAAGAGTAACCCAAGTTAAGTTACTCTTGGGTAACACGTTCTAATTCTTACTTTATTTAATATGTTTTTATTTATAATATCGTATTTTTCAGGTATTTGTGCAGATTTTCTAGACTCATTCTTAGACGCCGCTCAAACAAGTCCCAATTCCTGCAAGCCTGTGCTCAAATTCGAAGCAATCTGGGAAAACGGCGGACCTCAACCTTTAGTAGAATTAGCGGTTCAACAGAAAGAAGTTGACTATAACTTATTGCATTTACATTATCAATTATCTTTAGTGTTGTATATGATCACGAAGTTTGCCATAAAACATTCGAAGCCCGTCAATAATTTGTTTGAGGTATCGCTTGGAGTTTTATTTTATACTGGTAAGTAAATTATTTAGTCTTCAATTTTGATTAAATTCTATCGCATTTTTCAAAAATCCGGCCACATCGGACGTTCGGTAGGGAAGCCGAAGAGGCCAGGTTCGGTACCTCGGCCGGATGTCCCTTCCAATCCTATAAATTATTATCGGTAAAAGGTAATGGTGGTCATTTTTCCAGATCTTCAAAAGAAAGTCGATATAAATTGGAACAAATCTGATATAAGAACCAATTCGTCTCGGATGCAGTTCCTACGTAAAATAATTACTTCGAGTTTGGAAACGGTCACGCTAAGTGAAGACGGACAAATTTATTGCAAGGAGCACGTGGAGTGGATGGATAAATGTCTTACATTGGCTAGAATATGGAATTTGGATATTGATGACCTCAAACGGTAAGCCCTGAAGTACCATTCTTCAGAAACTACTGCGATGTGAAAATAATATTAAACTATTTATTTAGTCATCCAGGGATTAGTTTAAAAATACAAATACTGCCCAGCTCTGTTCATTCGGTTTAAACAAAAAAATATTAACGCATTAAATGTCTTACCATTTTGTAAAATGCAAGTGTCAATTTGTTTAAAAAGCGATTCTCTCACATTTCTTAAGATTAATTGGATAATTCTACCAAATGGTTGTCGGATTCGTTCCATCATGTCCTCCCTTGTTGCTGGTGAACTGTAAACATCAGCCTTGACGGTGCCCCACAAAACAACGTCCATTGCCCTTAGGTCAGGTGATTTTGCTGGCCAACTGATCGGACCTTAAAATAATGAAGATAATATGTGAAAAACAAACTTCATATTATTTCGTTTTTAACAACCATTCCTTCCTATTTACCGCTCTGAAAACTGTTCATTTAAATGCTCCCGGGCATTTCTGCTATAGTGAGGGGGTGCCCCATCAAGCTGAAGCCACATCCTGTTGGTGATGAACTCCGGAAGATTATCAATCAGCCTAACAAAGCCATGTCGTAAGAATTCCAAAAATAAACGACCATTTAAGTGCTTGTCAAAGAAATATGGTCCAATAACATAATTGTAACACATGAAACGTTTAAACTCACACTGATGTTAAAAATTATTTACTAGTTGGGCATGTGAGTTTTGGTGGTCATAAAAGTTAAAATTATGCCTAGTGACAAGCCTATTTCGATACGTCTATGAACATGACATATTTAAATAAAAACTTCTCTTCAGCAGAGGTATTTTGGTCTCCATGACAGAGTAACGCTCTTCTTTTAAAATCATTGTCTATTAATTCTTGATCTAATCACGGTAGAATAAATAAACGGTAGATCCACTATCCCCATATTTCCAATTTCGCCGCACAGCTCGAAGCGAAACCAGTTTTAACTGGTTAGTGGCTAGCGCAAGCACTAATCTGGGAGTTTTTAAATTTCTTCAGCAACGTGTGGTTGAGGACCATATTTCGGAACTTTGCCCCCATTTAACCGACTTAGTATCTCTTATATTTTTAGAGATCCCCATACTTAGCCTCCAATTTGTAATACCTTGGTTAACCCTAATGCAATTGTTTATAAGAAATATTTATGAAATTAAAATCAATAAATAAACTGTGGCATATTTCTTGCGATCGTAGAAAAGCAGAAAAGAATAGGAAAATAATTAATAACTTGGCAACATCGCAACAGATTGGAAAATAATTTGGGACTACATAAAGAATAATAAGGGACTATAATTCCGTGTTAAAAATATTTAAATTTAAGTTGTCCCGCATTTGTGAAACACCCTGTATATTTAAAATTACTTTTAAGAGATGCAGGTCATTAACCTGTACAATTTTTGTAATTTTTTTTTGATAGTCTACCGTTAACGAGCTATCGTCCACCGGCACACTAAATGGACACCCTGTATATTTATAATCTATGGCTTAGTTGAACATAGGAAATCCCATGTAAATTTTGAGGTGGCTAAATATTGGCTCCCTTGTACATTTTAGAGAAAAGTTGTTTTATAATTTTTTGAAGAGGCCCATTATAATAAACTCATGTGCCAAGTTTGAATAAATTTTAATACGCCAATCCTAACTCTTTCAATTTACGAATTAATATTTTGCATTATTTGCAACAGGCGTAAAAATTTGAACAAAGATTTATCGTTCCAAAGGTATGTACCCAGACGGGATGTTTCTTTCTTTCTTTCGTTTAACTTACTTACGTCAATTTTGTGAAGAAACAACAATTGGGCAGTCTCTGCTGCTGTTGATATAATTAGGTACCTACCGTACCTACCTTTAATTAATGCCAATTTCAAATTTTTCGTAAATGATAAGGTGCAAAAACTAAACGAAGAGTCTATTGATGTTAAAGGTTTTAGACCTGACGTAAAAAAAAACATTCAACAACCGAGGTATATAGGTACCTACCTGTTGTGTTTACCGAAAATTCCATGTAATCCAAAGAGACCTACAAAAACCTATATTTTACCTGTTGAACTCTAAAAATAATTGTTAATTATCTAATAAAAGTTTCATTTATATATTTACCTGCGTTCTTTTTCTTTTCTCAATCGAAATATACAAAATCTTACAAACCAAGATCTTTAATGTTTGTTTAGAAATTCCTGTTCTGTTGCCAAGGTCAAATGTGACTGAAAAGCAGCATAACCTCATTTTTTTTCCCGTAAAGACAAACGTCTATTTATTTTTTCCCGAGCATGCGCACTGTGCGTAATGACCCTGACTAGACAAAGAACCTCGGCTTCATTACGTTTATATTGGTTAAATGGGCAAGTCGCCTTATAGTACTAATACATATATGGTGACACCATGCAGTATCGGTATAATATTTCCTACACCCCAGCAGGATTTGTGTGAAAATCACAGTAAATATAATTTTCAGATTTCAAATTTCTCAGCTGTACATAAGTGGATATGATCTGGTAGCCCAGGAGCTCTTGTCAGCTGTCAACGAACTAAGTATTCTAGGAGAGGAGCTTCTTAAAGTGGCTGGAAAAAGACTGTCGCAATATCTGAGCTCTTCACCGAATTTAAGTGAAAATATTGCCGCTCTCAGCCCAGCACTTAGTAGATATATTGAAACTTTGGTAAGCTATTTTTTTACCTTAATGCGTATCGACTGTGCCGTTAAACAAACGACTGTTGATTCTAGTGAATATGTTGCATTGGGATAGTGTACCGCATACATCCTGTCTTTCAGCTATTGCTGCATTTTGAAAGCGCTTACAGTAAAAAGCAATCATATCAACAGCTTCATCATTACTTGTAAAAGGTAGTTCTAAAATTCAAATTAAACGAAAACAAACTCAAAATAATAATTTGACATTTCAATGCAATATAATTTTAATGGATTTGTCTTATTTTTCCAACGCCTACTTGTTTTAGGGTATAATAATTGTCAGGACAAACAAATGCCACCAATCGACACGGTGGATCTTTGCCGTTGCGTCATAGATCAACGATTAAGAGACAACGTGATTTACATCTTTGTTTACTATAGCCTTAAAAGTGAATAAGAACATAATAGAGCGTCTCCGGGGTTGCGCAATACGTCTCGAATTGAAAGTAATGTGCTAGACAGAGACAAGAGATATTTTTGAGTTGTCCATTGATGTCAAAGTCATCGTTTCGATCTGTCAACTTTAATTTATTTTTAAACGTTATTGTGCCTTGAAATTTAATTTAATCTTATAAACTGTTCTTTTCAGAGCAATTTTTATCGTACTGTAGCGCCCACCTACTATCCTCAAATGGGTACTTACTGTCTTATGACCGCATCCCTTTAAGGCGGCTACTAAAATCCTCAACGGGGTTCACAGTACCAGTGTGTTACACCAAATACATCCAAATTGTGGTTGAATCAAAGTAGTTTATATTTTTCTTTTAAAGGGAGCAATATATTGTTGAAAGGGAGCAATATTTGATCATGAATTAAATGAGTTTACTTCTAATTTCTAACAGTAAAACCACAAAGTCCCTATCAATTTCACTTATTTATTATAATATAAAATTTCTATCGGAGCCACCAACAATAAAATTTAAATTCACAAACAAATCTGTTCACTTACTTCTTCAATTACATATAATCCTAACGTCGACACCGACTTTTTGAAATGCTCTCACTTTACGCTTTATTCGATAAAACTTTTCGCGTTACCGTGCCAAGTCAATAAGTAAAGGTTTTTACTGCCGCGACGATACCTTACTATCTCCGCGTGACTTTGGGTCAACGCACTTTCGACTTCCGAACTAAACTTTTCGCGACCACACTTGACTATAACGGCACGGCAACTTTCAACGGACGACGGTACTAACTTTGTAGGTTTTTGAACATTACGACTGTTAAAAATGAACTATCTATTTCGTCTAGCAATCCCACCTATTTATAGGAGAAAATTGATCAAACAACACCTGCAAGTGCTCGCAGATGTTTACACAAGTGTTCCAGATTCTGGAATCCCTTTGTGGGTACCAGAAAAACAAAATATTTCGACTTTTTACAAAGGCAATTATCTTAATTTATTTGACAGTTATTAGAGAACAGTTGCAGCTGGACGGCAGATGTTCTGCAGGTGTTACTTGTTCTCCCATTCCGCGATCTATCCAGATAAAACTAGTTTAAGTTAAGGTTTTGACCAATCAGGAATCGTACTAGCGCTTCTCCGAGGTGAGAGAGAGATTATTTAAACTTTAGCAGCGCCTAATTTCATCAGTTTCTCTCGTACGGTACCTTTAGCTCTGTCAAATAAATAGTCGGAATTGAAAAGTGAAGTGAAAAATAAATTAAAATTTTATTTAACTTTAATTTATTCTGTTTAAAATATTTTTGTTAATATGTTATGTGTTCTGTTAATAAACCCCTTATTGGATTATTTTATTTTATAAACGTGAGTTTTTCAACTATTTTTGATTCGTTTAATTTTCTTGAATTTTTATGAAATTATTTTAGAGTTATCTGAATTCTAATAACACTTTTGTTGATGAATAACTTGTAGATTTTATTTATTAAATTTATCCGAAAATATTTAAGATATTATAATTCTCTTTACTTTATTTTAACTTATTCTGATAAAACTTTGACGTCCAATTTAACTTTAAAAATTTTCAAAAAGGTTTCCTATTTAATTTTGGAATTATTTTAATTTTCAATATTTCTCCCAAAACTACGATTTTATTTATTTAATTTATCCGAAAATATTTAAGATATTTTAGTTCTTTTTACTTTATTTTAACTTATTCTGATAAAACTTTGACGTTCAATTTAACTTTAAAATTTTTCAAAAAGGTTTCCTATTTTATTTTGGAATTATTTTAATTCTCAATATTTCTCCCAAAACTTATTTTAAATAAAATATTTTTCGTTTCTTAAAGACTCCTCGTACTGAATATAACTTTAATAAAATTATTATTTTCTTTTGAATAATAATAAAATACATTCTTTATTTCTAAAATGACCGAAAGTTTTCTCGAGTTTTATTTAATTATAATGTTTTTAAAATGCCGTTCATCACAGTACTTTTGTGTAGGCTGTAAGTAATTATGGATATTTGTTATTGTTATTAAGTCCTAACGCTAGCCACGAAAATATTGACTTTTATGAAGTTAGATTTTATTTTGACTTTTTAAATCTCGTAATTTTGATTAGATTGATATGGTTTTAGTCACGTGAAAGTAATGACGCACCGGCAAAGAATCACTGTACAGTAAAGTTCCCGAGATATTGTATTTTTTCCACATCAATGTTTGCCTTACCCCCACTACTTTACCTGAAGAGTTAGAGAAAAAGCGTGGCAAAAAAATTTTTCAGAGCAGACGACAAATTTATTTACCAGTATTTTTAAAATACCTTATCTAGGAAAATTGTAAAGAATCCCCCTTTTTGCAATTTGCTTTTAGTGTTTTGCCTCCTAGCGGCCATTTAATGAACTTCAAAACAATTTTCAATGATTTCTCTTGGCCGTATTTACTATTTACTAGCAATATTTTTTTCGGAAGCTGTACGGTGAACGGTTTCCGAGATACAGCCGCTTTCCTCGTTTATGGCCCACCCTGAACAGGGTTTTCGGTTATATTTAGACCAATATCTTGAGCGAAAACTATAAGAAAGGGAACCGAAATTTTTTTACAACTTTTATGAATCATCAGAATCTTAGAAAAAATTAACAGAAGGCAATATCGGAACAAATTGGACAACTTATGGTTTTTATACGACACCCTGTATATTTATTAATAGAATTATAGCTTCAACCGTTTTTAGGATATAAGCGATCAATATTTTGCTAGTTTAATACATCTAGAATGCCTTGGAAAACAAGAGCCTCATATTAGCGCTATAAGGAGTTTTAGAAAAATAGATGCAACAAGTTATATGTTTAGAATGCCTTTGTTAATTTTGTTGTTGTTTCGGCATTGCTTTCTTGCTTGATATAACATGAACATTCTTTATTTTCCAATGCATTCTAATTAGATTAGAATGTTGATGTTTTATCAAACAAGAAAGCAATGCCATGACATGAATGAACTTGAATATTATATTCTTAAACTTGACAGACAACCGTGAAAATTGGCATATTTTACCAAATATACCACCAATATTAAGTTCGGTTCTAGGAAGTATTATTTCTCGAGTTAAGGTAAAAAGGTACAATATTCTAAAGAAAATATATTTATAACTAAAAATCCTTTGTGTGGGCCGACACACCGCAGTGGAAATATATTTTCCGATAAGTTGACTCGCTAACAGCATCTTGACGAGAGAAGTTCGCTCCGCGACCGGGTTCCACACCACCGCCTCAAAAAATGTACTATTTTTTTCGCAATGCATTCTAATTAGATTAGAATGTTAATGTTTTATCAAACAAGAAAGCAATGTCAAAACATTTACACTATTTATTTTCCAAGGCATTATAGACGTATTAAAATTTGTTGCCTTTATTTTTTAACACCTCTTAGACGTGATTTTAATGCATCACCATTATGATTTTGTTTTCCAAAGCATTCTAGACGTATTAAATCAGAATAAATACAGTTATTTTTTTATATTTTGATCGCTTAGGTATTCATAACAGTTTGTCTATCAAGAAACTATATATTTTTGAAATCAGAAAAAAATGCTATAAAATTTAATCAAAAAATATACAAGGTCCTCCACTTAGAAAAACATAAGTTGCTTATTTTTCCGATATTCTGATGGTATTTTGTTAATTCTTTGATTCAAATATAACTTCAAAACTTTTGTATTTCAATTTTTTTTTCTCTCCTATAGTTTTCGTTGTAGGCAGTGGTCTAATTATAAATGAAATCCCTGTACGTCATATTTCATTTTAAGTTTGTAACACAAATGTATATTTAGATTTTGTAGTTTTTTACACTCTCCATTAAACAGACACCTCTGATAAACCGTAAGTGACCCTTTATGAAAAGTTTCAGGTTAGTTCTGTCATACAGGCTTTTAAGCCTATGTCCGGAAACGCTTTGTTTCGAGATGGAGGGTGTTAAGGTTTTATTTTTGTTTTTTTTTTAAATAATTTTTAAAATAATGTCGATATTTCAACTAAGATTTCTAGGGGTTTTTCGAAATGCGAAATTCGAATTTGATGTTAGTATGGCTCACCCTTATAGAGGGCGCCACCTACATCTATTTTTACTCTTTGAGGAGTTATAACTTTTTTATATGTGCTTGTATTACAATGTTAAGCAAAAAAATAGATTCCTCTATTATTTCTACGTGAAAAATGCACACTTGGTAGAAGTCGCTACGAGCAACTGTTCTCGAGAAAAGGAATAATAAAAAAATAAATGACATTTATTTGCAGATCGCTATACCCATATCACAGTTTGATAAAATTGCAAAGCCAAAATCAAAAAAATTATCTAATGGTACTTTGCATTAGCCATTAAACTGCCTATAGTAGA
Organism: Polydrusus tereticollis; assembly: GCA_963920685.1. Classification (NCBI taxonomy): domain Eukaryota; kingdom Metazoa; phylum Arthropoda; class Insecta; order Coleoptera; family Curculionidae; genus Polydrusus; species Polydrusus tereticollis. The sequence continues at coordinate 97,211,189 of OY987328.1, forward strand.
GATTATTTAAAAAGACCGAAACCCCAATAAAACGTGCAACAAAGAACGCTACAGGGTATTCTTTGTTTTCATACAAATCAAAAGCAAGAATAAATGAAAGGAAATAGCCAGTTGACGCCCTTCAAAGAGAGTAAAATAATAAATCACATAAGGCTTAGTGTTCTATCTTTTACCAGATACCCAAGCGTGCACCTGCGGAAGAGAGGCATAATGTAATATGAGGGTGTATTTTGTATCCTTTTATAAACTGATTGATATCTGTGGTGAATGCTGGTGGGATATTGGGTCAGATCCCGAATGTATTATTTCAGAAAAGTTAAGTAAAATTTAAAAATTATGATGTTTTATTTTACATATAATTTATTTTGAGCTATTTTATCGTAATGTTTTATATTTTGTTTTTTTATAGTTTTTATGTTCAATGGCGACTGGCGACGTTAGGATTTGGTCTTTGGGGGGGGGGGGGGGGGCAAGCAAATTTTAAATTATGTACATTTAAAAATACAGTAATTAATACTTTTTAAATATAAGTATAATAAAAAGAAAAAAGAAGGAACGATACAAAAATATATTTCATATTTAGATATATCAGACCAATTTTCGGGGATAATGGTTTGTAATGCCTCTTTCCAAACATCCAAAACGACATTTTCATCTTTCCCGTCTTTTCCAATAATTTGTTTATTAAAAAATGTTTTGCTTTAGGCCTTAAATTAATTTAATAGCGTTAAAAATGCAGTGGTAGGGCGGCAATCTCAAAACTTGATGACCCATAGTACAAATTAATTCATCCACGGCATATCCTAATTTTGCTTTGTATTGTTTTACTATGTATTTGTAGCAATTCGGGTTTGAGTGAGTTTTCCGTAAAATTGATATTTTTGCTTTGTAGCCAGGAAATGATATCAGCTTTTCTCGTTGAAGCATTAGGCACATTTTCGCTGAGCCGTGAATGGTACTTTGCATTGTCCATAACAAGGAGCAAGGGTTTTTCGAGCCGAGGTAAAAGCTGTTTTTCCAATCATTTTTTAAACAATGTAGAGTTCATGTTGTCATGATAGTCATAAATGTCGAATAAACCCCAAAATTCCTTGCCCGTACCTGAATTTTTGGGTACCTGGGAAAAGGTTCTCTGTTCCACTTTAATTTCTCACACCTGACAAAGAGAGGCAATTAAGGGTTGGTACTGTGACAACAATTATTTTGTGGTTATAAATTATTAACGTCAATAACTGTCTATCACAATACCTGGGTAGTATTCAGTGGAGATTCACTCATAAATAAGTCAATTTTAACTTTGACAATTTCTTTTATTTATAAATCCAATATTCAGTCCACACGGCTAAAATAAACAAAAAGAAATCCTTCTTCCAATCTTGGCCTCTTCAAAATGACTCCAATCTGTTCGTTGGTCCAGTCACTGAATGTATATCTTCTAATTCCTGTAGGTTCAGAACCAATATTGTGTCTGGTAAAATATAGCTTGTGAGTTCTCTGTAGTCAAAATAAAATAAAGTTTTGTTGTTAAGGAATGTAAATCTAATAGCAATAATAAAATAAATCTCTACTATGATAAAGAATCGCACCCAGGTCAGGTCGCAGTGTACGATCTTTTATAGCCGAGAATAAAATAGGGCTCTGCTGTTATGGGATATAAATCCAACAGCAAGAATTAGATAAAATAGAATCTCTACTATTATAAAGTATCGCACCCAGGTCAGGTCGCAGTGTACGATCTTTTATAGCCGAGAATAAAATAGGGCTCCGCTGTTATGGGATATAAATCCAACAGCAAGAATTAGATAAAATAGAATCTCTACTATTATAAAGAATCGCACCCAGGTCAGGTCGCAGTGTACGATCTTTTATAGCCAAGAAAGAAATGGGACTCCGCTGTTATGGGCTACAAACCCAACAGCAAGAATTAAATAAAGATAGTTCTACTATGAAGGAGAATCAATCCACAATTATTGAGTCTAGTAATGCACAGCTTGTGAGTTCTCTATAGCCGAAATAAAATAGGGCTCCGCTGTTATGGGGTACAAACCCAACAGCAAGAATTAAATAAAATAGAATCTCTACTATTATAAAGAATCGCACCCAGGTCAGGTCGCAGTGTACGATCTTTTATAGCCGAGAATAAAATAGGGCTCCGCTGTTATGGGATAAAAATCCAACAGCAGGAAATAACGAATTTTTATACTCGTTAACCCTAAATAAATAACCTTTCAGGATCTCACCACAGGATCTCACCTTTCAGGATACTTCAAGCTCTTGCTTCTCTGAAAGCTGGAGGAGCTGGAGCTCGAATGCACAGAACAATAAAGGGTTAGCTCGAATCACAGAACAATAAGCTCGAATGAATCTTCCATCGCGCTGCATCTCCTTTTATACTCGTCGGTTGCTATCAAAATTGTTTGTTATACAGGAGGACCAGGAAAGATTGGATTTCTACATGAATTTGTCAGAAATGACGTTTTGTCAAAAGGTTAACAGATTAGGTTACATTTTCCTTACGAGGAAAAAGAAAACTATGAACGAATTATTAATCGTCAGAAGTGACATTGTGTCAAAAGGTTAACAGATTATGTTACGTGTTCCTTACGAGGAAAAAGAAAATTATGAACGAATACGAATAGAAAATAAAATATTTGGGAGTATCGTTACAATACTTGCTAATTTCATGTCTATGATTTGTTTAGAAGAATAAAGATGATTAAAAGCTGTAGGTTGTATTGCTCTTTCGGTCTTTTTAACTCCCTATATCTCCGAAACGAAGCATTTCCGGACATAGGTTTATGTGAACTTTTTTTCATATTTTTAAGCAGGGAATTTGAATTTTTTCGCAATATTAATTAAACACCCTGTGTATATTGTAAACATTTTTCTGTAAAGTTGATATTTTAAGAGTTATATTAAATATTAAATTTCCAAAAAAAAAAAAAGTTATAATTATCCTCTGTACTCTATACCAATACGATTTTGCAAGAAAACAATATTGCCGACTGACTTAAACGATGTAAATTTAATTTGTTTCAAGTCTAAAATGGCAAGAATTGTTTATACATTTTCGAGAATTGGACTTTTATTAAAATTAATTCTAAACATTTTTAGAATGGTGAATGGTGTTCTCCAGGCAATTTAGAAAATATTAAAGTTCTAACAACACAAGCCTTTCACTGTATAACCGAAGAACAAGAAGAGTATTATAAGTTGGCTGAACAACTGTTAGATGCGTGTAACACTTTAGAGGAAATTAACCCTGAATAGAATTAAAGAAAAAGTGCTACTTTTATATTTTTTTTTGCCACCTGTTAATAAGTGTTGAGAGAAGCCTTTGGATAAGCCTTGATACTATCCGTTTTAAATACTTTTTTAGTAAATTTGTGATTGTGATGTCAGTGTTTAATATGTATTATCTTTAAATGTTGTTAAAAAGTAAAACCCCATTTTTAATTGTAGGTTGTTAAGTAGGTCTAGATATTTTATCTTTTTTATAAAGTTCTTGTTGTAGTTTAGTCGACAAAATCACTTTTTATTCAAAATTTATCATATGTTAATTTATTTTGTAAACATTTTCCCTTAAATACATAAATTTACATTTTTTGGCGTTGTGTATTATGGTTACAATAGTCCCAATATCCTTATATTTTGCAAATAAGTTATGGCAAGTTAAAAACTCTCTGTCTTTCTCTATAAAGACATCTTTAACCTAAATGAAAAACTAAGACTCTTTGAACCGCTTGTATTTTCACTCACAAGTTACTGCATACTAGCTTACAAAAATTGAAAAATGCATGTCTGCGATTTTCATTTATACAGGGTACACCAAATAAAGTGACATATTTGAAATATCCGGAGAACTAAATGAGATTTTATTTTGAATATTTGGTCGTACGTCCTTAAAATATTTTGGACAATGCGGTGTTGCCAGATCACACCGAAAGTGACAGAAATTTTAAATCAATTACCCTGCATATTATTTTATTTTTGGAATATCTATTAGTTTCTAAACAACTTTCCTTATTATTTCCCTATACCTTTCTGTTACTGTTTTTGAGATATTAATTTAGAATTAATTAAAAACTATCTTAGATAGACCAACCTATGTTAAAATAGATAAAGAAATAAATTATTCCCCACATTTCTACCTGCATGAATTTTTTCTGTCATTTCTGGTTTGGTTGCCATAGATGACTAACTTACTTTTTTTAAATGCATATGATTGCATCTTTGGATTCTATTGGAAAAACTCTGAATTTTTTGTATTTGAAATTTTTATTTATTTAAAATTGTAACAAACTTTATAATAACAAAATAAATATCCTAGAAAATTGAACAACTTAACATCGGAATAATAAACAAGTGAAACCTTTTCAGTGGATCAGGTATTCAAAATAACCACCATTTTCTGCTAAGCAGAGCGCGAGTCGATACCTGAACCCGTCTACAACATTTAAAAGAAAGTCGTCTGGAATGGCCCGAATTTCAGCACTAATTTTGACTTTTAAAGATTCTAAGTTATTTGGACGGTTAACGTAGATTTTGTTCCTTAAGTGTCTCCACAAAAGGAAGTCGAGCGGGGTTAAGTCCGGGGATCGCGCTGGCCAGTCACAAGCACCTCTTCTGCCTATCCAACGTCCTGGAAATTATTCGCTTATGTATTGTCTAACATTTGCCGCATAATGTGCAGGTGCTCCATCTTGCTGGAACCATACCTGTTCGTTTATGCCATTATTTACACCCGGTAAAACGATTCTGCAAGCAGGAATTATGTGATTCCTGAGAAGGTCCAGATATTTTTCGCCATTCAAATTATCATCTATGAAAAAAGGTCCCACAATATGTCTACCAACTATGCCCGCCCAAACATTAACTTTTTGGGCCTCTGAGTATGACCTTCCTGGAACCAGTGAATATTCTCAGCAGACCAATAACGATAATTGTGTCTATTAACAATGTCATTTACATGGAAAGTAGCTTCATCCGAGAAAATGATATTTGTTGCGAAGTTATTATCGTTATTGACTCTTTCCATCATCAGCTCACAAAATTCAGCACTTCTATCAAAATCGTCCTCGTTTATCTCGTGTACCAACTTTATCTTGTAGGAATGCAACTTCTGCTTAAGCAAATTTTTCAGTGACTAATGAGACACATTAAAATTCATTGCCATTGGCCTGGATGAGTGTGTTGGATTTTCATGTATTGAGAGCATGATATCCAAAGCTTTGTCTCCCCCGGTTGCTGTTTTAGGTCGACCTGATCTAGAGGCTTCCCTAACACTGCCTGTTTCTCAAAATTTCTTTACCACTTGACACACCGTTGACTGATTTATTGGAGGCCTATTTGAATATAATTCATTGAAAAGTTGACAAACCTGATCTTGCGATCTCTTCGTATTTCCGTAACCGCTCATTATTAAAATTTCAACTCGTTGTATCTCATTCAGATGAACCATAGTGTAAACAAATTAGAAATCAGACAACAGAAAATTAAAACAGGAACTCAAAATTGACACCTCTTAGGTCGCTGTCATGAAAACACCTTGACTCAACTAGTGGGAATTGGGTAGAAATAGCCAAAGTCGATTTGATGGTGTCCCAGTAGTTCGTCTTTTTACAATTTTACATGTTATTTGTTTTTACTAATTAGTTTTTTTACATTGTGCTGATGATGGCCCACTTATTTAATTGTGTCAATGAAGTTTCCTGTCGTCCTCGTTTATCTCGTGTACCAACTTTATCTTGTAGGGATGCAACTTCTCCTGCTTAAGCAAATTTTTCAGTGACTAATGAGACACATTAAAATTCATTGCCATTGGCCTGGATGAGTGTGTTGGATTTTCATGTATTGAGAGCATGATATCCAAAGCTTTGTCTCCCCCGGTTGCTGTTTTAGGTCGACCTGATCTAGCGGCTTCCCTAACACTGCCTGTTTCTCAAAATTTCTTTACCACTTGACACACCGTTGACTGATTTATTGGAGGCCTATTTGAATATAATTCATTGAAAAGTTGACAAACCTGATCTTGCGATCTCTTCGTATTTCCGTAACCGCTCATTATTAAAATTTCAACTCGTTGTATCTCATTCAGATGAACCATAGTGTAAACAAATTAGAAATCAGACAACAGAAAATTAAAACAGGAACTCAAAATTGACACCTCTTAGGTCGCTGTCATGAAAACACCTTGACTCAACTAGTGGGAATTGGGTAGAAATAGCCAAAGTCGATTTAATGGTGTCCCAGTAGTTCGTCTTTTTACAATTTTACATGTTATTTGTTTTTACTAATTAGTTTTTTTACATTGTGCTGATGATGGCCCACTTATTTAATTGTGTCAATGAAGTTTCCTGTTTCCTGATAAAGAAACACTGAAGATGGCCTAAGGCCGAAAGCGCTCTGCAAATTTAAAATAATTTCAAGATTATACACTTAATACACAAAAAAACGACTTTCCTTCCTTCTTTTTTCAAAAAAGTGTACACAGCCCTACCTGATCAAACATTTTTTAGTTAGGGTGGATGCTCTAGTAAGCCGGCCACCTCTAGTAGTTGGCCAAAAATGACTTTAATCACTTATAATTCGAATTTCGCAAAGAGTTTAGCTCTATATTTCTTACATTTGCTATCTTCTTTTACTTTCCAAGAACACATATACAAAGTGACAAAAAAGTCGCGCATAGTACCTGTAACTTTTGAATTACCTCGTATAGAACAAAGTGGCCTTTATAAAAGTTGTTCAGTAAATTATTTCCCACATTTCTACCTGCATGAATTTGTTCTGTCATTTATGGTTTGGTTGCCATAGAGACTAACTTACTTTTTTTTAAATGGAACACGTACCCTGCATATGATTGCCTATTTGGATTCTACTGGGAAAACTCTAAATTTTTTGTATTTCAAACTTTCACCTATCTGCAAGCGTTTCCGAGAGGACAGCTCAAAAATGAAAAATTTCCTAATTATAATTATTTCTACCCAATTCCCACTAGTTGAGTCAAGGTGTTTTCATGACAGCGACCTAAGAGGTGTCAATTTTGAGTTCCTGTTTTAATTTTCTGTTGTCTGATTTCTAATTTGTTTACACTATGGTTCATCTGATTGAGATACAACGAGTTGAAATTTTAATAATGAGCGGTTACGGAAATACGAAGAGATCGCAAGATCAGGTTTGTCAACTTTTCAATGAATTATATTCAAATAGGCCTCCAATAAATCAGTCAACGGTGTGTCAAGTGGTAAAGAAATTTTGAGAAACAGGCAGTGTTAGGGAAGCCTCTAGATCAGGTCGACCTAAAACAGCAACCGGGGGAGACAAAGCTTTGGATATCATGCTCTTAATACATGAAAATCCAACACACTCATCCAGGCCAATGGCAATGAATTTCAATGTGTCTCATTAGTCACTGAAAAATTTGCTTAAGCAGGAGAAGTTGCATCCCTACAAGATAAAATTGGTACACGAGATAAACGAGGACGACAGGAAACTTCATTGACACAATTAAATAAGTGGGCCATCATCAGCACAATGTAAAAAAACTAATTAGTAGAAACAAATAACATGTAAAATTGTAAAAAGACGAACTACTGGGACACCATCAAATCGACTCAAGAACACGTTCCACGTGTAGTAAAAATTTAATTAGAAAAAGAAAATAAAAAACGATGGTTAATTAACTAAATTTAAAAGTGGTTCGTCCCAGTAGTTCGTCTTTTTACAATTTTACATGTTATTTGTTTTTACTAATTAGTTTTTTTACATTGTGCTGATGATGGCCCACTTATTTAATTGTGTCAATGAAGTTTCCTGTTTCCTGACAAAGAAGCACTGAAGATGGCCTAAGGCCGAAAGCGCTCTGCAAATTTAAAGTACCTAATTTCAAGATTATACACTTAATACACAAAAAAACGACTTTCCTTCCTTCTTTTTTCAAAAATGTTTAGTTTGGTTAATATTTGAAAACTAAATTTTGTAGATTGAACATTAAGATCAATTAACACCGAATCTTTCGTTTCGTCAAAAGGTATAGGTAGGACACTAAAGTGAAAACCACAACTCCCTTCCTTTCATATTAACTCCAACAGAGTCCAACACCACCTATAAGTGTCGAAAATGGGAAACCCTGTACAGTCGCATAATGATACATTAAAATTTGAACCGTCCACGTTCCTCATAATGATTCTATATTCCGTGATCACGTGACATTTTCGCTTATTTTGTAAAGTATACGCCCATATTGTACCGACAAGTTAACAGCATCCAAATCTCCCTGATCTAAACCTCCCCCATCGACCCCCGATTTATTCGCAAAATCCGGCGCCGGCGAATCGGCGACGCCGTTACATTGCGTCACGGCGCCACGGTCAGTACGATGGCGTCGGCGGAAAGACGCGCGTCCATTTATCCCTAAAAACCTAATTCTCTCAGTGTTCCTAAATTGTTGTTAAAATTAAGAATGTGCGCCATAAACTAGGCAAAATTTCGCACTCACCGACGATCCACGCTAAATCAGGTAGGCATATATAACATCAATAAAAATAATGGAAGTCTATTTGGGGAAAAAACAAAATGAATATTGGCAAGATTTCAGCGGAATCTTGTAGTCAGTGGTTTAGTTTTGCTTTTTGACATTTTAACGACTGACATGCTAGATATATTTTTCAAGTAAAACAAAATAAACAAATATAACTGGATATGATAAACACAACGAACAAAAGAGTCGGAATAAGGTCAAACAAAAATGATCTTGGGAACGAGGCCACCCACGGTCGCCCTCGATTACAGAGGTTGTTTATCTTGGGGTGAAAAATGCTGGCGACGGGAGATAAGGAACGTGTAGACTTTTGGACTGGTATTTGGTTTATTCCAGCCACGGCAAGCTGTTCGGAATATATGACTGGAATACATTCATTTGTCGTAATTTAGAATTCTTATTTTCACACATAATAATATGTACATTTTGAAATCCAGGTCAATATTTGACTGTGTTAGTTCAGGTTAGATAGACGATTTATGTGACGTGATATTTAAACTAGCTAGATGCAATCGGGTTCTCTCTGCGACCAAACATGGAGTGCATTCAAAAATTCAAATAAAATAAAGATTGTTAATTTAATATTACTAACATAAGTGTCAATTTTTTTTGGTCACACTTCTCCGGACTATGATTTGGAAACAATCCGGTTTTTAGTAAAGTAAGGAAAAAGTGCAAAAAAAGACTAATATTTTATATAGTTAAGGTTTTAAAATTTCAAAAATATTTTAAATGTATTAAAATTAAATACTTATTCTGTTTTCTGCTTAATCGTGCGAGGCCTACGACCACGCACAGTTTAAATATATTATTATTAAAAGTTTAAACGTCTAACCTACCTACACAAGAAAAAATGTTCATCACATAATTTCTTATGTACCAAATCTTATTTTAAACAGTCCTGAATTTTAATAACTATTTAATCATAACCATAAAAATAATATCCTATAAACAGAATTTATTTAAAATAAAAATAAAGGCTGCCTCCAACAACCGAAATTATGATGCCTAAAAAAATTATCTTAGCTAATTTTACCACGCTTTCTGTTGTTTTGTTTCTAACAATACGGGCCTAAAGTAGATAACAAGTCTTATTCTAAAAAATGTACCCCTCATTTAAACTATTTTATTACACACATAATTTGGATTTAAGCATTTTGATCATCCTTTTTATAAATGACCAGAATATTATGATGTATAACAAAGTATTTAGATATTTATGGTTCTATGATTAAACATTACCAAATTTAACGGCTTTTTGGGGAAGGACTGGGGTTTCCAAAATATTATTATTATTTTACTTACCTGCCGATGTTTTGCGTGGAGCGGGTCAATATTTCCCTTGAGCTGTCATTACTGCTTAGTTTCAATTCATATTTCAAAGCAAGGTTTAGTTTTAATCTATCTTTCGAAAAGAGAACGTTAAATTTGTGATTTATAGTGATTTGTGTAAGCTGTGTTTTTTTCTTTCGTCATGTCGACTACTTGAACTTTAAGAAAAGATACTTGGGGGTACCTGATTAGTAGTTACACGTCACAAATTAAGGGCAGTAAACTTCCTTCCAATAAAGATGTATTAAGTGTACTGTTCTTTAACTTACGTTAAGTAAAGTTAAATCTTTATCATATTGCTAAATTAGTAATTGAGGAAGTACTTGTTTTCTGGAATAAAGCCCGTATTCCAACTCGAGACCTACAGCATAAAAAAATTACAACACTTATATGAAGAACTAAGAGGTGTGCAAGAAAGTTCTCATAAAGCAACGGGCGCCGCAAAGAAAAAAGGAACAACGTTTGCCGATAAATTAAACGATTTGTTTGATATTGTTCACGCAAACGCATTTAAAATGTTAAAAGTTAAAGAAGATATACAGTTTTTGGTCAGTCAACGAGAAAAATATCGTCCGGGGTTTAGAAGCTGACTGAAAAAGATCACAGGTACATAGAGAGAGAATAGAGAGCTCGTGAAATAATTGTAAAAAGTACTGGGCAGATCGATGAGAGTATGGGAGTTCCTCTTACGACGAAGAAGTAGATCTTGAGAAACCAGGACACCAGAACCAAAAAGACAACGGTTGGTAGGAAGAAAAAATATAATAACCACAAAAGTAGTTGCAGCTCTCGACAAATGTAAAGTAAGTGATCGAGATTCCGTACATATTTTAAGTGCTGTCTCCGAAGGTTTGGGACATGACGTACTTTCTTTGTCCATAAGTAGAACAACAATTCAACGTTATAGACAACAATTAAGAAAATAAAGGGCGGAAAAACTAAAATTGGCTTTTAAAGATCATGAATTTGTGGCTCCTCTAGTTCACTAGGATGGAAACTTATTTGCTGACCTAGCTGGATCTGAAAAGCACGACAGACTAGCAGTTATAATTAGAAGTGGCGATACAGAACAAATTCTAAGGATACCAGTTTTACACACTTCAACAGGGAGAGAGCAAACTACTGCAGTTTATGAAGCGCTATTGGACTGTAATCTCCCAGATACAGTAGTTGCGTTATGTTGCGACACTACTGCTTCCAACTTGGGTCTCCTAAATGGTACAAGTATTTTATTAGAACAATTGTTAGAACGAGATTTAATTTATTTACCTTGAGGCACCATATTTGTGAACTTATTTTAGAAAGTGCTTTTGATGTAAGAATGCCTTCTTCTAGTGGTCCCAACGTACCATTGTTTAATCGTTTTAGAGAATCCTGGGCTAAAATCAATAATTTAAATTATAAATAAGCATTAGAAGATGAAAATATAAATACATTATTGCAACTTGAAGATTTTTAAATGGTTGGTGTTCTTAATTGTGTGGAGTAAGCCTTAGATTCCCAGCAGCCTCGCGACGACTATAGAGAATTTTTACATTTGACCCAGTTGTTTTGAGAAAAGGACAATGTAGAATTTATTATTTGTGCTCCTGGAGCGTTTCATCTGGATGGCGAAAGCTATCTATTGCCTAAAAATATATTTTTATAGGGACGAGTTTACACTAACAGTCAGGAAAAGGAAGAGTATCAGAGATGTATGCATTTTTAGCGTCAAAGTTTATGTTAAGGCTTGGTTTACCGCTCCCTGTCCATACAAAGCTCCATATCAAGATCTTCAATTTACCAGAGAATTAATTCTCGAAAATTCTGTCACTGTCTTAGATAATGCCAGCCATCGTTCAAGGCTTTTAAAGAAACTACCTATACGACTTCTTGGATAAAAAGGGATACTTGTTGTAAATTGTCTGTCTGAGAAAAATATACTCTTTGAGGACAACATGTTAAAAAAAGAGATTTATAAATACTCGGAGAAATTTAAAAAAATAAAACGTGTTATAGACGAAATGGCTAAAAAGCGTGGTATTGTTTTACTTCGACTGCCGTCCTACCAATGTGAATTAAATCCAGTTGAGTTGATATGGGCACAAGTGAAAGGCTATGTATACAGTGTGGCCCAAATTGGGCCTACATGTATGGGGACCTTGGAAACTATAGAAGATAGAGAAACGGTTAAATGGGGAAAGTTTTTGACAATTATATTTCTAACTGAAAACCGTTTAGTACGCGGCCCTATCTTTTTTGGTTTTTGAAATATGTTGAAAAAACCAAAAAGATGTATTTTCGAAAATATGCTGTAGATTTCTTTTATTTTATTTTTTCCTTATGGTTACAAATCTCATATTAACATTTCAAATAAAGAAAACTAAAAACGCAATGAATAATAATTATTGTTTTGAAAAGAAAATAAGAAAAAATATCTAACTTACTATACTTATTCCAAATGTTGGCCGTTTTTATTAATACATTTTTGACACTTCTTTAACACAGTATTGATAACCCTGCGAAGCGTGTTGCCATTTATGCTCGTAAACACATTCCTCACTCTCTCTTCTAATTCTTGTACAGATTCCGGGGGTTCAAACTTATATACTTCATTTTTTACATAAATAAAAATCGAGAGGAGTTATATCAGAGGATCTAGCAGGCCAATTAACTGGTCCGCCGTTTGAAATTAATTTGTCATTAAATATCTGTCTTAAGAGAGTTTGAACTTCCCGAACATTATGTGCGGGACAACCGTCTTGTTGAAACCAAATATTCTTGAATTGATCTTGAAGAACTCTTGCTCTAATTGCCGGTAATATTTGATCTTCTAACAGCTCCAAGTATCTTTGGCCATTCAACGTATGATTATAAAAGAATGGTCCTATAAGTCTGTTGTCTAAAATGTAAGGAGAAAAGTAAAGCTGGGTTACTTAATACCTGCTATGTATTTAGCAAGCTAGGTGACATTACTTACCATACATACCACACCATACATTAAAACCAAATCGGGTTTGCAGTCTTCGTTGAGCCAATTGGTGAGGGTTTTCTGTTGCCCAAAAATGATGGTTATGTCTATTAAATACCCCGCAGTTGGTAAAATGTGATTCATCGGTCCAAATTACAAGACGACTGAAATCATGATTTTGTTCGCATTGATTCACATACCAATTTGAAAACTGCATTCTTCTTGGATAATCCGTTTCTCGTAAACCCTGAACTATAGTTGGCTTGTATGGTCGATATTTATTTTCCTTAAGGACTCTTTGTATGGTACTTCGCGGGGTTGGTAAGTCTCTTGCCGACGCTCTTGTAGATGATGTCAGAGCGGCATTAAAATAGGCTCTGACATTTTCGTCACGCTCGTTATTACCTGCTTTTTCGTAACTCTTGGGCCGCGGTTTTTCAAAACTTCCATGGTTTCTCAGGTTCATAACAATTTTTGGAAAAAGTCTGACACTTGGCTGCGGTCTTTCAGGAAAACTTTCAAAATACCTTTCTAATGCAAGGTTTGCATTTCTGTTGCAATGAATGTAACATTCTAGCAAATCAAATTTTTCTTCGTGAGAAAAACGCAATGCCATTTTCTTTTAAATTCAGAATACACAAATAAATCGTTATTATTAGATAATAATAATAAAAACTATTATACTTTTACTCGTTCTGACAAGTAATATTTTTGTTTCATTTTCAAACGGTAGTGGTTGGTCATAGGCTACTGGATTTTATTTTTGATTCATAGGTTATTGTAAGGTCATAGGCTACTGGATTTTATTTTTGATTCATAGGTTATTGTAATATTGTTGATTGAAACAATGCAAGCAGTGTTTTGTGAATACTACAAAATGTAAACCTTTTAATTGGTATTCAATTTAGGGAGTTATAGTGCAGTTGTCAAATTTGACGTGTTGCGAAAATTAATTTTCTTTATTTTTCAAGTCAATTTCATTTATTTTCCAACAAATAATACATCGTTGAAAAGCTGACGTCATAAGCTACCTTTTAAGTATAAAATACAATATGGCGCCCATAAGAAAAAATGAACCTGATGATGGTATAAAATAACTGAAACGTCGTGTTCAAAATTAAATTGCAGAACTGGAATCTACTTAAAAAGTTGCTTTAAAAATGTTTTTACAGATTGCCAAAATAGTGAATAATAAGAAATCTACAGCATATTTTCGAAAATACATCTTTTTGGTTTTTTCAACATATTTCAAAAACCAAAAAAGATAGGGCCGCGTACTAACGGGTTTCAGTGAGAAATATAATTGTCAAAAACTTTCCCCATTTAACCGTTTCTCTATCTTCTATAGTTTCCAAGGTCCCCATACATGTAGGCCCAATTTGGGCCACCCTGTATAGCAAGGAATAACACTACATTTAAAATAAAAGATGTACGTGAGTTATGGAAATATTCATTAACAATTATCATGAGAGAAAATTGGCAACAAGCTATTAATCATGTAAATAAAGGGGTAAAAAAAATGTGTTTTTTAGACAACGTGATGGAAGAAACGGTAGAACCAGCACTTATTATTTCAGTTGACACAGACAGATGAATCCTCCGAATATAGTGATGGTGAAGACACCTTTTTAGGCCTATAATTAAATTATACAATACAAATTTTGTAAATACTTGTAAATGTGACTTGTACAGTTTTTATATTAAGAAAATAAGTTATTACAATTAAATATATACCGGGTGATGCATGGCTTAGTTGAACATAGGAAATCCCATGTAAATTTTGAGGTGGCTAAACATTGGCTCCCCTGTACATTTTAGAGAAAATTGTATGATAATTTTTTGAAGAGGCCGATATAATAAACCCATGTGCCAAGTTTGAATAAAATTTAATAAGCCAATCCTAACTTATTCAATTAAATGTGATGGCAAAATTACGAAATTTTCATAGATTAGGTAATACAGCAAACACCAGCAAATAATTTTTATGACGCTATTGTCAAAAATTGACGTAAAACTGGACATAACGAATAAGGATTATTTCACATTAAAAACACCTTTTCGTTTCACCAATCCGGTAATTTTACATCCAAAATAAAAGACACCAATATGTTTTCCTTACTAAGCCTTTAATTTAACATAACATACCTAAGACTAAGACTATAGATTTTCACAAAACATTAATTAATTAAATGTTTAAACAACCCTCCAATAACAGCTAAACAATATCCTAACCGATCATAAAATTAATTTCTAACATTACGGAGTTGATATTGAGAAATTCTGTCACATTCTAACGAAATGCAGTTTTCTAGCTGATCTAGATTCTCAAATTTTACATCTTTGTAAATAAAAATTTTTAAGTGACCCCACCGAAAGAAGTCGTTTGGCGAAAGGTCAGGAGACCTGACTGGCCAAAGAATTAGATGCCATGGGCCAATAATATTTTCGTTAAAAATAGTTTGCACGTATTCCCTAACCACGAGAGAATTATGGACACGACAACCATCCATTTGATACCAGATCTCCTGATTTTCTTCTTCTAGTTCGGGTTCAATTCGATTTTGTAGTAAGTCCGAATAGGTTATTGCTGTAAGGTTGCCTTTCATAAAAAATAGTCCAATAATGTGCTGTCCTACAATTCCCGCCCAAACATTTATTTTTTGTGGATATTGCGTCCAAGTATGAACAAGACGATGTTCATTTTCTTGACTCCAATAATGGCAATTTTAAACATTTGGTTCGTTGTTGAGGGTGAATGTGCATTCATCGGTAAAACAAATATTTCTCAAAAAATCACTATAATTATTTGCTCTTTCCATTACCTCAAAACAGAATACCAATCTCCGTTCTTCACCACCTTGCCGTAGCTCTTTGATGTGTTTCATACTTGTAAGGAAAATATTTATGTTTTCTTAAAGTGCGCAACACCGTGGTTTCATGTTTTCCTACGGCTTGCCCAAGAATCCTCGTGCTAATCATTTTATTTCCCTCCACGCGCAGTAAAATATCAAGATCTCTATTATCCCTTTCTTAAGTTCTATTGACATTCTGAGTTGAGTATTTACAGTTATTTATTACAGTGCCTTTGGACTCAAATTTACTAATGATTAGTTTAATTAGTGAAATGGAAGGGATAGGCTTATCAGGGAATTGAACTGAAAACATTTCAGACACTGCTCTTAAACTGTTTCCTGTATAATTCCACTTATCATAGTTACTTTTTACTTAATGGAATAGCTCATATTTAGCTATAATTAAAGCGCCTTCAATGAAAATGTTGTCACTGACGCTACTTGTCGTTGTGTCAATGCGAAATAATAATCTGCTGGTGTTTGTTGTATTACCTAAACTATGAAAATTTCGTAATTTTGCCATCATATTTAATTTAATTAAATAGGTTAGGATTGGCTTATTAAAATTTATTCAAACTTGGCACATGGGTTTATTATACCTATATAAATAGTTTAACGAACCAACAAACAAAATTACAAAGATCACGCCCCAAACTCCCAAACACATATTCCGTTCAGTCGGGAATAAAAACGTCCTAGACATCGCTACGCCACTCGTCTTTCCAGTCTGTTTTCTCGCGTTTCAGCTTCGTAAATAAACTAACAAAACTGAATGTTTGTTTCCCATTACCTTTTGTCTCTTTGGGCTTTGTTTTGATGGAAAATGAACGTTTTGTCGGCTTAAAAGATTTCTTGCACAGAAAGAATTTCGAGGGTCGAATATGGACCGATATATTCGATGTACGTGAACTAGATGTTTATAATAAACTTTTGTTTTGGCATTGGAAATATCCTACGAAAAGCCCCTACCAATACCAATATCCCACTTCCTATATTAGATGAATGACAATAAATATTATTGCCCTAATGTTAAAATGATGTCATATAATGTACTCCTTTTAGATGGGAGCAAATTTACTGTTACTTGAATAATTCAATTTTAATTTCTAAAGTACGGTACAACAGTCTTATGTAAAAACGATACAAATCCGATAAAGGAGAAAGATCCTTCTAACCTTGTTCGACAAGAATGTAGAAGAGAGGGAGCTAAAAAAATTGGTAAACATTATTTTTCAACAAAAAAAATGATTAAGTCTACGGGTCTACTTGGTTTACCATTAAAAAAATAACGTGCCCTGCAATCTATCACTACAGTTAGTAGTACAAAGACAATTAAAGTTTATAAATACAGAGTGGCAAAAAGTCGCGCATACCTAATGCCTGTAATTTTTGAATTACCTCGTATACGAAAAAGTGACCTTTATGAAAATTGGTCAGTAAATTATTCCCCACATTTCTACTTGCATGAATTTTTTCTGTCATTTCTGGTTTGGTTGCCATAGAGACCAACTTACTTTTTTTAAATGGAACACCCTGCATATGATTGCATATTTGGATTCTACTGGGAAAACTCTGAATTTTTTGTATTTAAAATTTTTATTTATTTAAAATTGTAACGAACTTTATAATAAGAAAATAAATAGCCTAGAAAATTGAACAACTTAACATCGGAATAATAAACAAGTGAAACCTTTTCAGTGGATCAGGTGTTCAAAATGACCACCATTTTCTGCTAAGCAAAGCGCTAGTCGATCCCTGAATCCGTCTACAACGTTTAAAAGGAAGTCCTCTGGAAGGGCCTGAATTTCAGCACTAATTCTGACTTTTAAATTTTAAGTCATTTGGACGGTTAACGTAGACTTTGTTCTTTAAGTGTCCCCACAAAAAGAAGTCGAGCGGGGTTAAGTTCGGGGATCGCGCTGGCCAATCAATAACACCTCTTCTGCCTATCCAACGTCCTGGAAATTATTCGCTTATGTATTGTCTAACATTTGCCGCATAATGCGCAGGCGCTCGATCTTGCTGGAACCATACCTGTTCGTTTATGCCATTATTTACACCCGGTAAAGCCATTCTGCAAGAAGGAATTATGTGATTCCTGAGGAGGTCCAGATATTTTTCGCCATTCAAATTACCATGTATGAAAAAAGGTCCCACAATATGTCTACCAAGTATGCCCGCCCAAACATTAACTGTTTCGGGCCTCTGAGTATGACCTTCCTGGAACCAGTGAGTATTCTCAGCAGACCAATAACGATAGTTGTGTCTATTAACAGTGTTATTTAAATGGAAAGTAGCTTCATCCGAGAAAATTATATTTGTGCGAAGTTATTATCGTTATTGCATCTTTCCATCATCAGCTCACAAAATTCAGCTCTTCTCGGTTGCTGTTTTAGGTCGACCTGATCTAGCGGCTTTCCTAACACTGCCTGTTTCTCGAAATTTTTTTACCGCTCGACACACCGTTGACTGATTTATTGGAGGCCTATTTGGATATAATTCATTGAAAAGTTGACAAACCTGATCTTGCGATCTCTTCATATTTTCGTAACCGCTCATTATTAAAATTTCAACTCGTTGTTACAACAGAAAATTAAACAGGAATTCAAAATTAACACCTCTTAGGTCGCCGTCATGAAAACCCATTGACGCAACTGGTGGGTATTAGGTAGGAATAATTATAATTAGAAAGTTTTCCATTTTTAAGCTGGCATTATCTCGGACACGCTTACGCTGAAAATTTGAAATACAAAAAATTCAGGTTTTCCCAGTAGAATCCAAATATGCAATTATATGCAGGGTGTTCCATTTAAAAAAAGAAAATTAGTCTCTATGGCAACCAAACCAGAAATGACAGAAAAAATTCATGACAGGAATAATTTACTGAACAACTCTCATAAAGGTCACTTTTTCGTATATGCGGTAATTCAAAAGTTACAGACATTATGCGCGACTTTTTTGCCACTCTGTATACGTCTGACACAAAAACTGGCTTTTTCTCGCTGAAATATCTAATCAAAGATTTCTTGATTAAATTTAATAAAATAATAGAACAACAACGCTTGCTAAGTTTCTAGGTGCTTTTATTGATTCAGAGCTTTCATGGGCATGGGCATATCAAATCGATTGCATATTAAAAAAAAACTGTCGGTTTATGCAATTCTTATTGGGCAGCTACGCTCAAAAGTTGATGTATAGATATTTTAGAGTTATACTATTTCTCTTATGTTCAGTCTTGCCTGACGAATGGTATTGTGTCATAGGGAACTTGTACTAGAGCCAACAAAGCATTTGTCCAACAAAAAAATATAATTAAAACAAAATAAGCCACTCCGGCTCTCGCCAGTTATTTTATGAATTGGGCATACTAACATTTGAATCTTTGTTTATGTATTAGCAAAGAAAATTATAGCTACGCAATAGCTATAATTTTTGTTCGTTTTAGTCAATTAAATATGCTAGAGAAAACGCGTCCACCTACGAATTAACTTGTCATGACACTAATCATATTCCAAAAAACATTGTTTGTCGGCTGTGGCACTAAAAAAAAGTTGAATAGCCGTTATAAAAATTTTAATAACGTAAAAACTTTATTACCTTCTATTTGGGACAGGTAGAAAGTTTAATACAAACAACTAAATTCGTTTACTTAACACTGGTGCACTTACGCAACACCTTTGTTTTTGAGGAGGTGTTGACTTACGGCTAGTAAACAGTTTAATAAAGAATCAGCTTTTAATCACAAATAAATGTTAAACTACCGTTATTAAACACTTTACTACCCTTTATTAAATAGTATATTAACCTTTAAAACAGTTGGCATTCCTTTATTAAACATTTATTAGAGGTGGTTCTAGTTATTAAACAATTTATTACCCTTTATTAAAAGGTTTACTACCCTTTATTGAACAGTTAACTACCCTTTCTTTAATAGTTTACTCTCCTTTATTATATAGTTTACCAGCATTTATTAAATCGCTTTACTTCACTTACATAATTTACAAAATTGCCGAGTGATGGCGGTATTACCTCGTTGTAACGGGTAATAACCTGAACTAACCTGAACTAACCTGAACTAACCTTCCTAGGGTAATATCGCTACAAACATTTTGGTGCATAAATTAATTAGAATATTGTTTTGTGGAATAAATGGTATTAAAAGAGTTTTAACATTTTATTTTAAACAACAAAGTACAAAATCCCATACTGGGTAAAAAAATACAACTAATCTAATCTTTAGTTTGCTACTAGTAATCATAAACATAATTTGGGAAGTCATCCCAGCCGCTACATTAGGATTTGCGACATCGAATGCATTGGTACCACCATTCATTGTGTTTTCTCGTCCCATTACAAATAAGGCAAATTTCTTTTATGACGTTTTTTTTCAAATATAAATGTTATCTGCGTCCTTGCCATTATCTCGGAATGTTGTTTTCATCTATTCGTCAGCTTGTCTTGTTGCTATCTCTTTATTTAAAGGTTTTACATTGTCATGCTCAATAGTGGCGCAGGGCTCGAACTCTTCTTTTTGTGCTTTAGTTCATTCCTCATGTGCCAATTTTGAGTTCTCTTCTTCATTGATATCTATAGCTGGGATGGCAATTTTTTTATGTAGCGAGAGTGCGAAATAATTATCCGTAAATTTTTCAGGATTCAACGAAAATATTCCCGTAGATCCGAATCTGGAAACCCCTTTTTTAATTGTGGCAGTCCTCTCGTAGGCTTTTTTATAAAGAGAAGCTAGATCATTAGGCTTAATTTTGGTAAAAATACTTGTTTTCATGAATAAGTCACATTCCCTGCTGAATCCTGATTTTAAAGAACTGTAAAATAACACATCCAGCGGTTGTAGTCGACGAGAGGTATGGGGTGGGATGGTTACAACGGTTATAAAGTTTTTTCTACAATATTCGTAAATTCTTAAAGATTTTTGGCTTCAATGGTTGTCCAGTATTAACAGGATTGGATCATCTATAGTACGCTTGCAGTGGTTTAAAAAAAAAGATATTCATTTTCTGAACATTTATAAATTCATCCTTCAGGTCCATCCTTGCTTAATAACGGACTTAGCCGTTTTCTAGGAAATATAAATAAAGGGGAGATATAATTCCCAGAAGCGCTGAATGCACAATTTACAGTGACGTTCTTGCTCCTTTCCAGGTTTTTGAACCGTAGTTATTCCGGTTTCATCACAGTTGATATACGTGAAGCTGAATTACTTTCTCAAGATTATCAAAGAATAATTTAACTTAACCAGAATGTCTTCTTAAGGAATTCTGAAGCCAGTATCAGCCATTCTTGTAGATTTATTGAAGGAATATTGCACATTATTTTTTTCCCCAAATTCAAAAGCAAGTCGACGAATCTCAATGGGTCCGAAACTATAAAGCATTTTTGCCATCAGAAATATATGTTCAATAATTTCGTTCTCCATGTCTTGGCTAAATATCGGCTTTCGTCCCAAAACAGATTTTTCTAATTGATTAGCTTTTAGGTTGTTCTGGGTATACGAGTTTTCTCTGACACTCTTTTTATTGATTCCCCCGAACGAATTTTACCGTAGTCTGTAGTTCTTTCAAGATCCATTTGGCTCTTTATGTTATCAGCCTGCGGTTCGTAGGCATCGTACCTAAAAAGGTAAAACTATTATTTACGGCATGTTTGCCTGGATAATATCGCAATTGCGGAATTGCCCCACTCATTAATAGATACTATACCCCATAATATATAGTTGTGGTCTAAAAAATTAATATGGCTTGCCACTAATACGACAAATGAGCATGCACACACCTTTTTAAAAACACCGTAAAAAACATTACCGTTATTACGTGAAGGTTTCTATTTTTATACGTCTTAATTTCGTGGCCACAATATTTAGAATCTTTAACAGAAATACACGTCATATACCAATTAAATTAAAACGTACACTGATAGCCACTTGAAATATAATACCTAACATTCTCCGACATAAACGTCAGCATCGGTGGTGGTTCGTCCGATCAAATCACTTCCAATTTCTTTTAAAACCGGGCGGGGTGGCGATATTGCCCCGCATGGCGCCGCGATATTCCCCCTCTTTCCCCTACTCTTTATTATCAAGCACGAATACATCAACATAACAACCCTAAGCACTGCACCGAGATATCGTTAGGATTTCATTGGTTTTTGCCGTAGAGAATGAATCGGAACCTAACTGCGAAATTCATGGTACTTTTACTGTACGTTTAGAAGAATAGTAACCTGTGTTACCGGGCACACGTCCCCTAAATATCAATTACTTTAACATTAGAAAATCGACACTACACACATGTCAGATCAAAACACGTCCTAATATTGTTTTCAGCCACGTGGAGCATCTGCTTACCTTTAAGTCTAACGGGACACTGATTTGTGTTGACCAACCAACGGATGTCGCGTCCGCCCAGGTTGCCAGCCATACTCGTTTCTGCCAATAGGGAGATTGAAGCATCCTTTGAAGTATAGCGTTTAATTTATTACTTGCATGCCTTCGAGACACGACAATTCAATTTTTTTGTTAGTTGGAATTCAAGAAAATTGATGGTGGTTATTTTCGGGTTTTAGTACGTCGTCAGCGTTAATATGACAAGCTAACAAGTTCTTCAGGTACAACGTGGAAACGAGCGCGCTTATTAAACCCCCTATAAAGACGACCTAATATTATGTTATTTTACGTTGGTAATTGGAATGGTGAAGGGATTGGGATGGATGGAACGGATATAAATATAAGTTTTTTCGATTGTATTTTCACAATACTTTCCTGGCAAAATTTATTTTATAGTTTTTTTTTGTGAAGTGTAAAGTTTATATAGAGGCGAATCACGAATTGTGTCTAATGCTCTAATTGGTCAATTTCAAATATTCTTTTGGCTGTAAAAGTGTCAGAACAAAGTTTTAAGATTTTGCGAATTTGCAAGATTAAAAATCTGGGGGACCGGAATCTTGAATGACTTTCAATATTTTACGAATATTCGTGGGATCTTGCTTACGAGCATGCGCCCATGTATCTGGCCGCACAACTGTTTTAAACAATTCCTATAACCTTATTTTTAAGTTTAAGTGTTAAGTATTTTCTTTAAGTTTTGTGGTATTCTTTTATCGATTAGTGATTATAATCATAATAAAAACGAACTAAAAATTTACGGTAAGGCTTGAAGTTATGTAGTTTCAATGGGCCAATGTTTTGCTAACCGTTCAAAATGTTGAAAACTAGAGACACTAAAATATCTTTAAAACACCAACGAAATTCGCATCTATATGAAATAGGACAGCAGAGGTTACTTTTTTGGATGCGAAATTCGTATTCACAATTCGTGATTCGCATCTATATGAACTAAGCTTTAAGGTGGATTTATAAACTTGACGTTGGGTATTCTGTTTGACGGTGGCCGTGACGTGTGCCGGCTGCCGGTCGTAGCGACACAATTAACCTTTTATAAACTTGACGTTACTCCGTCGCTCTGCCGTTCGTCTTCTTCTTTTCTACTAGCAGAAACAGTACATAACCACAATATTCATAGTGTTATTTTTTTAATCATTTGTTTTTTTGTTGTTGCCAAAATGGACGATGAGACGGCCTATTTACTTGCTCTGTGTTCACATGCAATACTTAAAAATAAGAAAGGGCCAAAAAACACACAACGTCACTATCAATATCACGTGAGAGTCATAAACGGATTTGATTGGCTCTTGAGCATTACTACGAGTATTGCTACGACCGGCCGCCGGAAAAAGATAAAATTGGTTTATGTTGACCGGCACCCACCGGCATGCGTCACCGTCACCGGCAACTATGAATGGTCTTACGCACTTCAATGTTTTTAACTCTACCAGCCACCGTCACCGGCACCGGCAAAACGGAACGTCAAGTTTATAAATCCACCTTTACTTCATCTACTTCACCTGGCGAGTTGCCACTGTGGATATGTCTGTAAGAAAATAACTCACAGAAGGCAAAGTTTTTTGTTGTTGTTCTACTCTAATCGAGAAGGAGAGGGGACTATTTGAACATTTTGGCAATTAAAAACATTACTAAAAAATACCACGCCCGAGGACACATAAATAATGGCTAACCTTTATGTTTTACCCCGTTAATTACAAGGAAAAATCTAATTAGATTTTTTACGATTATAGCGTTTTCCTTTTAGCACGCAAATATGAGACAGGAACATAAATTTCGGGAAAATTTTTAAATTAAAATTGTAAAATCCACATTTTATTTTCCGATATGTTTCCTGGCATTTTATCGGAATATAAAAATAATACAGAAGGTGTTTAAAAAAGGTTTTTGAGGCGCAGTGTTTATCTAAAATTCGTCAAATTTTGGTAGGTTCAGTTTAGTATACAGTATACGTACATTATTTTGATATAGGTACCTCTTTGCTTTTCCATCACATGCCTTTTACCGCGCGAGCAAAAATTATTATCATTAAAGTGTGCCTTGCATCTAAGGCCGTAGTGCTTAGCGGTGTGTAGAGAAACAGGTTCAACATACTGGAAAAGTGGAAAACCCATATATGTATTAGTAGGTACTATATGGCATGGCGCCTTGCCCATTTAACCAATGTAAACGTAGTGAAGCCGAGGTTCCTTGTTCCGTCAGGGTCATTTCGCGCAGTGCGCATGCGCGAGGAAAAATAAATTGACGTTTGTTTTAACGGAAAAAAAATGAGGTTATCACATTTGACTTTGACAACTGGACAGAAATTTGTAAACAAACATTAAAGCTCTTGATTTGTTTAGATTTTGTATATTATTTCGATTGAGAAACGAAAAAGAACGCAGGTAAATATATTAATAAAACTTGTATTATATATTTTACAATTGTTTTTAGAGTTCAACAGGTAAAATAATAGGTTTTTGTAGGATTCTTTGAAGTTACATGCAAATTTCGGTAAAAATAGGTAGGTACCTAATTATATCAACAGCAGCAAAGGAAATTTTAATCTTTAGGAAATAGACTACCTAGTTATTATTCCCTCACGAAATTAACGTAAATAAGTTGAAAGAAAGAAACATCCGGTCTGGGTACATACCTGTAGAAAGATAAATCTTTGTACAAGTTTTTACGCCTGTTTAAAATAATGTAAAATATTCTGTTTTGCCTCGGCATCGTCACAAAATGATCACACTTCACACACACAATCAAAATTTGCAGGAAAGTGAAGATAAACAGCACACAAAAGCCGTTAATAATAACAAATGAACTCGATAAAACGAGCTGTCAACCAAATTAACATTTGCTAAACATTTTAAGGTTATGTCGAGCAAAAATGAGACGTTGTCACCCTCCAGTTATATGAAATTGTTTTTTGACGCCTTGTAGTTTAGAAATGGAAACAAATAATTTGAAAACACTTGGAAGTACCGACTTAATGCTTATTTTGCAATTTTCTAATAAGATTTTTTTTAATTTTATCATTGCTGTAATTTTCTAAGGCTCACTCTTCTGCCCTGTTCTAAAGAAATAAAATTACATTTAGCAATACCCTTACGGCGCATGCGCACAAGTCGAAATGACCCTGTTGTTGCTTCGAGATATTCAGGGTAATAGCCATTATAGTACTAATACATATATGGGAAAACCATGTGTTAGAACAGAAGAACGTGTAAGTGGGAAGATCTTATGAAACGGCAGGAATATTCTTAAAAAACAGTTAAGTTTGTTTTCTTATAATGTGCAAGTATTCAAAGAAATACGAGCTGCAGATTTTGAAAGACGCAGGAATTACTGTTAGTGGTTTACCCAAAATGTATTGGAAATGATTTATTATTAGACCTGACATTTTTTTCTGATTTCTGGCCTTGTTCCACCTAATCGGGTATGTGAATTCTCAGAATACATGCATGTGGAGTAGTGAAAATCCCCATGTAGAGTCCAGATTGCACCCTCAAAAAATTGGTGTCTGGTTAGCTGTTTCCCGAAGAAGAATTGTTGGTCCTATTTTTTTCCATTACAGAGTTACGACACAGTGGTATAGGGACAAAGTTTTTGATCCATTTGTGGAGCAATTATTTGACGATGAACTGGGTATTTTCAACAGGACGGTGCAATCGTTCATACATCCGCCGAAACTGTTAACTACTGACGCAATTTTTTCGACGACAGATTGATGAGTTTTCGAACAGACATTGAATTCCCACCCAGATCAGCTTGTTTGACGGTTATAAATTACTTCATCTTTCCTCATTTGAAGAACAATGTGTTTAAATAAAACACAGTTGGAAAATTAGAACAGTTACAAGAAAAGCGCTTTCTAAAATATGAAGAGACGTGTGAATTTATGCTTGGCGGTGACCAATTTCAGCAATTCAGGTAATAATATGAATTTTACACAACTTCAACCTAGATTTGATTAGATATTTTGTCTCCTTATAAATGTGTTCTAAGCAAAGCCCTACGTTTTTCAGTCCAAGCCCTCTTGGATGAAAATAATTCTTGCTCGCCCTGTAAATAATGCTCTAAAACGCAATAAAAAGTGTGTATTTTGTGTTTGAATAAAACCGTATATTAATTTAAAATTTATACAATTTTTTCTATTTTGGCATTTTTTTTCAATAAATAAATCCATATTTAAAAAGAAAATAAACATACAAATTTTCAATATTTTTACGCCTAAATTTTATGTGGGTAATACAATCAAATTATTTATCATAGTAGCACAAATAATTTTTTCCACTACTAACCTATAACATCGCCATTATTGACCGATTATTAACGCTAGAAATCGTTTTTCTCTACCTTATAAGTCATTATTGACCATGGTCAATAATAAGCCATTGAAATCCATTATTGACCGATCTTTGACCTTAACCGAATTTTGTTTGAACGCAGGTAACTTGATTTTTTAATTCTACTACATCAATTCATTGTGGTTAGGCAACCAGATAATTATCAATACATATTAGATTACTTGATATTGTAAAATATCGATACAATCAACATTTTTTCTGCTTCCATCCTTAATTCGGGAGGTGTACACATAATATTATCACTAACATTTTCTTCGCTCATTTAAAAAAAAAAAAAACGCAAAACTCGTGAAATCTGATGACACAAATGAACACAAATTGACATTGACAAAGCCACCTGACAAAACAACAAAATATTTTGCCAATTCCAAAGCGCAGGTAACTTGATTAAAAAATATACTTATACCTACCTATAATTTTTTATAATTATTAATACTATAAAGATAAATGTCATATAAAAGTTTGTAGTAGTGGAAAAAATAATATATTAACCACGGTTTAGACAGCTTATTATAGCCCTCGCGTCTTAAATCCCTCGTCGCTTCGCTCCTCGTGATTTAAACTCGCCGCTCGGGCAATAATGATGGCTGTCTAAACCTTGGTTAATAATATACTATTATTTCGTGTCAGCCATTTTGTCACAAAGTTGTCTAATTTTTCTAACATAGGTACCTCGTAATTTTAAAATATGGTGGAAGAAGAGTTTAGTACAACTCCCCCAAAGTTAAGGGAAATTGCGGTAAATTTTATAGTTCTATGTTTTATAATATAGTAAATTTGTAAGATTATTTGATATTTTTTAAACTCATCTCCATTTCATAGAATTAATGCAACCAAACAGCAAAAATAAAACATTTTTGAACATCATTACCAACCTTAGAAAAATAAAGAAAACTGTTTCATATAACAAGTTCATTACGATACTGAAAACGATATTGAAACAGCTTTTTTATGAAACCAAATTAGAAAAAATGGGTTACAAAATGGAGAATAACATCAAAGGAAATTCCTTATAAAATCTTTGTTTCGTATACTGAATCGTGTTGAATCATTCTTGTAGAAAGTGGAATCGATTATCAATTTCCATGAATTTAATATTTCGCACCAATGAAACCTTCGAAGGACAGAACTTGAAAAGATTGATTGACGCTAAATATTTTTAGATATGAAAATGATACAAAGATTTACAATATTTTAGAGGATAGATTTAAAAAAAAACTTAGTAAAGTAGGTCATAACGAGAAAAAGAGAATGACGCCAAGGTAAAAGGAATACTAAAAGTTCCCCAACCCCAGTAACCAGCTAAACTTAGTACATGATATTTTTGGGGCTCAAAAGCGGGTAATACGAATTGTCAAAAAACTGGAAGCTTACAAAATCTGTAAAACTGCTTTTAAAAGCATGAAAATAATGACAGTGTATGCTATTTATATTTATGAATGTTTGATGTTTTTCTTTAAGCATAAAGCATTTTTTGATTTAAAAACAACTCATAACTATTATAGGACAAGAACAATGCACGTTAACTATCCAACACACCGCCTTACACTCACGCTAATACATATATGCACTCACGGAGAAAACGCCCCATTATATGTGTATAAAACTCTTTAATGCCTTGCCAAACAAAATTAAAAAAATAAGTACAGAAAAATTGTTTAGAAACGAAATTAAAAAAATGCTTATTGATTTGGAACTTTATTGCTTCAGTGATTTTTGTTTGTAGATATAGTATTAATATTTATGTGTGTTATTATACCCTTGCTGATTATGACGTTATTTCTTTTCGTGTTCCCTTGTGGTTTGACAATTTGAAATAAAGAAGTTTATTATTATTATTATTAAAAAAAAAAAAAAAAAACGAGCAAACAGAATTTCATCGACGTCGCAAAGTGACTTACAAGTCACATGATTATGACCCAACTTTATCTACGTCCACGAAACATCACATAACTGACAAAACCGGGTCATCATTACTATAGGCATAGACCAATCTACCCTATGGGTAAATTTTGTGGCCAATATAAAAATTAGGCAGATGCAGAGGGGTAGATACAGAGATTCTGCTCAATCCATGGTACTAGTACTTCCTGATCATGCCACTCTTGTTGCCACTTTTGCAGGGTCAGTTCACTTGCAGCTTTTTTGTCAGTCCCCTCATATGGCGTATCTCTCTTCTACCAGTAAGTGCATTTTTGGTGTCCTAGCGATGACTAAAAGAGCCTTTGTTGAAGTGGTCCTGTAGGTACTGGCAATTCGTATTGCGGCTTTTCTTGACACTGACAGTAGTGCTGAATGGTTTTCCAACATTGACGCGGGAAACAAATCACAATCAGGAAACATAGCTATATACGAGAGCAATTTTTGAAATTTTGCTCCCGCTCGTAGAAAAACATTGCATCTAACTCATGCGGAAATTGTCTTTCCGCACTCAATTGCTGACCGAACGAAATGGAATCCAGTCAAGTGAGTCACCCTCGGTGAATCAAATGTTGGTCGGTTAATAGAGAAAAATTTGAACAACTGGTCTTCATTTTCCAGTGTTTGTTTATTAATAAGTATCTACATATACAGGGTGTCCGGAAAATACGTGTAAACGTTTAACGACAGACTCCTGACATCAAAATAGGTCGATCTAAGCCAACTTAGTTGTCCAATATCCAAAATTGCCTCGTTTACGGTAAAGGGCGTCAAAAATTTGTAAAAATATTGTTTTTTTCCTAAATTACGTGAAAACCTGCTAATCGATTTTAATGATTTTTAGTATGTAGACTAATACTATAAAATTACGTTTTCTAGTAGTATAGTCACCGGCTGTAAATAAGTGGAAGTGTTATAAAAGTGATATAATACGTCAAAATTTCTAATTTAAATAGATGGTAAAATAAAAAATATAATTTTACACTTTCCACAGATTTTTATTTTGACTCGACATATGTTTCGCAACACAGTTGCTTCTTCAAAAGAGTACTATTAAATGGTATTTTAACAAGTATATACTTAGGTGTAAAATTTTTATTGCAGGTAATTTTTAGGTACGGTTGTTGGAAAAACCAATAATAATATTTACAAACTAATTAAAGAGATTTAAAAGAGGTGATCCATTTAAATCCAATTGATCATTAAGGAGAGTATTGTTATATTTAAGCCTATTTATCTCTAAAGATTCAAGCAAATTTAATTTTATACTTTTGTTTTCAATATGCAAGATATCGTAGTTAGGATTAAATGTATGATTTGCTTCTAACAGATGGTTAGAATAATTAGAATCTGTTTTGTTTTTTATAAAACTTGTATGATGTTCATTCACACGTTTTTCGAAGTTTCGACCTGTTTGTCCGATATAAACTTTAGGGCAATCATTACATTTTAATTTATAAACGCCAGACTTATTTCCTTTGTTCAGTTTGCTTTTATTGTTTTTAATGTGTTTTCCTAGAGTATTGTTAGTTTTGAAGGCGATATTAATGTTCAAGTTTTTTAAAAAGTTTTTAATTTTAGTGCTAATATGACCTATGTACGAGATAACTTTATAATTGTTATTATTCTTATTTGCTGTTGGAAACACTAGGTTTATAGCCTTTTTGTATAATTTTTTATTTAGGATTTTATCTATTGTTATCGCGGAATAACCATTATTAACTGCAATTTGCTTAATGATATTTAATTCGGTTTGAAAATTAGTTTTGTTTAAAGGTAATGTTACTAGTCGATGTATCATACTAAAGAAAGAAGCTAATTTATGTTGTACTGGATGGCAAGATGTGTTATGTATAGTAGTATCAGTATGAGTAGGTTTATGGTATATTGAAAAATCATGTTTATTTTCGAATTTTGTTATCGTTAGGTCTAAAAAATTAATGGAATTATTGACTTCTTTTTCTATTGTAAATTTTATATTGTTGTGTATATTATTTATGAATTCTAAAAACTGATCCAATTGCCTTTCAGTACCTATAAAACAAGCTAGAACATCGTCCACATATCTATACCAATAAAGAAATTTTTTAAACAGTGAATGTTTCGAAATAATAGACTCTATATTGTCCATAAAGATTTCCGCTAAGAGGGGACTTAGAGGATTGCCCATAATAAGACCTTCTTTACTAGTATAAAATTCGTTATTAAATTCGAAATAGTTTTGTTGTAAACAAACCTCTAAAGTATTCAAAATGTCCTGTTTTTTAACAGTTAGTTTGTAAATATTATTATTGGTTTTTCCAACAACCGTACCTAAAAATTACCTGCAATAAAAATTTTACACCTAAGTATATACTTGTTAAAATACCATTTAATAGTACTCTTTTGAAGAAGCAACTGTGTTGCGAAACATATGTCGAGTCAAAATAAAAATCTGTGGAAAGTGTAAAATTATATTTTTTATTTTACCATCTATTTAAATTAACAATGGATTTCCACCAAGTAAAAGCCGAATCAATTCAATTGTTTAAAGAAGCTTCAGTAAGTTTCCTGGCTACCTGGTATTTTAAATTCTTACTCAAAATCGCAATTTGTTCTCAAAATTTGTGGTTTTTTGATCAGTGTTCGCGCAAAAATGTGTTCCCGAACTATATGAAACTTAAATCCAGCAACAAGAGCAGAGCAGCCCAAGCAGGTTCTATAGCAGGATTGAAAAAGTGGTTACTAATGGAAAAGAAGACCCAGTTTAGAAAACGAGGGACTTATAGTGTTTATCTTAAAGTAGTTCATACAGAATTATTGAACAAACTTCACCACATTGAGTTTCTTGTTTTGGATAATGATATTAGAGAAAAAGTAAGTAAAATTATCAACAAAAAATACTTAACACAAAAGAAAAAACTTAGAGTCCTTATTTCTAAATCCAATTCAGCAAAATTAAAACCTAGTCATACCATTTTTTCTGATCATAAATTCTTTGATAGATTTGTAAACCTTAGTACCACTAATTTTTCAAACGATGAAATTGGTTTGTTAAATAAAGGCTTTAAACATAACATTCAAGATATTAATACCGTTAAATCTTTAGAGACCCTCGGTGTTGATACAGACCTAGCACTTGCAAGTCTCCCCAACAACATAAATCTTAAATATGAAACATCAACCTTATTAAAAAAACAATTTATAAAAGAATCTACCCCAAAACAAGAAACACAAATTATTAAACAAATTAAAAATAAATCTAAAAACACCATTTTTACAAAAGCCGATAAAGGAAATACTGTAATAGCCATTGATAAATTAGATTATATTGAAAAGACTTTAAACTTTTTAGATCCAACTAAGTACATAAAATTAAAAGTAGATCCTACAAATAAATACCAAAAAATCATAAAACACACGATAAATACTTGTAAAAGCTTATTTCTTGATATGGATTTACGCAAATTTACACTTATGAATCCTTTGTCCCCTAAGTTATACTCTCTCTTAAAAATACATAAAATAGGTAATCCAATTCGACCTGTTGTTTCATTTTTTTCAGCACCTTCTTATAAACTTTCTAAACATTTAATCGATATTATTAAAATTAATACTAACTTTTCGGCAAGATACTCTATTAAAAATTCATATGATTTGGTTGACAAGATCAAAAATGTTATTTTACCTAGTAACGCTAAGTTTGTTTCCTTTGACGTCAGTAACTTATTCCCTAGTATTCCTGTAGTAGACTCTGTGATACTGGTGGAAAAATTGTTATTAACAAATAAAGTTAATCCTGTTAAAAAACAGGACATTTTGAATACTTTAGAGGTTTGTTTACAACAAAACTATTTCGAATTTAATAACGAATTTTATACTAGTAAAGAAGGTCTTATTATGGGCAATCCTCTAAGTCCCCTCTTAGCGGAAATCTTTATGGACAATATAGAGTCTATTATTTCGAAACATTCACTGTTTAAAAAATTTCTTTATTGGTATAGATATGTGGACGATGTTCTAGCTTGTTTTATAGGTACTGAAAGGCAATTGGATCAGTTTTTAGAATTCATAAATAATATACACAACAATATAAAATTTACAATAGAAAAAGAAGTCAATAATTCCATTAATTTTTTAGACCTAACGATAACAAAATTCGAAAATAAACATGATTTTTCAATATACCATAAACCTACTCATACTGATACTACTATACATAACACATCTTGCCATCCAGTACAACATAAATTAGCTTCTTTCTTTAGTATGATACATCGACTAGTAACATTACCTTTAAACAAAACTAATTTTCAAACCGAATTAAATATCATTAAGCAAATTGCAGTTAATAATGGTTATTCCGCGATAACAATAGATAAAATCCTAAATAAAAAATTATACAAAAAGGCTATAAACCTAGTGTTTCCAACAGCAAATAAGAATAATAACAATTATAAAGTTATCTCGTACATAGGTCATATTAGCACTAAAATTAAAAACTTTTTAAAAAACTTGAACATTAATATCGCCTTCAAAACTAACAATACTCTAGGAAAACACATTAAAAACAATAAAAGTAAACTGAACAAAGGAAATAAGTCTGGCGTTTATAAATTAAAATGTAATGATTGCCCTAAAGTTTATATCGGACAAACAGGTCGAAACTTCGAAAAACGTGTGAATGAACATCATACAAGTTTTATAAAAAACAAAACAGATTCTAATTATTCTAACCATCTGTTAGAAGCAAATCATACATTTAATCCTAACTACGATATCTTGCATATTGAAAACAAAAGTATAAAATTAAATTTGCTTGAATCTTTAGAGATAAATAGGCTTAAATATAACAATACTCTCCTTAATGATCAATTGGATTTAAATGGATCACCTCTTTTAAATCTCTTTAATTAGTTTGTAAATATTATTATTGGTTTTTCCAACAACCGTACCTAAAAATTACCTGCAATAAAAATTTTACACCTAAGTATATACTTGTTAAAATACCATTTAATAGTACTCTTTTGAAGAAGCAACTGTGTTGCGAAACATATGTCGAGTCAAAATAAAAATCTGTGGAAAGTGTAAAATTATATTTTTTATTTTACCATCTATTTAAATTAACAATGGATTTCCACCAAGTAAAAGCCGAATCAATTCAATTGTCAAAATTTCTCCTGATTTTTTATATCAACGGCGTTATGACAACCTAGATATTTTTGTCGAGTGACTGAATGTGTTTGGAAGCTGTTTTACCTCTTTAATATTTTTCATTGAATGAGCTGTTTTGCCAGAAAAAAAATATTTACAATTAGCTGCATACATCAATTATTAACATTAGTAATAATATAAAAATCAAACTACCTGTAACAATAATTTTTTGAGTTACCTTGTTGCTATGACGTTTTGACAATTATTGACAAATTGTCACCAGTCTACGAAATTGACTAAAATATACGATCAACATTCTTGAATTACAAGTTCATTTTACCATTAAACATGGAAAATTATACGAACTCTGAGAAGGTTGACATGCTCCTGGTTGATATACGGGTTTTGTCAAGGAAATGGGCGTCATAGTGTTAGGGTTTACATGGAGAGATTTCCTAACTCTCGAATATCAAACCACCAAACATTTGCCAATATCGAGCGTCATCTTCGGGAAACGGGCAGCTATGAGAAAAAATTTGAAGGCAGGGGTCGTATGCGAACAACTCGAACTGTGCAAACAGAAGAGAACATTCTAGAAAGAGTTGAAGAAGAACCAAGTACCAGTACTCGTCGCTTAGAACGTAAGTTAAATGTTCCTAAAACGATTGTCAATGAGGTTTTAAAAGAACAGTTGTTATATCCATATCACGTGCAAAAAGTCCAGGAACTTTTACCGACTGATCCCCCCATGCGGCTTACATTTTGTAAATTTATTAGAAACAAAAGAATCCGTGATACAAAGTAACCAATCTGCACAACGAACATATTTATTCCGATGAAAATCCACATGCCATTAAAGTTGCACATCATCAGCATCAATTTAAATTAAATATTTGGGCAGGTATTATTGATCGCTACCTTATTGGTCTTATTGTTATTCCAGGCAGGTTAGATGGAAATATTTATTTAAATTTTTTGCAAGACACATTACCAATTCTTCTGGAAAATTTGCCGCTTTTACTTCGGAGGGAAATGTGGTATATGCATGATGGTGCCCCGCCCCATTTTTCCGTTGCCGTTCGGCAATACTTACACCATCAATATCCCAACCGATGGATTGGAAGGGGCAATGATGCACCAGTAAAATGGCCACCACGTTCTCCGGAGTTAAATATGTGTGACTTCCTTTTGTGGGGCGCTAATAAAACAGAAGTTTACAAGACTCCGGTAAACACACGCCATGATTTATTGACGCGGATTTTAAATGCAGGCAACCATTTTAATAACCCCGAGACATTAAATAGGGTCCAATATCATTTTTTAAGGAGTGTTAATAAGTGTATTCAGCAAGATGGCGGTCATTTTACACATTTGCTTAAGTAATGTTTTCGTTTTACTTAGTTTCTTACTATATTTTTAATACATACTTCCAACATTGTTGTACCGGGTGTCCCACTAAGAATGGCTGCCGGCCGTATCTCAGAAAGTGTTAGTCGTATGGCTTGCGGAAAAAAAATATGTTAGGTAAAGTGGTCATGAGAAATTGCTGGAAAATGTTTTCAAGTTTCTCAGACTGGCGCTAGAGGGCGCAACAGTAACGGTAAATATGAATCACGAAGTTTCCTCAAAAGTCGCCTAGTTAAGGTATCCCGAAAATAACATCTTTGTATATTTTGAAGATTTATTAATAAAATTCACCTATAGAACGTGTTCGTCACTTTTCAAATAAAGTGAGTGGTCTGGCTTAACATAATTCAGTAAACTTAGTTTTGTTAAAAAGGGCTTTTCTCACTCTATATATCATCTTATGAACTACGGCAATATGTGTTTTACACTAGGCGCTAGGGGGCGCTGTCTTACAACTTCACAAACATTGCGCGTTTTTTCCATAATTGTAAATACAATAGTATATTCAATTTTACCTGATTACAAGGATTATTGAAATTCTAAGAAGTCAGCGAAAACCGCAAGTTAATATATATTTTCAATCTGGAGATATCAACAACAATAATCATAATTACGGAACATTATGATTTTCTTTTCAAGTTGCCATTGTAAGGGTTTTTTAAGAGTCAAATCGGCCTTGGAAAAACAAAATATGAATTGAAACTGTGCACGCGTGTCACCTTTCATTAATACGTCAAAATTTTTGTCGTGCCAACAGTGTTGTGTCGTATTTGATTTTCAAAATGCCTCTGTTACGGTTGACATCTTTGCGGTGTATTTTGAATGTTTGGGAAATGCAACAATTGCTGAACGGGTTTACGCAGTACGGTACCCTCAAAGGCGCCGATACGAGAGTAGAATGTTTAATCGTTTAGCTAGCCGTTTTCGTACTACTGGAAGTATTTGTCGCCCTGTATATCGCAGACGCCGCCGAGGTCGAACCGAGGAAAACATTGTAAATGTTTTGGTATATGTGGAATTTAATCCACAAATTAGTATTAGATTAATTGTTAGAGACTTGGGCATTACTCGCTCTACTGTGCATAGGATTTTATTAGAAGAAAGGTAAGTAATTATATTTATATGTTATAACTCTTAAATAGTTTAGAATAATGCCAATATTTCTCTTAATTGTTTTCAACTCAATGTAATAAGTATTTTGTTTTTCTTTAGGCTACATCCCTACCATATTGTGCTCCGCCAGGCTTTGACCCCGCAAGATTATGATAGAAGATCGGATCATTGCTATTGGTTCATTGGTTGCTCAATATGATATTGGAAGATAGAAATCTCCTCTCCAGAATTTTGTGGACTGATGAAGCTACTTTCCATAGTAATGGAGGAGTAAACCGCCATAATATGCATTATTGGTCGCAGGATAATCCCCATTGGATGCGGGAGGTGCAGCATCAAGGAAGATGGAGTGTCAATGTCTGATGCGTCATTTTGGGTGGCAGAATAATTGGACCGTTTGTATTTAATGAGTCGCTTACTGGGCAAAGATATTTACATTTTTTAAATTACGAACTCCCAATTCTTCCCGAAGATGTGCCTTTGGATATTCGCAGAACTATGTTTTTCCAACACGATGGATGTCCTGCACATTTTGCGGCAAACGTTCGTTAATTTCTTGACGACACATTTCCTGCAAGGTGGATAGGAAGAGGGAGTATATTTCCGTGGCCTGCCAGATAATATTATAGGATATATTGTGATACTGTTAATGAAAGTGGTAATTTCTATTTTAGATCACCTGACTTAACATGCCTAGATTTTTATCTATGGGGGAGATTGAAGAATCTTGTTTTCGTTACCAGATCCACCACAAGGAAACACATGATAGAAAGGATAATGGACAGCAGCCGCCGTATCCCTATGGCAGAGGTGGAAACTGCAGTATTATCAACCAGGGAGAGATTGGAGTCGTGTATACAGAACGATGGGCGACAATTTGAACATTTAGGGCGCCACTGAGAATTATTGTCGTAACGATATATTTGCTTGAAATATACGTACCTTCATATTTTGTTTTTCCAAGGCCTATTTGACTCTTAAAAAAACCTTTACAATGGCAACTTGAAAATAAAATCATAATGTTCCGTAATTATGATTATTGTTGTTGATATCTCCGGATTGAAAATAGATATTAACTTGCGGTTTTCGCTGACTTCTTAGACTTTTAATCATCCTTATAATCAGGTGAAATTGAATATACTATTATATTTACAATTATGGAAAAAACGCGCAATGTTTGTGAAGCTGTAAGACAGCGCCCCCTAGCGCCTAGTGTAAAACACATATTGCCGTAGTTCATAAGATGATATATAGAGTGAGAAAAGCCCTTTTTAGCAAAACTAAGTTTACTAAATGATGTTAAGCCAGACCGGAGTTATCAGCATTTATTACAAATAATGTTCAACCTTCCCCCACCACTTTATTTGAAAAGTGACGAACACGTTCTATAGGTGAATTTTATTAATAAATCTTCGAAATATACAAAAATGTTACTTTAACTAGGCGACTTTTGAGGAAACTTCGTGATTCATATTTACCGTTACTGTTGCGCCCTCTAGTGCCAGTCTGAGAAACTTGGAAATAATTTCCAGCAATTTCTCATGACCACTTTACCTAATATTTTTTTTTTCCGCAAGCCATACGACTAACACTTTCTGAGATACGGCCGACAGCCTTTCTTAGTGGGACACCCGGTACTTTGTTTTATTATTATTGTTAATAATTGATGAATGCAGGTAATTGTAAATATTTTTTTTTTGGCAAAACAGCTCATCTAACGAAAAATATTGAAGAGGTAAAATAGCTTCCAAATACATCCAGTCACTCGACAAAAATATCTGGGTTGTCATAACGCCGTTGATATAAAAAATCAGGAGAAATGTTGACGTATTCTATCACTTTTATAACACCTCCACTTATTTACAGCCGGTGACAATACTACTAGAAAGCGCCATTTTAAAGTATTAGTCTACATACTAAAAATCATTAAAATTGATTAGCAGGTTTTCACGTAATTTAGGAAAAACCAATATTTTTAAAAATTTTTGACGTTCTTCACCGGCTAAACGAGACAATTTTGGATATAACTAAGTCGGCTTAGATCGACCTATTTTGACGTCAGGAGTCTGTCGTCAAACGTTGTACACGTATTTTCCGGACACCCTGTATGTAAATAATTTTAAATATTTTAGTTTAAATTTATCATAACTAAAATTCAATGAGCTAAAGCCAATTTACCAATATGTATATACTGCACGTGTATACTAACATATATATTATACAATGATCTTTATGTTTGCTTTGAAATTTTTTAAAATAATCAGGAACTATTGACTGCTTCATATTTTTTATTTTCTTTTCATAAAATTGAGATTCACATTTTAATAGCATTTAAGAAATATTTGTAGACTTGTCAAAATTGTTAACATTATTAAAAAAGTTTTCTCAAATTTGCGCAGGCTTCAGATATGCTTGATATTTTCGACATTGGAGCAAGTTCACGATACTAGTGCGGAAAGGAGCAGCTTTCACCACGCATATGAGTGACGAAAGTAGTTACTTTCCGCACGCTCATAGCAGTGGCGTAGCTAGCATTTTGGGGAGAAGGGGGGGGGGGGCGAACTATGGGGGTGTAGATCTTGGAGGTAAAGCGGCACAGGCAAAAATTTTTTGGGACCACGACACTTTTTAGTAGGAATTCACCTTTCTTATGCTCCCTTGGGAACGGGGGTCTGGCCCCAAACAAAGTGAAAATCCGCTCTACGGCCTTTCATGGAAATAAATTTCTCCAAGACTTTTCCTTCAAGTCATTTATTTATTTATTTATTCTACACAATACTCTACAGAGAAATATATCTCCAAATGGTATAAAATTTTCTAAATTAGCGATTTTGTATAAAAAAGAAAAAACACAAAATAGACAAGGCAAATAAAACAACAACAGATTAAAATTTTAAAATGTTTTTCCTAAAAGTTTCGAATGACTGGTAAAATAGGTCGTAGTCCAGGAAATTGGAGTTATAATTATTTACTAATCTATCCACACAGCTGTGAAATCCATAATTAGTCCGATGAGGCGGTTCCTGAAAGAGCTGCCTACTACGAGTATATCTCTGTGGGACGCGAAAATCAACATTGCAAAGTAATTCGGCGCAGTCTATTTTACCATTAACAATTTTATGCAAAAAGAGCACCATGGCATTCTTTCGTCAATTCTCGAGACTCTCCAATCCAACTAGCTGTATCCTAGTACTATACGGTAAATTTTTGTATGGGAATCTGTATTTGTATAGAAGAAATTTAGCAAATTTGTTCTGGACTGCTTCTAGACGATTTGCACGACATTGGTAAGATGGTGACCAAACTATACTACCATATTTCATGATACTGCGAACGAGGGAGTTGTAAAGACATTTTATAGCGGAAATATCATAGATATGGTTACAGTTTTTACGCAAAAAAACCCAGCATTCTATAGCTTTTAAGGGCAACATTAGAAATGTGCTCGTTGAAGGTTACCTCTCGATCGAAGGTAACTCCCAAATCGTTCATCTTGGTAACATTTTGAAGATTTTCCCCATCAAGGAAATATTGGAAAAGTATTGGTTCCTTACGACGATAAAACTCATAATTTTACATTTTACGACGTAATGGAACTTGAGATCATCCGCGTACAAAAGACATTTGCATTTTTAAAAGTTGATAGTGACATCGTTGACAAAGAGCAGGAATAGTATAGGTGCCAAATGTGATCCCTGGGGTACTTCGGATTTAACCACGATCTCTCTTGATGTTATACCATTAATCCCGACATATTGTTTTCGTTCAGTCAGGTAGGACTTGATGAAATCCAGAAAAAATTAGAAATACATTACCAATGTATATTTACACGGCTGTCAGATCTTTATTTTGCATTCCGTATGTTTTCAGCTTTTCCAACAACAGAGCATGACAAACACTGTCAAAAGCTTTAGAAATGTCGGTGTAAATGATGTCAATTTGGGACCCCTTTTCTATATTTTGAATGAGGTAATCCTGAAAGAGAGTCAAGTTGGTGGCAGTTGACCGCCCCTTAAAAAATGCATGTTGTTCTGGAACCAGAAGTCGCTTAAAGGATTCAAATATTTCGTCTGTTAATATGGCCTCAAATATTTTGGGTATTACAGATAACAAGGAAATCCCTCTATATTTCCCAACATAGGTCTTTAAACCAGACTTAAAAATGGGGAACAGGATAGATTTTTTCCACTGTGTGGGAAAGTGGGCTGCATCGAATGACTTTTGGAAGAAAATACACAAAGGTCTGGCCAGTGATGCTGCGCAGCCCTTCACAAAGACAGGAGGTAAGCCGTCAGGTCCTGAACTCTTGTTTACATCCACAGAATTAATTTTAGTTAAAATCTCTTCCTCAGTAAAACCATGTAGTGTGAGTGTAGCATCCAAGTGCTTAAGGTGCGTTAGAGGTATTTTGATGTTCGGGTGATCAGTATAACATGATTCGAAGTGTTGGGAAAACGCTTCTACTATAGATTCAGGCGTACTCCTTGTCACACCGCCACACTCCATGGTTTTAGGAATTCCTTGATCTTTTTTTAGGGAGTTAACAAAAGACCAAAAACACTTAATACTTGATGGAATTGTATGTTCAGTATTGGATACGAAGATAAGGTAACATAGATCCATCAGGTACTAACTTTCTCTTCGAACCTCTGAATATCTGTCATAGTCGAGTTGTAATTCAGATTTCCTGTATTTCTTATAGAACTTGTTCTTAAAGTTGATGATGTTTTTGAGCTCAGGGCTTCACCATTTGGGAAATTTGTCTTTTTTTATCTTCTTTTTTAGGAACAAATCTATCAACACCGCTGAAAATTACGTCGTAGAATTTTTGTAGCACAACGTCAACGTCCTCATTTGAATTCAGGAAATCACAGTTTACGGCGTTTTTGTAGCTTTGTCGAAGATCCTCCATAGTGTCCACAAGGTCCTGATATACTTGCCGAGATGAGTTCGGAGGAGTATAAACTGCTCCAATAATGAGTGTCTCGCCTTGCAGCCTTACTTGAACCCACAAGTCCTCAAACAGGACACCACTACCACTTCTTATCTGTTTGCAGTCAAAGTCAGATAAAAGGGCGATCAGGGTACCCCCACCTCTCTTGCAGTTAAGCGCACCGTAATCTCTATCCTGACGGAACACCTGATAATTGCTCCCAAAGAATTCAGAGCTCAAAATATCCTTAGACAACCAGGATTCCGTAAACACTATACACTCATAATTGCAGGTACCAGTAGCCATCAGTACTTCGGTCGTTTTTGTACAAAGTCCTTTAACATTTTGATAGTAAAATGTTAATCTTTCCGGAGTGGGATCATCGAGTGTAAAAACTTCAGGAAATTTCCGGTGGAAGCCTTTCCACCGGAAATTTCCTGTTCTCAATGTCGTATTCGGCTGAGGAGCAGCCGCCTTTGTCGGAAACATTTGACGCTCAAGATGCTGGTCAGTCGAAAAAAAAATCTTGAAATTTCAAGTTTGTAAAAAAGCACCTTTTTCCGATCGCTTATACAGCAATATCGAATAAAGATATAAAAATTTATCACATACATGAAATGTTCGCCTTTTTCTCAGCTTTCGAATGGAGTATAATAAAACTTCATTTTGTAATTTGTTAAATAACAAAAATTGAAAACTTATACCTAAACAAATGCAATTTTTTAAAATTTCGACATGACTTTTTTCCTTTTTTTTTATTGAAGAAAATTAACTCAAACCTTTTTTAAATTACTGTTAAAGTTTTAGAGTGGAGAGTTGAATACTTACGAAACAATAGATATTCCAAGCACGGCTTGCACTCGCGAAGCGCGCCGCAGTGCGACTCGGATTATAAAAGTTCTCCACTCCTAAGCGCTAAGTAAAACATAAACATATCATTGTACTTGTACTTTAACTTGAAGTTTCAAAGTCATTTTATTTTGACCACCTTAAATTCACAATAAAAGAAAATCTCTTCTTTATTTTTAAAGTATACAATAGTAACATAACTATGTTTCAAGTACAAGATTATGTTTTACTTAGCGCGTAGGGTTGGCGAACTTTTATAATCCAGTCTGAGTCTGAGCGAGTCGCGCTGCGGCGCGCTTCGCGTGTGCAAGCCGTGCTTGGAAAATTTTTGTCTCGTAAGTATTCAACTCTCCACTCTAAAATTTTAACAGTGTTTTAAAAAAGGTGTGAGTTGATTTTTTCAATAAAAGAAAAGGAAAAAAGTCATGTCCAAATTTGAAAAAATTGCATTTGTTTATAAGTTTTCAATTTTTGTCGTTTAACAAATTACAAAATTGAGTTTTATTATACTCCATTCGAAAGTTAAAAAAAGGCGAACATTTCATGTATGTGATAGATTTTTATATCTTTATTCGATATTGCTGTATAAGCGATCGGAAAAAGGTGTTTTTTTACGAACGTGAAATTTCAAAAAATTTTTTTCGAAAAATCTGTTCATCACATTAAAATAAAAAAAAAGTACGTGTCAAATATTTTTGATTGCTGAACCGTAAAAAAAATTGTTCGGTGGAAAAAAATTTTGAGTTGCAAATTTTGTGTGGAATGCCCCATATATTTATTTTTTACTAAATATACCGGGTGACAATGGAACTACTACCCAGGCTGGCGTTTCAAAACGACTTTAGATAAAAAT
Source organism: Polydrusus tereticollis (assembly GCA_963920685.1). Lineage (NCBI taxonomy): Eukaryota > Metazoa > Arthropoda > Insecta > Coleoptera > Curculionidae > Polydrusus > Polydrusus tereticollis. The sequence continues at coordinate 97,253,843 of OY987328.1, forward strand.
TTGAAAAAATCTGGGTTAAGTAATGTGCATATTTTAAGCAAAAAAACAAATGACAATCACTTCCGGTTTCACCGGAAACGATTAAAATTTTGATATTTTAAATTGCAACCCCCTTATATTTTTGCATATTTGAATGCTGCGAAAAATTCTAAACATTTTTTATGTAGCATGTCCTATACCTAAACTTAACAGATTTTGACTTATGGGGCTTTAAAGTTTGAACTATTTTAACATTTAATTCATTTTTCCAAAAAAACGAAGAGCGCTACGACCAAAACAAACGGTGCAATTCGTACTTCATTAAAGGCACTCTAGGATAGTACAATAAAAAAACTGATGCTAGCAATTTTAAAAAATCGATATTTTTGACAAGACTTTTTCAGTTTTTGATCCATTTTTGTATAAAAACGGTTTAACTTACAACCATAGGACTTTCACTACCCAATCTTACTTTTTTATCTTCTATCCATTTATATTCTTAGTTTTCATTTTCAAACAACGAATATTATTTAATAACTCGCAAATGCAAACGTTTCAAAACTACAAACAAATACTTTATTATACAAAGGTGTACACATGATTAATATTAATTAGCTAATAATAAAAGAAATGAAAAAAACGAACCTAATCATAATGATGATTTTCAAAAACCCGACCTTCTTGTTCAATACAGGTCTCACACTTTTCAACAATTTTCCGTAATACATTTTTTTTTATGAGGTTTACTAATATCATTAATAGCCCTAATAATTCGAGTTCTTAAAATGTCCAAATTTTCAGGTGGAGTTAAATAGACTTTTTCTTTGATATGACCCCAGAAGAAAAAATCTAGGGGCGTCAAATCTGGCGAACGTGCTGGCCACCTTACAGGGCCATTTGTCCCTATCCATCGGTCCCCAAACCTGTCATTTAAATAATTTACACAAATCCTAGCATTATGAACCGGCGCACCATCTTGTTAAAAGTAAATGTTGGGAATTTGTGCAAGAGGTAAATTGTCCAGAAAATCGTTGACTGTTGTTTCCAAAAAGTTCAAATAAGTTTGCGCTCTAAGGTGCTCATTTAAAAATATTGGACCCACAACTGTCGTTTCTAAAACACCTAGCCACACATTAACACCGAAGCGTTCTTGAAATGATCCTTCTCTAAATAGATGGTGATTTTCATTTGCCCAATATCTTACATTGTTCCTGTTGAACATTCCCAGATTCGTGAAGCGAGACTCATCAGAAAATAATATCAATCTATGAAAGTTATTATTATGGTTATGATTTTCCATAAACCATCGGCAATATTGAACTCGCCGAGCAAAGTCGTTAACACCCAAGTGTTGGTGGATTTGGTATTTGTAAGGCTTGTACTTATGTTTCTTCAAAATTTTTCTTGCACTTTCTTTGTTAACTCCAACTTCATTTTCAATTTGGCGAGTAGAAATATTTGGATCAGCATTCACACATGCCAGAACGTTTATTTCTGCTTCTTCGCTAATAATAAAATTTTCTTCATTTTCATTTTGGGGTACTGTTTTCAAATGTTGTACCAGCCACGGAAAATAAGCATAGCAGGGTTGGTTTCTGTCGGGGTATCGTTCTGCGTGGAGTGTTTGAGCCTGCCTTTTATTTTGCAAGCACTCGCCATGAACGAGAAGCATATCTATTTGTTCGGCTCTTGTAAAATTTACCATTTGAAACAGATTACAAAGAACTACGCCAAAAAAAAAATCACGAAATAAAAAACGATAATTTACAAGAATTTCCAACAATCTGCAAAACACACTAGGTGATAAAAAATAACTGACATAGGTAATATAATTGTTTCTAAAAACCATAGCAACCTGTGTCATGGCTAATATGATTATTTTAATTTTAGTAAAAAGAGCATAAAACGTCCAGCTGGTTCAAAAATAATATCCGTTGTTTGAAAATGAAAACTGAGAATATAAATGGATAGAAGATAAAAAAGTAAGATAGGGTAGTGAAAGTCCTATGGTTGTAAGTTAAACCGTTTTCATACAAAAATGGATCAAAAACTGAAAAACGTCTTGTCGAAAATATCGATTTTTTAAACTTGCTAGTATCAGTTTTTTTATTCTACTATCCTAGAGTGCCTTTAATGAAGTATGAATTGCACCGTTTGTTTTGGTCGTAGCGCTCTTCGTTTTTTTGGAAAAATGAATTAAATGTTAAAATAGTTCAAACTTTAAAGCCCCATAAGTCAAAATCTGTTAAGTTTAGGTATAGGACATGCTACATAAAAAATGTTTAGAATTTTTCGCAGCATTCAAATATGCAAAAATATACGGGGGTTGCAATTTAAAATATTAAAATTTTAATCGTTTCCGGTGAAACCGGAAGTGATTGTCATTTGCTTTTTTGCTTAAAATATGCACATTACTTAACCCAGACGTCGACCAAAATTTCAAATTTTTATCTAAAGTCGTTTTGAAACGCCAGCCTGGGTAGTAGTTCCATTGTCACCCGGTATATATATTTATTTCATGTACTAAATTTCTATTTATTGACATCATAGATAGAGCATTTAGTCAGCCATTTTCATAGAAATGTTTGTATATGTTTAAGGGTAAAATTTCTATTTTGTACTTTTACTAACTTGTGTCAGGTTTAAATCTTGCTTGCTCAATACTTTAATTTTCAATTTATCTTTTAGTTGAAGATTGACAAAATTACCATTTAGTATATTACCATAGACCAACTATTACTAATATAGCGTTCATGACAGCTACTTAATGGATAACGCGATAATACTTACTTATTCCCTTTGTCAGAGTTGCCACATAAAAAAAAATATCTTAATACATCATATGGATCTTTCATGGCATAGCCATTAAAGGCCATTGTTGTACGTTTAAAGTATTTAATGTGACAGCATATACATATTATAATAATAAATTTATCTTTTTATAAGTAAAATTTCCATATTAGGAAATACCGATAGGTGCGGCAGGAGGCCAGGGGCGGGGAGGGGGCGATTGCCCCGTGGCCTCCTATACGCTATGCCACTGGCTAATAGAACAAAGGGCCCTTTTTTTTTCGTCAATTAATTTATTCAAAATATAAATTTGAAATGCTTAGATATAAAAATTAATTTATTTATGGTACCAGAAGTAGTCCTCCGTATAGTCAAAATTTAATTGGGAATAAAACTCTGTCCAAACCACAAATATTTATTGATGCTTTAAGTTGTACGCTTTAAACAATGTATACGCGATTGTAATCATTTTTTTGTTTTTCTTTATGTGTTAATTAAATTTGAAAAAAAAATTAAAAGGAAATTGCTGAATATTTTATAACGTGCTTTTTTCAAATCGAGATACTTACTTGAAAGTAAAATAAATCACAACACATATTTTATTAAGAAGAAAGTTAAATATTTAATATCCTTTAAAGGGAGTTAAGGCTGTGAAGAAGACAGTATGACAAATTGGCATCGTCATGTTGGCGCCGAGTACGGATTTCCAGGGGTGGATCCTGGAATATAATCAGAAAGAAACATGAAAGAAATTTCGTTATTATTTAAAAATCAAAGCTTTAATATTTTTTAAGCAAAGTAGGTACATTATACAACTTCGAAGAATAAGTTAATAGATATAGACCTTCTAACATATATAAAACTCTAATCAGTTGCTTCTGTAACTCATACAACTTTGAAGAATGAGTTATTCTTTATTTCTTAATGGCACAGCAAAGGTCATTTGTCGTAAAACCGCAATAATTTGATACGGTTATTTCCCACGATATTTTTAATTTTTTTAAAACTTTGTGGTCTATGTTCCAAAAAAAAATTTATGAACCAATAATTAAAAACAGAATCAATAAAATATATAACTCCATGGCCTAAAAACCAAAAAATAACGAAAATCAATATATCTCACTGCCATATATACCTGAAATCACCTACAAAATTAGAAAGTTCTTAAACCATATAAAATTAACGTCGCTGAAAAACCAAACAATAATATAAAATCACTTTTCACAAAACTAAAACCTAAAATATCCAAACTAAATAAGACAAATTTAATATACAAAATTGACTGTTCAGACTGTACACAAACCTATATCGGACAAACCAAACAATAGTTAAAAAATAGGATTAATGAACATAAACGAAGCATACAAAATATAGGACAAACAAACACGGCACTTGCAAAACATGCAATAGACACTCTACACTATTTTAACTTCAATGAAGTACAGATTCTTGAGCATGAATCAAATTATAAAAAACGAAACATAAAAGAAATGATACATATAAGAAAACACAACAATAGTTTAAAAGTGGGAGAGACGCCATAGTTCTTGCAAGTGTGAAATTTTATAAGAAAAAACGCAAATAACCGAATTGTTTATTTTTTGCAGGAAAGTTACTCTTATACACTATGTGGCAAAAAACAATTTACGACATTATTTCAAAAAAATAGAAATCTAGAAATTAAAATATCACAAGTTTCAAAATTCCATCTCTCCCAAACTATGTGGAAGAGATGCCATGACATGAGGAAGGGATGCCATACCTACATATTATTTTATCTGATTAAGATTTTTTTTGCGTACTATTTCCCTCCCAGAATTATTGCAATGAGGGAAGTACATATTATCTGAGCATTCTGAAATAGTAAATACCTTGTTCAAATTTAACAGTAAAACACATATCATATAAGTCTCTCCTCATATTGGAGGATAGATGCCATACAGTTAATATATCTCTCAATATAAACAATGATACAAAACTATTTTTTATCATGTTAAAAACAAGCTGAACAAAACATTAAAACAGGTACTTACTTTAAGTTATCTCCGCTGTACTTAGGCCATTCACTAAAACACAATATGCTCAAAATTTTTATCGAATAAATTACGCAGAAAAAAATATTAATTAATAATACGTAACGCACTCAAGGGCAGCCGAACAGGCACTGACTCGTTACGACGACAGCGTCGATAAGTAGTTATTTTCAGTATAAATAAAGTATAGGGCAATCTCTTTCACATCGCGAGATAAGGAATGTGTAGCATCTCTCCCACTTTTACCCTACATTAAACTTTAGAACCGATACAGACAACCTAAGCTGTATATATAGTAACCTAATAATACAATAATAACAAATTTAAAAAAACAAAATTTCTTTCTTCCGTCAAAATTAAAAAAAAAAACAATTTAAAATACCCACAAAAACAGGAATTTTCAACTCTAGTAAACCAGACGAAGATAACCCAAATTGTATAAATCCTAATAACACAATGAAATGCAAATTTTCCATCAAATGACATTAAAATTAAATTTCCAGTATATTGTAACCATAGACCTATTGTTTTCCTTTTCCGGAATTGACCGAAAACCCAAGAAATAAAAATCAAATTGTACCATTCGAAGCCTAGTATCAGCAATATGGCGGAAGTTGGTGAATCAATAATCTACAGGCTTCTTAGGAGAAGAAAATCTGGAACAGTAGCCCGTCCTAAACAGTCCCCAGGAAGGACTGTACAAATTGATGCGAATGTAAAAACTGTCATAAGAAAAATATTTGAAAGGTATCCTGGGAGATTACAAACTCTCACAGGAATAAAACTCTACAAAAGTATCACACACAACACTTGATTCTAATCAATTTAATATGTCTTTTGCAAATGTGACTGAGAAATTAATAAATGAACGTCCAAACACAAACTATCAAGACACTGTACAAACATTTTTAAATGAGAAAAGAGCGACATACACCGAACCGGACCTTTTATTTTCTTTCCACAACACTCCAGGATGCAATAAATAATCTGAAAAACACCCCCAGCAAAGATGTCTATGAAATGAATATTCCTCTCCTCAAATGCCTAAAACACTCCATCATAGCCCCACTTACTAAAATAATAAATCTCAGCATACGAGAAGGTATGTCTATCCAACTTGTGTCTTGTTTTAAACTAACTAAAGTAATTCCTTTACATAAACAACATGATTCTAATGACCCAAACAACTTCAGACCTATCTGGCTAATTACAGTAATATCGGAAGTCTTTAAATATATTCTAAAAATACAAGTGACCGAATATTTTGAACTGAACAACCTCCTAAGTGATTGCCAACACGGCTTTAAAGCCAATAAATCGACCAACAAAGCTATCTTGAACTTCATGAAGCATGCGGTTGGGGCATTGGAGGAGGGTCACTTTATGGAAGTCTATTTGGTGACCTCTCCAAGGCGTTTCACTGAAGCCTATGATTATGTCTTTCGAAAGAGATATATTAATGTCACTTAGTAATGACGACATCATAAATGGTTTAGCTGCAACTAGTAAGAATTTATCTGCCCTGCTTGCTATGCAAACTGTAAGGTAGTCTGTAAATGCTATATGTTGTAATTTTTTTTTCATGTTCTTATTTTTTTTTTGTTAGATATTTTTTTTTGCAAAAAATGAGATCAAAATGTTATTTTTTTATGATATTATTGTTAATTTTGTTGTTTTAGTTTTGTTATCAATATTTATAGTTTTTACTTATGAGTAAATATTTCATGTTTTGTTTAACGTTGTTTTCTTTGTGAACCCCTGCCAATATAGATTCCTGAAAAGCAAACTACACTATAATAATTATACAATTTTATGATTTTTCTTTATATCGGCGCCTTTGCCTTTATATAGCCCGCCACATTTTCCAGACCCAGTCCGTCCCTGTTCACAGCCTTTTTCAATCATTGAGTTCCTACTCAATAATGGCCTGGGGTCACTCCTGTCACCTGGAAAGAGTTTTTGCCCTGCAATATAGAGCTGATGTAAAACAGAAATCTATGTATCAAGATTTATCTATGAATGCCTTCTCTATGCACACCAAAATAAGGACAATTATCAGACTCATACTGATATACATAATTATAACACTAGGAACCCAACTTCCATCGGAATATATTTTACTAAGGAGAATAGCCACAAACTAATATTGCCCAAAATGTCTTAACAAACTGCTTTAGGGTCTATAAGCAGCTACCAGAAAAATCTTTTAAAAATAAAATCAAACAACTCCTTATATCAAAAGCTTTCTATGACATACCTGAATTTTTGGAATGTTCAATGTAACCACAATTGCTGTTTTATTGGTAAATAATAAACCTATTGTTAACTATAATCTACTACTTAAATACTAGATTTATTGCTAGATGTAGGATACTACTCAATACGTGTGACGGTGGCCACACGTGAAGGAAAATCATCAATCATGTGACGTACGGAAAACTGTAACTGTTATATACATGAAATAAAGAAACTGAAACTAATGTTAAAGGAGAAGATGAGAATAATTTACCTAACCTAGCAAGAAAAAAATCCTGGCAAGTTGCACATAAATTAAATTTTTCTTGGAAAAACACAACCGAGAATCAATCTTTTTAATGGATAGAGAAGATATTATTTTTTGGAGACGGCACTATCGAAGAGAATTGGCAGATATGGAAGTGAAATAAAGAACATTCACACCTTTAATCTGTAAATTCTTGTAAATGTGATCTGCACAGTTTTTATATTGTAAAAATAATAGCAGTGGCGTCGCTATCGTAAGGTAAATCGGTGCGACGCACAGGGGCCCCAACCTTAATAGCTATTAATTTACCATTAGACGCAAAAAACATATGGACGATCTATATTGAAAGCTGTGAGAAATTTTGTAAGAAATACTCTGAATTAATTGATCACTCTTTAATATCCTTAGCGAAGAGCCAATATTTTAAACTAGTAATAGAAAAATTTGGGATATTATAGTCTGTTGCTTAATGTGCGAGAGTAATAAAAAATATTATTGAACTATAAAATCCAGTGGTCTTCGTCGGTAGTTTACCTACCTGTGCTTCACTGTATCAAAAATTTAAAATGTTTAGTTACTTTCCGGCAGTTTCGAGAGCAGTTAGACAGATTCGAAGGGAAAACATCTATTATATAAACGAAACTTGGTTAAATGAAGGATATACGTTGGTAAAATATGGCAGGATAAACATATAAAAAGCGCAAGGCAAGCTTTTATGGAAGGATGGTCCACTGGAATAAAAGCACCCTCGGGAAAAGGTAAAATATTAATAATTACTCACATTGGTAGCAAAAATGGATTTGTCGATGGCGGCTTACTAGCATTTAAGTCAAAACGGACTGGAGACTATCATAAAGACATGAACGCAGATGTCTTTGAAGAATACTTCCAGCAAATGCTAGATATTATTCCTCCTGCGGGTCTGTTATAGTCATGGATAATGCTAGCTACCACTCAAGAAAATCCGAAAAAATACCAACGTCTTGGAAAAAAAAAATGACGTCAATCATTGACTTACCGTAAATTGTAAAGTTAAATACACCTCTTTGTACGAAATTTATTGTTGACGAAATCGCTTCAAAACGAAATATAATATATAATAATAATTAGAAAACACCGTAGAACCCCTTATTATTTCTCTGGACCCCAACAACGATAGTTCATCGGACTACTCGGCACATGATGACTAAAATTTAAAAATTAAGTTGTTGTATTGTACGGGGTGTCCCATTTTCGACACTTTTATAGAATATCTCCGTTGTTGTTAGTGCTATCAAAAAAGTAATATAGGTGGCATGTGCTCTTCTTGGGTCAAACTCAAAATGGTAAAATCAAAATTTGAAAATTTTCGCTCGCTTTGGAGTTATGGGGAAAATCAAAAAATTGACAATTTCAAAATTACCCTATATTTTCTTAGTTAAAACAGATACAGAAAATGTTTTATACAAAAGTTTCTTTATAATGATTGTTGAATAATCTGCCCTTTTCAGAATAGGTATACGGGGTCAGGTAAAAAAGTTATCGGACCTAACCTCATTTTTTTAAATCGAGCACACTGCATATTTTAATCTAAAAAGATAGCATTTCAAAATCTCTCTTTAAATATATAACACACCATGGGTGATATTGGTTTCCTAGGCGATTTACTTAAACTTTATTACTTTAAACCACAGTAGGCCCTGAAACAAAAGCTAATATCCGAGAAACAACTACGTTGACATTTTTTTTATTAACATTTAACGTCAATTTCATTTGTACATATTCGTTTGTGAAAATGACTTATTAACATTTTGAAAATTTTGATATGATATCAGTTTATATTGAAAGTGGAGAAAACGAAGAAATTGCGCAATATTTATATTTTGTTCCCTATCCGAAAAGACCACCATTTAAGTACATATTCCGACGACTGAAACATAATTTAAAAATATATGGCTCTTTAACGATGCCGAGATCAAAAACTTATAATAAATAAAACAAGGAAAATGAAGAAATACGCGTGCTAGGATTTGTCGAGGCCAATAATCAGCTTTGAATAGTAGTAGCTCAACTTTTATTGAAGTGAGAACTTCTTTAGGCGCGTTTAGCACTTTTAGTGGGTATTGAATGAGACTGAGCCGTCAGATTCGGTTATGCAACGTTCATGATGCAGTCGGGGAAAAAAGCAAGATACTAAAATATGACCAAATGCACAGTGTATTTGCTTTTTATGGATCGATTCTTTTATAGTCTTGAATTTCAGATTTGCGGATGTTAGATTGTGAAAGGTTAATAGAGAAACTCGTCTTGGTGATGTTTTCACTGCTGTCTTGTTGTCTTAAGCACACATCCTAATTTTATTCTCTAAAATCACTTTGTAATTTTAGGAACAAAAATCTACGTCCGTCAGAAACGTAGAAACTGGAATTACAAAATCTAAGGCGCAAAGAATTTTGACGACAATAAATATTTTCCCTATGTTGTTAAAATTATACAATATTTGCATCCTGGTGATGATGTGAGACGATTGGAATTTTGTCACTGGTTTTTAAATAAATCTAACGAGGATCGTTCTTTTCACCGAAAAATATTTTGGTGAGTTGAATGTCGAATTACAATTTGCGGTATTCATGACCGAGATAATGAAAGACATTGCAACTCCACAAATCCCCACATGGTACGACCTGTTCCTGTTCGCCAACAAGGTCGATTTGGGGTCAATATAAGCTGTTTTTGTTTCAAAACAAACTGGTGTATCGCTTTTTTGAAGAAAATTTAAATGCCGATAGATATCTGGACATACTCCAATCAAACCTTTCCGATATCCTTGATGATGTTCCTTTAAATGAAGGAATAGAGATTTACTTTTAACGAGATGGCGCCCTTACCCATAACGCTCTTCGAATAAGAGAGTATTTAAATACTCACTTTAGAAACCGTTGGATAGGAACACATGGACCTATAAGGTGGCCACCACGATCTCCGGATCTAACACCTCTAGATTTTTTTCTTTGGGGAGTGTTGGAAAATATTTATAAAGAAGTCATTTTAACCCGAGAACAACTTGATCAAAGAATTCATGAGGCCTTTGCAGAAGTAAAACCATTACACATCATGAATGCCTTAAAATCCGTCCGAAAAAGATGTCAAGAGTGCATTGAAAACAACGGAGGAGCTTTCGAACATTTGCGATGATTCCCGTTTTTTTTTACCTTAATCTGAATCTTTGTTTTCGTTTCAAAGTAATAAAGTTTAAATAAATCGCCTAGGAAACCAATATAATCCATGGTGTGTTATATATTTGAAAAGACAATTTGAAGTGATATCTTTTTAGATTAAAACATACAGGGCATTCCATTTAAAAAAATTAGGTTAGGTTCGATAATTTTTTACCTGACCCTGTATACTTATACTGAAAACGGCAGATTATTTAAAAATCATTATAAAGAAACTTTTGTATAAAACATTTTTCTGTATCTCTTTTAACTAAGAAAATAAAGGGTAATTTTGAAATTGTCAATTTCTTGATTTTCCCCCGTATCTCTTAAGCGAGCGAAAATTTTCAAATTTTGATTTTACCATTTTAAGTTTGACCCAAAAAGAGCACATGACACCTATATTACTTTTTTGATAGCACTAACAATTACGGAGATACCCTATAAAAGTGTCGAAAATGGGACATCCTATATATAATAGATTTTTTTTTTATAAATATTAATATTTATTCCAATTTATCTATTTTCATATTATTCTTACTACTAGATAAGTTTTTATATACTTAATATTAGAATAATTGATATCTCAATTATCTGCCTACCTTTATATAATAAGCAAGTATAATTATTATTATCCTTATTATTGTAATAAACTACCTGAAGTAACGCTACTGTCACATTACTTTCATTCACCAAACTCGTCTTTCTTTTGTATGCTAATAAGGGTTACCCTAATTTAGGACCGATTTGGGGGGTGTACGTCTTAAATATCTGAAATACGGAATTTTTAAAAACTTATTGCAATTTACCTGAAATTTATAATGCTACCTTTAAGTTGTCCATCCTGCTTAATGAGTCCTGTCATTGCAAATTTACATTTTATTAATCTCTTGCATTAAGCAACAGAGTATAAAGAGCGACTTCTCACAAGTCACAGTCACAAGTATATATGGCTTTTTTATTGTTTTCTACGTTGCCTGTTACAGTTTCCAGTGTGCAGGGACGCTTTAAGGCATGGGCCTCGCCTTGGTTATATTATTAAAACGATTTAATAATTTAAGTTTGATGATTATATTGTTGAAAACGAAATTTTACAAACCATCGAATTTGAAGATACTGAAAACTCTGGACAATATGCATTAAAATTGTTATTTGTTGTTTTTTTACTAATTAATGTTATCCATACGGTACGACATTTTTTCACTGAAAGAAAGTTATAACAGACATGCGCGTAGCCAGTAGGGGCAGGGGAGGGCATGCCCCTCCCCTCAGAAAGTCCAGTGCTCTTCAAAAAAAAAAAAACGATTTAATATCTAATATAATCAAATCAAAAGTTAAATTAATTAAAGGTAAACTGTCGATACCGATGAAAAATATTTTATTATGTAATGATTAATAACGTACCTAATATACCTAATACCTTTTGAATATGGGCCCAGGGTCTCAAGAAGTCTTAGGACGTCCCTGCCAGTGTGTGCGATCAACAATGTGTCAGAGTAGGTTATCTCATCAGGTTGTATTGTCAATTGAATCGTTAAGGGCATCGAAATCGATGTGACGAATTTGGTTAATAATTTCGCCAATGCCCAACAAAGCACGTAAAAGAGTACTAGTTTTTACCTGATATAGGAAATAAGTATGTACCAATTTATAAGGACTGAGTTGAATTTAGTTAAAGAACTCAAAGGTATGTTTTTGTTTATGAATAAAAGAAAATTTACATTAACGTTTCCCAATTTTTTTTATATATCACTACCTTGAACTTCGCGGGGCTGGGGATAGGGTATGACCAGGGCCAGCCCTGGATTAATGCCTTCAAAGGGCTTCCGAAGGAGGAAATTGAAACGTCCTCAAGATATAATAATTTAGATATTGCACATTAATTAACCCAAAAATGCGTCTCTTACTGTTAAAAAGCAAACAACATTAATTAAGAAAGGGCGTGGCACCTAAAAAAAATGTACCTAGATATGGAACTCTATTCAGTTGCTTGGGTCACACAGCAATATTTTTTCTAAAATTCAACAAGAAAGTTTTGACGCATGAACGATTTTTAATCACGATCTGAAAATTTTAATGAGACAAAAATATATTTGTATATTTTATAGTAGGTATTGTAGATTTTTTACTACCACCTCTGTATAGTATTTTGTTCAACGCAAGAATACAAATCGCATTTAATAATATGAATATGAAAGATAAGTTTGAATTAGCTAAATGGCTATAAAAAATAATTACAGCAGTAAAAGCGGGTAAAATTTATAGACTTCTCGTACTAAATCGAAAACAAGGCTCGCCCTAAGATGAACGAGGTATAATGATTTAAGATTGTAGTATAGTAATAAGAATTGATTTTTTGCGAGTAATTTCATAATTACTTGTTTCCATTATTTTTTATGAAAAAAAAAAAATACAAGTAATTTCAGTACTTTTATCATATTAAAATTTCCATCAGCTTTGCTACTGTTTGGCTTTAATCAATTTTAATTGACACTTTCATTATTGGTGTAGTGAATTATTTTGACGCCAAAACAAGTAAGTACATTAGCTTCGCCAGTCGAGGCGCCATTTTTAATATAGGGGATGAAATCGACTTGAATACTAGGTTAATTGCGTGGAAGGACGCAGGAAGAATAAATAACTACCTAATTATTTTAAACGCAGCTATTGCACTTGTAAGGCCTGAGGCCTGTTATTACAGCGGAAGTTTTGTTATAGACGAGGTCAATTATTAATAATAATAATAATAACAATAATCTTTATTCAAGATAATAATTTTTTTTCATCTATAAATGACTGTTTAGAAAAGACGAAGTCCATCCACTTAAAATTAACAGCTTTCGATGTGTAGTTTCTCCGATGACAGCACACTTGTTTCACCTTTTTCTTTGATGTTCAAACATCCGTTGTCAATTTACATCTCTACAGGCAGCAAGAAATGATAAAAGGCCGAGCAAATTATGATAGAAAACTCGACGAACCACTGCAGCTCACAGCTCACACATATGTGGTCCAGCTTAGTGTTCCTTGAACGACACTGTTGATAAACTCCTTCATCTGGTGAACGTCATCAATCTGGAACGATCTCCCTGAGATAATGTTCCCAACAGTGGCGTAGCTAGCATTGAATGGGCCCTGTATCAAGAGCCAGACGGTGGGTCCCTCGGCTAGAGAGGGAAGCGGTTAAAATAGAATTAAAACAAACTGAACAGAATAGCTTATAATAATTTCTAATGAAAGGTAATCATAAAATAGAAGTATAAACTTACACAAATAAAATATGCATAAAATAATCATGATTTTTAACAAAAATACAAATAAAAACATAAAAACATAACAATAAATTCGAATAATAAAATAATAACAATTATAATAACATTTCCTATTATAAAGATCTCCTTCTAGCTTTTTTCTCGGCAAAAACATTAATTAACTTGTCCATTTTTGGGGATGATTTAAGGTTTTGCAATTCATTCTTTTCTATGGACATTAATGCTAAATCTGTCAACCTATTTTGTGACATTGACTGGCGGCACGCTTTGCCTTTTTTAGAGTGAATTGTAATGTGATTTATTGCTTTTTTGCGGTATCATGAAAGATGGTAGCCCTTTGAATACTAGCCGGCAGCCAGCCGATTTTTAAATCTGAAAGATAAAAAGATAATAGCAAAGTTTACGGAATAATAGCAGCATTGCGTTGTCGGCGTTATGACTTGTCACTGTAAACAAAAGCCCGTATTATCTAAATTATCTATTTGTACTTTATGATGCATAAAAGTCGCCCGTGCCCGTACTCTTACATAAAAAATTATTTAAAGTAGTAGCCAAACTTAATATCTGATATCTGATAAACACCAAAAATATTTTTGTTGCTTGGTGCCTTGGTGGGCCCCCAGACCAGTGTGGGCCCTGTATCATTGATACAGCTGATACAGCGGTAGCTACGCCACTGGTTCCCAACGAAGATTTGAGACTACAACGTGAAGCGCTTCCTTTGGATACTCGTTGAGCGTTATAAAGGGTTTTTACTGCAAATCTATAAGCGGCCCATAGTATTTCGATACCATCCTATCCCTAAGAGGATACAAATTTCGGCAAATAATGTTTTGCCATATATCTAACTGTTTTTGAATATTTAACGTGTAACATTGTATCACATATTTTCGGTTTCCTAGTTGCCAGTTTATTTTTGGGCAGAAATCCCACACAAAAGTTCCCGTTACAAAGGAAAAATAAGTTATTGAGAAAAATTTTACATTATCTGCTATTTTCGACATAAAACATATTCTATTTAACATTACACTTTATAAAATACTTGTCCATCATAGCAAGGTATAGGTGGGAGGGTGGTAGGGATTTTTAAGCAAATCAATACTATGTTCACTTATTCGGTTGATAATTAAGTCATTATCCGAAGTGTTCAATAAAAGCTTCCAAATGATTCTCACTTAAAGGACTTCTTAGCCGATTTTTTATAAACTTTAAAGTTGAAAATGATCTTTCGAATGCCAGCTGTGGTTGGAAGGAGCAACAAGTATTTGTATGCCAATGTGAGTATCTTGTACAGCAAATTGTATTGTACAAGTATTTTGTAACAACATAATATACAATATTTGAAGAATATTCATCCACTGTTGACATCTTCACTCTCTCCCAAGAACTTACAAAATGGATTAGTTCGTCTTACAAATTTTCCTTTCTTATGTTTTTATTTTGGGAAAGGTTGACTTAAATAGATCTAATGAGCAACTAATCTAAGGTTGTAAGCATGTCTTCCGGACAATGACACGTATATTCTTGTATTAGTTTTTCTAAATTTCTCTTATAAAATTGTATGACTCATTGTAGTTTTTAAATGCCAAAAAGATCAAAGCTGGCAACAATTCAGTTCTAATATTTCAGTTAAAACATAGATGTTACCGCAACCGCCAACCCATAGTTTAGTCCGAACCAACTAATAAATTTTGTTATAATTGCTATTTTATGATTTTTAGTGATTAGACATCAATTATTATCTTATGAAATTAGCAAACACATACGTGACAAACGACTAGTAGTATACTTACGTTTGTTTTTCATTATATAATACAATCTTGTGTTTGAAGATGATACATTGTTGATGGTTACCTACAAGTAATTTTTATCGATTTAATTTAGAAAAGTGTTTTTTATTTTGCTCCAAATACATCAATATGTAAATTATTCAAAAAGGTAAACATAGAAATTGTTTTTACTGATATAAAAATAATATTATGGACATACACATTAACATATTTAATGACTAATAGACAAATAAAGAATTATTTTTAGGAATTGAAAATATAACGTGCAACTAAATGTTAATTTGTTTCTAAAATTATGCTTATTATATAATACTTATAGGGTGATTTAAATGTACTTAGACCAACGTCGGCAGGATGTTGCTGGCATTATTGTAATATGTAAATTCTAATGTGAGCGCCTTCCTTATGTATAGACACAGGGAGTTAAAAATTGTAAAAAGTTCAATACGTTAATTAATATATAATATTAATAGAATACGAAACAACAGTAATAAAACAAAAACAGTATCAAAGTTACAAAACATTATTCAAAATATTAAAAAATAAATAAATAAATAAAATAGCCATTGTTTTGAAACAGATAATACATGATCATGATACATGATGGAGAGGTCTTACAAAAATTGGACTTTTCTAGCTTTACTTTTTGCAAATTCATTAACAAGATTCTCCATTTCAAGTTGCTTTAAAAAGTCAGACTCTATAGAAATGATAGCAATATTTTCTAACCGCTCTTGACCCGTTCTAGATCATAAATAATTTTTAATCAACTTTAATTTAGAGAATGACTTCTCGGCTGTAGCTACAGAAACTGGAATGGTTAATAATATGCGCAATGCAGTCGTAATATTTGGAAATGAGTGGGTTAGGTTATTTATTGCAATGTAATTAAGTGTTTCTACTACAGACGTCGCGTTTTTGTCGCCATTTTCCAGAAATTGTAATTCGTGTAAAAGCTCTGTTCCGTCTATATCTTTCTCGTTTCGATCTTTGTCAATTGAGGATTCTTCCAGTTTTTTACAAAAATTAAATTGATCTTGGTCTTAATATTCGCCGAAATCCTCAACTTTCCACAATAAATTAAAAACATCAGAATGACACGATAATAGTTTAAATGTTTCATGTACGGATGAAAGAGTAATGTCTAGCATTTCGAAAAGCAATTTACTTTAAATTTTATTTCTTGATTTTCAATCGGCTGGTCGTCACCTTCGTAAGAAAATTGTTTTTTAATCTTTCGTGGCCTTAAAATTTCATCAACTTCTAAGCAAGAAGCTAGTTCTTTGACATCTACTAATAAATCACTGAAGCCTTTGTCAGATCGGGATTGTTTTACAATTTCATTGAGGTTATTTAAACTTTCGCAAGCCTGGGAAATATTAAATGTTTTTGGATTGCGGAATCTTAGTCTATTAACAACATTCAATTTACTTAGAATCTTGTACCACAAGACCATACACACAAACTTATAATTTTTTATTTTTTTTACCTAGGGAGGTAGCTAGATGTTTTGTAGTATTGTCAAAATTATTTCCGGATAAAATTTCATAAAGAGCATCGTAAATTTCGCCCATCTAAAATCTTAGAGGGGTTATTGCATCAATTCTGCTAGACCATCTAGTATCTGACAAAGGCTTTCATGTCAGACTTGAAATGTTACTTTTCAAAACAAACACCGATGGGTTGAGGCAGAAAAAAAATTATATAATTCTTGAACAGTTGAAGAAAAAATTATACTAGAAATATTGGATTTCACAGCATCGTTTATGACAAGGTTCAAACTGTGGTTACAACAAGGTACAAACATTGCTCGTGGATTAATGTCTAAAATTCTTTTTTGCACACCTTGATGCTTACCCTTTATATTTGAAGCATTATCATAACCTTGGCAGCGCATATTATAAATGTCTAAACCACAATTCTACAAAGTTTTTAGTAACAACTTGGTTAAACCTTCACCTGTTGTATCACTTATAGGACGAAATGTTAAAAAACGTTCTTCGACACTAAATTTATTGTTTTTTAAATTAAGGTATCTTAAGCAAACAGAAATCTGCTCCTGGCGGCTCACATCAGGAGTACAATCAAGTAATATAGAAAAATACTTTTCTTCTTTAACTTCGTTTAAAATATTATTTCTTATATTGTCACCTATTAATTTAATGGTTTCATTTTGAATTTTATCTCCAAGGTAAAGTGAAATATTTTTTTGAGATCTATTAATATGTGCAGACATGACTGGATCAAATTTTGCTATCATTTCTATACATTTTAAAAAAGTTTCATTATTTCTTTCAATTAATTTGTTACTAGGACAAAAAGTTTTGTTCAGCCAAAAATTGAATAGTATAAAATATTCTTTCAATGACACTGCGCAAATGTTTAGTTTCATTTTTTAATAACTTTTACATTTTCGAATCAACGGTTCGATTAGTTTTTAATTTTTCTAGTAAATCTGACCAGACACGTAAATTTTCAAAATGAGATTTACTTTTTTCGTGGATTTTCAAATGTTCGCTTAAATGATGCCAATCATTAAAACCGTCTTGGTTACTTAATTTAGTGTTTTTAAAAGTCAATGGATTGTTGGGGTTGGGGTCATTGAATATTTTACAGCAGAAGCAGAAAACTGCATTTTTTTCAATAGCATTTAGCAACCAATGACGCTGAACCTTTTCACCATTTAACCAAATTCGAGTGAAATATATACCGGAAGACTTACGTCCACTTTTGTCTTTAGGATACATAGTCTTATTTTGATAATGCATTGAACCTTTTTCGACAAAGTTCTTGCACCTGGATTGGAGACAATACATTCGGCCAAAGACCTGGATCGTTAGAAAGGGGCGCTTCTTCGGATAATTCGTCTTGCTTACTCGAACATGATGGTACCGACACTGACTGAAACGTATCGGGTTCTAATTATTTTGGATCTTCATCCTCATTAGCTTGCTTTTCTAATTCCGATGGCAAGTTTGATTTTGTTGAATGTAGAAAATCACTGTTATCAGAAGTAGTGTTTTGTGTGGTCTTTCGAAAAAAGTTACTAATTTTGAAATTGGTTTTCTCCAAATCTTCCTCCCGGTTTCGCTTGTTACGCAAGTTTTAGTAACCAAACAATTTATTTTTTTCTTCTCTGGCCATCTAGATCAAATAAATAAAAAATATTAAACACTAAGCCTTATTTGTTTCATAAACAAAAGTTATTAAAAAGAAAAACAATTATTTGCATCCCTGTTAACTAATTTGCTTAATCACTTACTTACCTTATTTGTAATTATTTTTCACAATTGCGGTAGATACGTATTAGCAAATAAGGTACTCTATACGTCTTATGCGCTTGTCAAGACACAAATGAAAAATTAACCTGCTACATCGATTACGAACACGCAAAATTTTGCAAGTTTAAACCAGCGCGCCGAACGCACGCGGATTTTCGCGCCCCCACAGGAAGAGGAGTAGTGTAATTTCACCACTGGTACTGGTCGCCGACCGGCGGTCGGTGTTAGTAGTTAATGCATTTTCACCACCAGTATTCATAGATAATTTTTTTAGTTTTATGTTAATTTGTGTTAAAGGTCTGGCGCCTTTAAGGCCTTGGCGCCGTCGTGCGCCACACGACCTTGCCCATATGGACGGTGCATCCCTGATTCTTAGAAGAAGTATAGGTGCATCAATAAATATTAATATTTTTAATAGAGTGCCCTTTTCAAAAATACCATATTCGATATATTTATCTTTAATATATTATAATATAATAAAGGGTCATTCACGGTGAGTGGCCTATTAGAAGATCTTGGGAATTATACAAGATATGTTTTTGAAATTTTGTTACTAGATACAAGCTAATATTTTTAATTGGGGGTTTCCATCACTGCCGGTTATACCGGAAGTTAAGACAAACTTTGTTATTTTAATTGTGTCTTTTGATTTAAAATTTTTGGGTTGGCGTCTTCTTCTGTTATCTTGGAAGGTGATAGTGGCTCTCTACTATTAGTCCTTAGTCTCTACTATTGACCGACGGAGAGCCAGTCTTTGGGTAGTTTGTAGGTCGCATTTTGTCTCGCTCTCGTATATGAGTCAGTAATAAGTGGGATTGTCGAAACATTAATAGTTGGTAATAATTTTTAAAAAGCACTCATTAATAGTTGGTATACAGAAGTCCTGGTGCAACACGCGATTCGTAGTGTACCTGGGGACATATGCGATAATTTTCAGCGCCCTATTCTGAATTACCTGACACTTATTCAGTTCCTCTCTACTTATGTTGCACTACGAAGGTGCACCATAGGTGAGAACCGGCCTGACCAATACCTTTAGAGGTTGACTTTTATCCTCCTTGCACGTTTACTTCGCCTGTGAAGCAGGGGGTAGATAGAGCCTAACTGTCGCAAGGCAAGCTTCACTTTATATATTGAATTAAGCCTCCAGTTCAGTCTTTGGTCAAAGATAAGTCCCAGGTACTTCACTTCCTGGCACCAGTTTACTTGGACTCTGTTGACTCTGAGCCTTGCTTCAGACAGACGTATATCTTAGCGGGATTCGGGCGAATCTCCCATGCCGAAAGCCATTTTTTCAGCTCGATTACGTGACATTCATGCAGGAAACAAGTTTCGTCTTAATTTAATCTGTTAAACTGCTCGGGAGTTATATAATGTCTAGGTTTAACGGACGGATAGACGGGCATCAGTCCAAACATTTTAAGAGACCTTAAAAAATATCTTCTATTACCTTAGGGAGGAGGAAAGTAAAAAAATATTGTCAAATTCTTTGTAGTTCAGAATGGTACAGTATAACATTTTTTTTTCAGCTAACTGTCTTCCATTTATCTTGGCCAACGACGAGCTCGACATTCGAAGAATAAGGTGCAATGCGACAGTCCTGTGTTGCTACTGTACCCCCGCCGCTGCTCTCGCCAACCACACACATCCTTCTGGACTTATGACTACTGTAAGTACTTCCTAATTTATAGCAAATTTCATTGGTGAAAGAACTGCGGCACTGGTATGCCATTCAGTGGTCAAAAAACATTGCACGAGTTCACTGCCAATGGTTTACAGATTTGACTTTGAGTCCATTTTTCCGATTAGCTAAGAATAATACTCCTCATCGCTATCAGTACGAGTATATTCCACACCCCCCGACCCCCCTATCACAATACCTCCAAGAAAGAGGCACCAAAATTTTCATCTCCGCCACAAATCACCCCAACCCCCTCACCAGACAAACCTCCAACTACGACATCCATGCCCCAGACACCAACTCCTATAGGTGTAACCACAACACAATACACCCCCCCCCCCAACCTCCCCCTGACACCCTCCCCAAAACCACTAACCCTACTACTCCGACTCCACAGGAACAGCTCAGCTGAACTGACTATGGTGGCGGAAATAACCGCAGAGGGGCGTGGATGGCAAGCCTAGGGGGAATAAGCGGTGTTCAGAGCGTAGACAGCTCTGGACACCGATAATTACTTCAAGGTGGGATCATTATTGCTTCATCAGCGGGTCCTCCATGCGGGGGGGGGTTGTTGTTATTGAATTTATATTTTGACACCAGTTTATCCTAGTGTTTTTGACAAGCAATCTGGATGTAGGTTGAATAATTCTGCCCTTCGAGAATAGATAGCCTGTGTTTTGGAATATTGCTGGTATAGATATTGAGCCGGCGCAATGGGGGAAACCCGCAGTACTCCAGCTCTGACGTGTCGCACAGTTGATAACATATTCTCCCACCAAACTGCGAAATCCGGTCCGACAAGAACGAGTGAATTATCCTAATTGGGTAGTTAGGCATACCTTATCTTATTAAGTTAAGGGTACGTTTGTCATGTCAGACCTTATCAAACGCTTTACTGACATCGAAAAAGACCGCTCTAGTTGTCCAACGACGGTTGAAGCCTGTCAGTATATTTGAAGCCGGAAACCTTTGCAGTAAACTACACACACCGTTACCGTTAAACAGGGGCCTAGCATAATTAATCGCACACAGTTTACCGCTTCCACAATTTTATTCATCGCCCACTCAATATGAATTCGACCAGTGGCGTATTTAGGATTGTGACACGGGGGGGGGGGTCCACTTACCTTCTTTAAAAAAATGCGCCGCAGGCAAAATTTTTTTAGGTGCCACGCCCTTTTTTGGACTGTCTAAACTTACAAATTTTACGTTTTGATAGCCCGGCTCAAAAAAAACGTAGAAATAAAGCAATTTTTAAATATAAACGCCAATATTTGCATTTGAAATATTAGTTTTTTGAAGGTATGTATAACGGTATACTATTTTACTCACCTGAATTAGAAAACACGGAACGAAAAATAAAATTCAACAATTATTAAAATAAAAGACTGTGGAAATCCCCAAACATCTGGAAAATTTGAAATAATGTTTCATGTTATTTATTGCAAATAAATGAATGTGAATTTCAGTTTTCTTTACTACTGAGTCCACGGGAGGGGGGCCCAGACCCCCCGGACCCCCCCCCCCCCTAGATACGCCACTGAATTCAACGAGTTCATCATTAAAGCGAGCAAACCTGAACCTGTGCCTAAACTAACTTCTAATTTGATGCAATGATGAGGGAGAATTAAGTGATAGGCGAGAAATATTTCTAGCGGTGAATTATTCACTATTTTGGTGAATTTACATAGACATCAGAGAAAAAGGTGCTAACCAACTAATTTAATGTAAGGAATAATTAAACTTCGACGTGGCCAAATATAATCAAGATCACACTTCACTTAAGTCAGTTCATTTGATCATTTAATTATAGGGCAGGCGAGCAATTTCCTAGCGGTAAATTGTGGAAGACCAATTGTGTCCGTCGTTACAGACCGGCGGGTCACTTCTCGACACCAAATTTGTCTTGTACCTAACTCTGTAGAAAGGGCCCTTTAAGCCGATAGGCTTTCTCGACACCATGAATATTAAAATCGATAGAATTAGAATCAAGTGGCCATTCCATGGGGGTACCTGCCTGTCTACATATTTAATAGGGCGGCGGAACTTTCGGCCCCATATTGGGTAAGGTACCTGCTAGAAATTTTAGGTCAAGTAATCTTGCAAGAAATTTCGGCCCCAAACATTGCAGGTAAATAATTGGCCGGTGAACTTAAAAAAGGCGAATTGAACCAAAAAGGTGGATTAGATGCCGTGTTAGCGCTGTTTAACCAATATAAGTCTATAAAACCGCATTAGCCGAGTTGCAGGTCAGTGTCGAGAAAGGCTATTAGTTTACCTAAAACCTTAACGTTTGGTGTCGAGATCGGCTATAGGATTAAAAATGGCAGGTATTTGGTGTCGAGATTGGCTACGCCCTTACAGACTCTGCGTAGATTCATGCATAATTTGTGATTTGTCCGGTTTAGTTAAAGCCTCCAGACTATCTATCTGTATGCGTGTTTTCGCGATAAACGATACGTGATTTGGTCAATGCGACAACCATAATTTAACGGAATTAAAAGAAGAATCATGATTTACATGAAAATTGCCACAATTTTAACTTATAAAAATTAAGGTTGAACATTCTGTTTTGAGAGAAGAACTTGTCCATCCTTTCTCTCCACTCGAAGTAAAATATACTTAAATATCTATCCTTATTTGATTACCTAACTCAAGCTTTTAACGCTTTTTAATTTTGATTTCCAGCAACTAACAGCTAAACAGTGTGATGAAGGTCGTTATAGCTGTTCTCCCCCCAAGGAGTGCTGCAATCAGGGCTGCTGCTTTCTGTTGGCCCCCACCTACAACCGACCAAGCTCTGTACAAACTGGGAACGTATTCACAAACCCGCTTTTCTTGGGACATTGGTAATACAATAATCAGCCTTTATTTATAATATTACTCAGTCTTTATTGTATCTTTTATTATTTACCCCAGTGAAAAACTGTCGTCGCAGTAAGGTGATTTGTGTAAGTCAGACCACTAATTAATGACGTAACCTTACAGCCATCCAGTAACTAAAGCTAAATACAGCTCGAGACATTTATCTGTAGCTGCCGAAAGAGTGCGGACAAAAAACGTTCAATGGTTTACCATGTTGCCACATACCGTTACTTAATTATTGTTTTATATTTATTAGCAAGAAAGTCCGGGAATCAAATGCATCTATTGAAAATAAATAATAACATATTTTAGAAACTAAGAGTGTTTAAACATTATATAAAATTTTTTCTTATCTTATTAACTTTGATATTAAAATGGCATATGTGCATCATTAAAGGGAGTAGGTCGCTATTGTTAATTTAATTGATTGATATGGGTCGCGTGCCGCTCGCAAAAACAACCGGCCGATTATTGTGTGTGCTAGAGGAGTACTGATATAATGAGCGAAAGTTAATCAGCTTTGTCGCAAAGCTTTAATTCATGCGTCTTTGACATTAATACGACCAAAACTAAAAAATCATTATCACTGAATCAATCATGAAGCTATAGTCTATCTTAAAATGATGCGAAGTAATAAATCAATTACAACCGTCTTCTATATGTGTGTGCAAGATTTTTCGGCATGTATAGATTTAAATAGGCCTAAATTTTTAATTTGTGCAGAATTAGTACAAGTATCGACATTAAATTCAAGTTTTGTCTTCAAATATATATTTTAATATTAAATTTTTTAAGCTTAAAATTATGTACAGCTGTACCATTTACCTGGAATTTTAGAAAGCAATTTTATGAAAACTAATTAGAGTCTAGGTACTTATTCCGTTTCTGCTCTAATCATTTTATTCCTTTATTTTTTGTACCTAATCCTGGTTACCTGTTTGCTAATTATGTGGTTATTATGCCTTTATGGGTGCCTCTATTGAAATAATACACTCATTTATATCTATACATACCTACCTTGGGTGTTTGTTTCTCAGTAAAACTAGTCAAAGTGTGAAGTGTCAGTGTTTTTTTTAATTAAATATGGAGAATTTTCAACGATTGCCTAAACGCCCTAGAGTCGGTCCATGTATAGTAAGTGAAAAAAAAAATTAATTCTTAACTGTTACGATTCTATTAAAAGTAAGAATGCGGATTTGAGTGTTGACAATGCAGTGCAATTTATAGCAAATATTCTTAACGTTGGAAATACAACAATATATAAACTTTTAAAAGAAGAAAAAAGTGTTGGTATCTAACCTCCAAAAACTTCTCCAGGACGACCATAACTTGAGCTGGATGACGTTTTAATGCAGAGAATAAGGCGAAAAGTTCATAGTTTTTTTAAAAAGAAACTATGAACTCCTACGCTGGACAGAATTTTGTCCTCAATCCGAGAGGACCAGGACTACCCATTTATGTGTAAAAATTCGCTTTGGAAATTATTAAAAAAAAATTGGGTTTTCGGTGGAGAAAACATAATAGGCAATCGATTTTAATAGATAGAAGCGATATCGTCTGTTGGAGAAGAAATTACTTAAGAAGCATCCGAAAAGCCAGAGAAGAAAAAGATATATTTTACCTAGACGAAACATGGCTAAATGAAGGCCACACTGTGACTAAATTTTGGCAAGATGAAAATACTAAAAGTTCAAGGCAAGCTTCTTTGGAAGGATTGTCCACAGGATTAAGACCATCATCTTGAAAAGGACATCGAGTTATCATAACCCATATTGGAAGTTCTGAAGGCTTCGTTAAAGGTGGTCTACTGATGTTTTAATCTAAAAATACAGGAGACTATCACGAAGATATGAATGCCGATATATTTAAAGAATGGTTCGAGCAAATGTTGGATCTTATACCAAAAGATGCAATAATTGGATCGGATAATGCAAGTTATCACTCTAGGCTGACGGAAAAATTACCGACAAGTGCGTGGCGTAAAAGTGAAATAACATAATGGTAAAGTTTAGGACGAATATAATGTCCATTAGATTCCTTAAAAAAAAAGAACTATTGGTACTAGCCAATTTACATGAAAATGCATTCAAAAAATATGTAGTCGATGAAATGGCAAAGTTACGAGGAATATCTGTGCTCAGACTCCCTCCTACCACTGCGAATTAAACCCGATCGAACTTATATGGGCTGAAATAAAGACAGGTGTCGCCAGAAAATACACGACAAAAGAATGAAGCCATGGGTAAGATCAGTGCGGAAAAGTGGAAAAAGTGTATCGATCATGTGATAGAAGAAGAAGCCAAAGTGTGGCAGGTAGATATAATAATCGAAGAAATGATTGAGCGGCTTATTATAAACGATGTTAATAAAAGTTCATCTTACGAATCGGACTGAGTAAGCCATAACGACAAAGTATTATTCGATTTTTGAAAATGCTTTGTTAGTAACATTCTATATTATATATCGGTTTTGTAATTATGTTATGTAAAATAGTACCACCCATTGTTATTTATTATTTAATACAATTTTTTAAATGTTTTTATATGTTATAAATAGCTACGAATATAATATAATACAATTTTAGGAGAATAGGCATGTTTAAGATTTTTAATTTAAAAACTTCCCCAATACACCTTCCTGAAGAAGGGATTATACCTGCTAACAATGGTTAAACCTCAATTATAACAATAGCTTGCGATAAATTCAGGGTGGACCTACCAAAAGAATGCTCATTAGTTGGGTGCTTTAATGTAAACACAATAGATTTTAAGGGATGCTGTTTATTTAAATTGTTCTTGATACCCCGGCATGCATTTTGCATATTTAATGAGCATTTATTACTTCGCGCCACTTAAAGATAGACTATATAGTTTCCTATTTTTATTGCATTTAAAACATATCGGTGTAGCACGCGCATGACTGCGTCATGTTTTAAAATATTGTGCTGCCCCTTACCGATACGTAGCCACAGACTCGTTTGTACACTAGTGTGGTCAACGGTTATATAGAAAAAATATTTTTTCTCCTTATGTATAAAGTCACCCACACATTTTGTTACACATATCCATAATACTATTCTGGCAAAGTTTGAACTTTCGACTATAACATAAAGAGGGTGCTCATTGGCCCTGTTTGTTTTTGAAAATATCAAAAATAATTACAACATTTAAAAATTTTTATATTTTACATTAAAATTAAAAAAAAAACATAAAGTAGCCTGTAAAATATTTATTAAGAACTAATAATAAGCGACTGAAAGGAATAACCAAAAGATCAATAGAATTTAGCAAGTTGTTAATGTCCTAAATACTTCGAGACTACGTTGACCAATCATTTTTTGGTTGTCTGAGTAGGTACCATTTTTCGATTGGCCTCTACTACGTGTAACAAAAACTGCTTCTCATCCTCGTCAGTAGTGAGTATTTTATTGTATTCCTCAAACAATTTAACCCCTCTTTCGGCGGTGTCGTTTACCACCCGCAGTGTTTTAATTCGATCTCTGCCTTGATTGTAATCCTGATCATTAGTCCACGTTTCGGGTGGATATCTTAGAAAGGAGTCATTGATATTTAAAACCGACAGCAACTTTGAAGTTCTGTTAGATACAAAATCTCCCAAGCTTGCTTCAGCACTTAAAATTGCAGGATTACCTCTTACTATGCGGCCTCCAGCTTCAACAGTCATACCCAGAACAATTTTACCTTTTTCAGCAGGTGTCACTTTATTAGAAAATAATGCAAGCCCTACAAGCTCATCTGAGAGGTACCACAAGTGACGTTCTAGTACGTTTCTTGCTGCTACTCCGATTTCTGGATCAAGAGATTCATATGCCTTCATATTGTGCCACAGTTGAAGATCTCCGCCAGGAGCTTCTGCTGCAAGTGGGGCTTCAATCCATGCTTGTGTATACAGAAGAGCTCCAAAAAGAACGAAACGACGAAGTTGGGTCTCTTCCTTCTTTGTGAGTTTGAATACCTCGTGCTGATTGCGGAAGAGAAAGATCTTTATGGGATAAATTAATTTTTCCATCCATCGTGCGTGATGAATTGGACCCGGGGACCGCCAATGAATTATTTCTGGAGGTTTATTCAGAACAATCATTGTTAATTCTATTAGTTTTTGGTAGTCATCCCTGATTGCTTTTCCGTCACTGTTGGCCTTGTAAAGAGATTCAAGGGTACTTCGTAGCAAAACTTCTGTTTCTGTGTTTAGATCAAGGGAATCTAGACCTTAGTATTGAGCAAGTGAAAAGTTTTGCCAAATTTCTCTGAATCTTTTAAACAAAGGTATTTCAGGAGAGCTATAGAAGGTCCAAAACACAAAGTAAACATTTTGGCTAGGATTATTTCCATCATATGATGGCGACAGGCTAGATGAAAAAGCTTATGACCCAATTTGTTTTTAAGAATATTACAAGCTCTCTTGATGTGACCCGTATTAGCAGACGTTGTATCAAAACTCATAGCTTGAACTTTTTCCTTAACATTCCACTGATCTAGCAAGTCCAAAACAGCATTGGCTGCTTGTTCACCTGTTCCTGAGGCCAATTTTGGCACACCAAGCAGTTTCTCAAATCCATCTCCGGATACTAGCACCGGAAGACGGTCCACCTTTTTCTTGCCAAGTATGTCAGGCAGGATTTTTCCATCCCAGTGCACAACTAAATGATAGTCCGGTGAGAATGTAGTCTTTATATTGACGTGATGTTCTAGTCTAGCTTTCTTTCGCTTTCGTCGGATTGTGCTTCTTAAAATAGGCAGGGAAGATGGGTCATGACCAAGAGCAGCAGCAAGCGGAACCGTTAGTCGTAGCGCCTCGCGGTCAGATATTTTATTACGATCAAGAGCACTTGTAACGTGAGTTGAAAATATTTGTTTATTTACAGCAGGAAGCAAGACTTGACAAATATACCTATAAGAAATACCTCATCTCTGGAGCGAGTCAACGCAGAAGCCATTCTGATGAATTTACAGCCACACTTATTGTTTTTTAGACTAAAACTTTTAGGTTTATTGTCACTATTGTCCATTAGTTGCACTTTATTTAAAATATTACTACTAGTTCTTCAAATATTAATATTCTTTGCCTGGAACAAAAAACAAAAATTAATTATTTTCAAAAAATAAAAAAAAAATGAAATTGAAAGAGTCGTTGAGCACCGGCTTCTACTGTCACGACGAACTTTAAATTTGGTCATTGTAATATAACAGGGTTGTGTAACAAAATGGAATGGTGACTGGTCAAAAATTGAAAAAAAAATTTGGACCACCCTACTGTACACCACAGTCAAGCGGTGAGCAAAGCATCGATGAAAGCGGAGAACGTCAATACCATGGACCTAATAGAAAAAGTGAGACAGGGGCCTCACTCTTGTTATCCGATGGAGTGAATATAGTAAACCATCGTTTTGCTCGTCGCTTCACTATGTTTCTACTCTTGCTTTAGCTTCTTTCAAATATCAGTTTCTTTTCGTAATCAACTATGTTCTTTGTTAATGTTTTTGTTCATCCTTATTTTCATTAAACTAATTTTAGGTACTTTTGGCTAGCAGTGACAGCAACAGTAGCAGGAATCCTATGCGCGTGTTCTCTTTGGCGCAAGCACAGTCAGGGAGGATTGTGTTGCAGGAACGGACCGTCGGAAGATCGTGCCTGTTCAGAACCGGACTCCATAGGCTCGTGCTATGCGCCCCCGCAGTATAGTAGGTGTAATAGTTTTCAAGCTCCGCCGCCGCCTTATTCTGAGGTAAAAATGGAAAATAAATCAGTCTTGAAAAACAATAAACTGATTTTTTCTCCTCCCTATATTGCAAACAACGCATTTTGACACTGTTTTGAAGGACGTAAGTAACAATTACCAAAAAGGTATCGATTGCCCTTGACGACGGATTGTAAGTCAACTTACCACCCTTGGGTGGTAATAATTTATGCCATATAAAAACACTGATTTATAAAAATTGACTAATATTAAGTGATATGAATATTAATAGTACAATTATTACAATTATGAACATTATTTACAAAATTTGGATAAATGTATTCTCGTTTTTTCTCAATTTGTATGAAATGTTCTGACTCCATAATTTCTCCAACTCTAACCAAGTTTTCTGTTACTCTTGAAGTACTGCACGAGACTTCTGGCTTCGTTATATTATATACAATTTTATTTGCAACTTCCTTTTTATTGTTGAAGCTCTCCGCTACATAACTTTCCGCAATAGTTGCAGATTTCCATCCGCCATGTCGCTTGAGGGCTAAGACATCAACTCCAGTATTCGCTAATAAAGTGGCCGACGTTCTTCTAAGGGAGTGTCCAGTATACTCCTTAAAGTTCTGAAACTCCAGAAATTTAGCAATTTTACTTGGAATTGAAGAAATCGAGTTTTCCGCGACAGGCTGGTTTAAGCACTTTCCATTTTGATATCGCATGAAGAAGCGAGGATGAAAAGTCGTCATGTGGGATCTTATATCAATGTAATTTCGAACTATTTTGAAATAACAAACCTCCTCATCGTCACTTACATCTTCCCTGTCAAACACATTAGATTTTTTGGGTTTATATCCGTCATTTTTTCTTTTTAAAAATGCTCGGAGTTTAGGATACTTGGAAATATCTATGTTTTCCTCTATGAAAAGGTGGACTTCAGCATGGAATATTTACACCATAAGCTTGATGGAGACTTTAATACAGCAGATTTTTCGTGAAAGTACGCCAAAAGCACGGTTTCTGAAACTGCAGTTATAGCAGTCTTTGTTTGGCACCATTTCTTGAAGTATTGATACGTTGCTTCATACCTCTTCCTCGATTTTTCTGGCAGCTGCGACAGACAAGCGATATTTGCCGATTCTTCTATATCCATTTGGCTGTTATACAAGTCAATCATTTCAATTTCTCTCCATTTTTGATAATAAGCTTGACGTTGTTGATAAAATAACAATGCTTATGATGCTATAGAAACCGGTCTAAGCTGTCTATAATTTCATGCGAAAAGTATCGAATTAAATTAATAAAAATCCAAGAATAAATTCTGCGGGGAGGAGAAAAAATGTTATATACCGTCAAACGGGGTAAAGTGAATAAAAAAATTCAGTTTTTCGTTAATATTACCCTAACGTTCCAGATATAAATTTCAAAAAAATTAGTGTAGGTTTATCGATGATTTATTCACCATAATCTGTACTTGTTACGTTTGCGTAAAAAATAGGTTCCCAATTTTTTTTGGTCGTGGTGTGATTCACTTTACCCCATAGGTTGGGGTAAAATGAATCACATATGTAAATGATACATCTTTGTCACTTTAGGATTGTCCTGGGTAAAGTGAACCACACGAAAAGTTTTTTAACACCGCTTGGATAACCCCAGGAAAAATGCAATCAAAATAGTCGAAAGAAACAGATGTAAACCATCAAAATAAAAACTTTATTCTTTAGCACTATTAT
Organism: Polydrusus tereticollis; assembly: GCA_963920685.1. NCBI lineage: Eukaryota > Metazoa > Arthropoda > Insecta > Coleoptera > Curculionidae > Polydrusus > Polydrusus tereticollis. The sequence goes on from OY987328.1 coordinate 97,284,670, forward strand.
AAAAATCACAAAATCTCTTCTAAAATGCTTAGCAACAAGGTGCTGAGCAAGGAGAAAGTTGAAACAGATAACACTTCTTAATATAACGTTTATCTAAGTCTATGGTAACAAAGCTATGCCAACATAATAGGTACACCTATTTTAATAAGGAACTATATAAGTATAATCTTCTAAAAACCCAAAACCTGACGCTAAAATGAACCAAAAAATATACTAATACTTCTTAAAATTGTTAGCCCATTGTTAAATGTAGATAGGGTTAACTTATTTAAAATGGAAAACATTTACACTCTTATGAATAGGTAATGATTATTATTCTAGAATTGTTAATTCGTTATTGTTAATTACAAACGCATGTTGTCCCCTTTAAACCGACCTTAGTTTCACTTCTTTGTGAAATTGCGTAGAATCAATTTCAGTTACACCCGGGATTTGTGGATAAACGAATATGCTTTTTCTATTCCTTTTTTTCTTAACACATTAAGTATTGCACTATTATCCCCAATAGATTCGAGTTTTCCAATGTAAGATCGAACTCGTTTGGCAACTGGAAATTTTGCGATTATATAATCACCTGTCTGAAGATCCTCATAGGTCTTGCCTGTCAATGTTTCTTCCTGATGAGTTGCTTCAATATCAATCGAGCTATCGTTTCTATTTGCATTTCCTATCGGTGTCGATATGGTTAGAAGGTCGGACTCGTCATTGTAAATTGCTGCATCGGTGTCGTTATCACTTGAAGATTCTTCTTGGCGCATTGGTTCCTGGTCTGTTAGCTCCTTGATCATTAAGTCGGCAACAGCTATGCTTTTCCTGGATGAAATGTTGACTTTTTTCCCTCGCTTTTGTTGGGAACCACCGGCTGACGTCTTCAGCGTCTCTAAATGATTAATTATAGCTTGGCTCTAAGCATTACCTTCCTTGTTTTCATCATTGTCGATCTTTCTCGGTATTTTTTGAAGCACTTTATTAGGATCGAATGGGCTTAAGCCGGTAGCGCGAAAACCAGCCATAGCATTTTCTTTCGATCTAAGGCCTACTTTCGTAATTGTTTTGTCCAGTAGCCTCAAAAATTATGTTTTCGGCAGCACGCCACGATTTTTTTTTCCAGTCATTCAGGACAATCCTCCAGCATGCTTTCATTGGTCTGAAGTATGCAACATCCAGCGGTTGTAGTAAATGGGTAGCGTTGGGAGGTAACAAGACAAATTTTATATCATTATTTTCACCAGCTTCAACAACAGTAATGGTTAGGTGACTGTTTAGATTGTCCCCTATCAATACTTTCGGGCCGTCCAAATTTCGAAAGTACGGCAACGCAATTGTAAGGAACCAATCTTCAAACAGCTCTGCATCGAACCAGTCACTAGAACTTCTGTTATACCTTGTTCCTTCTGGGCCACCTTTCTGTTCATCCATCATACATATGCATTATGCTTTGTCTTATATACAATGTACGGTGCAAGCATGGTCCCATCGGCCGCGATAGAGAACATTGCAGTGGTGCTGGTTTTCGATGTGTCTATAGTCCGATACGTGTGTTTAGACCTCCGCTTTGTAACTACTTTGACTGCTCCACAATCATCTGTAAAATTCGTTTCGTCATAGTTGACTAAATTGGCAAGTGGAACGTCTTGACGGGTCTGCTTTACATTATTAAAATATTCTTCTACATTTTCATATTTTAGACCAGACCGAACACGTTTCGTATTTTCAGCTAATTTGATTGTTAGCTGTGGATGCCGCCTCATGAAAGATGTGAACCAGTCGATTCCGGGAAGATTATTTTTAAATCTTCTTTCTACCTTTCTCATTTTGTCCAAGTATTGTCGAACTGTTTCTCGTACATCTGTAGATCTTAATGGAAATCCCCCCTGAGCGCACATCTGTAAGGATTCATTAATTCTTTTTTCTTCGTTATTGGTTAATGCTGGTTGGCAGCCGTACTTTAATTGATGAGTTCCACGGACTCTTCTCTGAACTGTAGAATAGGGAACGCCAAATGATTGGCCAGCTTGCCGAATTGACATAGCACCCCTACGTACAGCGATATAACTGCGCGCTCTACGTAACTTTTGTCGTAATTACACTTTCCCGTGATTCCTAGCTTTTTTTTTATAACTACGAGGCATTCTAAAAAGTATAAAAAACTTAAATTAATTGATAAATAATAAAATTCATAATACAAAACTTTTAATTAATTGCCAAAGTGGGCCTATGACGACATTTTAAGATCAATAACACTGATAATGCTGATTTTCATTATTTTTAATGTGATTCATTTTACCCCTTAATTTGTTGTTTTTTTGTAAAAATGGGGTTAGGGCTAAACTTATGTAACAGGACTATGTTTGAATGTGGCATATTATTCCTAACGAATTGGATAAACTGTTTTTGGAAGTCGAAAGTCCGAAAATCATACCCACTAGCTGCTGCCTGCATTCAAACGTTTTAGCACTTCATGAAATAACGGGTAAAACATGGAAACATATTTAACGTGTCTACCACTTACGTGAAATAGTGAGCAACGCGTGCACTACCCGAACATATTACTTGGACGACTAACAAGCCCATTATCAAGACTATTATCACCGATATTCAGCCCTGTTGATCGAAAAAATCGCGAAAATTCCCGAAATTCACCGAACGATTCACTTAACCCCATATGATTCACTTTACCCCGTTTGACGGTACTTCATGAGATTTAAGTATATTTACTTACATCCCTTGTAGTATAAATAACTATTTTCTCACATTCTTAATGACTGCAAAACTTTTAAACTAATTTGAGCAGTGGCGTGCGTGCGGTGAGATATTGAAGTGAGGAAGCGCTGCCTGCAGACCTGCCTGAGGTAAATCTTCAAAGGCGAAAAATTTGTTGGGTACAGGCTCAAGTTTTGTAAAGAATTTACCTAAGAATCTTAAAGCAAGGTTAAGAAAATGAATATGAAATAATACAAAAAAATGCACATTTTATTTTGCATTTACGGTTTCCTTTTCTTCACAGACGGAGTTATTTTATTAAATTTACATTGTCGCTTGGGTGCCATTGTTTCTGAAGAAAGAAAGTGGAAACTTCTTTACACATTTACAATATTTGGCCCAAAAGGGGCGGGCATAGGTTCAATCGAACTGTTGTAGTTATGTTACCGTAAAAATCTAATTCAAAATGTCGTGTAAATATTTTAACCCATTCAACTTTTGTCTCTGAATTATGTAGAATCTGCGTATTATTGGATATTTGTATCCTGGAGCAAACTAAAATTATTAGTGACCGCCAGTATGGAATTCGTAGGTCTAGGTCAGAACAGGAGACCTTCTCGCTTATGTTACTCGCGTTTGGAATAACGCAATAGAACAGTCCCGGACGGTAGCGCTGGACATTTCCGAGCCTTTGACCAAGTATGGCATGGGGGGCTCCCATCTAAAGTGAGAGCGTACGGAATGCCGGCTTAATTTTGTTCATGGCTGCCAAGCTTTCTTAAAGACCGTTCTCTGCGAGTGGCGATAGACGGATTTCTTTCAGACACATTCACATCAATGCTGGAGTTCCTCAAGATTCTATATCGTCGCCCACCCTCTTTTCCTATACATTAACGATCTTTTTAAAAAATCCTATATACAGCTTCGCTGATGACAGCACACTTGTTTCATCTCTTGTCTCACATCTCAACAAAGACCTGGAAGAACCTCTGTCTTAGGGTGACAATAAGAATTTAACTCTAAAAAGCCCAGGCGGCAGCTTTTTCTAAAAATGTTAATGTTGAAGAACCGAATATAGTCATGGCGGGACACTCGATTCCCTTAGCCTCATCAATTCATTTATCGGGCGTCAATTTGGATAGTCATATGTCTTGGCATTGTCACGTTGGGGCCATTGCTAAGGCAGCCTCGCAGAAGCTTGGAATACTTTTCCGAACTAAGAACCTCTATACACCTCAACAACTTTTGATGCTCTATAGAGCCCAAATTAGGCCATCCCTAGAGTACTGTTCGCATATTTAGGGTTCTGCTCCTATATACTTCTTCTTATAAATTCTTTCTTTTCCATATTTTCATCTGGAGAACGTCATCACTTTGGAATTACCTCCTTGAAGCCGTGTTCTCCAACGAGTATAATCTCCAAAGATTCAAGATCAACGTGAATCGAGAGCGCCACAAAGGATTATTCCTGCATTCATAAAAAAAAACGCATGTTTTCAATAATTTTAGGATAGTTTTCTCCCATAGCTGGATAGCTCTCTACTCCAACTCCATTATTTTTAAATAATGCATTTGGGCAACATGGATTTATTGAATAGCCTCCTCGTTCTTCGAGCTTTTATATCCCCTTTGGTTTTTCCTTTGGCGCTTCTTGGCCAGCGAACATCACGATACAGAAACAATAACGACGATGAAGTCTGACAAAGCTGCGAGAACGAAGCTCTGCAATATATTCTCCTATAATTCGTACCAGCGCAAGAGGCAGGAGCGCCGACATATCACGATCAGTCCTGAAGGGCTTGATATATTATGCAGCATGTATCAGAGCGCTTCGCTTAGGAGTTAGGTGGAGGCAGGGCCGGATTTTGTTTATAAATTATAAATATATAGGTATTATAAATGGCTGTGGGTGATTATTAAATTATACTTTATTTTTAATCTTAACACTGCAAACAAAATTTTGTTTTATCTTATGAAAGCAGGATAAGAGGTGCTTCTATCGTTTCCATGGACCGCACGCCACTCGATATGAGTATAACGTTTTCACATTTTGAAAGTCGGGCTTTCTTAGGTTTGGTGGCAGCATTTTTGTTTGCACATTTGAGTACACTGATTATATAGTACCGGGTGTTGCATCGTCGAGCGGGACATAGGAAATCCCATGTAATTTTAAATGGGGTCAATTATTGGCTTCCCTAATTATTTTAGAGAAAAATTCTATTTAGGTTTATTAAAGAGCACTAAAACCCACATTCAAAAGAATAACTTTAGATATTTTTGATGAGCCCGTTTACGGGTTATCGCCGATTTCTTTTTAACTATTTCTCCTTTTTATGGCCCCGTATTTGCGGGCACCAGTCAAGGTAAAAGATGACTGTCAAATAAAGTTGTCATTTTGAAATGTGTGCTTTATTGTTATAAAAACTCGTACATCGAAAATATTAGCCATGAATTACACTTCTGAAGAAAAAATATTGATGATTAAATGGAATTATCAAGGAAATAGTTATCAAAATGTGTCAGACATGTTTGCTGCTCTGTATCCGAATAGACCGATACCTGCAAAATCTACAGTCGAAAGGACTATCAAGAAATTTGAGACAAAAGGCACTGTAATAAATAACTGCAGATGTGAAGAAAGGCAGGAACAAAGAAGAGATGCAAGAAATGATAGGGACTTGCAAGTTTTATTGTGCGTGGAAGAAAATGATGGGAAGTTCAGCACAAGGAAACTTGAGGATGACATAGGATTAGATCACACCACAGCGTTACGAGCTTTGAAACGACATAAATATTATTCATACAAATATGAAAAGCACCAAGAGCTAAGAGATAGGGACGCAATACGACGACAGGAGTTTTGTTTTGGTATGATGGAAAGAGCAAACATGGATAGGGAATTTTAAATAAATTAAAAATTTTAATTAAAAAACATTAGTTTTACTGACGAATGCACATTTACCTTAAACAATGAACCCAATGTTCAAAATTATTGATATTGGAGCAAAGAAAACCAACACAGGTTTGTGGAAACAAGGACGCAATATCCACAAAAAGTTAATGTATGGGCTGGGATTTTCGGAGAAAATATTATCGGGCCATTATTTCTTACACGAAATTTAAATGCAGAATATTTTTTGGAACTACTTGAAGATCATATTTTACCTACTTTACATGATGCCGCCGGGAAAAATCAGGAAGTTTGGTACCAAATGGATGGCTGCCCGGCACATAGTACCCTGGCTGTCCGGGAATATTTAAACCGTGCTTTTAATGGAAATGTTATTGGCTTAAATCATACAGTAAATTGGCCAGCCAGGTCTCCTGATTTATCGCCAAATGATTTCTTTCTCTGGGGCCATTTAAAAAACAGGATATACAAAGATAAAAAATACCCAAATCTAGACGAGTTAAAAAATGCTATTTCTGCCGAATGCAATAGAATTTCAGTTTACCAACTAGCGAATGTAAGAAGAGAATTTTATGATCGCCTCGGTAATTGTCTAGCAGTCAATGGAGGAATATTTGAACATCTTCTTAAATCCTAAAGTTCTAACAATTCTAACAATAGTACCTACCTATTAATTAGTAAAATATTGAAACATGTAAAATGTCATAATTAACCTTGTAATTGGATACTTTATTTTAGTTTTATTCAGATTAATTTGTACTCATAAATACACCTTTAATATTTTCGATGTACGAGTTTTTATAACAATAAAGCACACATTTCAAAATGACAACTTTATTTGACAGTCATCTTTTACCTTGACTGGTGCCCGCAAATACGGGGCCATAAAAAGGAGAAATAGTTAAAAAGAAATCGGCGATAACCCGTAAACGGGCTAATCAAAAATATCTAAAGTTATTCTTTTGAATGTGGGTTTTAGTGCTCCTTAATAAACCTAAATAGAATTTTTCTCTAAAATAATTAGGGAAGCCAATAATTGACCCCATTTAAAATTACATGGGATTTCCTATGTCCCGCTCGACGATGCAACACCCGGTATATATATATATGTAAAATTTAAAATTTTTACTTTTATATGCAGTTTTAGACAAATATGAATATTCTTAGCAACGAATATTTTAAATAAGCTAGCCACTCCTCAAATTAAATTATTACCTAAATTAAAAGGCTGCCTCAATTATTTAGAGTTTTTCTTCACGATAAAAAAATATACCTAGGTAACCAAATTACTTTTACTATTTAAGGTTACTTCAAAGCCTGATATGTACCCTCTGGTGATCAGCTATAATAATACAGAGCCTGTAATCAAAAACAACAACACTTCAACAGGCTATCTTATGGTTCAGTATTTTAGAAATTTTATTGTGCGACCAGTTGGTAAGTACAAAAGTATTATTAGTTATAGTAGTTAAAAAGTAAATAATTGTTACCTGTTGTTTATTGATCGTCACGATTTTTTAGGGTCGTTATCAGCTACTAGCACAAATGATTCAATAAGCTCTAGTTTTTTATGCAACGCAGTCAATGAAGTAAGTTTTAAATAATACATTTAACAGTTTTCTTTCATTTCTTTTAAGATGGGGCATAGGGTTTTACATGCTGAATTTGCAACCCTATTTTAGGCATTGTTTTATCAAAACTAAAAAGGTAAAACTTGAAATAGATAAAAATGTATGGTGTTAAGAACACCTTAAGATACTAATTTTAACAGTATGTGGCTAGAAAGAATACAATATTTTATTAAAAATTAATACCCCGGTTTTTTCTTCTTCTTCCGTAGTGCATATTCAAGCCCATTTTTGGGTGTACACCTCTTCTCAGTAGCCTTCATCCAATTTTCATTTTTGAAATGGCATCAGCCGCAGATTCACAATTTTTTCTTAACCAGAACTGTAGAAAAATTGTGAAACTGCGGCTGATGTCATTTCTAAATGAACACAACCTTTTGTGCGTCCGACAGTTTGGATATTAACAAGGATACGCGCGATGCCATCTTCGGGCTCCTTGAGCATATGGTACGTGTCCTTAAATAAATAAATAAATAGCCATTTATTTCCGACAGGCCGGAGCCCACTTACAGGAAACTCAAACAAATTAATCGAATTATAAACAAAAATCTTACAAAAGTAATGCTATGCTTAAAATGTAATAACAAAAAGTAAGAAACTAAAGCTAAGTTAACAGAAACCAATGACTACTAATGAGGATAGCCGGACATATTGCGTAAGTGTTTTAATATGGTTGGGAGGCTGTCATGAAATATGTCGGAGAGGGCTGAGATACGATTGAACTTGTGGCACATTTTGTGAATGGGACCTTGAGGCAAAATATTGGATCTCGCGAATGCAAGGAAAAATGTAGGCCGATGTCGGGCACCTGTGCGGGGAACATGAAGCGATAGTTGCTCCAGTAGAAATGGGCAATCGGGCAATCGATTTTAGAGTTAAGAAGTTTATGGAGTATCGATAGGGACTGTGAGTCGCGACGTACTGTTAAGGGCAACTCACCAAACCTAGCGAGGATGTGGCCATGCTCGAAATTCTGGTGAGGCTGTTGCGGCGGTCTTCTGTGATTTGTCGAAATGTCTTGGAGTGGTTTCGCTCGTATCTAACGGGTCGGGTGCAGAGAGTCGTGCTTAATAACAACAGCTCTGATGAGCTTAGCACTGACACGGGTATTCCACAAAGGTCCGTCTTAGCCCCCCCCCCCCCCCCTACTCTTTTTAGTACATACTTCAACGACGTTGTTTGCCAATATATGGGAAATTCTCTATTTTTGCTCATGATACCACCATCCTTTGGCACGGAACAGACCTTGGTAAGCTTGAAATGTGAGTAATGATTTGGACAGGATAAATGGGTGGTGCGATGGTAATCTGTTATCATATAATATATCAAAGGCAAATATATTGAATTTTAAGTATAGATAATGTTTTCATAGAGAATGAGAAAATTCCAACCCTTTCTGTAAGTAAATTTTTAGAATTATTAATAGACAGCTCTCTTAAACTTGAAACTCAAATTAACAATTTATGCAACAAAATTTCTTCTAACTGTTATGCTCTGGTGGTGATATTAAACAACTTTTTTACTGTAGCAAGAAGCTCTTACTATGCTCTAAATAGAGTCCCATCTTTGCCATGCAATCTGTTGTGGTTCATGCTTCCAATATTTATTTCACTCTGTGCTTGTTCTGCACAAGAGAGCAATAAGATATATGTGTAGCGCTAAAGTTAGGGATTCTTGTCGCCCACTATTTATAAGACATGTGATTTTGACTCTATGCTGTATTTTCATTTTCGAAACTGCATGTCTTGTTTATAGAAAATATAAATAAGGGAGCTTATTACTCTCTGGATGAATTTTTTAATGATCAATCAGTTTAGTATTTTATCTTTGTTCCCTACCTCCATATTTTTATATGATATGATTAACAGCTTGGGTATACTGTATCATATAGGTAATATAGGTCTAATTATGATTGTGTGCATGCACTGTCTTTGTTTTAGTTTTATTTGTTGACATTTGTTTAGGACCTTTAGATTGTGACTGTGTTTATTGTATTAGCGAATAATGACTTTACTTTGTCAACAAGAATAGTGTCTTTCAGACCATAAAGTACTTTTCACTTTGAGTTATTTACATTTCTCTAGGTTGTTGACAACCGTATGATCTCTAAGAAAGGAGGGCTTCATACCACTTCATGCTATGTGTCATGCGAAAGATAATTTTAATTTAGCAGCGTTTTCTACTACGTCAGCCACTCCAATTTTTTGCCAAATCCATAATCCATAGATTTGTTTTTCGATCCCTTATAGAACTTCCCAGCATTAACCCTTCCATAGCTCGCTGTGTAACACGTTGAATATTAGTGTTCATTTTAGTCATTATCCAATTCTGTGCACCATTTTACTTAATTTTCTGTAAGCTGTTCTTGTTCTAAGCCGAACGTGGCCTAAGTATATTATGTAACCTATGACATTTTAAATTTTTGTGTTATTTACTGTTACGAACTTCTCGTACATTACTTTTGTTTTCTTCATGTTCGCCTGTAATCCAGATTTGCTAGATGCGATGCTCAACTCTTCCATCATGTCATTCAGTTCCTTGAGGTTAGAAGCTGTTTTACTAGCTTCATGAGCATAGCAAATATTTTTCATACTTGACCAGTTTAATCGTTTAAGTTTATCTTCCATTGCAAGAAAGTGCATTCCTGCTTGTCTCCTTTATTCAGTGTCACTGGCTTTGTTTCTTCTTGTTTATTTAGCTGTACAAAACTTTGTTTAACCGCCAAATTAAACCCTTTTGTTTTTTTAATTATCTTTTTTTAAAATATAACAATCGTTGCTTATACATCCCTACAAACAATATATGTTTAAAATTTTAGCTTTATATGTCTAAAAAGAGTGCCTAACATGGGGTTGAAAAACTTTTAGTCTTAAAAGAAACTAAACTCACCCTTGACTTTCTCTTTTTGAGGGCTGTAAAAATTTCCGCGGTATAATTTGGGGGTACAATATGTAAGAACCAATATTTTTAGGCAAATACAATAGTTCCGCCTACATATTCTAATGTAGCTAGTTTAGAAGAGTTAGTTTCTGGTCCGTTGCCTCAACCGAGTCCCTCAAGTTCCGACAGGAGATTACCTCGAAGTGCTTCTTCTATATCTAGTGCTACAACTGAGTATCATCAGGTAACTTCTTTCATAACATAAATATCAAAATGCTGAGAGAAAAGTATAGATAATTAAAAATAATTCTGATTAGATAAATATTCCTACCTAATATATAGGTGTAACAACATATAATTGTCAATATTTGCTAGGTTTTACAACACAGCCCCAATTCAACGCACCATACTAACAGCCTATCACCTCTGCCTCCGATCACGCCTGTTCATCCTAGACCACCTGTGACGCCTAGTGGTTCAAGTAAAAATTGCTCTGGATCAGTAGAAAAGCAGGGAGATCATATAGTAAATCCTATGGAATCAATACGCGGTAAAGATTATCTATATTTATAATAGTTCACTTGCTAATACTAAATTATTGGTTTTATCTTTTTAGCTAAACCACCTCCTGACCCATGTACTACTTCTCCTCCCTGCACAATAGACCGACCCCCCTTTAGACTGCGCAGGCCTCCACCGCAACGTAGTCAGGATTCGACGGAGGACGAAGAACCATTCTCAGCGCTGCTTAATTTGTCTTTATGTGCATCTAATGTAGGAGAGCATGCACATCCACAAGCAGTACCCATGTTGCAAGAGCTTCATTTCGGAGTGACCAACAGCATGACTGGCTCTGATATTAGCAGTTTAGCCAATTTAGGTAACAGGTTGATTCTCGTAATTATCATTTAATACAAATATAACAACAACTTTTACTATTTCTCAATCAAACTTAGTACCTATATTATGAGCTCTCTCACTGTAGCTCTACAACCCAGGGTCCATCATAATTTCGTCTGCACGATCGACCTTCATATGGTTCTCAGGTCAGATGCAACATTGTCCCTCCAGCGTATTCCAGGTCTTCCCTGTGGCCTTTTTCCACCTGGAACCCCTTTCCACACTGGTTTGATCAAGTGTCTATATTCTTGTCTCTTAACATGACCAGCCCACCTCAGCCTTTCCGGTTTTATTATTTTGACTATATCTGGTTGGTTACACAAAGCGGTATTGTTGTGTAGTGTTGTATTTCATTGCCCGTATACACTCCTCAGGATTCTTCTTTCCGCAATTCTAAGACGGTTTTCGTTCTGCATTGTTAATGTCCAAGACTCACAGGCATATGTCATGATGGGTCTTATAATTGCCTGGTCCTGAACCCTTTCAAAGTTATACTTGTTCATTGTAACATTCTGTCCCACTCTATCTCTACGCTCTGTTCTTGTCGTCATCATCTATTTTGTTTGGTCTTCGTTGATGTTCAGACCGACGTGTTTTGCAGCGCTTTCTTACTTTAAAAACTCTTCCTTGACATTTACGGTGGTACCTCTAACGATATCAATATCATCCGCAATCGTGTTTAATTTGCGTACGGTGCATTCTAGAGCGATGTTAAGGATTATTGAATACAGGGAATCTCCTTCTTGAGGCCACCGTTAATGGTGAAGACGGTTGAATCTCTTTCTCCAATTTTAACTGTACTTGTTGAGCCCTCTACGCATAGCTTTGTGAGACTAATCAATTTTTTGGGTGTCCCAATGTTGGACATAGCGTTCCACATGCCCACTCGCATAATATGCCTGTTTGAAATCAATTAAAATTTATTGTAATGTTCTGTTGTATTACCAACACTTCTCCATAAATTATCTTATGGTAAAAATGTTATCTAAAGTTGATCGATTTTTTCTAAACCCACACCCACCCACATTGTTAGTCACCTATCTGGTGTTCGACGTAAGCGGTCAGGCTTTATAAAAGGATAATAGAGAGAACCTTATATCCCGTATTTATAAGAGATATGCCTCATAGTTTGAGTAACAGCACCCTTATTATGTACGCGGATTTCTTTGCTGCTGGACGGTATTTGTTCTAGTTTCCATATTTCACAAATTAATTTATGAAAAGCTAGCATTAATGGTCTTCCTCTGTTTTTGAGACATTCTGTTGGTACAGCCATTTCTTGGAGCTTGTTTTTTAGTTTAAAGATCGCCTTTGATACTTCATTTGATGTTGGATCTTCTATTAGTGGTTTAGCTGTGTACAACTAATACATACATACAATTTGGTTGTACATTTAACAATTTATCGAAGTACCTTCTCCACGTCTCTAGAACTTCTGTTTCCGTTGTTACCAAGTTACCCTTTTCGTTCTTAATTATCATACCAACTCGAGATTTAAACCCTTTTTCATTTTATTAACTTCCTGAAATAACTTTCTGGTCCTGTTGCTCATTCTATTTTGTTCCATTTCCCTAAGGACATTTTCCTCATATAGGTATCCTCTTCTTTTCCTTATAGTTGATCTTGCCTTCGTTCCTAGCTGCTCTGTATTGCTGTGTGTTTATTTCTCTTGAGTCCTTCAGCATTCGTCGTCGGGCTCGATTCGTTTATTTTAATGATGCCGCTTCAAAATTTTGATCAACCCAGATTTTTCTTTTAGTGTTTTTTCTTTTTTCTGTGGTGTTCAGCGTGCTCTGCCTTATTGTGCCCTGTAATGTCTCCACATTGTGTCAACACATCCCTGCCTGTCTTATATTCCTATATTATTATTATTATTATTATTGACTGATAAACTGAAATTATATTTTCCTATTTTATTCATTGTTGTAGTTGGGTATAAAAATAAAAGAAGATGCATTCAAATATTTGATCTTTAATAAATATTTCCGAAAGAATAGAAGAAGCGGTTAATAGACAACCTTTTCAAGTTATCATATAAAAATGTGAACGGAGCTTCATCATACTTTCACCACTTTTACCGTTTATAATACGTATAGATAAGAGCACACGCTATCACTGGTAGAGTGGGTCGAACGCTTCACAGCGTTGCCATTTGTGGACGTCTGTCTACCCATCTTTGTTGCACCAGTGGCACATTTTCAATGAATATATATTTTGGCGCAAAATGATCTTATGGATGGAATGTGCCTTCTGATATTATTTTAAAAGCATAATATGCTTCACATTTTCAGTTCATTATTAATTAATAATTAGTTTATTTGCATCTATAACAGTAACAACTAAAAATGTTCTTTTGAATAAGTAAATAAATAAATTTTAGGTACGCCAGATTCCCCACCTCGTGCAACGTCTCCAACAGTAGAAATGAGGGAACTCCTGGATAAAATACAGCAGCTTCCTGCGCAGAAGAGTCCTCTTCTTCCACCTACTTCAGCTACTGCGCAGGCGAGAGCCTACTTTCATAGGGTCAGGGCAAAGACTATGTATATGCCATTGGGGGAAGCACAGAATGTTAATGTCAATTCAGAAAAGAGCCAAAATAAAACCATTCCTAGTGGTAAGAATCAAAATAAAGTGTTATTCCCAATTATTATGATTCATTCATTGATTGTGTGTTAGCGAATAAGATACATAGACAAAGTATCAAAACAGATGTTTCTATTTCTCTTAAGAGATATTTTTTCATAGTATTTTCAAGAAGTTGGCTCTCTCGCTCTGCTCCTTGTACGCCTTGCGGGCCCCTTCCACCCCCATTTCCCTCAAGTAGAGGCAGCCAAAAAGGAAGCAAGGCCCGAGTCACTGATGGAAGCCCTCTTCTAAAACAACACGCAGAGGAGTCGGAAGATGAGCCCCATCGAGACGAGAACTTATGATGATAGAATAGGAATTTTTCGTGCTAAAATTATATTTTAGGGACGCTGGATTATTTTTGTAAGAATATACATATTAATCAAAAAATTGTTAATATTCTATAGGAGGCAAGCAGTAGTGAGTATTAGAGAATTCAGCATTTTCCGTCCTCCGGAGGATTTACAATTTTAAAATCTCTGATGTCACGTTGTTTTAAGAAGGGTGTATTTCTCAAGGCAGTGAAAATTCTGAAACAATTCAACTAACCTTTTAATTTTTTTTTTCTGTGCATGGCTAAGTAATTTAAAGAAAATAACTCTTTATCATTAGTGATAACTAAGATTTATTAATACACGACATCGCGGTAAAAATTCACCAAATTTTGTTATTTCTCTTTACATTTTCTATAAGACGCTCTCTTTAAATTCTTGACGGAGATACAATATTTAGCGTTTTGTTAAATCGCTATCAATTTCAGATCAGCCATTTCACCGGAATGGAGTGTAGTGACGTAGGTATACCGGCTTTATTTAACCGCCGGTATACAGGGTGTTAAATAAAGTCATGCAGATATTTCAGGGGATGATAGTACTCGTCAAAATAAGAAAATAATGCAAATATATGCATGGTCTAAAACGCTTTATTTTTGTTATACAGGGTGGCAAAGTTTCAATTTTTTTTCTCGTATTTTGCATTTTCTCTCTTATATTCTGTGATAATTGTTTCAAATTTAAAACATCAACCAATTTTTAGAATCTCTACAATAAAGTATCAAAATTGTCGGTCGCAGTATACAGGGTGTTACATTTTCTTGAATCGGCTACAATTATATCTTTCGGAACTTTTTTTTTTGAGCTTCTTGTATGAATTCCGGTTTGAAATTTGAACTCTCTGTTTCTTTGTTTAGCGTTCTGGTATCTTGCACTATTCTCGTATCTGTGACCGTTTTCGATTTATTTGCAAAAATAGCCATCGATGGAAATTAAGTGTAGGCGAAATAAAGCAGAGTAAAAAGCTGTTTTTATTTGTATGTATTCTAAGTAATTATTTTAATTTTTATTTTAGATCAACCGACAGGGTTATCAACAATCAGATAAAAACATTACAAATTAAAAATAAATTAAAACAAAACAATTAATTAGTTAATCAAATAAAAATAAAACAAAATTATAAAAACTGTTGAAAATGTCCGCCTCTTGCTAAAATGCACGAATCAAGTCTTCGCCTCATGGACTGACGGACTCTGCCAAATATTCCAGGAGTATTGCGAATGATGTCGCATGAAGCTATTATTCTGTTTCTTAAATCCTCTTCTGTCTGGACTGGGGTCTGATACACTAATGCTTTCAGGTGGCCTCAGAAAAATAAATCCAGGCTATTTAGGTCTGGGGATCTAGGGGGTCATGGCTGAGGTCCCCCTCGACCTATTCAACGGTTGTTAAAAATTTGATTGAGAAAGTTTCTCACCTCTATGCTGAAGTGCGGTGGTGCACCATCGTGTATGAACCACATTTGGTTTCTGACAAGGATTGGTACCTCTTCTAGCAGCCCTGGGAGTTCCTTTTCAAGAAATTGACGATAATATTGTCCGTTTAGCCTTGCTGGTAGGAAAAATGGTCCTATCAAATAATCTCCAATAATGCAGGCCCGCACATTTACTGCAAACTGTTCTTGGAAATTATTTTCGCGTATAGAATGCGAATTCTCTTCTGCCCAAAAATGGTTGTTGTGAAAATTGTTTATAGCATTCCTTGAGAAATTTGCTTAATCGCTAAATAAAATCGTGTTTTCAAACAACGGATTTTGGGCTAGCATGTAGAAACCATTGGCAAAAACTAAAACGTAGTGGAAAGTCACGTGGGAGAAGAGCTTGAACCCTTTGGATGTGGTAAGGATACATTAAGTTGTCTATTAAAATTTTCCAGACAAGCACAAAAGAAATGTTAAGTGTTGCGGCAATTTTTCTCGTACTAGTGGCAGGATCATTTTCTACTACATTCAAGACTGCTTCCTCGACTTCAGGAGCCCTAACCGTTCTTTTTGCTCCTGCTAAATGAGTGGATTTCTTGAACGATCCGTTTTCACATAGTCGATTATGTAGATTTGCGAATGTCCGTGGGGCAGGCAGTATTCGATTTGGATACCTTTGTGCATATAGTCGTCTGGCTTCATAACAATTGCCATCGGCAAGTCCATAGATTTAATGCATCTCTGCAAATTCTTGATTTGTGAATTCAACCATCACTAACCAGTTCAAAACAACTCCGGAAACGTCAAACAAAGAAAATATTTGTTACCAAATGTCAGAAGGACAATAAACAGAATTAACAATTGCCTATCCCAGCCTACTATTTTTTTTCTCATATTTATTATTGCGCTATTTCGCCTACACTTAATTTCCATCGGTGGCCATTTTTGCAAATAGATCGAAAACGGTCACAGATACGAGAATAGTTCAAGAGATCAGAACGCTAAACAAAGGAACAGAGAGTTCAAATTTCATACCGTAATTCATACAGGGAGCTCCAAAAAAAAGTTCTGAAAGATAAAATTGTAGCCCATTCAAGAAAATGTAACACCCTGTATACTGCGACCGACAATTTTGATACTTTATTGTAGAGATTCTAAAAAATGGTTGATGTTCCAAATTTGAAACAATTATCACAGAATATAAGAGAGAGAACGCAAAATACGAGAAAAAAAAATTGAAACTTTGCCACCCTGTATAACGAAAATAACGCGTTTTAGACCATGCATATATTTGCATTTTTTTCTTATTTTGACGAGTACTATCGCCCCCTGAAATATCTGTATGACATTAATTAACACCCTGTATACAGGGTGTCCCGAAATTAAGGGGCAATACTTTACCACCATATTCTCCAGCTAAAAATAATAGAATTTTTTCATATGGACATAAGTGCAGAAATGCTTCTTAAGGGAGCTACCCCCCCTCGAATGGGGAGCCCTGAAATCGTTTTTTTTTTAATATTTTCGAACCCGTTCATAATTAAATTTTGAAATTAGGTATGGTTATAAACTTTTAACGATAAATCAGTTTCTGAATTCAGAATTTCAAAAAATTAGTCATAGACGTCACATACCGGGATGGTTTAGTTGGTTAAGGGTTAAAATAATCCCATTTTTTCATGCAGTCGTATTTCTTAATAATTATAAAATATTAAAGTATTCTGCGTAAAAAAGGTACTCTTAGTTCACCTTGAAAGGACTTACAGTTTTTGAGTAAAATCGTTTTAAAGAAAATCACGTCCATATATAAAGGAGTTAATTAATAAAATTATTCTTAAAGCTTTTATATCAAAAATGCACTAAAAACTACAAAATTAATGAAAGTAAATGCTTTTAAAATATACGCAGTCAGCTCTTACGCCTCTTACGAAACTAAATAAATTGAAAACGAAATAGATATGACAACTTATTTAGAGAATAATAATGCGACATGAAATAGGGGTGTTTAACAAAAATTTTTTGAAGAATAAAATTTAAATTTAAACCAAGAACTACTCCTTGAGAAGTGTTCAAATAGAACCCCATTTTCTCTGATACAAAGTCCAGCTCTACGGCGAATGTTGTGAGATGCCCGAAGAATCTGAAAAGGATTTCTTCTTATTTCATTTCCAGCTTGAAAAATTCGCTGAAGCAGATCCTCACGGGTAACCTCCGTTGCATAAACTATGTTGCACATATGACCCCAAAAATAATAACAAGTTGGATTTAAGTCCGGCGGATCTCGCTGGCCAGGATACGGGTCCACCTCTGCCTATCCACCTTTCAGGATAATTCTCATCTAACTAGTTACGAACAGGTCATCCAAAATGGGCAGGGGCACCGTCGTGCTGGAAATACATCTCCAACCTGAACCTTAAGGATACTTCGTCCAACAGCCCTGCTAACTGATTTTGAAGAAAGGTCAAATATCCCTTGCTGGTTAAATTATTGGGCATTTCAATTGGACCGATTAACTGATTTTCAATTATTCCTGCCCACAAATTGACGAAGAACCTATATTTACAATTAATTCTTCGGACTGCTCTTGGACTTTCATCCTGCCAAAAGTGAGTGTTACGAGTATTAAACACTTTAGTTCTACTAAATGTTGCCTCATCACACCACAAAATTGTGACTAGCAAATTTTAATGTTCTAAAATCCACCGACATAACTCGATTCTGGGTGGGAAATCTCTAGGCAACAGCTCTTTAACTCTCTGGTAATAATATGGGTGAAGACCTTGCATCTGAGTCATTCTTCCTATCTGAAATAAATATTCGTTATAATTATGGATAGCAATATGGTAAAGTAAAACGCATTACAATTGATTTCGGAATGTTGACTTCTGTAGCCAATGGGCTGAGTCCAACTTAAGGATTATCTACTATTTGTTGAAGTGCATTTTCCAAATCATAGTCCCCCCTAGGTCGTCTTTGCCCACGAAGGCGTTCAAGCGAACCATTCTCCATCAAATTTCTATGAACC
Organism: Polydrusus tereticollis; assembly: GCA_963920685.1. Lineage (NCBI taxonomy): Eukaryota > Metazoa > Arthropoda > Insecta > Coleoptera > Curculionidae > Polydrusus > Polydrusus tereticollis. The sequence continues at coordinate 97,303,097 of OY987328.1, forward strand.
CTCTCAAATACTTTGCGTCCAGGAAGTCTCCGTTCCGGAAAACGTCTGCGATATTCCTGTACCGCAGCAAAGGAACGTCCATTACAACATCCGTATACAAAATGGATATCAGTAAGCTCGTGATTTGAAAAATTTTGCATTTTCTTATTTATTATGTCTAATTTTACAACAGTAATAACAGCAGACAATATCTGACACAGAAATGTCAAAGGAAACAAATATCAAGTTTAATCCATTTCTATTCACAAATTTCACTTGGATTATTATTCTTATTAATTATCTCCTTTATGGACGTGATTCTCTTTAAAACGATTTTACTCAAAAACTGTAAGTCCTATCAAGGTGAACTAAGGGTACCTTTTTTACACAAAATACTTTGAAATTTCATAATTATTAAGAAAATAATAAAAAAAAACGACTGGTTGAAAAAATGGGATTATTTTAACCCTTAACCATCGCGGTATTTGACGCCTATGACTAAATTTTTGAAATTCTGAATTCAAAAACTGATTTATGGTTAAAAGTTTATAACCATACCTAATTTCAAAATTTACTATAAACGGGTTTCAAATTAATAAAAAAAAAAAAGATTTCAGGATTCCCCATTCAAGGGGGGGTTAGCTCCCTTAACAAGCATTTCTGCACTTATGTCCATATGAAAAAATTCTATTATTTTTAGCCGGAGAATATGGTGGTAAAGTATTGCCCCTTAATTTCGGGACACCCTGTATATAAGTTTATTAACTTTTAACGTTTATATTTAAAAAAATCCTAAAAATACCTTCATTATTCATTCGAGACCGTGGTGTCGTTCCTTGAACACAATCATTTTTCCTAATTATATTATTTTACTTTTTATACCAAATTAGTAAAGTAAATTACTCGTTTTATTGTTTCTATAGGCGAGTCTGGGTATTAGTTAAGAACTAAATTATGAAGTCTCCAAATAGCCTTAAATTTGCCTGAAGGGGTTAAAAGATGCGAATCCATTCCCTTACAAAAATAAACCAGTAATTTTAAATAATATAAAATAGAAATTATGCAGATAAAGAAAATTAACATTTTGCTAATGTCGATCGAATTAGGCGCTCAAATATTCCGTATTTTGATAAAACATTTTACTTAAAGTTTTAAATTCTTAAAATTAAAGAAAGAGTAAATTTAGAATTAATAATAAAATATTCGAATTATTATGAAACAAAGTCTACAAAAATTTTTGAAAATAATAATACTCCAATTTTTAAATTCCGACAGTTTCAGTTTTTGCCTTAATATTTTTTAAAAGTTTGTGCCAAAATTTTAGTTTATAGACTAGTGTTCTGTTATACTTTAATTCTTACTTGTTTTGGTTAGTTTCTTGGAAAAGTATTCTGGGTGTCAACGAAATATTTGTATAAGGTATTCCTGTACATTTTGGGCCACCCCTGGAGCTTTTATTTTAAGAGCTAGAAAAAACATTAAATTACGAAAATTGAATTATTTCTCATGATCTGTCAAAATTTGTCATCGGATAAAACGATTGAATATCGTAAATTTGTTAAAAACACCAATTTTTCTAAATTCGCCCAGAAACTGACATCCTTCTATCGTGTTCTGACTCCTCAAAAATCATTATGTCCAGTATTTATTTAAACTTAATTAATTAATGTAATTTCATTTAGTTTTCGTAAATATCTGATTTGAAATGGAGCAAAAGTAACGGTGACGATTTTATTATGGATACGTATTTTTACTTACGAAAAATAGGTAGTTTCATCTTTCTTTTCTATTTACAGCGCACAGTGGACTACGGCTCCAGTCGCCTGGCTTTCGAACCCTTAATTGGATTTTTCTTTGAGAGGTTGATGACTGAGGGTTATATAGGAAACGTGTCCTTTTTTAGTACTGCTTTAGCACACTTAGGAATATTTGGCTTAATCAGAAAATATAAAATTATTTTACTTATTTTAAACTATTTAATTTACTAATCAAACCGGAATATTGACCACCTGAAAGAATATGTTTTTTTTTATTCCAAAAACGGACAGCGGCCCAACAAATCTATGAACTTGTAAAAACAAAAAGCCACGATTTCTCCGTATTTAACCATTTTATAGCCAATTCCTCAACCACCTCTATAGCGTTGAACTCGCACGTAAAATCAATTGGGTCGTGAAATTTCTTTAAATATTCGAATATATCGAATCTCCTATACTTGCTTTTATGAATTTATTCTCTATAGATTTTCTGGTTTCTTGCAATAGAAAGGAAAAATATTATTTTAATTATTATTATTATTATTATTATTTTTCCTACTAGATACACAATATACTATTGTTTTTTTTTTGTTTCCTTAGCCGACGCGACGTATGTTTTCTCGTTGTACTTAAAACAACATTCCAGGATTGTCTCGGATCTCGTTGAAATGGTGTGTTATTCTTTCCATCAGATCTTCCCTGGTTAGAACTGGCGTCGAATATTCAATTAAATTTACCCATAAAAAGAAATCCAATGGAGTCATGTCGGGGCACTTCGGTGGCCATAAAATAGACCCATCTCGACCTATCCATCGATTACCAAAAGTATTTGATAAGTGCTGACGCACTAAATTCTTAAAATGGGGCGATGCACCGTCGTGCATATACCACATCTAATTAAAGGACGTCAGGAGAAATAATTAACCTTTCGTTACAGTTTTTCTACCACACTTTCAAACTAATAAGTATTAATAGAAAAAACAAATTTTTAATGGGACACCCTGTATATTAAGAGCTTGAAATTACTAGTCCAAAAATTTAGCTCACTTGGTCTTTTGCTTAAGTTTTTTTTTGAAACATATAGAGGTTTAATAGTGTATTACATACCAGAAGTGGTAAGAAGCCTATGACATACGTTTTTGGAAATTACGTAATTCAATAGAGCGTGTAATAGGCTTACCACTTGTGTACTATACTTTTTCTACGACTTCATGTTAAAAATGTTGACTTTTAAATTTGTCACTTCGTTAAATACAGATATTTTCGTTGTTAAGGCGACGCGATGCAGTGCAAAGTCAACTCTGCGCAAAATCGATTGAAAAATTTCACGATTTTGGCAGTGAAGTGTTATGTAATAATATTCCGTAGCTGTTCTTACGCACAGCTTGACTTCTAACAATATAGTGTGTGTTATTAGAGTTTTACTGATAAAGTAGACAGTGCGTAAGTACAGGTTCTTACTAATACAGGAATAGAAAAGCTATTTTCCTAACAAGTGCAGAAAATCGATTTTTCCGCACGCAAATGCCGTTGACAGCACGACGCGTAGCGGAGTGGTGTCAAGCATTTAAGTGCGGAAAAATAGGTTTCTGCACGTGTTAGGAACAATAGTTTTTCTACTAGCGTGAGGAAACAAATTGAAAATAATTTAAAAAACGGAGTTTTTTTTTTAATTTTTATTACAATGAACAAAATTTTACAATATTAATTCGTTCATCTCTTCATCGGAAATCATTTTGCGTGCCGAAGAATTCAGCAAAACTCCAGTAGAAAAACTGATAAACTAGTTTAAATTTATAATATTCTGTTGACAGTGACATACAAATCAACAACTGGTTATATACACCATAGCAACTAAGATATTTCAAGGTTTCAGGTAATATGATGAACAGTGACTTCAAATCGTACAGCATTTAATTTAATTAAATTTAATTTCAAAATATAACAGTGCGGAAAAATCTTTGCCGCACGGTGCGGAAAAGTGGATTTTCCGCACTAAAACATGTGCGGAAAATGCGTTTTTCCGCACGCTAGTAGAAAATAGTATATTCTATAACAAGTATGGAAAGGATAGATTTTATGCCATAAAATGCCATTCCATACGAGTTAGACTATACTTTCTCTAATACTATTGGAGAAAAAATAATTTATTATGTTATAAAGTCAATATTTTGTAATAAAACTAACCTATATAGGTACCTTGAATAATCAAGTGCTGTCAAAGTCGAATTTATAACCTGACAGCGTAAAATAAATAATCCAAGGCTATCATGATTTTCAAAACAATTTGGTTTCACCATGCAATTTAGATGGCCGAATTGAAAATCTAGTTGGCTTTGATTAGGTGATACAGAATGATTCCATTCTGTACTAGTGTGTTAGAAATGAAGCCATTCTATAACACTTTTTTGCATTCTCTGCTCCACAATTGGATGAAGATTTTCTTGTGACTGACGTTGTGACCAAGTGTGATAGTTGAAGCGGTTGAAAATACCGGCACTGCTTACATAAGCTTCTTCTGTTCAGACACAATTTAACGGAAAATCACGCACATGGTTACAATTTTCCAGGAACCATTGGCAAAAGGTGATGAACTTTTCTGGTTCTGAATGGCTGGAATTTGTACTGTTACATTTGCACCCTATTTATCGCCGCGTCGTCCAAAGCCTACTTGTTCAAAGTGCGCGCTGCAAGGTCAACACGTAAAAAAATGTAAACCTCTGTGTTTCAAAGAAAACTTAAGCAAAACACCAAACTGTGCTATATTTTTGAAATGATAATTTCAAGCTTTATTTAAATATGCAAAAATATACAGGGTGTCCCATTTGAAAAAAATTGGAAAAAAGTTACAGTGACTTTTCGAAAATGCACTTTTTCGATAAACACCCTGTACTAAGGAAACGGTGATAGATATCGATATGCGGTTTTCACCATTAAGTTTGTCATTAAAATTAGGCCTCAGACACCGACATCAGATTTCATCTATATCGTTTAGAAATAGAAGTTTCTTTTTATAAGTGTTCAACTTGGCCCACCCGGTACATAGCATCACAGCATTATGTTACAAGATATTTTATTGAAATTCGGGTTACTCTGAATGTTTCAGTGTAATCTTCTACCGAAAAACCAAATGAACGTCACTAACGGAAAATATGCCAATTTTTATGTTTAAATCACAACCTGAATTTTTTATTGCACAATTGATTATTGTCAATATTACTAATTTAACGACATACAAAAGTTGCTATTTATTTTCAAAATAGCCATTTCCCAAAAAAAACATGATGGAGTCTATAAATCAACTTATGCAATTAATATCAATAAAATCTGTTAAATCGCGCTCTTTTATAATTTTGTAAGTACTGATATTAAAATTTTTTTTCTAGTTTTTGATAAAATCGGTGTCCTTATTTTTTACAAAACTAAACGGCATTTTGAAAATCATAATGGGTTTTGCTTCAGTTTTAAACACATTTTAATAAAAAATGGTTATTAAATAATTGTCAACTGAATCCTTTTTCTTGTTTAAAATTGAAGTAAAACGATCATGATTTCCAAAATGCGTTTAGATGATTAAGGATGCCTTAGATTTTGATTTTAAATATTGAAAAGAAGACCATATTATGTCATTTTTAAAAATTCTATAAATTAGGGTTGAAGTTTTAAATAAAAAAAAAATAATTTCTGATTTTCAAAACGCCTTTGGATTTATTAAATATACTATTGATATTGTATTAAATAATAAAAAGCAAGATCATAACATTTACAACAATTCTGTAAAATAAAATCAGATTTTTGAAAAAAAAATTAAAAAATCGATTTCTTTAAAAACTCAAAAAAAAAATTGTTTCATAGTCGTCATTTTGTCTTTTGTGAAATGGTTCTCATGCCGCCATTTTGAAAGCAAATGGCAACTTGTCGTATGTCGTTGAAAGGTGATTTTGAGAATAATTCCATAATAAAGATTGCATGTTGTCATTAAGAAAAAAAAATCTTGACGTAATTTCCGATGAATTTCAATGGGGTCATTTGGTCACACCTCAAATTACACTTTTTACCTAATTTTTATAAAGCATTTATACGGTATGGTCAGCCCCGAAAATTTGAAGTCAATCCGATAAGTAGTTTTCGAAATATACGAGATCAAAATCAAATAGAAGGCTCGCGAGGCGGTGATGTCATTACCTCCCACAGTTCGTCCGCTTTGTCAATGTCAATGTCAACTCCGTTACCCAGCAACGGAGTAAGGGCGATGTAAATGGCCACCTGTCTTAGTCGTATACAGCAAGTAACCGCGGCAGCGAGCGCGACTCGACTTACTATAGGAGATTGTGACGTCACACAGCGGTTTCCGCGAGTCGATGTTTGTAAATTATTTTAAAGGCTTTAGAGGCGTTAGAAAATTAAAATTTTTTGCAGTTCGCACTAAAATTACCAAATCTTTGAAAAAAGGTAATAAAACAACTACTAAATGACCCAATTGTTGGTAAAAATTAAGATCTCGCTAAAAAATAGAGGTCCACCAAATTTAAATTAAATATCTTTAAACCCAACGCTGTTAAGGGATTTCGTTGACATCCGGTATTGCGAAAATAATTAATTTATAATAAACCTAAAGTTTAACTAAACAAACGAATATGACGAATAAGACACCATGCCAATAAAATGAAATATATTTTCAAACAATTCTCTTTTTAAGTAACTTATTGTAATGTGTATTTTCTCGAAACACCTAAAATAAATAGTGTTTCTCAAAAATATTTTAAAAAATTATTTGTAGACTTGCATCTTGTTAACCTTAAATATTGTTTAAGTAAATCGGTGACAGTAGAAAACGTTTTTTGTAAAACTATTTAATATGTTATGTGTACCTGTTTTTAGCTAGTAATAGCTCACCTGTCTCTTTAATTACTTACACATTATTGGCAAACAGGTGAGTTCATTTATTTACTGGAAACATTCCTTCAATGTAAATCTCAAAACCCTAACTAACATTTTTTAACCGCTGCGTTCTCCATTTTACTGGATTGGCTTTTTTTGCCAAGCGTTTTTGAAAAACACGTGATCAAAAGGATTTATACCAGAAGCCAATCACGTGCCTTTCAAAAACTTCGGAAAAATCGATCAAAATCATGGGAATGCCAAACTCATCCAATATAATATAAAGCTTTGCGATCTAAACGAATTTTGTAGGATATCTTTATACTTTTCTATTAAATTAAAAGTTTAGCATAAATATTATGTAGGATAGAGGGCGTGTGTTGTGCAAGATCTATTATAGAGTGCGCCTTAATCAATATGAAAGGTACAAGGAAAAATGGATTGTTGTTAAATCCCAACTTAAAATGATATTAATTTAAAGAAATAGTCCATTCTCAAAGTGGAGTTGAAATTATAAGGAAAGAAAAGAAAGTCAAAAGTCTTTCTCCACTAATTTAAATTTTGAGAAACACTTGACACAGAACACGTTTCTGGTCTTTATTTTAATTGTGTTTGCCTCCCTATCTCTACATCTTTAAGGGTATATAAATCAAAGATTTTATGTTTTTAGAAAATTTTATTTACTGATTAATTTCTCTACAAAATGACTTAATTACGGGTTACGGGGCCTTAGGTCTCCAGTACCCCCCTAAAAATTTTAAAAAGTATTTTTTTAACCTTTATAAATGTGTCTTTAACAAAATGGAAATTATACTTAAAGTCTAACAAAATCTTTCCCATTCTACTAAACAAATATCTTGATGTGAACTAGAATGTCCCACAAATCCTCTTTATATATCCCTTCATAGAAACCTTCATAGGAAGAACATCACTTTCCTTCATAAGCTACTAAATATGACAAACCTTGTACCAATACATTTCAACTAAATTTTCAGCTAACATTTCGGTATGCTGATTGCATTTGTCAAGTTTCATTCATTCCTTAATACATTTCACAAATTTTAAAGCTCCATCAACGTCACCTTCCACCTATAGTTTTCTCTCTACTGCTAATACTAACAGCAACATTTCTGTTGTCTCCTGAGGATGAAGGTCACTACCTTCGAAACATGTAGACTTATTAACACGAAAAAATTGAGCCTTTGATTGCTCTTTTTTATTAAAATAGTGGAGAAAGACTTTTTCACTTCCTTTCCTTTCCCTTTAAAATGATATACCTACCAATTAGACGTCGTGTAACAGCCATTTCTAGGAAAGGCGCCAATTTGAAAGATGTATACAGTCTGACTACAAATATTTTAACATGCTTTAAACAAAAAAGTTCTATGAACATGGGTTATATACCATATTATATAACATATATACCAGTTCTAACTTGTAACTACCTAATAAAACAATGATAGCAATTTTATTCGCTTAAGGTATGAAAGGCCAAATCATCAGCCCTATGATCAAACACACAAGTTAACTTTTAACGTGCCGTTTCCATGACAACAACCGAAAAGAGCCTACTTGTTAATTTTTCACTGTAGTTGAAAACAGTTAATTTTGAAGTTAGCGTCTAGAGTTAACTTGTGTGTTTGATCATAGGGCCCAATATCAGTAACATTGCATGCGTCGCATCAACTTTAGCAAAAAAAAAAGGAATTCGATCAACGTATTAACTGAGAAGTCGCCTGTCGCAGTATGAGATTCAACTATTGTGCGCTACAAAATGCACATTTTTTGTTTTTAACAATCATTCTGTGTAAAACATCAGGAAAATTTAAGTACTCACCAGTAGAAAGTAAGTACATATATTTTTATAGTTTTTAAATTAAACACACAACTTTAATTTTTGTTCTCCACAAACAAACAAAAAAGATAAGGTAAACAAAACCAAACACAAAAATCAAAATATTTGCTGGATAATACACATTCCACATGTAGAATTGCAACAATTAAATTCCGCACAGCACTTTTCTATACACAGGTATTGTAAATATTACTTTTCTACTTGCATACTAATTACATTCACCTTGTAGTTTATTAATATATTATCTTTTACCCTTTTATACTTTATATCATATTTTATATTTCTTAATTGTAAAAGTGACACTTTTATTTTGTCATTCTTATTTTTATGGCATTATACCACAGCTAAGTAATTATATGTTATTATATATAATATGTAAAGGGCGGAATATATGCACTTAAATTCAGCCAAGATACGCGCATATATATGCCTTGTTTGCCTTTAAAATATGCAGTTGTATGCATTGTTTTGACCAAATGTGCATACTGGTATGCAATATTTCTTAATTTAATATAGTAAAATAGAATAGGGTAAAGAAACACACTGGTTCTAAAAAGTATGTTTATTTAAAAAAAAAATTGCAAAAAAAACAAAGAAAAATAAAAGTAAACAATTTCTTAACCTGAAATTGTATAAAAGGCATTTATTACTAAACATTTTTTAAAATTTTTAACTAAAAAGGATTGTCTCCTATCAGTATAAATATGTTTATACAAAGAGAAGCTTCTTTCAAAATCTACTGATGTAATCGGACAATACTGCAGCTTAGGTAGTAAAGTATAAGTTCAAGATACTACTTCGTTGGAATGGTTTGTTGACAATATTTTTGCAAAAAATCCACTTAATTGCGAATCTTGCAATTTTTTTAAGGGTATGTTTGCTGCGACCAAAGCCTTGCATAAGCCTTCTTGAAAAATTTCCTTTTCAGATTTCGATTTTTCTCCAACATTTTAAAATGCTCAGCTGAACTGGCTTAGATTTCATTTTTTGTAACTTTGATTTTGCAGCGGTGTTTTCAAATGTTGATCTATTTGGAACTTCTTTTCACAAACAATAACTTTTGCAAAAGTTTTACAGAAGACTTCTTCTCCACTAAACTCTAACTCTGGGAAATTTTTAATCCACGAAGACGTTTTCGCCACTTTAGACATTTTGAACACAAATTTGAAACCACTGGTTTCACTCTGAAAATACTGAAATCTTTCGACAAACTAAAATAGAAGTACGTATTACAACCCGATATAAATACAGTTTGTTAAGCAGGTAATAATAAGGCATTGTTAAATGACAATAAATAATCCCTAGCAATATACCTGCAAACCCCGGAAACCCCCAATAAATACCTTGTGTATAACCAAAATGTAAATATTAATTATTATATAATTATCTTCAGAATGGAAAATCCCTGAAACAAGTGCCGGACTGGACATTAAACCTACGAGTCTACGAGTTTTCACAACAGTGCATTTTTAATTTTAAGTTTTAATTTTAATTTTAATTTTAATTTTTTGATTACGCCGGGAACATAAAAATATGCTCATAAAATAATAATTTCGGAAAACTATGCATTTTATTATAAATTTGAGAAAATATGCAAAAAATGCATATATATGCACTTTCGACTCCTTCAGTGTCAATAATGGTCTCAAACAAGGTGATGCCCTGCTCTCACCTCAACTCTTTAACATAGCATTGGAATATATAATTAGGAACCCCAAAAGCGAGAAGCCAACTGCTATCTTCCATCAAGAGGGACCCAAACTGCTCCTGGCTTTTGCAGACGGTGTTGATGTGATTGGCAATAGCAGGATCAACCTCAAAGACTCCTTCATAAAGTTCGAAAAGGAAGCAGAAAGGATAGGCCTCAAAATAAACGAAGACAAGACCAAGTATATGCACCTCAGTAGAAATAATCGGAACCGAGATAGAGTAGGACAAAACTTCTCTATCGGAGACTACAACTTCGAGCGGACAAGACAATTCAAATATCTGGGCACAAGTATCAGTGAAAACAACGACATCACAAAAGAGATAAATAACAGGATACAGGCGGCAAACAGATGCATTTTGCTCTTTAAAACGTAATAAAATCTAGAATACTTACCAGGAAAACTAAGCTGAACATATACAAAACAATTATAAGACCTGTCGTAATGTATGGATGTGAGACCTGGACACTAACGGTTGCAAGCGAAGAACGACTTAAGGTCTTCGAAAGGAAAGTACTAAGAAAAGTATTTTGCCCAACTTGAGACGAAAACACAGGGCAATATAGAATAAAAATCAACCAAGAACTCAAAGAACTCCACACGGATACCAGCATAATAAACGAAATAAAGGCCAGGAGACTACAGTGGGCAGGATACGTTAAAAGAATGCCAGATGATAGAATGGTAAAACTGGTGTGGGAGGAGGTTCCAGGGGGAAAACGTCCATTAGGTCGGCCCCGCCTCAGATGGAGAGACAATATTACAAAGGACCTAAAAGCCATGAAAATCGAAAATGGCCCCGATCGGATGCTTGATAGAGAAGGATGGAGACGTGTGGTCGAGTCGGCAAAAACCCACCCTGGGTTGTGAAGCCACAGATGATGATGATGATGATGATGATGATATATTCCGTCCTTTAAATGGGTTGTCAATCTGTGGTTACTTTATTAGGAAGGGGCTGGATAAGACGAAGATTTGTAGTACTTAGTACCAAAAATAATGTGTACATAAGATTAAAAAAAAAATGGTAATACCTGACGTATGTATCAAAAGTTTTGTGAATTTTAAAATATTGATTTATTCTTTTATTGAGAGATACATCAAGTATCTACTTTTCAAAAACTATTCGCTGCTAAGTGTGTAAAATGTCCAATACACATCAGTTTCAAAATAAAAATTCAACATGTTATACAAACTTGAAATTCGTAAAAGTATCTACAAGCTTGTTGGTACCCAAATATGAAATTGTTTGCATTTTCCGAAAGAAAATATTACCAACACAACTATAATTTATCGGACGATAGCTGAATGCAAGCAAGGACATACCTATGATGAGCTATGTCGTAGCTATACTTTTCTTTGACTATGTCTAACTTAAATAATGTCATTGGATTTTTTTGTCTATAGTATATGGATACCTAACTTCTGTCTCCAGCAAAGTATGCCTTTTTGTCCGATATATAGTTACTTTGTAAATATTTTCATATTTTTCATTTCGAAAAATTCTCACAATTTCTTATACAACTTCAACAAGCTTCTAAATAGGTACCTACCTTTACAAATTTTAAGTTGAAATGACATCTTCAAATTGTTTTTGAAAGTAATGTGTATATATTTATTAATCTCGCTTAGCAACAAATACTTTTTGGACAGATGTAACTCACGATATAAGAATGAATCAAGTTTTAAAAATGTACATACGATATCAACTAATTAACACAAGGTGTAGGCAAAAGTGGAAATGTACTTGTACTAACTTACCAAATTTTACATACGCTACAAGTCAAAAAATGTCAAACTGATGTCTAGAATTTATTTGCCACAACTGTACCAGTCTATACTGTGTTACTGAATCGTAACATTTTTATAAAATTTAATACTGCTTAATCGATCGAAACAAAGTATAATTCACCCATAGTATATATAAAACATTTTGTTAAAATTTCACACATTTAAACATGTTCAAATATTTGTAGTCCTACTCTTCTTACCTGTCTGTATCTAATATAGAAAGAGCTATTTGTTTACGTTCTTTTAACTGAACCACAATCATATGTAATTCCGCAAAAAGTGTTTATATTTGAATTTTCATTTCCTACCTACAATATTATCAAAATAATGGAAACAACTTGGACACTTTTGAGATGCGGGCGTAGAATGGAGAAACACAAGGAAAGGCTCGATGTTAATTAATAGAAATGACATATAAATTAGAGAGAGTCCAAAATGTTACTTTAAGTCACGCTGTCATCATTTTTCAATTTACACTTACGCGGTGAAAGTTTCCACTATTTTAGTATCTTTGCCAATTAAAATAAATATAAACAATTTTATCAAATTAATAAACAAAAATGCCAAATTTTCCCGTACCCTTTCATGTTTAAAGCTGGCTTTACACTAAAGCATGCGATCTTAGTGCTGTTTAATTTTTTTGTGATATTTTAATAGTTTATAAAATAAAAAAAAACTTTAAAATACCTTTGAATCATTAACCTAATTTTAAAAATAATATAAATAAACTAGATATTTTTAAAATTTGAAGTAAGAAGACGCAGCCGCAATCAGTAGGTACTGTGAACATTTTTAAAATATATTTTTTACGAATTTGTTAATATTAAAAAAAGAGATTTTTGTTGCTTCTTCCGTCATTTTCTTCTGGTTGATTAGGTGTAATCAATTTGTTATCTGCAACTTCTATTTACTTCTATTTTTGTATACAAAATAAGTATCTATCTTCCCTATAACTGTTTTTGACAAGAAACGTATTAAAATGTTAAAAGTCTTAGTACTTAATTGTTGTAAAATGTGAATTTACTAAATTTAAAAATATTTTAAAAAACGGGTTGTAAATATTACTGATTCATTTAAAATTTAAACCTTAAAAACTTAATGTTATTTCTTTAGCATGCCTTTTCATAATGTTAAAACAACAGAATTTAATAAAATATAGTAGATTCAGTGGCCTAAAAATCAACAAACTTAAAGCATATTTTGGTTAAGTTTTTACCGTACTTGTAATTTTTAATCCATCAATAAAATAATAATTTTACAATTAAAATCCATTGTTTAACTTTATACAAGCGACGCTTGATCTACTGTTTAACATTCCTATGAGCTAATTAAAGCTATGTATAATATTCCACAATGTTGTGTCTTGTGCTGTTGCACACCACAAGATGTCGCTTTGAATTACATCTTATCGTCAGTCTTGGATATTTGTGGATAACTGTTCTTCGTGGTCTTTTCCCTTCCCTAGCCTGAGTGACGACCCGTGATACGGCGAAACGCGTCGTAGGACGGATCTGACGAGGAAAAAAGACAAACCTTCACTAGACTAGAAATGTAAAACTTTTACATTTCTTAACTTTTGAATATTGTTTGGTTTGTGATTCCGAACAGATAAAAAGGCGTTTGATGCTGCCCGGCGACGACTCCAGCAATTGTGACCAGTGGTCTTTTGCAAGAGATTCCTTTCCGACTTCTGAACTTGTATAAAGTCCTGTTAAGTGATGCGTTTGAAAGTCACGACACGAAGCCTGATTATCCTGCAAGAGTCAACTACACAAATTGGTTCTCGCAACGATTTAGGTAAAAACATAATTTTACTAGTAGTGTTTTGTTCACGGACGAAGCCGGTTTTACCCGAGACGGAGTAATAAATTGACATAATTTGCATATGAAGAAAATCCTCATGTAGTACAGACAAAGCACCAACAAAAGTCCATGGTATACATGTGGGCGGGGATTCTTAGGAATTATCTCACTGGACCGTTCTTTATTAAATGGTGCCACGTATTTGCAATTCTTGCAACAAAACTTAAATGGTTTATTATGTGCCCTTAGAAATTGTAAATCAGATGTGGTATATGCACGACGGTGCACCGCCCCATTTTAGCAATTTTGTGCGTCAGTGGTAATCGATGGATAGGTCGAGGTGGGCCTATTTTATTGTCACCGACGTCGCCCGACATGACTCCATTGGATTTCTTTTTATGGCGAAATTTAAAGAGACTTGTATATTGGACGCTAGTACACGCCAGGAAAGAATAATACACCATTTCAACTAAATTTGAGACAATCCTGGAATGTTGTTTCAAGTACACCGAGAAAACATCTGTCGGCTAAGGACATGTATAGAGGTACAGAGCGCCTATTTCGAAAATCTGCTGAAGGTCATAAGAAGAAGCAAATCTTTCATATCTTAAACATTCTTGCGTTTAAGTGATTTCCGAAATGTCAACTATTTCATTGATTCCTTTATGCGTCACTCTTCGATTTGGAAATGTATCAGAATAATTTTAATCAGACATTTTAAAAAATAAAATTAGAAATATTCTTTTAAATCACGGTTTTTATTTATTTAAATAATTTTTTAACTGAACGATTAAAATTTGACACCTGATTTTATTTTATACAGTTTTAACCTGTAGTATATGTGTAATTAGGTGTAGTTTTAATCTAATTAAGTTAAGTATTTACAATTACTGTACTGATATGTATGTTTAGTGGCGTATTTAGGGGGTCCAGTGTAACAATCTTTTGATTGTTCCAACTTAATTAATTCTAATAATCCAATTTAAGCACTCATTATCCTTAATAAGTCATTTAAATATTAAAAGTTTACTTGCCCGGCCGTTTTGTGCCATAGTAGGTGCCGCAGATCGATTTTATCGACGTATTGGTTTGCGCGCTACTTCACGGGTGAGATTTCTACGCATACCAGGTGATCTGACGTCAGGGAGAGGAAACAAAACTATCGTTCGCGGTCGCTGCCAGCCTTTTGCACGTAGTATTCGCTTGAAGCCAGGTCTAAATGGCGTGAGAAATCACATTGGTAAATAAAAGGCACCGAGTGTGTCGCAGACTTTTCTGGATTGATTTTTACCAAGTGGTGAAGCATAACACCCATTGGGGGATTTATTTCCTGGCCAAATCAAGGAAGAAACCAGTCCCAACAGGTAAAATAATGATGCAGTTCGATTGTAGCGTGGTTTTGACCTTCACCATTTTGTTTGTTTCAGGTTTTTCTTTTCATATCTTTTTTCACATTTAGTTTAATTCCATTGTATTTTCATTAAAACCTTAAATTCCACAAATTCCCTTTTACGACAAGCAAATCTCGTTTGTATCCTGGTGTGGACGTCTGATCCACGTAGTTGCAGCGTACCCTGATGAATTGTTGGCAGTGGACGGTGGGCGTGGGGTTCTTGCATGGGTGTGAAGCCGAGTTTATGGGAGCCACGGCCATTTTATTTTGACAGTGTTGTCCAGTTCACCCCCATTTTATTGTGCACCTGTTGCCGGCCAGCAACTAGGAGCGTCACTGGAGAGGCTATAACAGTTATTATTTTTTTTTTTTTAACCTTAATCACAAAAGGAACCCTAACGTGGAAATGAAAAAAATCATTTTAGAATCAGTACGGTCCATTTTTACCGTAACGTTGATGAATTGTTAATTGTTTTTAGTATTAAGTGTAAGGCATCACGCCTGGTTTTTGTAAAATGTTAAGAGTATTTCTGAAGAACGAAAGCTACCTTTTAAGCGTAGGCCTTAAATACAATTACCACCTATAGCTTGGAATTGCAATACTTAATGTGATATTATCTGCTTTCCCTTAGGAAGTTTAATAAATAAGCTCTATTAAAACTTAACCTGTACTCTAGTTTTATTGTATTCTCTTTCTTTCTCTAATTAGGAAATTTTCCATTGATTAATACCCTTTTAATCAATTGGCTTATCAAAAAGGTTTTTGATTTATTAGCATTCTGGTTCAAAACCAATTTTTTTTGTTTAATCGGTTTATCTTTTATTGACCCCTTTGGTCTTTAATCTTTTTCTATTTTCTGACAGTTCCTTTGACTGTGTGGCGCCCAGCATTTTGTGGAGGATCATAAATAATACTCACTCAAATCACGAATCACGACCCTGCTCTAAAACCGACACGAGTTATATCACGAAATTTTACAATTTCGACTTATAACTTTACTTTAAAATTTCGTGTAAAAAAACATTTCAAAGTAAAATTTCGTGCAATAAGACGAAATTTTTAAATTTCGAATTATAACTCGAAAATATAAAGTAAAATTTCGTGTTTAAGACGAAATCACAGTTAGGTTAATCTGTGACGAAATATTAAAATTTCGAATTTGAAGAATTGAACTAATTTTAATTTACGGGGAAAGAACAGCGCTGTGCACGTAGAATAGCCCGGGTGTTTAATCAAAGGTATCCAGACAAAAGTGTTGGGCACCAATATGTATTAAATTTAATTAATAAATTTCAAGAAACTGGATGTGCACGCAATAAAATTGTGAAGAACCCTAGTCTTAAATGAAGCCGAACAAGTAGACATTTTAGGTCATTTTGCCATAGATCCCCAAACATCTATACCGAAAGTCTCAAGATTAACAAACGTTTCAGTCTGCTCTGTGCATAAAGCCTTACGATTCAATAAATTTTTCCCTTACAAAATACAACTTTTACAACAGTTAGGGGAGGATGACTATGACAGAAGAATGGAATTTTGTGAATCAATGAGTAAAAGGGCAAATGCAGATCCGAATTTAATTAAAAACATTTGCTTTAGTGACGAGTCAACTTTCTTTTTAAATGGGTTTGTTAATAAACACAATTGCAGATATTGGGACAATGAAAATCCACATGTTTTTCGTGAAAAGCATACACAATTTCCTCAGAAAATAATCGTATGGGCCGGAATTCGGAAGAAAATTTAACCGGTCAACTGTATTTAAATGTATTAGAAAATGTGATGGTCCTCTTATAACCGACTCTATGGAAAATCAAATTCATGAAGATGGAAATATATTACTAGATGAAGAAAATTTAGTTTTTCAACAGGACGGAGCCCCTCCACATTTTGCTATGCCTGTGCGAAATTGGCTTAATGACAGATTTCCAGGCAAATTGATTGGAAGAAGGGGCGCTATAGAATGGCCAGCGAGATCACCAGACTTAACGCCCCTTGACTTTTTCTTATGGGGACATCTAAAGACAATAGTATACAAAACTCAACCAGAAAATATTCCTGATCTTAGGCGTAGAATAGAGGAGGCCTGTGAACAGATTACCCAAGAGACATTTCAAAACGCCCGTGAGGAGTTCGAGCAGCGGCTTTACGATTGCCTCGCCAATAATGGTTGGCATTTTGAACATCTGTTAAAATAAGTAAGTCAAATTTTACTAAAATATCAAGGTTAACTTTTTAAATTTTAAAAGGGCATAGCTTGGAAACAAATAATCCGCTTTTAAAAAATGAAGCATCAAAAGACTGCTAATGAAAAGGGCTTTCAAGTGAACTATCACTCAATAACCCTTACCATTTGAAATTTTTTATGTGCCTTTCGCCCCTTCGTTAGGGGTTGAAACTGCAGAGTCGCAAATACATGTAAAACATATATGTCCCCCAGTAAATCTAATCTAAGTTGACGTGTTTTTTTGTTAAATTCTTCTTCAAGTATTTTAAAAGTTATTCCGGGTGGCTAGTTTTAAAATGAAAGCCCTGTATAAGATGTTTGGGGATTCCCGCAGTTGTTGCAATTGTTGAATTTTATTGTTTGTTCCATATTTTCTACTTCAGGTGGTAAAATAATATACGTTATACATACCTTCAAAAAACTAATATTTAAAATACAAACTTGCCGTTTATATTTAAAAATTTCTTTATTTTTACGTTTTTTCGAGTCGGACTATCGAAACGTAGAAGTTTTTTATAAGTTAAGTGACAATTGGACCCCCCCCTGGTACAGGGTTATCCAACCAAGACTAGACAAGGCGATTTTTTGACTTTTCCTGTACTTTTATAAAAAAACTGAAATAGCCATCTTAAGTCATTTTCTCCCGCGAATTCGAATATCTTCAGCAAAAAACAATTGAACATCAAACAAAAGTACTAGGGGTCACTTTGATATTTATTTAAATGGGATGCCGTATTTTTAATGAGCTTATCCGATTTCTCATATAAATTTTGATTTAAAAAAAAAAAAAAAAAAATAAAAAAAAAAAAAAAAAAAAATTTAAAACTGAAGAAAAAAGGCGTTTTTGAATTAAAAATCCAACATTTTAGATCAAAATTTATATGAGAAATCGGATAAGCTCATTAAAAATACGGCATCCCATTTAAAAAAATATCAAAGTGACCCCTATAGTACTTTTGTTTGATGTTCAATTGTTTTTTGCTGAAGATATTCGAATTCGCGGGAGAAAATGACTTAAGATGGCTATTTCAGTTTTTTTATAAAAGTACAGGAAAAGTCAAAAAATCGCCTTGTCTAGTCTTGGTTGGATAACCCTGTACAATCATAAATACGCCACTGTGTATGTTTACCCTCATGACCTGTGTAAGTGCATTTACTGTGCTGTGACATAAATTATCTATCTACTGGTATGGTTTTATGAGTCTTTATGGCCCACATAAAATATTAAAATTTCATTAAATTATACATGTCGGTTCAGAAGTTAGAGCCCAAAAGGTAAATCGTTGGTTACCCCGTTGGGGCTCTGTATCATCGTTAAGGGGCACTTCGGGATTTTTTTCTGTGACAAATTAGGGTTATTGTGACCTTTCCTATACGCTCCAAAGAGTATACCATATACTTACTGGACACCCTGTATAGTAGATAAGCCTTGCCTTGAATGACGTCTAAAAACAAATGAATTTATTATTGTTGAAACTTGCAAAATTTGATTATGGCCTTTTCGCCCGCCAGATTTGAATACCCTTAATTTTTTTCGTTCGAGTCATCTTAAAATAAAAGTGTGTAAAGTCAAACCTGGAAACCAGGTGCTTTTGAAACCTAAATAGAAGCTGAATTCGTGCATTAACACCAGCATTCTTTCGTAAACTTTTAAGATAATTTACAGACCATTTAGAATGTATTGTTACGCAGCAAAGTTGCAGCTCCGATTTTTTCGGCGTGTTCGGGCCACGAGATCATTTACATTTGTTTGCAAATGAGTTCAGATTAAAAAAGAAGCATTAATTACTGATAATAATCGTGCACTCATATAATCAATCCGCGTTGCTTGCCTCGCTACCAGCCCACAACTACCGGGTGGTGATGTAAATTTTGCTACCCTTAAAGATTGGCTCCCCTATTAATTTTACATTAAAAGTGTATTGGACTTTTTTGAAGGTCCTTGTATGACGGAGTCGCACACCAAGTTTTATTAATTTCTAATGAGCCAATTCAAAGTTATTTAGAAAGAAACTCTTTGTAAAATTCTTAAAAATTAAATACGGCTCTGATACATACCTCAACCACCAGTAATAATTATGATAAATGTCAAATGTTACTAGACGTTTTATTTTTTGTTAGTTTCAACATGTTTTACAGCACAAATCACAGAAATAAATTTAGATACGCAACTGGACTCTTAGAACTGTCAAAAACTAATTGGCGCTGATGTCCTAGTATTTGCGATCCGAAACACGCGAGAAAAACAGAAATCTGTTTGGCAACTATGGGTAAAAATAACGAAAACTGTTTTACCAAGTTTTGATGAAATCTGTTTTATCGGTAGATATTGGTTCCGCTTTAAAGTTTAAAATATTCCTTGGTTTAAATATTCATTTTTTTCTGCTTTTATTTTTAGTTCAGAAATACACGTTATTTGTAACTCTTGTTTTTCAGTTTGGAGTAAATACCTTGTTGGTAAAGTAACAAATAACGTATATCTAAGAGCTCAAGTAGAAAGCAGCAAAAAAGGAAGTATTTAAACCAAGCAATACCTATTTAAAAAAATACAGCTGACTAAAATAAAGCGAAATAGGTAATAAAACATTATTTTTATGATCAAAAACTAACGGATCCCTTTTTGGCAAGCGGTATCGCATGCCATGTTTATTTAAAAAGTTTGGAACACAACATTTTTTAGCTTTTAACGGAGGTGCGTAGTCTTCCATAACGGAAATAAATACGCGAACTTTAACTTAACAAACCGAAAACACACTAAAACTAAACAAAAAGTCAAAAGACCTATCAAAAAACACGCTAATAGTACACACAAAGACCGAACGATCACAAACGGCATGAAAATTCAACACAACTTAAAAGAAAATCGAGAATAGAAAATTGACAATACACTTCAAATTTTTGACAACAACGAAATCTGGGCGGGTGCCTCTTCTCGATCGCAAATCGCAAATGAACGTAATGCCCTCTATACGAACTTAACCAGACCAAATTGGGGGATGCCACTACCGGCGCCATCTACGAAATGCGATCCAAACAAAATAATAATGTTTGGCGGGAACGCCCGGCTTACGTATCTAAATTTATTTCGGTGATTTGTGTTTTACAGTATTTAAGGAAAAATAATCATATTACAGAAAACGCAAGTACTTAAAACGAAATAAATAATAATAATTTTGATGTAAAATTAAAAGGGGAGCTAATATTTTAGGGTAGCAAAATTTATATGGAATTTCCTATGGCCAGCAGTGCACCACCAGGTATATCCCTTAATTTTGATATGGCAAAGTCCAAAAGTATTAAAAAAAAATTACAAAATATAACAATCATTAAGTTTTATTCACAGATAATGTTAAATTCACTAGAAATTAAAATATTATACAAAATGACATTTAACAAAAATTTTTTATACACGTTCAAAAAATCTATACAATATTTCGTTCAACGATTGCTTTAAATTTCATGTAGATTTTCGTTATTTTATATAGCTCCCTAAAAGCTAAATAAATAAATAAACTCACAAATATACAACAATTAACTGGGATCAAATAAATATCTATAGTTTTTTCGTAATTAAAAATTTCAATTATTACTACAACATTTAAAAAATAATAAGTTAAACATTGAATGGAGTTAGCCGATACTTGATGAAAATTATTATTAATAAACTTGTAGAATAAAACAAATTGTTCTTAAAGTCTCGCTAAATTTTTTTATTTAAACATGAATAGTTTCGCCAACCATGTTAGTGAAAATTCAGAAACAAGTTGTTTCATTCTACAAGAATAAGAAGTTAAGCATGTCTCTTCATCTTTATGTCGCATTGCTTTGAGAGTAAACAACATTTAAATTAATAAAACTGACTAAAACTGAAATCTTAAAAAAAGGTAATATGTATAAAAAGTTTGATAATAAAAATAAACCTTTCTAATGTTTTATAATTCACAAAGTACACAAAATACGGAAATGCTTTTTTCATTATCGTCTAAATTAATTGCATTTCAGTATTTTCTGTCTGTATTTATGTGTTATTATATCCCGCTGTTTAAGGACACTTTCTTTAAAGCATAAAATATTTATTAGTCTAAAAGGATGAGGTTTTAGGGTCAAAGAAATGACTAATAAATAGTGTAGTGTTCATAAAATCCCACACCTTAGCATGAAGTTAAAATTCTTAATAATAATTCTTACTGGATGTCCGATTAAAAATAGGCCATAAAGCAACTGGCAATACTAAAAATAAAACTACGGAGATTGAGCCAAAATGACTGATTTAGTAAAACATTCCTGTTTTTTTTTACAGCCTGTTCAAAAACCATGTTAACAAATGGAACACGTTTCTATTTTAAACTTTACAAACATTTTCACCTAGCATCCACGGGGTGGCAAAAAAGTAAGAATATGGTTGAAGGAAAACTATATTTAATTTCAAATGTGGAGTAAAATACCGTAAGACAAGGTTAGTTCAGGTTAGTTCAAAATCGAAAAAGTGATCGAATATGAAATTTAAACTTAATTATATTAAACATTATAGTACAATTCTTTAAACAATATACAAACTTGAACTTTGAAAGATACAATACCATACTTTTACAGCAACTATATTATAAATATTATAAAAAAAATTGATACATATTTAAATTTTACATGCTTTTTTTATCGATCTATGATGTTCCTGGTTTACCTAGAAAGGTACAAGGTAAGTCAGCAATGGTACGAAATGAAGCTTTGACAACTAATTGTATTATTTGCTAATGCCGAGAATTGTGTTTCCTTTCCAATAAATATGGAGCTTAAACTTACCAAGGAGGAAAAAAATTGAAGTTGAATTACTAGAGAGAATTGTTGAGCTCTGCACTCACCAAAATAATTAATTATCTTAATATCTGACGTCAATAGACCTATGTGTTTCCTTCTTAAATGTCAATTTCCTAAAACAGGGTCTGTTTCACGGAACATATAATCATCTGCTGAAACGTTAAATGAAAGACAGACGACAGCCACGTTACTGTTTAAGATATTGTTAATTATTATTATATGTCACAGCTCTGCAAGAGTGGCAGAACCTTTAAACCAGATATTTGCACACAGATGGTGACAAAGGTTGGAATTCGCTTGGCCTCCAAACCCCCTAAATCCAACTCCTCTCGACTTTTTCTTATGGGGATTATTAAAAGCAAACGTCTATGACGTCTATTAACTACTTGGAGATAATTCTCATGTAGAGAATACGTTCAAGAAATTTACCCTCGTATGGTTAGAAAGCAGTGGCGGAATTTTCATGTACCTTATAAATCAGTTCTATTTTACAGATTCATATTTTCCATTTGTTATGATCTCTGCCAGCACCAGTTGCTATATAGAGGGTGTTCGGAAATAGTCGTGCTTAACTTTAAGGGCAGATAGGTCTCAATAACATATTTTTATTATAAACATGGGTCCGCAAATGCCCCCAAGGGAACTAGGCGCCTTTGAAGATGCCTCTTGGTAGTCTAACAGCTAAGTAAAAGTTGTATTTACCCTTATATAAATTATCAAAATAAATTGCCTCTGATCAGTCTTAATTCATTTCCAATTATCACCTTTAGCACTGTGAAAGCTTTTACGTTGATTCACTGGACCACATTAAAATTTAGTTAAAATAAAATGGGGGCCCTTATAAACCGATGAAAGGAAGCGTCAAAATAATAAATTCTATTCGCAATGCGCATTTTCATCATCGTCTGTCTTTCACACCTCATCGAACAAAATCACGTAATCTCATTAAATCATATACACCCGGATTACACAGCCAACTTTATATCGACGTGGTTAAAGAAGAACTGTCCGTTGTTAAAACATTTGGTACTCAAAACTCCCCGGAGAACAGGTCGGGCAATTATGCCGGCCATTTGTCGGTAGAAAGCATACGCGATATAGGCACTTAAATTACATTTTAGTTGCAAATACTTTTGCCAAGGTAATTTTTAAGAAATTTAACATCAACAGGCGATTCTTAAATTAAAAATTGTTACAACTTGTGTTGAATTTTTAATTTTGTTTTTTTCTCGAAAATGATTTTAATTTTCCTAAAAAATGTCCCGCAAAAAAAGTGTTACTAAACCGGAAACATACCCTCTAATTTATATTAAGTGCGAGGAGTCTTTAAGAATCGAACAACATTTTCTTTAAAATATTGAAGATTAAAATAATTTCAAAATAAAATAAGAAACCTTTTTGAAAATTTTTAAAGTTAAATTAGACTTCAAAGTTTTACCAGAATTACTTTAAATAAAGTAAAAAGAATTAAAAATATCTTAAATATTTTTAGATAAATTAAATAAATAAAATTTATAAGTTAACCAAGACCATAGGTGGTATTAGAATTCAGCCAACTTTAAAATATTCTAATAAAAATTAAAGAAAATATAAAATGACTTAAAAATATTTGGAAAACTCACGTTTATAAAGTAAATAATCCAATAAAAGGGGTTAATAACAGAACACATCACAAATTAACAAAAATATTTTCAAACTAAATAAATTAAAATAAAATATTAGTTTATTTTTTACTTCATTTTTCTTTCCCGGCTGTTTATTTGACCGAGCAAAAGGTACCGTACGAGAGAAACTGATGAAATTAGGCGCTGCTAAAGTTTAAATAATCCCTCTTTCACCTCGGAGAAGACGCGCTAGTACGATTCCTGATTAGTCAAAACTCTAACTTAAGCTAATTTTATCTGGATAGATCGCGGAATGGGGACGGATCGCGTTGGTTTCAATAAGTAACACCTGCAGAACATCTGCTGCCCAGCTGCAACTATTTTCTAGTACAGTCAAATAAATTAAGATAATTGCCTTTGTAAAAAGCCGAAATATTTTGTTTTTCTGATACCGACAAAGGGATTCCAGAAACTGGAACACTTGTGTAAACATCTGTGAGCATTTTCAGGTGTTGTTTTGATCAATTTTCTCCTATTACATTCAAATTGCTAGAGAAATAGTTAGTTCATTTTTAACCGTCGTAATGTTCAAATACCTACAAAGTTAGTACTGTCGAAGCCGTCAGAAGCTGCCGTGCCGTAATCGTCAAGTTTAGTGGTCAAAAGTTCAGTTCGGAAGTTGAAAGTGCGTTGACCCGAAGTCACACGGAGATAGTAAAGTATCGTCGCGGCGGTAGAAACATTTACTTATTGACTTGGCGCGGTAACGCGAAAAGTTTCGATTGAATAAAGCGTAAAGTGAACGCATTGCTAAAAGTCAGTGTCGACGTTAGGATTATATGTAATTTAAGAAATAAGTGAAAAAATTTGTTTGTGAATTTAAATTTTCTTGTGGCTTCGATAGAAATTTGATATTATAATAAATAAGTGAAATTGATAGTGACTTTCTGGTTGTACTGCTAGGAATTAGAAGTAAACTCATTTAATTTATGATTAAATATTGCTCCCTTTCAACAATATATTGCTCCCTTTAAAAGAAAAATATAAACTACTTTGATTCAACCACAATTTGGATGTATTTGGTGTAACACACTGGTACTACGAACCCCGTTGAGGATTTTAGTAGCCGCCTTCAAGGGATGAGATCATAAAACCGTAAGTACCCAAGTGAGGATAGAAGGTGGGCGCTACATCATCTCCAAAGGGTCCTATCTTTCTTAGGGTGCCATTGCATACCCATGTAAATATGACATTTTGAGTCAACCAACATGCGCTTTAAGTTAGGTACAACTATTTCCGAACCTATAGAGGCCATTACTAATGGGACACAGATATACACGAATATAGATACGCACTATAAAAACTCATCCTGCAAAGAATCTAAAAATATATATATTAATATGGCAATGTACTAATTATTATTAGTAACAATTAAAAAAATAATAAAATTAATATCCAAGCTGCAAAATATCGAGATAGTAATAAATTAGGAAATTAATTTTAGTTATAATAAGCGTATTTTATTTTAGTCGATATCGTATTAATAAAACCTTAAAATCTACCTGGCACATTTTTACAAAATATCGTTTTAAGGCACTAAAAAGGCATTTTGTAGAGATTAAAAAGTTGCTCATTTTCGAATGATGACAAATTATTTTTTTTTTAATTTAAATATACAGAGTGTTCTCGTAAGTCATTTAAAGAATCTTGAAAACAACAAAGAACAAATTTCCAGGAGCTAGGCAATCCCTTTTTTCAAAATGGACAGCACAGGATTTAAGCTTTGATTTGAAATATTATGTAAGAAGTAACTTTAAAAATTTTTATTTTCATTTTTGTTTCATAAATACTATTTTTTGATAGATTATGCCCTACCCTTTTTCTGTAAGAGTAGTTTTCTGTTATTTAAAACCTTGTTGAAGCTCTTTCAAATGTTTTAAATGACTTTCGAAAATATTTCCCACAAACATCTATCTAAAATGTACAAATATATTATATTCCTATTACTTCGAAGATATGTTAGTTTAGTGGCTCTATTTTATTTCTAAAATACATTTTTTTTTATGTTATTGGTTTTATGCTGAATTATCTTTTATCGACGTTTATTAGTCTTTTTTCCTATATTTTTAAACAAAACAATTTAACTAACACACATACACTCATATTCTAACAAAATCTTTTGTACACTCGTTTTTCTTTGCTTATACATAGCATACGTTAGCTATTGCAAATATATAATTGTGTAGTAGTTTTAAAATCTTTAATAACATCAATATTTTCTCATTCTATCCGTTTTCGTTTTAATATGTTCATCTTTTAGTTAATGTTAAGTTTAATTTTTAAAATATGACACAATAGAGTGCATTAAAATTCTTCCAAAAATATGGAATTTAACTCTTTGTTCAAAATGGCAGTATTTTTGCTGTTCGATGACTTTTTGTCCTAAACTTCTTATCCCCTCTATATACATAGATATCTTATTAATCACCAGGGTGGTATCCGTTGGTCCTTAACGGTTGCCTTTCTGCAGCCGATGATGGTCTTTTTCTTTTAAAGAATCCACACTGGAAAAAAACGAATATTTGTGTGAAATCTAGATGAAATGAGGAAAAAGTTATTAAACCAAATATTGTAAAGGTAAAAAACGTTTTATTTTACCAACCATAATAAAAATAGCTATTTTCCTAACAAGTGCAGAAAATCGATTTTTCCGCACGCAAATGCCGTTGACAGCACGACGCGTAGCGGAGTGGTGTCAAGCATTTAAGTGCGGAAAAATAGGTTTCTGCACGTGTTAGGAACAATAGTTTTTCTACTAGCGTGAGGAAACAAATTGAAAATAATTTAAAAAACGGAGTTTTTTTAAAATTTTTATTACAATGAACAAAATTTTACAATATTAATTCGTTCATCTCTTCATCGGAAATCATTTTGCGTGCCGAAGAATTCAGCAAAACTCCAGTAGAAAAACTGATAAACTAGTTTAAATTTATAATATTCTGTTGACAGTGACATACAAATCAACAACTGGTTATATACACCATAGCAACTAAGATATTTCAAAGGTAATATGATGAACAGTGACTTCAAATCGTACAGCATTTAATTTAATTAAATTTAATTTCAAAATATAACAGTGCGGAAAAATCTTTGCCGCACGGAGCGGAAAAGTGGATTTTCCGCACTAAAACATGTGCGGAAAATGCGTTTTTCCGCACGCTAGTAGAAAAAAGTTTTTACAATTCACAAACGCAATAAACTAGAAATTATACCGAATTTTAATATAACGAAACATGAAAAATATTGAAATTTGTTTTGATGTCGTAATTTATATTCTGCGCATAGGGGAATCCCCGCGCAAAAGAAATAAGTTACAGTATGAAATCCTTTTAAATTTTCATATTTCATTATATTAAATCGATTATCATTTCTCGGTTTTTGCGAAAGCAGATTTCAAATTGTCTTCATTTAAACTTAAATTTGATTACATTTCTTATTCCAGTACTTAAAAACGAGTTGTTGGAAATGTTGGAATACGGATAAATGTTATTTTAGCAATCCCGAGTTGTTGGCTTACGGAATGGTATTTTTTGTGCCAATTTTATTTTTATTCCGTAATTAGCAAGCTCGAAAATTATTTCTGTAACAAGTTTTGTTAAAATCAGGTTATTGGAAAGTTGAACAAATTTGATTGGCTGTTTCGTTTTCGCAAAATAATATTCGGAATTTGTGAATTTGAATTCCAGCGGATTTGCAAACTCAAAGAAAAGTAACTATAGGAAATTAAATAATTCCGATTTTTATTTCAAAATGTGGAGGGTCCACAGTACAAATGGACCAAGTCCTTTTCATCTCATTTTGTTGCATCAGATGGCTAAAGTTCCTATGGCCTGGAAATTGTCGAAAATGCGCAACAAAGTGTTTTTGCGTGAATAGGTGCAAATAAAAATGTCCATTGTATATTTTCCCGGAGTGAAGAAGCCTGGTTAACCATATTTAGGCGGAAGGAAAAAGTCCTATATTTCTAATATACAGGGTGTTAATTACTGTCATGCAGATATTTCAGGGGGTACTCGTCAAAATAAGAAACAATTGCGAATATATGCATAGTCTAAAACGCGTTATTTTCGTTATACAGGGTGGCAAAGTTTCAATTTATTTTCTCGTATTTTGCGTTTTCTCTCTTATATTCTGTGATAATTGTTTCAAATTTGGAACATCAACCATTTCTTAGAATCTCTACAATAAAGTATCAAAATTGTCGGTCGCAGTATACAGGGTGTTACATTTTCTTGAATCAGCTACAATTTTATCTTTCAGAACTTTTTTTTGGAGCTCCCTGTATGAATTCCGGTATGAAATTTGAACTCTTTGTTCCTTTCTTTAGCGTTCTGGCCTCTTGCACTATTCTCGTATCTGTGATCGTTTTCGATTTATTTGCAAAAATAGCCATCGATGGAAATTAAGTGTAGGCGAAATAGCGCAATAATAAATATGAGAAAACAATAGTAGGCTGGGATAGGCAATGAATATAATTACTTAGAATACATACAAATAAAAACAGCTTTTTACTCTGCTTTATTTCGCCTACGCTTAATTTCCATTGGTGGCTATTTTTGCAAATAAATCGAAAACGGTCACACATACGAGATTAGTGCAAGAGACCAGAACGCCAAACAAAGGAACAAAGT
The DNA here is from genome assembly GCA_963920685.1 of Polydrusus tereticollis. Classification (NCBI taxonomy): domain Eukaryota; kingdom Metazoa; phylum Arthropoda; class Insecta; order Coleoptera; family Curculionidae; genus Polydrusus; species Polydrusus tereticollis. The sequence goes on from OY987328.1 coordinate 97,331,603, forward strand.
AAAAAATAAATTTGAACAGTTTAAACTAGTATCATGTGTAGGACAAACGAGTGACAAAATAGGTGCATTTCTAAATAACTTAGAACTTAAGGTTGCTTACAAAACCAACAATTATTTAGGTAAAGCTATAAAAAATAATAAAACAGAAACGGAAAAAAATAAGAAATCTGGAGTATATAAACTAACTTGCAATGATTGCCCTAATACCTATATAGGACAAACAGGTAGAAACTTCGGCAAACGATTGAAAGAACATCATTCAAGCTTTATCAAAGGAAAAACCGATTCAAATTACGCGAACCATCTATCTAATAGAATGTAATCATCAATTTAATGATAACTATCAAATTTTACATTTACAAAAGAAAGGTATAAAACTAAACTTGCTTGAGTCGCTTGAGATAGACAAACTTAAAAATTCCGACTATTTGTTGAATGAACAATTAGACCTTAATAATTTCTCCTTTGCTTAATATGTTTTGAATAATTATTTAGAAAATACCCTTAATCTTAATAGTTTTATTACTCTAAATATACTTTGTAAAATCCTTATTGCTAATTAGACCATTATTATGCATATAAATATATCCACTATTTGTAAACTGAGTACATCTGAAGAAGCTACCGTGTAGCGAAACATGTAATGTGATATGTGTTAATAAATAACTGGAAAAAAGTGTGTAAAAGTCTTTACATTTCCAAAAAACATACTAAAGGAACAAAGAGTTCAAATTTCATACCGGAATTCATACAGGGAGCTTCAAAAAAAAGTTCTGAAAGATAAAATTGTAGCCGATTCAAGAAAATGTAACACCCTGTATACTGCGACCGACAATTTTGATACTTTATTGAAAAGATTCTAAAAAATGGTTGATGTTCCAAATTTGAAACAATTGTCACAGAATATAAGAGAGAAAACGCAAAAAACGAGAAAAAAAATTGAAACTTTGCCACCCTGTATAACGAAAATAACGCGTTTTAGACCATGCATATATTTGCATTTTTTTCTTATTTTGACGAGTACTATCACTCCCTGAAATATCTGCATGACTTTAATTAACACCCTGTTTAACTAAATTATCACATAAAACAATCAAAAAACACTATTCCCAAAAAAAATCTATTGATACCAATTTCTTTTTTATTATGATAAGGCACAGCACTGCAGGATTAATTCTTTATGGCGCTCTGCGAGCGGTGTGTATGATGGTAAACTCACTTTCGAGAAGCGGCCAAGATTTCTTGAGAATTCTTTAAAAACTTTTGGTAGAAGGTCTTTTAGTTTAAAGATATGCTGCAACTTTTACCGAGAATATGAGCTATTAAAAATTAAGGACACCATATTGTACCCAAATCTGTCAAAACACTTACCTTATACAACAACAATATAACCAACAACAAAATCAGGGTTCCAGCTATCGCTGACAACAAAATAATCCAGAGGGGCACTACTTGCGGAGTCAATTCCGGTTCCCCGGCTGGAATATCAGTGAATATTTCGTGACTGTGAAGCGCTTGTTCTTTAGGCTTGCCGATGTAAGGCAATTTCGATATTCTGGCCACCATCATGGAAGATAGTTTAAGTGGCTGGGTGGTACTTAACTAAAAAAAAAATTGGAATTAAAAATGTAAATTTATATGCGACTTTGTATAATTTATACTATATATCTAACATTGAAAGTTTTTTCTGGGATCGCGATGCTCGTGGGTTAAGTATTTATGCTGTTTGCTTATTTTGTATGCCGACGATCTGGTGATGCTTGGCTCTTCTGAGATTGACATTCAGAGAAAACATACAACATACAACATATAGGCAGAATACGCGCATGAAAACAGCAGTGGCAGAGGGTACGAGGGTGGTTTTCGGTTCAACATGGATGGAGTTTGTTTGGAGACTATTCGAGATTTGACTTAATGTGTTTTCCTCGTCGGGCTGTGTGCTAAGCAGCCATCACGCGCAGTCATGAACCTGATGACAAAAATAAGAGCAGGTTGGTTTGCTTGCAGTAGGAAGCTGTTTCAAAGTACCATTTTAAACAGTTTTACAAATTGTCTTCCTGTGTGGGGCCTTAGGTATGTGGATCTTCTTAAGAAAATTAAACTTTCCTTATAAAAGTCCTTACTATTACTCTCAAGAAATACGTCCTCTTCACTAGTTAAACTAGAAACCGGAGCCGGTTTGAAACCGGCTCTGTCTATGATATCTCCCATGTCTTTATGAATAGCCAAAGACTCCCCAGAATTTGTTTTAATCGCCAGATAGAACTTCTTAATCTTGACACGTCATCAAGATAAACTGATTATTCTTCCTGAAGGAATGGCTTGAGAGATCCGGACTATCCAATTTGTGACCCTTAAACCCACGAACTCTTAAAACGAATAGCCACATCATCCTTCTCCGGTTTCGTGACCAATGTTTTCAATCTGATAGTAAAATAGCTAATAACATACTACATACAGTGTGTATCAGCCAAATGGAATAAATTCGATAATAAATACATGGGAGCGTGTCCGAAAAAACGCTCGGACACGTTGATAGGTATTTCTAGTTGCGCATTTTTTTTCAATAAAAACTTTTTATACAGGGTGTGTCATGTAACAGTGGCCAATACTAACTTCCTTATTTTAAATGCAACACCCTGTAGATTCTTCAGAAAATTTTAGACATATTTCATGTACAATATCCTATACCTATCTTCAACGGTTTCGGAAATATTTAGTGCTTTCAGATTTATTGCAAGAATTAACAACACACTAAAAATCTAATACATTTCTTGATAATGTAAAAAACAAAAAAAAAAACATTAATGTAGGAGATGTTGAAAATCGATGTTAAAATGTTTTTACTGATATGAAATAAAAAAAAGGTATAAATAGTTTTGTTTACTTTTGTTTAAAACGCCTGACCTTAGCAAATTGTGGTCTGTCTGCATGACAGTAGTTGTCAGTGTTATAGTCGTTTGAATTTCGTTAACTGCATATCAGAAAAATGGTGTATTTAACAATGCACAAAATAACAATTCTACAGATGATTGGTTATGGAGATAAAACACGGACACAAATGGAAGTTGCTCGCTTATTTCACGAAAAATTTCCAAATTTGCCGCTCATAACTCAAGGGACAATAATTAGTAAAATAGAAAAGCAGTTTCGCCAGCTTGGACATGTAAAGCAGATAAAGAAAGTAGCTGCCAATGCAATAAGTGATGACACCAAATTAGATATTATGCTTGAGTTTCAGGAAAACCCACATACGTCTAGTCGAAAAACAGCCCCAATGTTCGATGTTTGTCATTCATCGATTATTCGAACATTACAAGAAAATAAAATGTATCCCTATAAAATGATACCTACTCATGAGCTCATGGAAGACGATTTTGATAGAAGAACGTATTTTTGTGAACAAATGATGGCAATGTTAGATAACAATGTGATCCAATTAGAACATGTTTTGTTTTCTGATGAGTGCACCTTCACACTTCACGGTCATGCTAATCGTCAGAATTGCCGCTATTGGTCTAGGCAAAATCCTCACTGGATGAGAGAAGAACATACGCAATATCCTGAAAAGGTTAATGTTTGGGCAGGAATTGTTGGAGATCATATCATAGGTCCCTTTTTTAAAAAACAATTTAAATGGCGATAATTATTCAGCACTGCTACAAAATAATGTCTTGCCAACTTTGACAAACTTTTATCCTGCTCCAGCAAACCCACAACTTCCAGCAAATATGATATGCTTTCAGCAAGATGGAGCACCGCCCCATTACCAAATCAATGTCCGGCAGTACCTCAACCGAGTATTTCCAAATCGGTGGATAGGGAGGCGTGGATCGATGGAATGGCCAGCACGATCCCCTGATCTGACGCCATTAGATTTCTTCTTATGGGGTTATGTTAAAAATATTGTATACAAAACTAAACCCCTCGATGTAGCTGACTTAAGAAGACGAATGCCTGAGATGTTCAGTAACGTTACAAGAAGTTTCTATTTAAGATTAGGATGTTGCCAAGACGTTCGCGGCGAGCATTTTCAACATCTCCTACATGAATGTTTTTTTTTTGTTTTTTACATTATCAAGAAATAAACAGTATTACTTATTAGTTTTTTAGTGTGTTGTTAATTTTTGCAATAAATCTGAAAACACTTAATATTTCCGAAACAGTTAAAGATAGGTATAGGATATTGTACATGAAATATGTCTAAAATTTTCTGAAAAATTTAAAAATTGAATAATATACAGGATGTTGCATTTAAAATAAGAAAGTTAGTATTGGCCACTGTTACATGACACACCCTGTATAAAAAGTTTTTATTGAAAAAATGCGCAACTAGAAATACCAATCGACGTTTCCGAGCGTTTTTTCGAACACGCCCCCATGTATTTATTATCGAATTTATTCCATTTGGCTGATACACACTGTATAATAATACATGTGTATCAATCGCAGCTATAAAATATCTTACTTTTGATTACCCAATCTACTGCCTACGATTACTTGCTTAAGTCCGTATGTGCTCAAAGTACTATTGTAAATTTTATTTTAACGGAATATCTTACCATGTCAATGAGGAGGAGCTTTGTTCGGTTTGCAACCCGCATGAGTTTGAGACAGTTCACATGTTCTATTTCAGTGCCCTTTATATAAACATTTCCGTCTTCTACCTGGGACAATCCAAATTTATTTGTGAAGAGCTTAAATAACCTCACATCGTTTATCAGTGTGAGAGGCTTGTAAGACCTTAATAAAGAAGTTGCGTGCCTTCCTCAGAAACGAATAAGTGTGTAAGTAGTGTAACGCCATCAAAACTGTATTGTGAAAAGTCTCCCACTGTACTATTATGTATTTACTTGCTTTTTTCACTTTCGTCTTTTCTTTTAGGTTCATTGGATGAGTTAGTACTTAGAACCAAATAAGCATATAAAATGTATAATTTTTAATTTTAACAATAAACGGTTGATTGATTCATTGATGCGTTTATTTTTTGCTTCTACAACCTCTTTATCGGCATGCAATTAAATAAATATATGTATATAACTATAATGTTTTAGACAGGGCCTCGCATAGACACTGTATCACACACAGTATAAGGTTGGTTCGTTTTATTTTTGCTAGACCAATTAAACACAACTTATTTTGTTGTCTTTTCATTCTTCAACTTTTCACCGCCCTCACAATATTACAATTTTTATATTGATAAACACGAATACATCATCTTAAAAACCCTAAAGTACTGCACCGAGATACTATTAGGATTTCATTAGTTTTTATCGTAGAAAATGAATCAGAACTTGGATTAATTGCAGCCTCATTGCCGTCTGAATATCACGAGCGTTATTTGAAAGACATGTTCTGTATATAACGGAATATTCCACGTATTTACGGGGAACTGCAAAACACTGAGGTGCACGTCTTAACCAAACACAAAGAATGTAGTCTATTTAACTGCGAAATTCACGGTACTTTTACTGTACGTTTAAAAGAATAATAACCTCTGCTACCGGGCACGCGTTCCAAAAATATCAATTACTTTAACATTAAAAAATCACTTTGCCTGACACACATGTCAGATCAAAACACGTGCTATTATTGTTTTCGGACACGTGGAGCATCTGCTTACGTCTACTGCTGTGGTCACGTGGACCCTATTGACCACCCAACGAGAAGCGACCGTTGAAGCATTCAAGTGATGTTTGTCCGTTGTCGGTCAAAACATCACATAAACTAATATATATATTCTCGAAGCCGCAAACCTATTGCAAAGCTACCGATTAACAGTTTTTGTAGACGTGAATTTAATATAATTTAGTTTATAATATAGCACGTTTTTATGTTTACAGAAGACTTGATGTTTTCCGAGAATATGGATACTGAGGGATAAAACACTAGTTTATTACTTTAATTATTAGACAACGTGTTTCCCAAACATATAAGAAACAAAATATTAACCACGTATTACCAGCAACACATGTTAAAACATTTGTTTTAAATTTTGGTACTTATCCATTATCAAAGTGCTGAAAAGCGCCAAATTGCATATTATTAAAAATAGGGTATTACATTTTCATCACTAAGGAATCCAATTTACTTACATGTCTAACAGCTCTAACATTCAGTCTTGACCTCAAGGCGATTGAGATAAACTCGTCTTTCTTCAACGTACCAACTACGCATTTAACGTAGAAACACCGTGTAGATGTACACTTAAGGAGATCATCAATATCTGGATCAATGTCCGGTAACTATAAACAAAAAAAAATTGGTTAAATATCTGCAGTCAGAAGTGGTAGGTCAGAATAAGGCCTATAAAATAATGATTTCGAATTACTTTATTTGCATACAAATCGAAATCTTGATTTTAAAAGATTCTTAAGCAGTCAAAAAGTCTAACTTTGACCAGTTTAAGGGCGAGAAAGGGTCGTCCAGGCTAAATTCCGATAAGTTAAAACATGGTCCTACCGCAAACCAAGCGACGCTCAAGAGGAACTGTGACTATAAATAGATCAGCACCATGCATTGACATTTTTCTCTTCTAAAGGTTATTGTTGCGTTGCCAGTTAAGCTTGTCAACTTACTCTCAGAGTGCATTCACATAGTGATGTGAACACGGGACCGTTCTGATTGTCCATGCGCGAATGTTCGCGAATAAACGTTTGTACCCGAACGTTTTTCACTGCGCACATTGAGCACGAACAGAGCATCAGCACGATCCCGACTAGTAAAATTGCAAAACGCGAACGTCGAGCCAATTAGATCTTTATCGCGTGACTTAGCAGACCAATTGAATTCTATGTCAACGACGAGATCATATGCCTGTATCCCGTACCTCATGGTATCTGCATTTCATTGTTTGATTTCTTGTACACGCTAAACTCGTTTTCCGGCGTTATTATTGTATTTTTAACGCCATAAAACTCTTGTCTATGTGCGGTGGCTATATTATGTGAATGATCTTATCTATGATAAGTTAGAGATGAAAAAAAATGCCTAGAAGGAAGAAAAAGATACGCTCTAAAGCGCTTGGCCATATTGGAAGACAATTTTCTTAGCCCAGCGGTAAAAAAAAACTGTCTAGATGATGAGTTTTCTGGAAGAAGGTGGTAGAGCAATCTATGACAGTTCTGTCCCCCATTGTTAAGTGGATTAACCGATTGAAGGAGACGATCTAAAATTCTCGGATGTAATGGAAGCGTCTTGGGAATTAGAAAATGTTTTTGATGCCCAGGTTTCGAGATTACATCAAAATACGAAGATCAAATTTATTTCATTTCAAAGTCGCGCAAAAACTATGTGGTATGCGGTTTACATCATGCTGCCAATATCCTAAATCCGCAGAAGCTAGGTAAACACCTTAATCAGGCTGAACATTCAGAAGGTGGCTTAACATAATTAAATGGCGGTAGGTACCTTTATACTCAGTTTCTAATATTGATTTCTTGTATATTTTAGGAATTGACTTTATAACCACATGGGCCGCAAAACATGAAATTTCTAGAGAACATGAAGTTAATAATACCGTCGAATTGGCCCAATATATTGGTAAAACCGAAATGTTTGCAAAAAACTATTTATGGAAAAGTGTTAAAAAAATTAATCCCCTGACCTAGTGGAAGGGATATTGTTCTTAGTCGTTTTTAAAGGATGTAGCAACACCAATTTAATAATTACCTCCGTCATCTGCCGCGACAGCAAGAACTTTTAGCAAATATTGAAAAAAACTATAATGAATTTAGTTTATACGACACAAATTCCGGCATCGGTGAGGAAGATTTTAGTGATGGATTCGCAGGATTCGAAAGAACCATTGAATTTGAAATATAATCCAATATGGAGCAGCCCAAGCAGCAGCAATGAGTATTGTTTTTAAACATTAGAATGTTTTTTAATATTATATTTAACAAGCAACTAGTACTTATCCTTATCACCGTTTTTTTAGTATGACTTTTAGTACCTGCCACCACCACTTTCGGAAAAGTTGTAAATTGTTACATTAGAGTACTTAAATGTAGAGTTAAAGTTGATATGATATAATTTATTTTGTTATGAAAAAAGTTTCATATTCATGTTGTTGTTTCACAGCTGATAGTTTAAAACTTAAATCAGAATTATTGCCAAACCTAACATGTGAGAATAACCTAAAATTGGGGTAAACTTTCCTGAACAATAAAGAATTTTTATGGATAAGTTTAAGAATATTCAGGAATATCAGCATTTTGAGAACAAATTAGAGGTTTCAGAATATATTTAAAAAACTGTTACAGTTCATTCAGAATTTAATAAAAAAATTATATTCTCGGGACCTGCTCGTTTATTTTCATTCATTCTCAGGAAACGTGCTATTTTAATACTTGCTCAAGCATTTTACATCACTACTTGCACATATGACTTCTTTCCACTTTTCCGAAGTACCCCGTACGCCGATTTAACGCTATGTTTTTAAAGGTAGGTTTGGGCATATCCGCTGTAACAGAATTGAATCATGTTGGGGATTGTTTGCAACGATGGGGCACACAATTTTTTTTTATGAAATCAAAAGCTATTGCTGTAGTGATTAACCAGAAGTATGAGATGTTTGAAGACAGATATATTAGGTGCCTAGGACCGTGGAATTGGCTATCAAGGAGTCCAGACCTGACACCATTAGATTTCTAACTTTGGAGAACAATTAAGCAAGGATTTTACTCTACTGTCGTTTTAGTGGAAGAACGTGTAGCCTGAATAAGAAGAACCTTCGATCAACTTGCTTACTGTTATGTTTAACATTTATTCCCTTTAGAACATCTTCTCACCTATCCATTGAAATACCCAGGAACCTAGGCATCGATTTAAAAAAGTGTTTTTGATTTTTAATAAGAATTGCTACTTTTTCACTTCCCTGTATCTAAAATTTCATTTTAGGCGACACCCTGTTAAAGGTCAAAATTAAAAAAAAAACAATTTTTTCTCAGAAACGGATAGAGTAAAGTACAAAAACTTTTAATAAAAGTTATTGGAAATGAAGGAAGAAAAATAAAAAAAAAGCAAGTTTGAGACAACCTGCGGTATATCCGGAAGTTGCATTAAGTCTCTGTTATTTTATCTGAAGAGAGCATCTCCGAAAACCCCATTATCCAAATTTGCAGGATTACTTTCCGAAATATTGTAATGGACGGTCACCGTGAGACATCCTGTATATAATTGGTGACCCCCTTTATTAAATAAAAACAAGATACACTGCTACTACAATGCAATTTAGACATGCCACAAACCTGTCTTTTGCCCCTACGTCTGCTTAAGTCAGGTCGATCAGTCGGCACATTATCTCTTTCGACTTGGTTATGAGTCTGGGGCGGTACCGCCTCATCTTCCCACCTATTTCGTTGCCATTCCGTATTGTAGCGATCTTCTTCGGAAATGCCGCCCTCCACAGTACCCGAAAATGTTCCACCTTCGGTACGTTGGCCTGACTTAACCCATTTGCGTTCTCCGGATAAATCTTGTTCCTGTCCTCTAGAACTGCTGGCACCTGAAACAGATAATATGTTTTCTATGAGGAAAAAAAATATGCAATAACTAATAAGTGTACAAACTCAGTAGTAATATGTATTTTCTAGAAACCCGAGGCACACGTACCGTTACCCGCAATTCCAGCCATCCCTAAATCGATAGTCTGCGTTCTAAATTGATTTCCAGAAGCTGCCGATCGACCAAAGTCTACCTGGCCACCTTGACGACTTTCCGCATCGTCCAGAGATGCAGTTCCTTCGACGGTCCACGTGCGATTAAAAGCCACGCCAGGACTAGTGCGACCTCCGGCAGCACTCGATTCGTCGTGGTAGATTCCTTGGGCGTCGAAGTAGCCGGTGCGAGTTCGTCCTGAAGATCTATCCCTGCTTCCACTCTAAAAATACAAACATTGTGATTTAGTCTATAAAACAAAGTTAGGCAACCTGACGAGAAATAGACTCTACCAATGCTGGTAGTTTGTAGTGAAGAGAATATATTGATAAATGATGAAAAATAAATTATTTATATAAACTTTCTTACTTGTTGCCAACTGGAACTGGCACCACTCTGCTGTTGGCTCCATTGGCGCTGTCTCTCTTCTTCAAGTCGGCGTGTTTCTTCCAACTCATATTGCCTACGTCTTTCCTCAATTTGTCGGCGCCGTTCTTCCTCTTGTCTACGTCTAGTTTCTTCTGTTTGTTGTCTGAAAATTTGTCAAGGATTGAAATTAAATAAAAACTTTGATCAATCATCATCATAACATTTTTAAAAGGAGACAAACAGTCTTTGTTACCTTCGCCTTTCTTCCTCAGTCGGTTGTTGTCTTCTCCTTTGCTCATCAATAATGCTTTGTTGTCTTCTGCGTTCTTCCTCCATCCTATTCTGTTTATCACGAGCTTCTTGTCTCGCTTTTTCTTCTGCGACTCGCGTTTCCTCGAGGCGCCTAAGTTGCTCTTGGTACTGTCGCCTTTCTTCTTCTTCTTTGCGAAGACGTGCTTCGTATTTGATGCGTTCCTGGTCGGAGGTGACAACTACATTTTGACCTAAACGTTCCAAGGTAAATTAATTGATAAGAGTGGATTCAAAAACTGAGCATAGAAATTCTTACATAGAGCAAAGTAAATTTTGATATCAGAAAATTTTCATTTCAAAAACTACGTACTAGCACAACTTTCTGTGGCATAATGGACCGAAGAACTACGTAACTTTCGACATTAAATTCTGTGAAACATTACATTACATACTATATACATACCTGTATGTTGTTGCTCTTGTAATTTTCTTCGTTGTTCCTCCTGCAGTCTGATCCTCTCCTCATATTGCCTTTTTTCTTCGTACCTACGTCTAGCCTCATATGCTTCATCAATTCCTGAGGCCGCTGTCCCACTGGTCGAGCCTTGATGGACAGTTTTGCCACCATATGAACTTTGAGATTCTTGTTGCCTACGTAAGTTTTAACAACGAAATAAAAAACAAATAGACCATAATATAACATGCAGGGTGTTATGGAAATGGTGTCCTATATTTGACCCAATCCTTCCTTGTATGGGTACAGAAAGTTTGTATTTGTTTAGTTATTTTAATATTCATCAGTTTGGTATATCATGTCATAATATGAATTTGACACAATTTTAAGATTTGGTTAGATATATCGTCCCCTTATAATTGTGATTTAAACCAAGCCCTCTTGGACCTCTGAACCAGAGAAGTGAGCTTTCTTTAAGCAATATTTCCTTTGTAAAGTTGTACATTTTTAATATGATTAAATAATATATATTACAGCTTGTTCATTATAGTTTATATCGATAAATTCACTTCTACAATAAAATGTCCATTTGACATTTGCATTTTTATCACTTTGACATCAATAAAAAAGGTGCATCCCTTTTTATCGCGATAAAACCCTCTACAGCTAAAAATAAATGGTAAAAACCTCTCCAGCTCAAAATCGAGTAGCTTTTCTTTTTCATTGCTCGGCAACCTGACATGTTGTTACAAATTAATTTGATGCTGTCAAACATTTTTTTAGTGAAGTATTATATTTTTTTAGTATTTATTCATGCCAAAATTCGTGAATGTCTCTAACTAAAATCCACTCGATCTTTTTTTTTTAAGATCGGATAAACTTTTATTTTTTAAACTCAAACTAGATCACTTTTTAGCAATTTAATCTCGAACAAACGGTAATAGATAAAAACGCGACAGCGACAGGAGATACGGTAATGTAAAAAGCCTACGATACGACTGCTGATAATTTTTTTAGTTGGTGTTTATTTTTTTTGTTGTCGGTTTATCGCGTTTTAGTTAGTTTGGGAGTGTATAAAAATAAAAATGACTCAAGTGTATGAAAAAATATCTCCTTTATTTTTGAGTTTTTTAAAAAAAGTTATTTGAAAAAGTTGTTTCTTTTAAGTAGTTGTATACACAGTTGAAAAAAAAGTATCACCTTAGAAATCACCCTGTATATTAAACAACAAATTGATCGCATCAGCAGAATCACAGTAAACGTTCTGTAATATAACAAGTTTTCAAGATACGTGTTGAACGAACACAATTAATTTAGAATTCATAAACAACTTAATGACTGGAATCGTCAGAACTTCCAGAAGTGGAATCGTTTCCAGGTTGGATTACTACTGGCGTTATAGGTGGTGAAACAGAATATCCATTTTCTGTTTTTATAACATGAGCTACGCAATTTTTCCATACAACCCTACTTATTTCGTTATTACCTGCCGAATATTATCAAGGACAACTGCGCTTAAAGTTGCAGATTGATTATTGAGTGATATTCTTTACTGACAAGAGCAATACATTAGGTACAAAGTCATCTTTACTTCCGGCATGATAACGCGTTTTCCTCTCGAACACGGTGTACCAAAAGTACAATTTGTACTGTCTACCCAACTATACTTAACAACATCAGTTCAAGTTTCGTCTAAATAAATTATACTTTTATCGGATTCATAGTACTCCTTTATTTTGCGCAAATAGTCCTGTCGTGATACGCGAGGATTCCATTATAACAATTAGATTATCTAATTTTTTATGTTTAAAGCCGCATTTTAACAAAATACCAAGCAACGTTTCTAAAGATTGTTACTTATAATCAGGGTAACCTCGCAATTTATCACGAACCAGTTCTAAAGTTGGCACTATATTATCCTCGTAAAAGAAGTCAATAGTTCGCAAAATAAAAACCCTTGTAGTATTGTCAGCCGTTTTGAATTTTGGATTTATTGGTTTAAGCTTTATGGAATGACTGTGAATGATGGTTACAGTCCCCAAATTAATTACGTTATAAATTCTTGTAAAAAGCGCATATTCAGTTTTTCCCGGATTTTCTTTTTTTAAACACGCGTACATGCTTAAAATAATGCGTTGACATTGAATATGTAAATCTTTGTTTCTTAATTCCGGACTTATTTCGCTTTCGATGGCCGACTCTGGCACCGACTCATAATATTCTTGCGATAATTCACCTTGACCTTCTATTTCAAATTGTCGCCAAAAAGTCATACTGATATAATAAAATATAGGTACCAAGTAAAAACTAACTTGTCTAAAACCACACAATTATAGCAGAAAATGAAATATGTAAATTACAATAAATCGTTTCAATCAGTCACGCCGCTGTCGGATTCCCAATATCGCATGCCTCAAACATCAACTGATTTTAAAGCTGATAAGGGATCACCCAATAGGCAGAACCTTCAACTATTTGTTGTTCTTGTCTACATCATATAAATTTGTATTTATATGCTGCACTATTAATTTTTCTACTCGGAAAAAATAGTTCGCACTTTAAATTTCCAGCTGGCCTCGACCGTCTATCGCCAGGGTGTTGCCAGGTATACAAAGTTTTCGTAAGTGTAGGAGGAACATAAGGGTTTCAAAATTGTTTATTTTTTTTTCTTTAACCACAGTGGAATTCCTTTTTAGTTTGATTTACATTATTTTTGTATGAATGATATTTCTAAAATACTAAAAAGATTATTATAATATTCATGAATGGCCTGCTCCTTCTTTCTTTGACATTGAAAATTTCTTGGTTCAAAGTACATTTGCAAACTAGCTTTCAAAGAGAGTTACTGACTATCAATTAAATACTGACATAAAAGAACACGTTTAATAATAAAAACTTAAAGAATTAAAAAAAAGACCTGACAATCCCGATTATGATGCCGATCCCTTTGAAGCCGGGTTCAAGCTTTTTTATGTCATCAAACTGACTTTGAAAAAAGTCGAACCAGTCAGGTTTCCTGGCCTCATATTTTGTTTCCGGGTTGTGTGCAGTTAGTAGCGCTATTCTTTCCGTATGCACATAGGTGCAGTCGGAGAAGGCTGAACATTGTTTCCAGAGTTCCCAATGGGCCAACCATTCGTACTTTTTGTAGCTCCCAGGGAGGCGTACATAGGTACAGAAATTAGAAAAAAATGCAGAAATGGAGCTTCGCGATAATAATCTAACCCTTAAAGGTTAGGTTAAGATTTTTATGTAAGAAAAACCCATACCCCCAATGAATCCGATCAGAACGACTGCTATGATATGGAGGATAGGCCAGGCAAACTCAAGCAGAGCACAATAGGTTCGGCGTTTATGGTCTGGTTTTAGGGTTTATTGTAAAATTCAAAAGACGTACAGTTACAAAAACCCAGGAGTCGCACATTAAAATATAGGACATAATATATTCGAATGATTATTTTAACAACTTCTCACAATTTACCTTATAATTTGGTCCTCCTCGTAGACCGCCGTACTGGCGATTTGCCCGCCACCTTCTCTCGCTCCATTTCCTACTGTATATGCATGTTCTTCATAATGTTTCCTTTCATTTACCCCACTTGCGTCGCCACTGGAATGTTGATTGCCGTATACCTTTTGTTGCGTGGATCCACCTACAAAAATTATCATAGATGGTAAGCAATATATAAGTTGATTGTTGTTATAATTTCCAATAAAATAACTCGTTTTAAATATACAGGGTGTCCGGTAAGCCTATGACATACTCTCGGGATTATATAGGGGAAGTCAAAATAACCTTAATTAGAAAAAAAATTCCTAAAGGAGATACAGATCCCCAAAGGAGTACCCAGCGATTTACCTTCTCGGCTCTAACTATTGAACCAAAGTGTATAATTTAAAGAAATTTTAATAATTTATGTAAGCCATAAAGACTCGTAAAATCATATGTTCTACATCCCCTTAATTCAGGTTCATTTCCCGATCTCTGGAAATCAGCGTATGTCACCGCAATTCACAAAGGCGGAGATAGAAGTGAGGTTAGCAACTATCGTCCGATATCTGGTCTTAATTGCATGGCAAAAGTCCTTGACTCCATAGTTGTTAACCAGCTTTTGTATAACCTAAAAGATACTATCTCTAAATCTGATCACTCTTGCCAAACTAATTTATGTATTTTTTTTCGCAATATTTGTTTTCCGCGATTGATATAGGAGCTCAAGTCGACGCCATATATCTCGATTTCAAAAAAGCCTTTGACCGAGTAGATCACAATATTCTAGTGAGCAATTCAATTTACATAGCGGCCGGTGATTTCTGAGAGCAAGAAAGAATCATAGGGCAAATCAACGGGTTAAATCGAGAGAAACTGCGACCCTGGGCTGTTCCATGCGGTGGTCTAACCTCCGACCTATGCAACCGACAGAGATTGATAACCTGACGTCTATCGATTATTAATCTCTAAAATTGGTTTTTCTATTTTTAGTCTTCCGGAAATTTTCGGGGCTTTGTGTTTATGTTTATGTTGATGATTTTTTTTTGAGCGTGGTAATATTAAAATAACGGAATGTAATTTCGGGAATATTTGATCAGTTTTTTTAATTAATTATTAAGTTAAAATGTCGGACCGCTGCCTTGTTTGTGAAATTAGCGATGTTAAGTATGGAAAAATCTTTAATAAAAAGCGTTCATAATTTTTTAAAGTGATAGACTATTTCGCAAATTCAAAAGACAGAAAAATTGACTTAAAATTTAAGCAAATGTAAAAGTTATAGGTACCTTTATATTAGTGAGTTCCGAATTTTTGCCTACGGCGATTTCTTTCCTTGGGTGCACTATTTTGACCACCCTACAAAATTGGCCAGGAGCCGCCATTGGATTTAACCAACACATCAACTATATTTTATCAAAATCCTTTAGAATGGCAGGGTTTACAATGAGGCGTTGCTGGGAATTTTCGAACACTGAAGTCCTTAAGTCTCTTTACTACTCCTTGGTACGAAGCCACTTGGAGTACTGTTGTGTCATCTGGTCACCATATTACAAAATCCATATAAAGCGAACTGAACGCGCCCAGTCGATATTTGCAAACTTCTTATTGTATAGGTTCAGAATAGATAAGAGTGGTTTATCTTATGCTCCATTCCACAATTATTCGTTGATTTCTCGACCGCAATAAAATTTAAATGACAACCCTCAGTCGTAATCCCAACCATAAATAAGTTGCCTGAGAAATATTTATTGTGTAGGCAATTTCAACGGTTTAGGTCAGCTATTTTCAACAAAACAACAAATATAAAATAATAGGTAAGTATATTTATTTTAATCATGTAATTAAATAGCTATTAATATTTATACAAAAATACTAATCTACAATATTATAATAATACAATATTTAACTTAACCTACTCTATATTTAGCTTTGTTTCACTATCACTATCGTCTTCATCTATGCCTAAACTAATTATTAAGGGCCTTACGTTACTATTAATTATTGGATGGATGGGTTTGGTCATTATATCTTTTACTGTCGTTAATGCAACTTTGGTCAAAATACTCGTTTCACTAAAACTTGCACTCCGGTCATACCCTTTTTCTAAAAGGGTACAGTAAACGTTCTTTATGATGTTTTGGCATCAAGTGATAAATGTTTTTTCTTCGTTACACCATAACTTCCGGAAGCAATATTATCTAAAGTTTCACTCAGATCTGACATATTTTGGATGCTCGATAACACACACGAAAATACCTTTAACGCACAGCTTGACAAACACCAAACGACTGATAAACTAAGATGAAAAGACTGCTTTATATTCAATACCTGCAATTTGCCATTAACCTAGCTAATATACCAATATAATAACATAATCAATAGTAACGTAAGGCCTTTAATAATTAGTTTAGGCATAGATCATATTATAATATTGTAGATTAGTATTTTTGTATAAATATTAATAGCTATTTGATTACATGATTAAAATAAAGATACTTACCTATTATTTTATATTTGTTGTTTTGTTGAAAATAGCTAACCTAAACTATTGAAATTAGTAGGTAATCAGGACCTGTACCCTTTAAAAAGGCACTTATTTATGGCTGGGTTTAAATTTTATTGCGGTCGGGAAATCAACGAATTATTGTGGAATGAAGCATACCATCAGCGATTGACAATCTTAAACATGGACGGTCTGGAGAAACGTAGAATCTTGTTGTCCAAAGTGTTTGGGCAGGGCCGGCGGAAGCCTATGTGGGGGTGCAGGGTACCCATCACCCGAAAATGTCTCGGGTGGTGGATCCACCACCTGAAATATGTATGCCTTTTGTCTTTTTGTTTTCATGCTTCTTTTATAGCAAATCGACTTGAGCTGCGTTCTGGTATCCGACGTTAACTCGTGTCCATTCAAAATGCGGTGTTGGTAGTATCGATCTTTAATGCCCGAAACACAATAATACCCGAAGGAGTGTGGTGTCTCGCTCACACCTTATGAGCGCAAGCGAGACACCATACTTCTCCGGATACTATTGTGTTCCAGGGGTAATATTACTGGACTCCTTCTCTTTTTATTAGTCTCGAACCAATCAGATCGCTACGGCTGTAAAAATTCAAAGCGTGCTGCAGTTTTCGCATTGTCTAATAGAAAATAAGAATTTTTGCTTTTTTCTGACATTGAAATAAACCACTTGGATTTATTCTTTATTATTATCACTTGTTTTCCTGTTCTTTCCATTTCGAAATGGATTATAACCCGAAAAGTCATGAGCCATCTTTTATGACAAAAAATAAGTTTCCCCCACCCCTGAGCCCATACTTTCTACTCAACCCACCACCCGAATTGTAAGTGTTCTGCCGGCGTTGTGTTTGGGTATAAAATAATTACAAACAGCATAGACTGCGCTGAACTCCTAGCATTAGTTAATTATCGCGTTCCTTCGCGCAATACGCGACTTACTGAGGTAATTTTAATTAATAGAAGCCGAACTGATGTTGGCAGAAACGGTGTCATGAACCAAATCACGCAAAACCTAAATACATATATCCCCTTTAACACAGAGTTTAATTGTTCATTGATAACGTTCAAATAGAAAACCCAATTATTTATTGCTAACTACAGTGGCCTAATATTACTCATTGATCACACTATGCAAACAATTGCAGTTCCGATGTTCCTGACTTTTATGGGCGCATTTTATCTGCCCTATTTGTCCCTATTTTGCAAAATGTTCTTTTATATCACACACATTAGTTCTAAGTAATGTATACTATTTGGATTTCTTGATCTGTAATGTAGAAATAAATAAATAAATAAATAAATAAATATCGTCAGGGAAGTCAGGAACAGATTTGCCACAACACTCATTGGGCCAAAATTTTGAGAGGTGTTATATTACAGAGCTGAAAACAGATTTTTTAAATACTCTGGGTCATTGCTCTTAAAAAAAGGTACTCTACATTTGTTGCGATAAAATTAGCCGTTTTCGAAGAAAAGAAATTTTTCGTCGTTATTTATTTCGTTAGCAATGTATTATTGACAACACTTTTCTAAATTGTATGATTGATTAAGTACAGTCTGTACGGTGGTACCTTGCCGGTGCATCATTACTTCCACGTGACTAAAGCCATATGAATCATATATTATATCATATTCATAAACATCAACATTTTCGTGGCTAGGGTTCGGACTTAATAATAATAATAAATATACACAATTACTTACCGAATACGAAAGTACGATAAATATGGCTTTACAGTTATTGGGATTAAATTGAATTTCAAGGCACAAAAACGTTTAAAAACAAATTAAAGTTGACAGATCGGAACGATGACTTTGACATCAATACACAACTCTCCACATACCTTCTGTCTCTGTCTAACACGTTACTTTGAATTCGAGACGTATTGCGCAACCCCGGAGGCGCTCTATTATGTTCTTATTCAGTTTCAAGGCTATAATAAATAAAGATGGGGTGCTGTAAATCACGCTGTCTCTTGATTGTTTATCAATGAGACGCACCGGCAAAGAACCACCGTTTGGACTGTACAGTCGAAACGTGCATCTTGCAATCGAACTTTTGGAGGTGCTGAACTCAAATAAGAATTATCGTCAGCGAACATGACAAGTTCTCTATTGTTATGAGCCAAGTCTGGGAGATCATTTTAAAAATTAGGAATAACAGGGGGCCCAGGATACGACTGCAGCCATTCATCAACCATACCTCCTATGCCGTATTCGTGCAACTTCGCCGCGAGCAAGACGTGATCAACGAGGTCCAAGGCCTTACTGAGGTCCATAAAAGGGCCCAATCATTTGTTATTAATATTAAGTGCACTATAAAGCTCACCAAAAAAGCTCAAGATCGCCGAAGTTACAATATTTCCTTTGCGAAAACCATGTTGACATTTTGTAATAATATTAAAAGTAGATAGGAACATCAAAATTTGGTTAAAAACAATTCGCTCCAGAATTTTTGATACTGAGATAAGTAGAGAAGTTGGACGATAACTATCTAATCTGTCTTTTTCTCCTTTCTTATAAAGAGGAATAACTCGAGCAGTGTTAAAGATTTCAGGAAAAACTGGAATATCCAATGACATATTTATTAGATAGGTCAATGGACTCAATATATAGTCACCAATGGATTTCAATCCATTCACCGAAATGCCAACCGAGTAAGATTTTTTTAATGATTTTGAGGCGGCATTTACATCACATTCCAAGACAGGTCTGAAAAATATTCCAACGTTTGTTCGATATTTAAAATTATGTTCACTCCTTTGTCGCTTTATATTTTCAGTAATTAAACTTTGTGGGGCCTCCACAAAATACTTATTGAAGCATTAGCTATTCATTCAGATTACTTACCCGGTCGCCATTCATGTGGAGACTTTGAATATTATTTCTAATCTCTCCTCGAGCTAAAGTATTTACGTATGCCATATACTTACCGGGCACCTTGCATTTAACAAATTCCAGCTACCACAAAGCAAAACATCGGACAATAAATGTATCAATTAAATTTTTTTTTCAACTTACTGATAGTTTTTTGTTGATGGTGTTCTTCAACAGCTGATTGTCCCGTCTCACCACCGAATCGACCAGATACTGACAAAATTTCTTCTCCACTTGTGGCATCAGTATTACCGGAGGAAGTGTAAATTACTTTTGGCTTGGTTCTTTGCTTGTATCCGCCTGTATCATAAGCTTTTATTAATTAAACTTGGTTCAGGGAAACTTTGAACATCAACAATTGACACCTATCTCGCCAACTAGCGTTGTTAGTCTACTTCTACAGGGGCGTCCACGCTAACTGGTCTTTTTATGTATCTTTTTCTTAATTAACGCACACTCTTAATATTTAATAGTTTAATAGTAGGTCTGTGCCAACCATCAGTCCCTGACAATTTCAAACTGTCAAATACAATCAACCAGTTGTAGGACTTAACAATAGGGCATCCTGGGGTCTACATGCAATATTTATCTGGTAGGTTCTATTTCTGATCGAAAATTAGTCCCGGACTGATGGTTGGAACAAGCCTAGTATGAACAGAAAGCAGTAGCGTCGTAAGAGGAAGGTTCAACCTGTCCGAAATGATACTTGATCTTTGTCCACCAATATAATTTAAATAGTTTTTGTTAAGACTTACCAACATTTTGTCCAAAACTATCAACGTTGGTGCTAGAAGAATGCTGATCACTAGTATCATCTGTAGAGTACGAAGTACTTATTATTTTCCCTGTTGCGTCTTTGACCGTGGTGATTTTAGTCCATCTTGTAACAGGTTGCCCGTTTACTATCGTTGTATGCCATGCGGATTCCGTGAAAACTGCTTCTCCTGCTTTACTAATATGACCTAAAAAAATTGAGTCTGATTGTTTATTACCATCTTTAGGTTTGCGGAACCATGTTTTGTGTACCTTTCCCCCCCCCCCCCCTGTCGGCCTGTCCTATTTTTAAAATTGGCCAATGACAGTTAACTGTTAAACCGTAGTTGAACGGTTGGAACGTCATATATACAAATTGCAAAGAGTTGTGGGGTAGTGGCTGAGGGTGAGCTGGCCAGTGAAGGTATCTTGGTTTGTTTTATTAATACCTTCTGTTTCTTTCAAATTGTGAAAAATTTTGAAGGTGCCCTAGCATTCTCCAAGAGTCTTTTTGCAGAAGTAAGAGAAAAGGGTTTAAAGTTTGCGTCAAAAATTGGTATTTGATTACTTAATATTTATTTTGAAAATCTATTCAAGTCAACCAAATTTACCAGCAGATTTTTTGCCAGAAAGACTAAATGACAATAACTATCGCCGGTTTCTAGGTGAGTATTTGCCCATATTGCCTGAAGAAGTGCCAATTTTAATTATAAATAATAATAATAATAAGTTTATTTCAAATAGTTACAATATAATATACATGGGTAATATGTTATTTTTTAATAAACCTATTCATAAATTCCCCAGAAGACGTGCTTGTTAGGGGTTATTATAGTTATTATTAAATAGAATGTGGTTCATGTATGACGCTTCAGCCAAGAAGCAAGGAATATTTAAATAGTACATTTCATATACTATAATTAATTTATTATTATTATAATATTATGTCGGTACAGTATAACTAACAGAAAAATTGGCAGTATTAGGTACCTACTAAATTAACTAAACAACAACCCTATTTATTTGCAGAACCCCCCTTCCTAAACGTTTTTTCCCTATCTATAATATTCCAAACTGAAAGTCGTATTTCCCCATATCGATGCATCCGCGTCCGTAACGATAAGATGATTAATAAGCACTAATCGTATGCACAGAACAATAAAGGTTAGATCGTACGTAATCGGAATCGGTCGCGTCTCGCAACGCAGTAAAGCCACAGAACCAAAACACAAACAGCGAGAAAATCGGCCCTGGAAGAATATGTCACCGCCTAATCCCCGACGAGTAGCTTCGTTCCTCGCCGCGACCGTCCAAGCAAACCTACCGAGAGTCGTTGCCTTTTAGAAAACTTTATTTTACTTTACAATTGAACTAAATGTAGATTTCCTTTAAGGATGTTTATCTTTTTATTCTTTCGGATGCTCGGTATATGTTAGGTCAAAAGTTTTGCTTTTAATGTTATTCTCTCAACAAGTTGAACTTTTCATGAGGAGGGACTGTTGAATGTAAAGTTAAAAATAGAAGTTTTCCATTTGTTAAAATGGTTTCTGGACATACTGTACATACATAATATGCATAATAACCAAAGTTTAAATATATGTGGGGATTTAAAAGTTATAGCAATTTTAGTGGGAATTCAGGGAGGATTCACAAAATATTGCTGCTTTCTTTGCTTGTGGGATAGTCGTGCAGTAAATGAATATTATGTAATGAAAATTAGGCCGGAGAGGAGTGAATTTCAACCGGGATCTCAAAATGAAGTATGTACCCCTTGGAGACCCAAAAAATGTCCTCTTGCCTCCTCTTCACGTTAAACTTGGACTAGCCAAAAACTTTGTGAAGGCTATGAATGAAGTTGGGAAGGATTTAAATATGTAAGGCAGTTAAGTGACGCCAAATTAAAAGAAGACATTTCTATTGGGCCACAAATTAGAAAATTGCTGAACGATGTTAATTTTATAAAACAGCTCACCACGTAAGAACTCAGAGCTTGGAACTTATTTGTAAGTGTAATGAGGGGATTCTTAGACAACAATATGGAAGCAAACTGTGACCAACTATAGCATTAGTGTGTTTGAACTAAATATTTTTGTTTTTTTTTTATGTTAACTTAATATAAATTATAAATATAGTCGATATTATACAGGGTTAAAAAACTTGTAAAATCATTTTTTTAATACATATTAACTGGTACCGTTCTACATGTGGTTTGTTCAATGTAACAAGAAAACCTTACGCGTTACAATTTTTTCTTGGTCATTCTCATATTCAATTAGGTTCATTCTACTAAATGCTATTCAGCCATATGTTTACAGCAAAAAAAAATTGTCGCTCAATGTAATTAATCACGTATTCTTTATGTTTTCGTCTTATATGATTTATTTGGCTAGCCTCAGCTTGTTTAATTCTAATGTTGTATCCATGTACATTCTACATTGTAGAGGGTGTCCCATTTTCGACACTTTATAGGGTATGTCCGTAATTGTTAGTGTTATCAAAAAAGCAATACAGGTGTCATGTGCTCTTTTTGGGTCAAACTTAAAATGGTAAATTAAAAATTCGAAAATTTTCGCTCGCTTAAGAGATACGGGGGAAAATCATAAAGTTGACAATTTCCAAACTACCCTATATTTTCTTAGTTAAAAGAGATACAGATAAATGTTTTATACAATGTTTCTTTTTAATGATTGTTGAATAATCTGCCGTTTTCAGAATAAGTATACGGGGTCAGGTAAAAAAGTTATCGGACCTAACCTCATTTTTTTAAATAGAACACCCTGTATATTTTAATCTAAAAGATAGCATTTTAAATTCTCTTTTCAAATATATAACACACCATGGATGATATTGGTTTCCTAGGCGACTTATTTAAACTTTATAATTTTGAAACGAAATAAAAGATTCAGATTAAGGTAAAAAATAACGCGAATCATCGCAAATGTTCGAAAGCTCCTCCGTTGTTTTCAATGCACTCTTGACATCTTTTTCGAACAGATTTTAAGGCATTCATGATGCGTAATGGTTTTATTTCTGCAAAGGCCTCATGAATTCTTTAATCAAGTTATTCTCGGGTTAAAATGACTTGTTTATAAATTTTATTTTCCAACACTCCCCAAAGAAAAAAATCTGGAGTTGTCAGATCCGGAGATCATGGTGGCCACCTTATAGATCCATGTGTTCCTATCCAACGGTTTCTAAAGTGAGTACCTATTTAAATACTCTCTTATTCGAAGATCGTTATGGGTAGGGGCGCCATCTTGTTGAAAGTAAATCTCTATTACTTCATTTAAGGGAACATCATCAAGGATATCGAAAAGGTTTCATTGAAGTATGTCCAGATATCTATCTGCATTTAAATTTTCTTTAAAAAAGCGATACACCAGTTTGTTTTGAAACAAAAAACAACTTATATCTATCCCAAATCAACCTTGTTGGCGAACAGGTCGTACCATGTGAAGATTTGTGGAGTTCGAATGTCTGTCATTATGTCGGTTATGAATACCGCAACTTGTAATTCGACATTCATCTGACCAAATTATTTTTGGTGAAAAGAACGATCCAAGAACGAAACCAATGACGAAATCCCAATCGTCTTACGTCATCACCAGGATGCAAATATTGGGTAATTTTAACAACATAAGGAAAATATTTATTGGACGTCAAAATTTTTTGCGCCTTAGATTTTGTAATTCCAGTTTCAGTTTCTATGCTTCTGACGGACGTAGGTAGATGTTTGTTTCTAAAATTACAAAGTGATTATAGAGAATCAAATAAGGTTGTGTTCTTAATACCACAAAACAGAAGTGAAAACCTCACCAAGACGAGATTCTCTATTAACCTTTCACAATCTAACATCCGCAAATCTCAAATTGAAGACGATAAAAGAATCGATCCATAAAAAGCAAATACACTATGCATTTGGTCATATTTTAGTATCTTATTGCTTTTTTCCCGACTGCATCATGAGCGTTGCATAGCCGAATCTGACGGCTCAGTCTCATTCAATACCCACTTAAAGTGCTAAACGCGCCTAAAGAAGTTTTCACTTCAATAAAGGTTGAGCTACTACTATTCGAAGCTATCACAGGATATATTACCTGATTATTGGCCTCGACAAATCCTAACACGCTTATTTCTTCATTTTCCTTGTTTTCTTTATTATAAGTTTTTGATCTCGGCGTCGTAAAAGAGCCAAATGTTTTTAAATTATGTTCCAGTCGTCGAAATATGTCCTTAAATGGTTTCCGTCTTTCCGGATAGCAAACAACATATAAATTTGGCGCCATTTCTTCGTTTTTTCCACTTTCAATACTTACAAACTGATATCGTATCAAATTTTTCAAAATGTTGATAAGTCATTTTCACAAACGAATATGTAAAAATAAAATTGACGTTAAATGTTAATAACAATTAGAATGTCAACATAGTTGTTTCTCGGATATTAGCTTTTGTTTCATGTCCTACTGTGGTTTAAAGTAATAAAGTTTAAATAAATCGCCTAGGAAACCAATATCATCCATGCTGTGTTACATATTTGAAGAGAATTTAAAATGTTATCTTTTTAGATTAAAATATATAGGGTGTTCCATTTAAAAAAATGAGGTTAGATCCGATAACTTTTTTTTACCTGACCTGATTTATTCTGAAAACGCCAGATTATTCAACAATCATTATAGAGAAACTTTCGTATAAAACATTTTTATGTACTTATCTCTTTTAACTAAGAAAATATAGGGTAATTTTGAAATTGTCAATTATTTGATTTTCCTCCGTATCTCTTAAGCTAGCGAAAATGTTCAAATTTTGATTTTACCATTTTAAGTTTGACCCAAAAAGAGCACATGGCACCTATATTACTTTTTTGATAGCACCAACAATTACGGAGATATCCTATTAAAGTGTCGGAAATGGGACACCCTGTACGTGCCCTCACATATATTTCAATTATCTCCTGTTGACTTTTTAAAATAATTTATTACTTTTTAAATAATCATAAATATTCTGATTTAGGTATTTATAAGATATTTTGATTTTGATTGTGATTTAATACTGTTTGTATTGCTTTGTCAATAAGTCTTTGGATCTTCTGACAATAAAGCTTATTTAATTTGGTTTGAGTTATAAGTTTTAAAAAAATACTAAACCAAGTACTGAGTAAACATTGGACGCACCTATTTAAATAACTAAGGTTTTCAATTACTAGACGTGAACTAACCTGTAGATTCTTGTCTAGATCCAGCTGCCCATTTACTTCCAGATGCACTAGTTACGCTGGCATTTTGTCTCCTTTCATGGACACCGGATCCATCTCCAGAAGACCTACTTATTTCCTCATCTATTCTGGATGTACCGCTTGTTACACGAGTACCACCAGCCACAGCTAAAAAAGGGAAGAAAAATCAAAAAATACATTTATAGGCTTTCTTTAGTGGCAGTGTTGTTATGGTATCCTCTTATCCTTTTTACAGTGTTAAGCTCATATTTAAACAATTTGACAAAATACCTGTAATATTCTTTCCAGATTCTATCATAACTGAAGAGTACTTGTGGTCCATATCATGGCTGGAAGAATCGATTGCTAAGCGTTCCCAGATTGGTGTTGGATTATAGTCTAACTGAAAAAGGTTAAAAACACAAATAATTATTTTTGTTACAAAAAGAAATTGATAGCAAGGTTAAATTAACCTTAAAGATTACCTGGTAGTTTTTGTAATTTGCAGGCGCTGGAATTTCACATTTAACACCTTCAGGAACATGGGGTTGATCCAGTAGATACAACAGATCCTCGCCTATAAACAATATGACAATTATCACTGTTTCTTTATAAAAATAGAATATAATATGTATTAAACATTCTCCAATGATTTCTCGCGTGCGACAGAGAGAACGCACGTATCGTCCATGCCGAAATAAATAAAAAAAACTATCAAAGGGTACTTTGCATCAGATATTGAACTGTCTGTAATACCCTGTATCTCAAAAATAAAGCGGTTGCGGACCTATATTGATATGACCTTTCTTTCTTAAAGTCAACCAATGATTACGACCCTCAAGTATGAAACACCCTGTATTTCGCTTGAGCGCACATTAAAGCACTGATGAAACATAGGTATGAATATGAATAGAGTGTGATGCAACTAATTCAAAGTTTTCTCTATTTAAATCAAATACCCTGAATATTGGATAACGACAGATGTAGCTTTTAAGCGACATGTCGTGACAATCAAAAACTACATCTGTCGTTATCCATCCATCTTTCAGGGTCAAGTAGACTCTACGGTGTTGCTTTCTTTCGTCGGATTCTATAGCCTCACTGACGAGCTGTTATACAGCAAAACGCGTCTGGGGATGAATCCGGCGAAAGGAAGCAACTAACCTTTAGAACCCTGAATATTGTTACATGTTTAGATACTTTTAAAGTACCTTTCTTTCCCTACAATATTAAGATGTTGGTTACAGAACAACAGAACAATACACTTTCTGCCTGCGATCGCATTCTTAACCACAAAAACTTGATTAATTCTTTTTTATTAGGGAGTTGGGAGATGTTCTGATACAACTTTTGTACAGGGTGCTGAAAATGAATTAAAAATACTAAAAGTTGACAAATTTAAGTTATTTTTTTGAATTATTTGAAACGGAACATTGTATACAGGGTGTTTTAACCAACATGTGCCATCGCTCGTATGGTGATCTCTTACCCAAAAATAAGACAAATAGTTTCTATTAACATGGACCCGCAGATGCTTTGTTTCAAAGATACAGGGAGTTTAAATATTTAATTTTTTCGCTTATTTCAAAGTATTTCCGAAATGGATTTTGTAATTTTAGTGAAATTTGGGTTGTGAAAAGTACCACATATTTTAGCATTAAAAATGTGTGAACAGGTTTACCAGGGGCGTGCGTGCGCTCAAGCGCTCTAATCATTTTTGACAAAAAATTGGTTCGTCACTGACTTTTTCACATTTTGATAACTTGGTAGAAATAAATGTAAATTACTAAAAAAAAACATATCCTAATATTTTCGGCTTTGTTTAGAAGATAAATGTAGTTTTATTAGGTAGCGTATGTAGACAGCAATGAAAAGATATCTACCTAAATAAAATTACAGTAAATGTTGAAAAGGGCCACCATCAGCTTCATTACAAGCATTCTTTCTTCTTTTTCAATTTCAATTCTTTTTAAAAAGTTCCCCTCTTGTTTGTACTGGCGTTTTATAGATAAGCTCTTTTAAATAACCCACAGATAAAAATCCAGTGGATTTATGTCAGGGGATCCAGGTGGCCATGTACTGGACCACTACGACGAATCCAACGATGACCATGTATTTCCACAAGGTATTCCCGAACAGGTGCTGCAAAATGTGCCGGTGCTCTACCATGTTGAAACAACATTGTATTTCTCGCTAATATACAGCTCCGGTAAATCATTTCTAAGAAAATTTACATGGTCTAGTCTATTGGACAGAATAATAGGACCAATTATACCAGCCCAAAATCTGTACTGCGAGTTTGCTACTTTAATTAAATTGGGATTTTCTTCAGCCCATGATGCAAATTATAAAAATTTATAATTCTCTTTTTTGTAAATAATGCTTAAGAACGATACGACGAGGGAAATCTCCTAACTTATTTAGAAACCAATGACAAACTTCTTGTCTAGATCGATAAACTCTAGGTGAAAGTTTTTACACTCGCATAAAATGATATGGCTTTAACTGTTGCTCTTTCCTAATTCTGTGTACAGACGATGCAGGAATATTTCCTATTTCGTTAGACACGATTCTAGTACTTGTAGAAGGGTTACGATCCACCGTATTGAGAAGCGTCTCCTCAACCTGAATAGTTTGTCAGTATCTTCTTCACCCAAAAGGTGCCGGATTCTCTTAGACGTGTACAAACGTGTTCGAAAATATTTCTAGATGGAGATGTACGTTGGGGATACTTTTCATGATAAATTCGTGCTGCTTCTTTTCTATTTTGTCTCGCTTCACCACAAATTAATAACATATCTGTAATTCAGCCGATTTTTTACAAAAGGCATTTTGATGATACACAATAACTTACGATATTTAAAACTATCTATGCTTTAAAAATTGAAACGAAAACATGAAACTATTTGCCTAACTTATTAAAATTTTAAAAATATTAGTAAACGTCAATTCAGAGGAAATTAGGAAAGACAATCAACAATAATTATTATGTAAAAATGAGTCAATAAAAATGACGGATTATTCAATTGTTTTGTTTTAGTATCGGCCACAGCATACTAGATGTTTTTTAACAGAGTTGCATCAAATTGCATTTATCATCTAAACGAAGCCGACTTCAACAAATTGTGCTATCAAAATGTAAAAAAGTCAGTGGCGTACCTATTTTTTGTTGAAAATTATTAGAGCGCCTGGTCGCACGCATGCCCCTGGTAAACCTATTCACAAATTTTTATTGCTAAAATATGTGCTATTTTAGGTACTGTTCGCAACCGAAATTTCTTTAAATTACTTAATCCGTTTCGGAAATATTTTGAAAAAATCGAAAAAATTAAAAATTTTAACACCCTGTATAATAGGGACAGTTTAGCGTCCGTGAAAATTATGAAAGGATTTTTTCTCTGTATACCACTAAGACAAGCACTAATAATTACCTGCTAACGTCTGCCACGGCCATAAAAAGTACATTTCAGCTTCATAAATTGTAGCGGGACCTTTATTTCTTAGGGTGTACAAATGAGTCACTAACGGACCAATATCTGATTCTCTATCTATCGTTTCACTTGTGTATTGAGTGGTATTTCGTAAGAATATTTCTTGAGGAATTGACCGCCTGAAATTCAAAAATACCTGGTGAACATAGGCCTTAAAATATAATTTAAAATCTATGCTTGTGAATATTGTAGAGATATTTCCAATCCGCAAGAAGTAATGCAAAAAAATCTGAATACTTCTTTTTATCACAGAAAACATATCAAAAATAGTGTCCATTCCAGCATAAAATGTGTAAAACGTTTATTAAATAACACAACAAGAAATGGTGCAAGTGTAAGTATTCCATTTTGTCGAAACTGGACCGATTAGATATTGAATAATGACATACAGGGTGTCAATTTGAAAATTTGCAAATATCTCGAAAACTACAAAAGTTAGAACAACGCGATTTGGTATAAATGTTATTTGGGTAGGGGGAACTATAACCACCATACTTTAGTGAAGGAGTTAGTCACCCCCTAGGCGCCCCACACCACCACTTAAAAATTTCAGAAGGCACGACCCCCTTTGTTGTACCTCAAATGAAAGGTCTCACTGAGTAGTATTTATTGTTTTGGTAGAAGTCCATAAGTGGAGTGTAAATATATTCGAATGATAGTTAAAGGAAAGTCTTCTCCACAAGAAAAATGCAATTTCATTTATTGAAATGTATGATGCATTTCGGTAATGTATATTACCATCATCAGATACTATAAAATACAGAAAATTTGTTAAAAACATGATTATACAAACAATACTTGACAAACTTACCAAGAAGTTAATAACATTTTTTTTTTAAAAAAACGGCACAATACAAGTTAAAATGTCAATTTTGGTATTTTTAACAATATTTTTTGACTAACATGGAGACATCTAAGAGTTTATGAATAAACTAAATAATAAATCCTAAAAAACACTAATAGATTACTGCTAAACTTAATGGTGACACCTTGAGAAGGTAAAAAAGAATTCGCTAGGCCAACGACAATGGGCTGTGGTTTGAATCAGTGTAAAAAGTATACAAGCCAAAAAAACAAAAACAAAACAAAATACCCAGAATTCCTCAGGATTGAAGGAAAACAGTAAATTAAGAGCAGGAAGCTGGATTATGAGGGCGTGTAGGGGTGTGTGTGTGTGTGTGTGTGTGTGTAGATGTTTTAAATCGAATATTATTTTCTTGGACTGACTGAGTTGAAGAATGTTAAGCTATCGAAATTTGTTTGTTCGTTTACGCACGTAACATCGGGTGATTTTATTGCTCTGTTGATTTCTAATACCTCAAGCAAGTCTAGTTGCAGACCCTTCTGACAAACATGAAGTATCTCGGTACTAGAGCCCGGAAGGTAAGAAGAATCAGATAATTTTAAGTAGGAAGCTGGATAATTTAAGTTTTAGACAGAGACAAGGCTCGACCTTGCAAAATGCTCAGAATTTTTCTTCCCATAGTTTTCATCCCCGTTTTCTAAATTTAAGCAGTACCTCCTTAACCGATGATGATATTCATATTTTAAATTTGGGACTCAAGTATAATTTTGACCATTCTGACAAGCATAATGTATCAGAACAGTTAATGATTGATTGCGAAAGAGTATTAAAAACAACAAAATTACCTAATCCGGATTTGATAAGAGCTGACATTTCTATAAAGCTCAATAAATATTTAAACAATACTAATAATATTCCTATAACAATAAACAATAATAATTATAATAATAATAACAACAAATTAAAACAACTAAAACGAAAAATATCTCATGACGACCTCGTTGTGACCAAGGCGGATAAGGGTAATTGTATCGTGGTTATGCACAAAACTGATTATTTAAATAAGGTTAATGAGTTTCTAAATACGGAAGCTTTTCAGGTTTTATTGACAAACCCAACCATCAAGTATTTCACCACTATGAAACAACTATTTAAAACTTGTCAACACACTTTCGAATATTTCTCCATTTCCGAAAAGAAGCTCACCCCTATGAATCCATCGACCCCTTTACTCTACGGCCTTCCCAAAATACATAAACAAAACTGTCCTGTCCGTCCCGTTGTTTCATATATAGGCTCCCCTACTTCCAGACTTTCTTCCTGGCTCACTTCTGTTCTTCCTTCCACAATCAACTTTCATAACCCCCTTTCTATAAAAAATTCACAGGATCTAACAACAAGATTATCAGAGATAAAAGTTCCACAAAATTCGTTGCTGGTTTCTTTTGACATATCCAACCTTTTCCCCAGTATACCCCCAGATGACTGCCTCTCTCTGATTCGGAAACATTTATTTAATAATACAAGTTTACCTACACACATAATTCTTGATCTATGTTCTCTAATTGATTGTGTGTTAAAACAGAACTTCTTTCAATACAACCAAGCCTTTTATTCTCAAAAATCGGGTCTGGCCATGGGCTCTAATCTTTCTCCTTTTTTGGCCGAAGTATTCATGCATAACCTGGAAGAGGGAATTTCAAGCAGTGACCTTTTTAAGAAGCATATCGCAGCATGGTTTCGATACGTGGATGATATTTTCACAATTTTTAAGGGAACCACACAGGATTTAGATGATTTTGTTAATTTTCTTAACACCGTACACCCCTATATTAAGTTTACCTACGAGATAGAAGAGAATGGCTGTCTGTCCTTTTTAGACCTTTACATTAAACAAAAAGAATGCATGCTTGAGTTTGACATTTATCGAAAACCAACATGTACGGACAATGTAATTCCTTTCTTCTCCAACCACCCTTACAATCAGAAATTTGCAGCATTTAATTCACTGTTTCATAGATTATTTAATATACCCTTAAACTCAAATAACTTTCAAAAAGAATACAATACA
Source organism: Polydrusus tereticollis (assembly GCA_963920685.1). NCBI lineage: Eukaryota > Metazoa > Arthropoda > Insecta > Coleoptera > Curculionidae > Polydrusus > Polydrusus tereticollis. The sequence goes on from OY987328.1 coordinate 97,363,555, forward strand.
ATCCTTCAATTAGCAAAAAATAATAACTATCCATTAAATTCTATAAAAAAAATTTATCATAAACACATGCACAAGTCCATAAATAAACAATTATTGAACAACAACAATGAAGCAAAAAATAAGACATACAGGAGCATTAGGTACTTTGACAACGTGACCACTAGTATCGCAAAAAGTTTTATTTCGGACCCAAAGGATGACAAAATCACTATTTGCTACAAGACCACCAATAGTCTGTCCAAGCATATAGTAAACATCAAGGACAAAATCCCCATTAATCATAAATCTGGGGTGTACAGACTTAACTGTTCACACCCATCGTGTGATGTTTGCTATGTGGGTCAGAGCGGGAGAAGGATTGAAACTAGGGTGAAGGAGCATGTAAAGTTGATTGAGAAATACAAAAATGCACATATCGTTAACACTTCTTCGCCCTTTGCCAACCACATTCTCGAATCCCAACACAACTTTGATCCGGGCTCTAATACCGAGATACTTCATGTTTGTCAGAAGGGTCTGCAACTAGACTTGCTTGAGGTATTAGAAATCAACAGAGCAATAAAATCACCCGATGTTACGTGCGTAAACGAACAAACAAATTTCGATAGCTTAACATTCTTCAACTCAGTCAGTCCAAGAAAATAATATTCGATTTAAAACATCTACACACACACACACACACACACACACCCCTACACGCCCTCATAATCCAGCTTCCTGCTCTCAATTTACTGTTTTCCTTCAATCCTGAGGAATTCTGGGTATTTTGTTTTGTTTTTGTTTTTTTGGCTTGTATACTTTTTACACTGATTCAAACCACAGCCCATTGTCGTTGGCCTAGCGAATTCTTTTTTACCTTCTCAAGGTGTCACCATTAAGTTTAGCAGTAATCTATTAGTGTTTTTTAGGATTTATTATTTAGTTTATTCATAAACTCTTAGATGTCTCCATGTTAGTCAAAAAATATTGTTAAAAATACCAAAATTGACATTTTAACTTGTATTGTGCCGTTTTTTAAAAAAAAATGTTATTAACTTCTTGGTAAGTTTGTCAAGTATTGTTTGTATAATCATGTTTTTAACAAATTTTCTGTATTTTATAGTATCTGATGATGGTAATATACATTACCGAAATGCATCATACATTTCAATAAATGAAATTGCATTTTTCTTGTGGAGAAGACTTTCCTTTAACTATCATTCGAGTAGTATTTAGCTGCACAAAAAAATTCGATAGAAAAGAAAATTTGTAATTTGAATAAAACAAAACTTTGTAATTTATAAAAATATTGAAATATTGAATATTGTTGAAAATGTAGCAAATTTTCATCTAAGTTCCTATTTCAGGCAATATCCGGCTGATTTTGATTTGAAAATAGATTGTACTATTGTGTACAACAAAATGGAATGCACTTTGAGCATTTAATCAAATAAAATAATATTTTAATAAATTACAAAGTTTTGTTTTATTCAAATTACAAATTTTCTTTTCTATCGTTTTCTTTGTGCAGCTAAATACTGCTCAGTGAGACCTTTCATTTGAGGTATAACAAAGGATGTGGTGCCATTTTGAAATTTTAAAGTGGTGGTGTGGGGCGCCTAGGGGATGGCTGCCCCCTTGACTAAAGTATGGTGGTTCTAGTTCCCCCTACCCAAATAACATTTATATCAAATCGCGTTGTTCTAACTTTTGTAGTATTCGAGATATTTGCATTGAAAGTTTTCAAATTGGCACCTTGTATGTATGAGAAGTGACTTAGTTGTGATATCTTTCGGGCAATACTAATAAGTGAATGGGAAAAGAAAGTCCAAAAGTATTCCTCTACAAGTTTAATTATATTAAATGTTGATCATTTAAAAGTTATTTAAATGCAGTCTGCATGTCTCGAACGCAGCGTTCATCTTTAGGAGACATAGAATAAAAACTAGGTTGCTGTTGGTGTTAGCAAAAGAGAAAATCGCTTAGGTGGCAACGAACCTTAATAGAGCTTTGGGAAAAGTGAAATGTTGAATTAATTAAAGGAAAATCTTTCATTTAAATTATGGATGGCAGCACTGAAAAGATATATACTCTGAGTCCCAGAAGTAATGTCTAAATTCATTTAAAGTTCAACGGTGTGTTTTTTGGAAGAACACTCGGACCCGTCGATTTCTATTTCGTAATGTGTTTTTTTTTATGGCAATTCCACTCATATATAAATAGTCCCATTTAAAATGTCAAAAATCGTAGTTTGCTGTCGGATAAAAAGGAAGGAAGAGGAAATGTAACTGGATAAAAAAATCGGATATATTTTCTGCTCCTCCAATCGTTACCGTGGTAACAATTGCATTTTAAACTAGTTATTAAATCATCTGTCAGGCAATTGTCACAAATACTAAATAATTGTTTAAGCTGTTTTAAAGTCGATTTTTAAATAAAAAAGTATTTTTTAACAAGCAGCGGTTTGGGACAATTGACGAAAAGGAAATAAATAACGAAATAGAAAATTCCATTCCTATTCGTGGAATTGCCTTACTAAATACCATTTGAGCTCAGATGAGCCTGATATTTTTTATGCTTGCTATCTCATACTTACTTTCAGAAAATTTAGCTCGATCTGTCCGACAAAATCACTCGAGCTACGCTCTCGTGATTTTATCGGAACAGCTCTCGTTAAATTTTCTGAAAGTAAGTGTTCGATACTAAGCATAAAAAATATCCGGCTAAATCTGAGCTCTTATGGTATTGCTTGTGGTAAATTCATGTATACAGGGTAGCCCAAAAATAGGTTATGACCATCAACTTCATTCTTTCAAATGAAAACATATATTTTTTATTTCATCGAATTCTAAGTATGTTTCATGTACCATGCCCTATACCTAAACTCAACAGTTATCGAAATAATTACGATTGAACATATCAACAAGTAATTATGGAGTTATTTGTACATTGAGTAAAACATTCCATTGTGTGTTTATTTTCATTCTGAATCTCTCTCTCTCTCTCTATCAAGTCAAGCATTGCCTTTTTCTTAGGAAACTTGTAGGTGGAATTCGGCGGTGATTGTATATGTGAACTTGTAATTAGTGGATTGGCGGATACGTCCGTACGTTTGTAGTAATCAGCTAATATTTTGTCATAAAATTCCGTCAGTGTCGGTATTTCAAAGTCTCTGTGAAGTACTCTATTGACAGTATATCTCGGAGCGTCCGCAATTATTTTGAACGCTCCATTTTGTAGCACCTGGAAGTTGTTATGCGCAGTCCTGCTTATGGTGCACCATGTTGGCACTCCATAAGTCAGGACCGGCCTGACGAGTCTTGTATAAATTAACTTTAGTTCTATAACATATCTTGCTCTTTTTATTTAACAAACAGTATACATATAGAACGAAGCTGATTGGCAGCTTTTTTTAATATCATTTCGGAGTTCTTTCTCCAGTTTAGTCTCTTATCAAAAACAAGTCCCAAGTACTTGACTTTTTGGACCCAGTTTATTCGAATACCGTTAACCAAGAGCGTAGTCTCGGGTCTTTTCTAAAACTTGTATGTGCCTCTGCAATCTAGCCACTACAGCAAGTGGTCAGCAAATAAGAACAGCTCGTTAAATCTGTCTCTCGGGATATCATGAACGTTTACATTGTACAGCATCGGAGCGAGAGGAGACCCTTGTGGGACTATCGCCCTGATGTGTTTGGTCTCAGAAAGCAAGCCTTCTAACGAGACTGCAAAACTTCTTCTTTCCAAAAAGGACGCAACAATCTTAACAAGATAATTGGGAGCCCAGTCTTATCAATTTTAAGGCCAGGCCGCAGTGCCAGACCTTATCAAAAGCTCTCGAGACGTCAAAGCCGCTCCCGTGTGCTCTTCTGTTGAATCCTTCTAAAATTCTGGTCGCCAGTCTCGTCGTCTGCCTCACTGTAGGTACAGGGTGGCCAACTAAGAATGCGAGGTACTGTATCTGGAAAACTATCCATCGTAGAGGCTTGCGGCAAAAAAAAAATTATTACTAAAACGGCCAAGAGAAAAACCTGGAAAATATTTTCAAGTTTCTGAAATTGCCGCTAGTGGGCGTAACTGCAATCTTGAATCTAAAACAGGGATGTTTCTGTAAATTCCGCTATATTAACCTAATAAAAAAAAATCCTGATCTTTAAAGTCGAGGATAATCTGAACCTTTTTTGTTTGACACTTTTTGCAGTATCTCTAAAAATAAAGTGGTGGGGGGTATTCAAACGTTTCCGTAAATAACATCCTGTATCTTCGAAACGGCTAAGCCGATTTGAACAAACTTGGGCTCGTTAAAAGGAGCTATTCTTGGGCTACAAACATCATTATATTTGAAGTTTTGTAAGTTTGACATATCACCGCTAGAGGGTTTTTTTCGACATTCCAACAGAAATGGTTAATTTTCTCAACAAAATAAAATGCATTGGTATGATTTTCTTTTTATGAAAACGTAGCTAAATGATGCCTAAACTAGCTTGCCAAAACCGCATCTCGATATCTTGTTCCTAACCCAAAATATCGTCAATAGAAAATTTTATACGAAAATCCCTTAAATTTTCATTTTATTGTAACTATATTTTTGTGGAATTCTTTCTATTATGTAAGTTGTGGCCCTAAAAAGGACCGATTTATAAAAGGAAGATTTTTAATGCCCCCGCAAATGCTCGAAATGCTGACCATCACGTTCTATGCACAAAAAGAGAATTAATAGAAGCAGGCCATGAAAACAAAACAAATACCTAATCAAAACATAAATAATCCAAATTGTCAATAGTTGTCAAAGTTTTGCGTTACTTTGAGTAATTTTTGTGTTTACAAAATGCATTTTACGAATGATGAAGCTGTTGATATCCTTGCGGTTTATTTTGAATGTCTTCAGAATGCCGCAGTAGCTAAAAGAGTTTACGCCGCTCGATATCCAAATCGGCGTCCTTGCGATGTGAGAGTTTTTCCCCGATTAGTGGCGAGTTTACGAGCCAATGGTTGTTTTCGGCCTAAGTTCCAACGGCAAAGAATTGGAAGAACACAAGAAAATATTAACTACGTACTGGGGTATATTGAAGGAAATCCTCATGTTGGCTCAAGAGCATTATCCCTTGAGGTGGACATATCACGAACAACGGTTCAAAATATTTTGAAGGACCATAGGTAAGTTCTAATGACCATCAAAGCTAGGTATTCGTTTAAACTTTTTTTAATTACTTTTAGAATGCACCCATATCATGTCGTTTTGCACCAGGCCTTGAAAGGGGAAGATTTTGATCGGAGGTTGGACTATTGCCATTGGATGTTAGGTATGATACGCCAAAATAGAGAATTTTTATTTCAAATTCTTTGGACCGATGAAGCCACCTTTAGTAGTGACGGGAGAGTCAATCTACATAATACATATTGGTCTGAAGAAAATCCGCATTGGTTGCGTGAAGTTCAGCACCAAGGACGTTGGAGTTTAAATGTGTGGTATGGCATACTGGAAGGCAGAATTACTGGGCCATTTATTTTTGAGCAATTCCTAAATGGCAATGTCTTTCTTGACTTTTTGGCCAATCAATTACCGTTGTTGTTGGAAGATGTGCCTTTGGAAACAAGGCAAAACTGGTTTTTGCAGTTGGATGGTTGCCCAGCACATTTTGCCGATAATGTGCGAGAGCATATTAATGCAGTATTTCAACAGCGGTGGATTGGAAGAGGAAGTCTGTTTCCATTGCCTCCGCGATCACCAGACCTAACTTGCCTGCATTTTTATTTATGGGAGCGGTTAAAGGACATCGTGTTTCAGACTCAACCTACGACCAGAGAAGATTTGAAAAACCGGATTCGTAATGCAATACGTAACATACCGAGAGCCAAAATTGAAAGTGCAGTTTTGTCTACCCATGAGAGGCTTCAGCAATGCATAGAACGTGATGGTCAGCATTTCGAGCATTTGCGGGGGCATTAAAAATCTTCTTTTATAAATCGGTCCTTCTTAGGGCCACAACTTACATAATAGAAAGAATTCCAGAAAAATATAGTTACAATAAAATGAAAATTTAAAGGATTTTCGTATAAAATTTTTCATTGCCGATATTTTGGGTTAGGAACAAGATATCGAGATGCGGATTTCGCAAGCTAGTTTAGGCATCATTTAGCTACTTTTTCACGAAAAAAAATCATACCAATGTATTTTATTTTGTTGCGAAAATTAACCATTTCTGTTAGAATGTCGAAAAAAGCCCTCTAGCGGTGATATGTCAAACTTACAAAACTTCAAATATAATGATGTTTGTAGCCCAAAAATAGCTCCTTTTAACGAGCCCAAGTTTGTTCAAATCGGCTTAGCCGTTTCGAAGATACAGGATGTTATTTACGGAAACGTTTAAATACCCCCACCACTTTATTTTTAGAGATACTGCAAAAAGTGTGAAACAAAAAAGGTTCAGATTATCCTCGACTTTAAAGATAAGGATTTTTTTATTAGGTTAATATAGCGGAATTTACAGAAACATCACTTCTTTAGATTCAAGATTGCAGTTACGCCCCCTAGCGGCCATTTCAGAAAATTGAAAATATTTTCCAGGTTTTTCTCTTGGCAGCTTTAGTAATAATTTTTTTTGCCGCAAGCCTCTACGATGGATAGTTTCCCAAATACAGTACCTCGCATTCTAAGTTGGCCACCCTGTACAGTGTTCTCTTCTAAAGCCAAATTGCTCATTGGCAACAAAGTCAACCAGACGACTGAGTATTATTTTTTCAATAATTTTCGCCAGACTTGACAACATACTTATTGGCCTATAACAACTTTCCACCTGTGTCGGGTCTTCGTTTTGTTTTAGGATCAATATAACCTTCTTTGATTATTACCTGTGAAAGGTTTACTGTATCCCTGATGATGTTGTTTGGCAGATTGAGCAATGTGTTAACTTTGTTTCTTTTTTAATTTTGGTATTTCTGAATGTTGACTTGTCACCGTTTAGTCCCATAGAAACTGTATGACAATTTTTCTTCAAATAAGTAATTGTCAAGCGTAGTTACAAAGTTGCGGTTTTCACAATGGTGAAGTTAACGGAACTGCTCGTCCTCCCATATATCAAAAGGTGGTGAGTAGAATAGAGGCTAAATTAAGATAATTCGGGAATGTTAAGAGATTTGCCTAAATCTGGTCGTCCTGCTCGAGATAAAAATGAACAACTTGACGTTTTGCTTTCCTTGGAAGAAAATCCATGTACTCCTCTGTCGCACATGGGGGCCAATTTACACATTCGGAAATCTGTTGTTCACCGAATAGTTCAAACGCACAAATATCACCCATACAAAGTTATTTCAGTGCATGAGTTATTTGAAAATGATTTCGATAGGCGAAAACGCATGCAAACTATGTGCAATCTAGATCATAATTTAGTAAAAAATATTTTTTTTTTCCGATGGAGCTACGTTCTGTTTGAATGGTAATGTGAACAGACAAAATTGTCGTTATTGCCAGTACCCTCAAAAAACAAATGTGTGGTGTGGAATAGTGCGCGGAAGCGTAATTGGTTCATTTTTCTTTGAACAGTTCATAACTGGACAAGTATAACTCAAATTTTTCCAACTTGAAATAATTGCAGCATTAGTGGCTTTATTTCCGAATCTATTGGACCCAGACTCCCCTGACGAAGAACTAATGTTCCAGTAAGTTGGTGCTCCTCCGCACTATGCTGCCACTGTGACTACATTTTTGGATAAGACCTTTCCCAATCGGTGGATAGAAAGGAGAGGACCTACCGAATGGCCTGCTAGGTCACCAGACTTAACTCCACTGGACTTTATTTTATGGGGTTACCTCAAATCGAAAGTATTAGTTGACAAGACAAACAATCTGCAAGAGTTGAAAGAGAGGATCCGAAGAGAAGTGCGTGTCATAACTCCGGAAATGGTTGAAAACGTGCAAAGAGAGTTTATTGATCGCCTCGGATATTGTCAAGCCGTAAATGGCGCACATTTTCAACATTTAATTTGATTTGTTGTTCTGTTATTTATAAATAAACAGGTCTTACTTATGATATGTTCAATCGTAATTTTTTCGATAACTGTTGAATTCGAATGCAAAATTCAAAAATGAAATAAAAAATAAGATCCTTTCATTTGAAAAAATTAAGTTGATTGTCACAACTTATTTTTGGGCTACCCTGTATGCATGAATTTACCATAAAAAACACATTAAGAAATAAAAATCGATGGGTACGAGCGTTTTTCCAAGAACACACCACAGAATTATAACTGAATTTAGACATTACTTCTGGGACTCACTGTATTCGCACGACAGAATTAGTCATAAATAATCGAGTTAGGGGTATCAGAAAATACGAGTAGGATAAAATTTGGTCGAGTTAGAGGCCTAATAGACTTTGTGGAACATTTTTAAATGAAGTAGATTTTTATAACCTCTTGTTGAGCGGGAGGAGAGAATTGTTTTATTGTTTTAAAAAAGGAAACATAATATTTACTTGTAGTGATTCGAGAATATAAATTTTCTTTGGTTTCTGAGTTTTGCTCAGTAGCCCTATTACTTAAGTTTAAATTTCGGATCTACGTTTTTCCCTTGCGAATATAGAAAGTAATAAAAATCACATAATTCCCTAACTTAATTACCGCCAAAAACAAGCCTTAAAATTCCTTACCCACTAACATCCAAAGCAGAATTAACCCAAATGTCAACAGTAATATGCTGATAGTTATCTTGCAATGTCGAGTTTTTTTCAGGATTACTACTGTTCACGTGCACGTCAAATTCGTAGGACGGCGACATTCCTTGTTTGTGGTATGGCACGAAAATCATTCGAAATTTAGCCTGAAATATACAATAAATGCTGTTAATTAAATATATTTGGGGACAAAAATATTGCATAACAAAAATTTGACCCATATGTTTAATGTAAAAACTTGTCGCTATAAATGCAAAATCAATAAACAAATTAGACGAAGAATTTAGTTAAAGGATCAAATGTTTGTGGCAGCGACAGAGTGTTTATAATTTTCTTGGCGATATTTAAAATCCTTTAAGTCGAGTGATTGTGTCCTGGATATTTTATAATGCTTTGTGTATTTGTCGGATTTAGGATAACAATAATGAAAAATAAATTGTATTTAATTAGCTAACGTTTCGGTAAATTTTCTATCCTTCTTCAGAGTTACAATCAAAAATACAAAATTAATACAGAACCACTGGTAATCTTTGATCACCATCATTCTTTTGATTTCAATAATTATACAGTTTTGCTCAACTATACAAAGAGATCCTTCTCTGAAATGATATTTATAAAGTTTAATACAATTAATAAAAAAATCGACACAGACAATAATTTGAGTAATATACGTATACACAAATCATATTATTACAAAGTATATCGTTGCCTTTCTTTTTGGTAAGTAATTCTACCAGCAGGTTTTTCCGCACCCAATTAACAAATAAATGTTGGGTTCTAACCTTTAACTTGTTCATATATTCCATTATTGCCGGACTTTTTTTTGTTGTGTGATAAATCTCAGGCTATCTATAGATAGTAATAGTAAAAATTTAATTTCAATTACCAGATTTTGAAAGTCATACCTATGTAATAGATGTTGTGGTATCTTGGTCTGTCTTTGTTTTTATACTCAGTTGCTTAATGCGAGAGAGTAATACAATGTAAATTTGCAACGACAAGACACATTAAGCAGGGTGGACAACTTAAAGGTTGCATTGTAAATTTCAGGTAAACTGCAATGATAGTTGCAGTTTTTAAGAATTACGTATTTTTTGACTGTCAAATAAACCATTTAATAATAATATTGATAATAAGTTTATTTTAAATAATAACAATATAATAAACATGTTAATATGATATTCTTGAATAAACTTATTCGCATTTTCTTCTATTTCTTTTATTTCAATCACATGTTCGACGCACTTACTCCGTTTTTTACAATCCACTGTCTTTATTTCCTCTTGCAAGAGGTTTCCAACGTCCCTTAAAAAAAAAAATTGTGCGTGTGCAGATCGTAATATTGATTTTTACTGTTGATTGCGACAATGTACTACTATATTGAGTAGGTATGTTAATTTTGTGCTTTAAGGTGAAACTCATAGGTAAGGTTAAAAAAAAATAATATGCTTCGCACGCCTAACTAAGGACGTATAGAATATTAATATTAAGATTATGTGTATTACCACTGGTTCTGTATTAATTTTGTAATTTTGATTGTAGCTCTGAAGAAGGTTAAAAAATAGATCGAAACGTTAGCTCTTTATTTTTCAGTAATCTTGTCCGAAATCTGAAAAATACACAAGGTATTTTAAAATTTTAACCCAGGTCAAAATTATAAGCATTCATAATCTTATATTATCAATGTTTTACGGTAATACCCCAATAACTTCATAAAAACAACTGTACCAATAAGCTATTCTTGAAAGTTATCACGTGGCGAATATCAATAACTTGGGCCTTAAAAGAGGGACTACCTCGGAAACCATATTTTGTACATAGAGCGAATTATAGGAGGAAATGTTTTTACTGCGGTGCCTCGGCACTTCACAAAGAATCTCATTTGCAAATTGATCGTTTAGAAATGTTTTTGCGGTTCGCCACAAAGAATGTTGATTGAATGTTAATGGCCTGCTTCCGACTAGATATCAGGAAGGAAAGAAATAAACCTATTAGCAAACCCCGGTTCCCGACAAGGGATGAATTGGAAGCAAGGAAAGAAGATAACCAAAAAGAAGTCACACATCGACTGGAAAAGGAGGACGCTGTTGAAGGAATGGATATCAACCAAGTAAATGAGAACATAAAAGCTGCTCTACATAATGCAACAAAAAATATCTGCTCCAAGACCAAGAAACAAAACAACTTAGTACCCACACTCTCCAAATAAGAAATGCCCTAAAGAATATGAAAAATGGCAAGTGTCCGGGTGAAGATGGAGTCACAGCGGAAATGTTGAAACTGGGGGGAAGCAACCTCAAAAAGAGAGTCCAGATCCTTTTAAATAAATGTCTACACGAGAGTAAAGTACCAGAGGAATGGTATAATGCCGAGGTAGTGTTCCTCTTTAAGAGGGGCGATCTTACGAATATAGAAAACTACCGACCAATCAGTCTGCTGTCGCATCTCTATAAACTTCTCACCAAGATCCTCACAAACCGCCTTTCTGTAGTAATATATTAAGGAATAGGGAAATTATCGAAAATCATTCCGAAGATTTTTTGCCGTGGAAATCGCTTGAGGGCTTGCCCGAGAGCGATTTCCTAATGGCAAAAAAATCTGAGAATGATTTTCTGATTATTTCCCAATCCCGAAATGTATTTTGAAGATTATTTACCAAATAAAAAACTAACGATTTCTGACGGGTGAGATTTTCACTTTTGACAAGGGTGATTTTCACCGGAGAGCGGGAGATTATCGCTGGATTTCTGACGGGTGAGATTTTCACTTTTGACAAGGGTGATTTTCACCGGAGAGCGGGAGATTATCGCTGAATAATCAGGTGAAAATCAACCCGCTTTTATAATGGATGAGGTAAATAATCAAATAAATTAGACTTCCACCAGCCAGTGAAACAAGCGGGATTTCGCAGCCGATACAGCACCAATGATCACTTGCAAACACTACGCACAGTGATAGAGAAAACAACAGAGTATAATATACCCATACCTAGCATTTGTAAACTTTCATAAGGCGTTCGATTCCATAGAAACATGATCATTTTTAAACGGTTTAAATAACGCCAGAATAGACTCAAGGTACAAGCGCACTCATTAAGAATATCTACCAAAAAGCAACAATGCATGTGAGAGTCAATGATAACACTACAACAGGAAAAATAAAGTAAAATCGAGGAGTCCGCCAGGGTGACACCATATCACCAAAACTGTTTACATTGGCTCTGAAAGAAGTCTTTAAAACACTACAATGGCAGGGAAAAGGTCTGAAAATCGATGGATCGTATCTTAGCAATTTACGATTTGCGGATGACATAGTCCTCATCTCAGAAGACCCATACGAGTTGAGAGCAATGCTGGAGCACCTAAACGAGGCATCTAAAGCTATAGGTTTAAAAATGAACACTGCAATCCCTAGATAATATAGCATAATCGAAGATGTCACCAGTGCCGGATTTACATTAGGGCAAAAAGGGCAATTGCCCTAGGGCCCCGGAGCTGGAGGGGCCCCACAACCAATTTACCCAAAAAAATTATAAATTTAAAACTTTTTGCCTACCTAATCTAAAACAAAGATTTTCAAGAGTCAATCTTTGTTTCTCCATTCAAACCGTTTAAAAAAATAAAACAAGCAAATAAAGTTATAAAATGATAATACTCTTAAAAACAATCGTACTTTTCAGCAAAACGCGATGCCATAGCCTAAATAATAAATAGCCGCGACACTCGACGTTTTCATGGAAGTAACCAAACCGGGTACATTTTTACATTTAGTGAAGAGATGTCAGTTGAGATATCTCAAATGACAGTGGACAAAATTCAACAGTAAAAGTAAAAGCTAAAAGTTTACACAAAAATCTATGTAAAGTAGAGGTGGCTTTCTTAACATTTTTTTGGAATGACATTCTATCTTTGTTTGATAAAAGTAACAAAATTATTCAAAAAGTCAACATTGATTTACATCAGGTAACAATAACATATAAAAGTATAATTGATTATATAACGCAGTTACGAAATAGGTTCGATTATTATTTTGAAAAAGGTAGAAATTTATCATGCAGAATTTAATGAATTTCAACAAGATCTAAAACGACCCAAAACCAAAAAATTTAAACATGATGATGGCACCGCTGATACAAAATTTGATGGTGTCACTAATTTTAAAGTGAATACCTACTATGTTATTATAGATAGAATAGGTACCGAAATGCAAGAAAGATTAGAAAAGTACGATTTTCTTGATAACCATTTCAGCTTTATAACTTGCCTAACAGAACTTGATAACGAAGATTTGCGTTAAAAAGCAAACACTTTAACACAGCTATATAAAGATGATATTAACGACGAACTAGGCGAGGAATGCCTTTTGTTAAAATCACTTTTAAATACAGTTAAAGAGAAAATCGATATTAGCTCAGCTAACTACATTATTTATACCAATGATTTAATAACAGCGTTTCCTAATATTTACACAGCCATTCACATATTTTTGACAATTCCTGTAACTAACGCGTCGGGAGAAAGATCTTTCTCTATTTTAAAATTAGTCAAAACATACCTAAGAAATTCTTTGGGTAACAATAATTTAACTTCATTGGCATTATTACCAATTGAAGAAGGGTTATTACAAAAAATCAACACTGATTCTATAATCAACGAGTTTTTGGATTCTAAAACCAGAAAATGGCGTGCCTGATATAAATATTTATGTAAATTATATAATTATATGAAACTGTTAGGCTGAAGTTCCAGTTCAATGTATACCTACTTTTTTTTGTAGAAAATAAATCTAGTAATATTGTTTGTTTTTTATGGATATATATATAATATATAATAAGATAATAAAAAGTTGCTAGTGTATGGGCCCCCAATTTTTTGGTGCCCTAGGGCCCCCACGTATGTAAATCCGGCACTGGATGTCACCGAATATGTATACCTCGGTCACACCATCAGATTAGGGAAAGAAAACCAAAGAGCAGAAATATCAAGAAGAATCGGACTTACTTGGGCCGCCTTTGGCAAACTCCAATATATTCTTAAAAATCAGGAAATCCCTATAAACCTAAAACGTAAGGCATATGACACATGTATTCTGCCCGTGGCTACTTATGGCCTCGAAACAATGGTCATCACAAATCAGAGTGCAAACAGATTAAGACGAACACAGAGAGCGATGGAGCGCGCTATGCTGGGGGTGTCCAGGCGAGATAGAATAAGAAGCGAAACAATCAGAAGGAGAACGCGGGTGGCTGACGTCATATCACGTGTGGCAGAGCTAAAGTGGCGTTGGGTAGGTCATGTCGGGAGATAGCAAGACGAGAAATGGACTATCAAGGTGACACCTTGGAGACCCAGGGAGACCAAGCGAAGCAGAGGTAGACCACAGAGACGCTAGATAGACGACATTGTGGAAGTGGTGGGAAAAAACTGGTCCCGAACTGCTAGAGATCGACAGATTTGGAAAAGATAGGAAGAGGCCTATGTCCAGAAGTGGATGGAAGAAGGGCTGATGAAAAAGAAAGAAGAACAAGAAGAAGAAGCTTATTTGCAGAATTAAGCCAGAATCATTCCTTACCTAACACCCAGTATTATCTACTCTTGAAAAATTTTCCTATTTTTTACATCCATATAAAAGGGTCGGTTGAAACACTGCATGTGTTGTACATTCCTATTAACGTGTTGCGTGATATGTGATTTCCTTTCAGAAGCGTGTACGGAAATCCCTCGTTTTTATTACTCTTTGCTAATCTCCAAAATATCGTCTTCGGGGAATTGATGCATAACATATTAACAATAATTTTATTATATTATAAGTTGGTCTGAGTATTATAAATATTTAAAATAAACTTATAATTATTATTATTTCGCTCTCTTCTCTGCCTCTGTCTTTTATTATTACCCCTAAAAGTCATACAATATTTCACTTCCTAAAATTCGAGGCTTTCATCATAGCCTTTACTACTTTCTTGCCGTCTCCATTAGAGTCTTCGATATAATGTCCGTTACTTCTTTCTTATCACTAGCTATCAGTGCAATATCGTCGGCGTAGGCCAGGTATTAATGTTCTCTGCTGTTTTAGTTATTTACTTTGCTTGCTGTTAAGTACTTTGTACCAATTTTCAAAATAATACCATTTGCCTAGGCTGAAAGATTTGTAAAAAAAGAAAAAACCTACTGACTTCAAATCAACTCTAGTCATATAGAAAACCCATTGTGAACCCAAGCTCCCATAAGGGATTGTCAAAATGCGTCATTATCTTATAGCCAATACAAACAATATGTCTACTTACTATTTTACTTGCTGGTAACGGGTTTCCTATATCACAAGTAATAGTTCTATTTTCACCAGCGCTGCATAAAATGCCCTGCATATCTTCTTTAACTTCAGTTTTTTTGTAGTAAATACCCTCGGGATAGGCCAGATCGAACGTGGTTTCGAACGAGTCCTCGTTAAAGTTTGACACTATTATGTCAAATTCCAAGTTTGTGCTGGAGTCTAGTAAGTATTTGTCAACATTTCTAAAATTAAAAATTGTAGAATTAGTATTTAAAAAATTTAAATTTAAATCTTACAACATTCTATTCTTAATTTAAGACCAACGCGATGACTTCTTTTAATCATTGCCATGACAACAAAAGAAAATCCGTGAAAATTTCTTATCTGTACCCTAAGTTATTTTTTACACTAAGTGAGGTTAGTGAAAATTTTATAATAATTATGGTAAATAATACAGGGTGAATAGACTTAGGTTAAAGTTTTTACAAAGGTTTTAGGGCATAAGCAAATGTATATTCTAAAATTATTTTGAAGTATACATGTTTGTCCAGAAAAGTAGGACAATAAAAAAATATATTTTTGTAAATGGAACACCCTATATTTTACATAGAATAATTTTTTTAGCTCTAAACTTGATATCGAATTATTAAAAATGACATTTTTGAACTTTGACAGCTTCTAGCTTTCTAACGGTATGCCTTATAGTAAAACGGCTTACATGTCCCCATCTTACTTTTTTATTATTTTTCCAAGTGTCAACGTACGGTTAAACCAGAAACTGATATTTTTGGGAAGATAATAAAAAAGCAAGATGGGGCATGTAAGCCGTTTAGCTCTAAGACGAACCCTTAGAAAGCTAAAAGCTTGTCAAAGTCCAAAAATCTCATTTTTCAAAAGTCGGAAACTATTAAGTTAAGACTTACCCTGAGTCACCCTGTATATTTTTCCAATGCACAGGGTTTTCCCGTATATATTATTACCCACCTACCAGCATTAAAAATGATACAAAAAAATGGTAAATAAATATATAAATAATATTCAGGGTTTCATTTAAAAAAAAAACGACCTCCTGTCAAATTTTGACGTGCAATCCCCTATTTATAAAAAAAAAATATTTTAACATTGCACTGTCTCTTTATCTTGGAAAATTAATGTCTGGTCACGGCCGACTCTACAGCCGTGGTCTGGCAAACTCCTACCTACAATACAAAGCAATCTTACTATTCCTTCAGTGACGCTAACCAAGAGATCTGTTATACCGGCGTGAAAAATTGTTGGCCGCCCATATTCTAGTAATAAGTTAGAAGAGTAAAAATATGAAATATTGCAAAGTGAACAGAAATGGGTAGATTAAGTTTCCCCCACTCCATCGTATTGCATCTTGCTCATTGTTCTGCTGGTGTCACACCTCCCGCTTGGACTGTGTTGGACACATGTGTCATAAAAATTAGGTGAAGTCTAGGCTGACAATCTGTGAAATACATGCCTACATCTTGTCATAAATGTGAATAATCACTGATGTTTCCTTTAAAGTATATTCACTAATTATTAGTGTTTGGAAAAATCGTATTATTTTAATAATCGGATTATCAGGTTATGAATGATTTCAAAAATCGTATTATAATTCGAATTATATATCATTCATAATAGACATCGAATATGGGCGGTCACCGCCATAGGCATCGTAACTATAGATCCGACACGCCATTCATAAATGCTATAAAATTGTGATGCCAAAATCGTTTGGTGGCGAGACGCTGTGATGAGCTAGGTGGGGCCGAGAGTGGGGATTACGCTGACTTTACATTATGCATGCGACAAAACTGCAGGAAAACAACATCTGATATGCCGAGTATTGTCGAGTCGATGCGGATGGCCACGAAAATGATGAAATCTGGGCGGATCCGTTATTGCTGCGTTGCCATACTACAGATTTTTTACAAGGTTTTAGGCAATGTTATATATTTCCCATATCATGTTAATCTAGTTAATCATAGAAGTTAATACTTCTAACAAAACTACGTTTTCTGTGGCGTAAGTCTGGCAAACCAAGTGGAGGGAAGCAGCTTGTATGTTGATTTACTTTACACTGGAATACAATGATGACATCACGTTTATTTGTTATTGTTCGGTCTAATAGTTAGGATGTCTATGATCACCGCCAACGAGTGCTACCGATCGCCGATTATTGTCCCCGACAGTAGCGCGCTGTTGCCGTTAGATTATTATTTTCTATATTACTCCAGTTTTCTTTAAAAGTTTAAAATATAATAACCTAAATAAATCAATTGTACCTAAATAATGAGACCCGACACTAAAAAAGATCCGCTGTTTGAAACTATTTTAATAAAGTCGGAGCGACAGAGCGATTCTGAAAAAAGAGCAAGATCTCGCTCGATTGAGCAAGCTGTGGCAACGCCGGTTAAGGCCTGGCAGATCGCAGAACGATTTTGGGTGATTGAATTGCGAACATTCAGATTCTCATCATTCGAATTAAATAATTCGAATTTTATTTTCATAATCGGATAATAACGATTATTTGAAAAATCGGATTATCGATTATTTTTAATTCGAATTATCCCATCACTACTAATTATATTTTGCATCTTGCTTCTTTTTCAGCTGTTACACTAGTTTGTTTACTTTACTTTCTTTCTCTTTGTCAACGAACCATCAATTACTTATAATAAAGCTTACTTGACTTTGACTTTTGATATTTACGACGTTTTTTTAAATTTCCCTGATAACAAAATCAGACCATTTGAGATAAAATATTAAATGTGTGTATTAGTGTATTCCCAATTTATTCCCAATAGGTGGGTGGCAAAATATACAGGAAAACCCTGTAATACCAATAACAAAAAAATGGATTTATTATAAAGAAATTCGCTTTAGAGCCACTCCAAAGACAATTCTAAACATAAATATGCATATAATATGCATAAATGGTTTGAGCGAAAAGAGATGATAGCTCAACCAATGGACTCCAGCCATTTTGACATTAGTTTTCAATTCAAAATTTTCTTGCTTATCAGATGTTCCGAAATGTGTATTGATTATGAAAGTGGCAACAATAATTGACTGAATTACACTTTTACCCTTTGATTAAAAATGAGCCCTTCAAAACTCAACAAAAAAAAATTCAAAAAGCTTTTTTGGCTTCATCTGGCTAAAATAATCATTTTCACGTCTCGTCAAAAGTAAGCACGCAAGGTAAGTCCACTTTGACAGTCAAAATATCAGCGTTAACAACGCAGAAAATTAGAAAAAAGACGGTGGCCCAACCTATAGACGTCTCCCCTACGTATTCTGGTTTACATTTACCCCAACAGCCAACAGCAGTAAATTATGGACACGGAAAATAAATATTACTTACTTGGTAACATTAACATGCAAATTTGGCACACAAATATTGTCACTACCACAATTCTTCTGAATTGAAATTGAATCTTTCCTTGAGGGAGGTAAGTTTAAATCTAGAACCGGCTTCAGCTGCGACTGCGGATTTCGCACTCTACCATAGTAAGCTGCGTCTCTATCTTCTTGAATCATGAAATATTTTACTTCTGCTTCTAGTTGGGTTAGTTTATCTCGTATATCATTCTACAGAAAATACAATAATAATAAGATACATTCAGGGCCAGTCAAGGTGGATGGCGTATTAGACGTTTGTGGTGAACTAGCTAACGGGACGATTCACAAATTTGCTTTTTGCATAAAATAACAGGCCCAACCTATTTAAAATGTTTGCAACAAAGCGGTATTGCCGCATCTACTAGAAAGTAGTAGCAACTTTGATATTTTAAACGGAACACCCTGTATATTAACCGTTTCTTAACAACCATTCTTAGTATTTCCCTATACCTATCTATATTTTACCGTTTTCAAGATATTAATTTCCATTTTTTTTTTGAAAAACGTGACTTGCAATAAAAATGTAGATATTTTTGAACTCTGTGATACTAAGGCACTAAAATTTGTTCGAGAGTTAGGCAATACTCAGAGGCTTTGTACCCTATGGCCAAGTCTTAGTAGCAATATATACGATGGTCTGAAAATAGAGTTATTTTGGTTACCACATGTCCAAAAGTAGACTTTTTTAAATAAAACACCCTCTATATTTTTACTGATTTAAAAAGCCGCTAAAATTTTTTCTGCCTTTATACTATACCCATACTAAGCTGGTCAAGTTTATGACTTATAAGCATATATTTAAAAAGTTCCTTGAAAAAGTTATTCCCATCGGTTTTTAGTCAGAGTTGACAGAAATTAAGACGATCTTGTCATTTTAAAAGAAAGAAAACGATATCGAGCGCCGACAAGAAAAAAGCTCCACATTTGGTCCCTCAAGCCAGATCGAACAGCAGTAGGTTAATATGAAGTTCCTTATGAGAGAAAATTAAAAATATAAAAAATTCGAAAATTTTAGAAAAAAATTGTCATATACAAAAATTTGCTGGTACTAAAAATGCTGAAACCTGACAGCTTTACCTCCGACAAGTCTTTTCATGATTTTGATGGAGAACGATCGGTATCCCTAGGACAGACAGCCCTGAATGGATCAAAGAAAGTTCTACGAAATCGTTAAAATCAGTGAAGACAACCCAAGTATTAGTAAACAGTGAAAAGGAACGAGCAGATTTATTTATAGAAAAAAATAGAAATTGAGCCTCAACTTAAAATTTTGGAACTAGAAACGAAAGTTGTCATTCAAATGATCGACGAACAAGAATCGAGCAGTGAGGGCACCACCTGTGCTGACGACGATAAAATTTCAGAGAAGTCACAAAGGAGCAATGTTAAAAATGGGTATAATCTATAAAATTAGACCAAAATAAGATCAGTATTCATGGAGAACAAGATAATATTTCAACATAGAGATACAAATATTGTGACACAGACAGCTACAGTAGTATAAAAGTCTTATGTGAAACATTTCGGTTATGTTATAAAATATGTAAGTAAATCACAAGTACCTACCTAAAGATAGTTGTAATATGTAACTTTTTGACAAAGATTTGCCGTTCTTTGATGGTCGGCCTGGAAACTATTCATTACTTAATTGAACAGAAAAAGACATATTCTCAAGTATTCTGATGACGAAATTCTTATGAAGTTACAGAGAAGTTTAAAAGACGAAGCATTAGAACCAGTGAAAAATATGGTGTTACACCCTAAAAATGTCAATTTTATTTTAAAAACGCTAGAGTTGTGGTTTGGCAGATCAGAATATATTACTGAGGCGTTGATTTCCAAAATTTAGGCAATCCTAATATAAAAGAAGGTGATTCTGATGAAATTATTAAAGTTTCATGTAATGTTAGTAATTTAGTGGCGACAGTAGAAGCATTAGACAAAGAGATAAATTTAACATAGAAAACTTGTTACTCTAAAGACAACTAATTGACAAAATTCCAAGCAGTCTGAAATTTAGGTGGTGTGAAAAAACAATGAATCTAAAGAATTTTGATGAATGGTTTTCTTTATTGGCATCAGCATTTCCAGCGTCAGTACCCCAAAATTCTAATAGACATGGACCATGGACAGAGGAAGGAAAATGTTTGGGTTACTGATCAAGAAAATAAGGAAGAAATAAGATGTTGTTATTGTTGAGGAGTTAACCACGAAATTATCAAATGTCCCAATATAAAGAGACTACAGATGGTGAAAAATTCTTAAAGCGAAATAATGTTTCACACGCCTGAAGAAGAATCATAGAAAATCAAACTGTAAATCCAAGCTCAGATGCGGCTTTGAAGCCTGCACGAGAAAACAACACACTTTGCTGCATAAGACACATTTGACGATGCTCATCGAAGAAAATTAATCGAATTTTGCAGGAATCTCACCAGCAGAAAGCAGCTATAACAGGCGTATGGAAAGGTCTGTTTTGAACATAACGGGAAAGTCAAAAGTTTTGTTGAAGATATTACCTGTAAAATTGTATGGTCCAAGTGGTGTTGTTGAAACGTACGCACTGTGTGACGAAGGATCAACAGTATCTTTGATAGGACGGATATTGCCCAAAAATTTGGCGTAAATGGAGAATTAGAACCATTTTGTATGAAGAAAACAAATAACATGTTAAAGACAAATGACGATTCGAGAAAAGTGGGCATAACTATATCAGGAACTGGCAAAAATATACAATGAATAATGTTAGAACCGATGAATTACCCAAACAAACAGTACGAAAAGCTGATTTTAATATAGACTATCTACAAAATCTTTCGATTAAAGATTTCCCCGATGCTCAAACCACTATTTTGATGGCACAAGATAATATACACCTGACAATAGAAAGGCATCCAAATTCATAAGACTAGTCCAGTAGTTAACAAAACTACCTTGGAATGGGTAATTCACGGTGATTCAAATTTATTTAGTCTTCTTATATGTAACTATACTATGCTGAATTGGATAGTATTATTCGAGAATTATTTATGACAGAATCATTGGGATCATCAATAACAAAAAAAGCAACAAATAAAAAAGCTAAACGTTTAGAAATCGTTCAACAAAAAAGAACAAAACAATACAAAAATCTACGTCAAGACTTAGGGCCCTTCCTAATTAAAAAAAAATTAGTCGAATAAAGACATACAAAACTAAAGCAAATTAGAGAAAACGAAGCTAGAACAGAAACATGAATGGAATGCGGGTATGAGCTTACCTTGAAAGAAGTGGCGACAAAGAAAGAACGAGAAGTTCAAGAAATGTTTATAAGGAAAGATAGAGAAAAGGACACGCTAAGAATATGGGAGAAGGAGATTAAAGGAAATTAATTGCTCAAAGTTGAAATTAATAAAGTCGCTTAAGAAGACAGAATTGAGAAGCAGAAGCTTACCGAAAAACTGCACAGTGAAGAAATAGAAGAAATTAATGATAAACGAAGAAAAAAAGAAAGAAGAAACGGTATTAGATGATGCATTTAACATGTTATCTCAGTTGAAAATTAAGCGTGAAAAAGGCCGCTTTTGAAGATGCAATGGTGCAAAAGACGACAGAAGTTGATATGTATAATAGAAAATACTTAAAACAATTAGAAGAAAGAAAAATGGAAGAACAGAAGCTTTTAGAATTGCTGGAAATGTACAGAATGGACATAGAGGCCAAGTAAACTAAGGCAAAGTGTAAAATTATTAAAGTCAAACGAAGAAAATGAACTGATGCTTCAAAACCAATAAATATAGGCCATGTAGTAATATAGTATTTCGAAGACCCGTTACAAGGCTATGCCGGGGAGAAGTAAAATATGTAAATTAAAGTTTATACCAGGGGGATAAATGTTAAAACTTTTATTCAATATTGTATAATAATAATAATGTATGTACCTGCAGAAGTGAATAAAGGTAGTTGAATATAGAGAGTTGACAGAAGCTACGTCAACCTTGTCATTTTAAAAGAAGGATAAAAATAAAAACGATAATATCGGGCGCCGACAAGAAAAAAGCCCGACATCGGGTGAACAGAGCATTGTCCAAAAAGTACATTTTGTTGGGTTTGTTCAACTTTAAACGCGTCAAGCAACCATAATAATTAAAACTGCTAAAATAATTAAACACAATATTGAAACAGATACTGAAATCATTTCAAAATGCGCTTATTGAGTGCAGTCGTCGTGGTAGGTTTAATTTCATTTCGGGCAGCAACTCTTCTTCAACTGATGATTTGTAAATTATTTCTTTAAATATACCCAAGAGGTAAAAATGTAATTATATATCAGGTCATCTCGGAAGCCAATTCCGATAATAACAGTATCATGTGTCAACTTTTTCATGGAACTTTTTTAAACAAATGCTTATAAGTCAAGTATAGCCGCGGTATACGCATAAATGCAGAACAAGCTACAGCAGCTTTCCAAATCACTAAAAATATATATACTTTTTGAAATAACCAATATAACTGTGTTTTTGGACCATCCTGTATATTGCTACTAAGATTAGGCTATAGCGTAAATATCCTCCGGACTCCCAACAAAATTTCAGTGCCTTAGAATTGCCAGAGTTCAAAAGTATCAACATTTATTGCAGGCCATGTAAAAAAAATGTAAATTAATGATTAATATCTCGAAAACGGTAACAAATATGGTTATGGAGGATATGGTGGTGGTATGGTTCCGTTATATTACTAAATATCAAAGTTGCTATACTACGTTCTACTAGAAGCGGCAGCATCGCATTGTCGAAAATATTTTAGCTGGGTAGAGTATGCAGTTTTATACAGAATGCTAAATTTGTGGATCTTCCCGTTGATTGGTTCGCCACAAACATCTAATACACAGCCATCGTAAAGCACCCTGTATAAAGAGTATACTGTAGAAACACACCAACGCAACATAACGCAAAGAAGTAATTGTTTAATGCGATTAAAAAAAAAATCTTATTTACCTTTATATAAATTTCCTCAGTTTGACAAGTCTCTTGACTATCCTTATACAAAGTAATCGTTTCGTTGAGAGTATGAGTATTTTTCCTTAAAAATGCCATTCTCGGAATGTTCGGTTTTTTCGTGTCCAAGATATATTGAACGTTAAGTTCTAAAATATATAAGGAAAAACTGAAACATTTAAAATCTTGACTTAAACATGTTGCACTTACGAATTTGTTGTGGTATTCCTTTTCCACTATACTTTATACAAAAGTCGATGAAGGTGCAAGTTCCTTGTTGTCCGTTAGGCAACTTACAATTTTTTCTTTTGATGTCAATTTGTTTGTTTTCAGTACGGAATCTTACGAACGACTCTACACGCACGACAGGCTTTGACCTAAAAGATAAATTTATAAAATGGTATGGTATATGAATTATACTAAAACCAAATGCAAAAATTAATAATAATACTTTCTATCTTAAGATTGGGGGTATTCAAGTACAAACAAAAACTATCTTTCTTTGAATAGCTTTGGGTTTAAAAAATGGGTTATTAATTAGTTGCTTGGGCAATTCTTTGGATTTTTTATTTAGCTTATCACTTTTGACTTCTCTTGGGTTAGCTTTGTTGATTGCGGTCGTGTGTGTGTTCTTGTAATTTTTGCTGTTTTTATTGGTGCCTTTTTCTGTCTTAATGACAGTGATGATAGTGCTTCTCAACTATTGGTTTGGACCAACAGGGAGACGGTCTTTGGTTAGTTTGTAAATCAAGTTAAGTCCTGCTCTTGTATGTGATTGTGTGATCAGTTCGCTTATCGATTTGTCAGTCCGTTATTTTTTTAGGAAAAATTCATGCAGAGGGGGATACGAAAATTGTTGTGTAGCACGCGGTTTGTTGCGTATCTGGGATCTATTTTCTATTACCTGGAACATATTCAGCTCGGTTCTGCTTCTGTTACACCAAGAAGGTGTTCCATAAGTTATAACCGGCCTGACTAAGACCTTGTAGAGGTTAACCTTTGTCCTATTGCAAATTCATGTGCAGCAGGATGTAGATAGAGCTCAAATGGCGCAATGCAAGCTTTACTCTGTTTACTGTATTATTACTACAGTTCAGCCTTTGGTCAAATATAAGTCCCAGGTATATTATTTCCTGGCACCAATTCACTTGAACCCTGTTTACACTGAGCCTTATCTCATGCCGTATAACACGACTTTTTGAGAAAAATATAGCCTTCGTCTTAGGTTAGGTTAGGTAAGGTTAGGTTTGAGTGGCAGATTTCTGGTCTGTCCAGACAGTCTCACGTAGTCCTATAAGGACCGTTGTGATACCACACATGATCTGCGGAACCTATCAGCATCAGCTCCCTGATGGCTAGTGCGAAGTACGGCGTAGAAGAATCTTGGCAGCTCACTCGAACCAGCCACTACTGTTAATAAACCTAGTAAGTCGACCCAGTCGTAAGCTGCTTACTTCCTCCAGATTATTGAAGAATGGTTCGCCCAAGGCATTAAACCTTCTTCTTGCAAGACCAGGGCACTCACACAAGAAATGTTGAATACTTTACTCCTCTTCTTCCTCTATGCAACTTCTGCAGAAGTCGTTAGCTGGTACTTGCATACGTTCGGCATGACTACCGAAATGATAGTGTCCGGTAACCACGGCAGTGATATTTCTTAGGTCCTTCCGACTGTGTTGTAATAACGCTGCGGTTTTCCTGTTATTCAGTAGGGGTCACAATTGCCTGGAGATCCTACAGGTTGTTAGCTTTGTCCGTCTGCTTATTGCGAATTGTTTGGCTATGCGATCTATCTCCTCTTTGACCGATCCCAGTGGTCTAGCCACGGTATTCTCTGCTAGATCGGTGGATATGCCCGCACCCTCCCTGGCGAGCGCATCAGCAGACTCATTGTCATCTATGTTGTGATGATCAGAAACCTAACACAGAGTGACTCGATGCTGGGCACCAAGTATGCGGAGATTGTTGCGACATCGCTTTACTAGTTTTGATCTAGAGTTGTTGGAACAAATTGCTTTTATCGCTGCTTGACTATCTATATAGATAGCTGTTGAAGCAGCTGCTCTCAGGTCTGGATGCTCCTGCATGATTTTTACTGCTTTATTTACTGCCGTAACTTCTGCTTGAAAAATGCTGCGGTAGTCCTCTGTATTTTCATACTCTCAGAGAAGATACCAGCTTCCACTGTTATGGATATACTAAGGAGCATGGACGATCTTTCTTAGTACTTTGTACCTGAACCTCTTAAGTTGCTTGCAGATTATCTGGCTGCCATGGCCCATAGGTACGTACACTGATATGTCCATAAGGGTTTAATTTATTGCTTACAGTGAAATTTCTTTCAATCAGGCAATACCTTCTATATTTGATTTTTAGTTCTTCTTTTTTCGTCTTGATATGGGCGTAGCCTAGGGTCAAGGGTAATACCAACGTATTTTGCTGTGTTCGCAAAGGTATTCCACATCAGCGGTACACATCTTTAGTTAAAAGATTTAATTAGATGTGCCAGTTTTACTATTGCTTTCCTGGGGAGCTGTTTTAAAATTTCTCCGGTAATGAGATCAAATTTAGGAGCTTTCTTAGGAAATATATTTTCTTTAATTCTCGTAATGCCTTCTTTTGGGGGCGTACGATTGATTTCAATGGTCAATTTCTTGGTCCAAGTTGTCATCGCCTTTATTTGGTTGAAATGTGTTTTCTAGATGTATTGTAAATCTATCAGACGTTTGTTGATAATTCCTGGCCCAATTGCCATTTTCCATTCGGAGTGAAAGGTGGGTCTTTTGCAGTAGCTTTCCAAAGTGAATAGGCAGTGCTGCAGTTCACTTACGTAATCGGTTAAATACGATACTAAAGTAAAGTGAAGATTTTGTTAGAAAAATAATTTATTTGTAAAAAAAATACCTCCCATGTCTAGGAATAACAGATCTTATATATTAAAACATTGATACCGCTATTCTATTCTTTCTTATCTAAACGAACAAACATAAATAATAAAAGTGGCATTACAGTTGGCAAATTTTTCTTTCTATTGCAGCAATTTTTAATTGCGGCAATGAAAATTGTCAATCGCTTTAAAGCGTTTAATTATTAAACATTTTTCTTTTTGATTTTGTACACGCTATCAACTAAATAAAATAAAATGGCAGATAACCTAACTTTCTCGCGTTGTTTTGAGTATGCACGGTTCGTTATTTATATAATTAAAATGGATTAATCTCATGTAAATGGTGAGAATAACAACAAAAACAAACCACAATATAAAAATGATAGAAATTTAGGTTTGAATGGTAGAACCAAAAATACTTATATTTTTTCTGGTTAGTGGCACACTGAAATTACCAAATAATTCCCCAGACTTGCTCTTACAACTGCAATAAAAATAGGTCCGGAGCTATTTCTCGCAGTCGCAATAAAAATTGTAACAGCTGATTACTAAACTCGCTTTGTGCATACTCGCAATAAAAATCATGCAATTATTTATTGCAGCAATAAAAAATCCCCAACTGTAATGCGACCTTAAGCTTATTATTGTATCTTTCATACCTGAAAAAGAACGCCGAATTCGACAAATAAGCTCCCACTGCCATATCCGGATAATCGTTCCCATCCATGTCTAAACCTCCAGTGATGGAAAATCCAAAAGTGCTAACTGGAATCCCACTTCTGGAAACAACATCTTCAGCGTAAATTACTTGCCCGTATTTTTCGAGTACTCCTTTTGCTGAACCATAGTATATGTAGACTGCTCCTTGATTGTTATCTCCATCGTACGGGGCACCGACAGCAAAATCTAAAAATTAATCCTGATATAAATACCTAAAAAATAATATGATAGCTCAAAAATAATTACTATATGATTTACAACACTTTTGAAGAATATAGCTTTGCTATATGGAAGTTTTAAACAGATCCTAAGCACAAATTTGATACCATCTGAAATTGCTACTATTAAATGATGATGTATGATGAGGATGTTATACCTTCATATCCATCAAGGTTCAAATCTCCCAAATAAGCCACACTGTGTCCAAATCTTGATTTCGAGTTCATACCATCTAAGAACGATGATTCTTCAATAGCCTATAAATGCAGAAACAGATACTGAGTTAAGAAAAGATGGTTTTCAAAAAGTAGAAATAACAAAAATCTTTGGAAATAATAATAGTTTTCTTACATATCCACTTCCTTGATAAAATACATATACCCTTCCCACGTCATATTTTCCTTGCGTATTAGGCTCTGTGTGCATTGGAGCTCCTACTATTAGATCCAACTTCTTATCTCCATCAACATCTGCCGCCGCCAAAGAATATCCAAAATAGGAGCCCAATTGGTTACTGGAGATGTTTTTGTAGTTTGTAAGATTCCAGGAGAAAAACAAAACCTAAAATGAAAAGTTCTTGCAATTTTAAACTAGTTATAAGAAAAAGTCAATCAATCGACAACACATTGTATTGTTGTGTATTTTTTTGAAATTATGTCACATTTACCCCGTAAAAAAATGCTTTTAGGGCCAAATATAAAATATTAATTGAGCGTAATTGTGAGGTATGTAATACATTTACCCCGTTGTTCTAGATACATCATGGTGCGATTATAATATCAAAAAAGGAATGCAGCTGATATGAAATATACGAAGGAAGATTTAACTTCGGCAATAAATAAAGTGAATGCAGGACGAAATACTAAATATGTGGCTGCCAAACAATTCAAAATACCTCATGTAACACTTCACAGTCGTGTTAAAGGTATGCGGGAAAGATACAAGGCAATAAAATATTCAAATCACAGAAGAACTGAAGTTAGCCAATGGCATAAAGACCCTAGAAAAGTGAGGATTCGGTTTGTCACGGAAGGAAGTATTTGAAGTGGCTGGGAAGTTTGTAGCGGAAAATAAAATTAAGACAAATTATTAAGACAGGGTCCCTGCTGAGGACTGGTTTCTTAACTTTAAGCGACGCCATACTATGAGTATCAAGATTCCACAAAGTGTAGAATTTGCTAGAAAGAAAGCGTTAGATCCATTCATAAATTATGCATATTTTGACCTATTGGAAAAAATATGATAGAGCTTCAACTTCTTGACAAGCCTCGCAGAATAATATGTAACTTGGAGGAAAGCAGCCTAAGCGTAGACCCGAGAGAATCCAAAGGTCGGTGCAGTTAACAAAGCATCTTCGACGACAATAAGTTCCCTAGGTAAAGAAAACACAACTGTTCTCTCGATGTGCAATGCAGCTGGAGGTAAAACCCCACCGTTAATAATATTTAAGGGTAAACACTTATGGGACCAGTGGGTTGCTCCTCCCCAAGCAGATTTTCCTGGTACCGTTTATGCTGCCAGCAGGATGAAGAGTGATATTTTTACAAAATTACTTCCCGAAGACTTTAGATTCCAGCACTTGGTCCAGAACGTCCTGTTTTGATAGTTTACGATGGTCATTCAACTCATATAAGTTTGGAAATACTTAAAGCAGCAATGCAGAACAATATAAAAATATTAAAACTGCCCCCGCACAGTAGCCACATACTACAACCTTTATTCTGTCTTTCGTTCCTTCAAATTAAAGTGGGGTGAAAAGTTGATACCTTGCCAACGATATCATGTTACCGAGAAACTGTCAAAGACAATGTTTTCACAATTTCACTGAATCTCACAAACGCTATCCCAACTGAAGTTATAAAGGGTAGATTCCAGAAGGGCGGAATATCACCACCTAATAAAAATGTTATCCCAGAGGAAGTTTTCCCACCAGAAGCTCTCAAAAGATAAAATGTTTCTGAAGACTAATCCGTACATCGAAGAAGCCATGGTGGCGACAAACACTATCACTGTTGAGGAAATTCGTTGGTAGATGACGCTACAGTGGCTACGACATTGAAATAAATGCCGATAAAAGAATCCATTGCTAGCACATCATTCGAGAACTTGTTATTGTCCTTAGCTCGCCAAGCATCTAAACCAGAGCAACAACAAAAATCAAGAGCATGCCCTGGTTCGGAAATATTAACTTCAGAAGAGGCAGTGGATCGACAATTTCCTCAAGTAGTGAAGATGTTGAACCCGAGTCTCCGCCTTATATAGATTCTGACAACTCTGAAGAGTTGGTTGATGCTGATATGGATAAAAATGAAGATCTCTTCGTTCATGAGATATTCAAAAATTAAATCACAATCACCCTTATATGAAACTAAGAAACTAAATTTTTTAACTGTTTCTTTAGGGTACAGGTCTTGTTATATTTTAATATAGGTACCTTTCCATGCAGCTCAGCTCCTCTTGGCATCCCAACAGCAATACCCTGCTCCCCATTGTTTGAGAAGTCTCCGACAAGTGTAGAGTAGCCCATATATGAGTCGTCATCTTGTTGTTTGCCCTCCCTTGTTTGAAATACGGCTGGTCTTGTTTCTAGACTTTGTTGGTGCACAGAGCCTGAAATAATTTTGTATTGCGTGGCTTATTAAACTAAGGAAGCAGGTACAGGTAAATTTACTACACATCAAATAAGCTGTGCCCAAGACCTTCACAAAACAAGTGTCTAACATGGAACCACAAACGGACAGAGCTTGGAACTGTTATGGTATTTTTGGTGCTTAAACGCCTTTCGACTGGTTGTTATAAAAATGTGCTGTAAAACTAGAATTAAAAGTAGTTTAAGCATTTTAACAGATTCCACAGCTCATACAGGTGTTAAGCTCTGAAAAATCTACTAATGAGTTTTTAAGCCGCGTTGTGAATTGCGAAGACGATCAAATTGTTGAAAAATTTTTTGAAGAAGTACCAATTCTATGGTGCCTCAAGTAAAGAGCTCTTTAAAAAGAGCACTTAGAGCCTAGGACTGGTGTTAAGTGTTTTGCTCAGCTCTAATTTAAGAGTTCTACTTCCCTATTGTTTAAAAAGTGTTTTAAAACGAGGCTTGTTGTGTCCACTACATTAAGACAACCCGGCATATTTAAACA
The DNA here is from genome assembly GCA_963920685.1 of Polydrusus tereticollis. Lineage (NCBI taxonomy): Eukaryota > Metazoa > Arthropoda > Insecta > Coleoptera > Curculionidae > Polydrusus > Polydrusus tereticollis. Next base: position 97,393,831 of record OY987328.1, read on the forward strand.
CATGGTATTGAAAATTTGTTGCAGACTTTATTTCTCGGATTTTGTCTGCTTTAGGCCCAAATTATTAATGCGATAACAGCCACATAACTTTCATGGGAACAATTGTTCCAATAATAGTATCCTTAGCAGTTATCTTGTAGTTAGGGCATTGATAATTTGGGTCTTAAGGTACAAGGGCGCCAAAACAAATCCGAAATCGAATAGACAGTGACAGCTGTTTTGTGTTGTTGCCACTTATCAAACTACCTCATCACATAATTATGTAAACTATTTTACCCAAACGCATTTCTTTAAATACCAGTTAAATTACATTGCAAGAATTTTCAACAAACTTTCAATACCGATAAAACTAACATTAAATAGTTAAAAAGAACTAAACAGCATGAAGTTAACAATTTAAAAAGCACGGTGATGTGAATGAAGATGGAATTTTGATACTAAAAATATTTCATTTATAAAGGAATTAGGAATGGGTATTTTTAAACCTTTGTTATGTTAAACTGCCAGAGCAGTTTCATTCTAAATATGATCGGTTTATTATTTTTGAAATTGTTTGGCACACATTTTAAATAAACACGATAATATGACCTGATTTTAGGAAGAAAATTGTTGTTATTTTTGGAGAGTGCACCCTTAATACAGTGTGTATCAGCCAAATGGAATAAATTCGATAATAAATACATGGGGGCGTGTCCGAAAAAACGCTCGGACACGTCGATTGGTATTTCTAGTTGCGCATCTTTTTCAATAAAAACTTTTTATACAGGGTGTGTCATGTAACAGTGGCCAATACTAACTTTCTTATTTTAAATGCAACACCCTGTATATTATTCAATTTTTGGATTCCTCAGAGAAAAGTTTAGACATATTTCATGTACAATATCCTATACTTATCTTCAACTGTTTCGGAAATATTAAGTGTTTTCAGATTTATTGCAAAAATTAACAACACACTAAAAAATTAATTAGTAATACTGTTTATTTCTTGATAATGTGAAAAACAGAAAAAAAAAACATTAATGTAGGAGATATTGAAAATTTATATTAAAATGTTTCTACTGATAAGAAATAAAAAAAAATGTATGAATAGTTTTGTTTACTTTTGTTTAAAACGCCTGACCTTATCAAATTGTTGTATGTCTGCATGACAGTAGTTGTCAGTGTTATAGTCGTTTGAATTTCGTTAACTGCATATCAGAAAAATGGTTTATTTAACAGAAATGCACAAAATAACAATTCTACAGATGATTGGTTATGGAGATAAAACACGGACACAAATGGAAGTTGCTCAGTTATTTCATGAAAAATGTTCAAATAACTCAAGGGACAATTAGTAAAATAGAAAAGCAGTTTCGCCAGCTTGGACATGTAAAGCAGATAAAAAAAAGTAGCTGCCAACGCAATAAGTGATGATACCAAATTAGATATTATGCTTGAGTTTCAGGAAAACCCACATACTTCTAGTCGAAAAACAGCCCCGATGTTCGATGTTTGTCATTCATCGATTATTTGAACATTACAAGAAAATAAAATGTATCCCTATAAAATGATACCTACTCATGAGCTCATGGAAGACGATTTTGATAGGAGAACGTATTTTTGTGATCAAATGATGGCAATGTTAGATAACAATGTGATCCAATTAGAACATGTTTTGTTTTCTGATGAGTGCACCTTTACACTTCACGGTCATGCTAATCGTCAGAATTGCCGCTATCGGTCTGGGGAAAATCCTCACTGGATAAGAGAAGAACATACGCAATATCCTGAAAAGGTTAATGTTTTTGCAGGAATTGTTGGAGATCATATCATAGGTCCCTTTTTCATTAATGACAATTTAAATGGCGATAATTATTTAGCACTGCTCCAAAATAATGTCTTACCAACTTTGACAAACTTATATCCTGATCCAGCGAACCCACAACTTCCAGCGAATATGATATGGTTTCAGCAAGATGGAGCACCGCCCCATTACCAAATCAATGTCCGGCAGTACCTCAACCGAATATTTCCAAATCGGTGGATAGGGAGGCGTGGATCGATGTAATGGCCAGCACGATCCCCTGATCTGACGCTATTAGACTTCTCCTTATGGGGTTATTGCAAAAATATTGTATACACAAAACCCCTCGACTTAGCTGACTTAAGAAGACGAATAACGCTTGCGATTAGATCGGTCACGCCTGAGATGTTCAGTAACGTTAGAAGAAATTTCTATTTAAGATTAGGATGTTGCCAAGACGTTCGCAGCGAACATTTTCAACATCTCCTACATTAATGTTTTTTTTTGTTTTTTACATTATCAAGAAATAAACAGTATTACTTATTAGTTTTTTAGTGTGTTGTTAATTTTTGCAATAAATCTGAAAACACTTAATATTTCCGAAACAGTTGAAGATAGGTATAGGATATTGTACATGAAATATGTCTAAAATTTTCTGAAGAATCCAAAAATTGGATAATATACAGGGTGTTGCATTTAAAATAAGAAAGTTAGTATTGGCTACTGTTACATGATACACCCTGTATAAAAAAATTTTATTGAAAAAAATGCGCGACTAGAAATACCAATCGACGTATCCGAGCGTTTTTTCGGACACGCCCCCATGTCTTTATTATCGAATTTATTTCATTTGGCTGATACACACTGTATTTCGTTTCAACAATTAATGTATACAGGTTGTCCGCGCATAGAGTAGACAATAGGATAAATGGATCAAAAAGTTTTGGTTGATAGTAGCGACCTGTAGCTGGTTACGAACAACCCTAAAACATTAAGGGCCTGCCCTCCCTCCCTCACAAAAAAATTCTAGTTACACCTATGGATGAAAATCGGCCTTTAGACTGCGTGACATGATATTCTTACCAGGAATCAAATTTTGGATTTTATAATATAATGGTATAACCACATAAATATTAAAATTTATTAAAACTACTGTTTCTAGGCCATTAAATTTTCTTATAAATAAAAATTTTAAAACAAGTATATATTATCCAGAAGCTTTCAAAATTGGTGTAATAAAACCTATTTTTAAAAATGAAGATCCAAGTAAAATTAGTAATTATAGGCCTATGACATTAATATCTTCATTAGCTAAAGTTTTTGAAAAAAATTTAAAAAATGCGAATTGATAATTATTTAGAAAAAATTAATTTAATTTCTTAAAAAAAATTTGGATTTCAAAAAAACAAATCGACCCAAGATGCTATTTGTTATCTAACAGACCAAACATATAATGCAATAGATAATAAAACACCTTGTATTTGTATTTTTCTGGATTTAGCAAAAGCCTTTGATACGGTTAGCCATAAAATTGAAAATATTAGATTTAGAGGTAAGCAATTAGAATTAATTAAAAACTATCTTAAAGATAGACCAACTTATGATAAAATAGATAAAGAAGAAAGCTATTCAAAAGTATTTAAATATGGTGTTCCTCAAGGAACAATTTCAGGATCATTATTTTTTAATATTTATATTAATGATTTATTTAGTATAAATTGCGATGGGAAAATTTATAGTTTTGCAGATGATACTGCTATTTTTTATAGCGATACAAATTGGGACAATTTAAATAAGAAAATTAAAAAAGATTTTAAAATTATAAAAAATTGGATCGTCCTTTTACTTTAAACCTAAATAATGTACCACAAAATATGAATAGCATCAAAATAAGCGATGACATTCAAACTTTAAAAGTTAATCATGGTAAATATTTAGGAATAATTTTTGACAGTAAATTAAATTGGAATTTTGAAGTAGAATATTTAATTAAAAAAATTAAGAAGTTTATTACCAATTTTTAAAAGCATTAAAAAATTTCTGGATATAAAACATCTAGAAATATTATAATATGCATTAGTCAAAAATCATTTAAATTACGGAATTTTAGGTTGGGGAGGAATAAGCGGAACTTTGGTTAAAAAATTAGAAGTATTATAAAAGATTTTTGAAAATTATATTTAATAAGGACTATCTTTATCCTTCAAAAGAACTATATTCAGAAACAAAAAAGATGAACGTTAGACAAATTTACATTTATAATATTTTAATATATATTTTTAAATATAAAAACCTTATACAAATTGAAGATCATAACCATAATACACGTAATAAAAATAAAATATCCATAAAACCTAAAATAAATAAGTCTGTAGGACAAAAAACTTTTAAATATTTATGCTTTTATTTAAATGATTATTTACCAACAAATATTAAAAAAATTATTTCATGCAAAAACTACAAAATTGAAATAAAAACATTTATATTGGAAACAAACGCTTTAAAAATATTTTTGGAAATGCCATAGCTAATTAATGATATTTAATATTATTGTGAATCAATTATATAATTAATCTTTTTCAGAAAATTAATAATATGTCATCAAAAAAGCAACGTTTACTGAATACTTGCAACTTTTTATAGAAATATTCTTAAATATTTATAATTTTAAATATTTTTAAATAAATAAGATTGACCCCTAACAAGCACGTCTTCTGGGGAATTTATGAATAAGTTTATTGAAGAATAACATATTAACATGTTTATTATATTGTTACTTTTTAAAATAAACTTATTATTATTATTTATTGCAGGATTCCAATTTAGTGATTATTTAATTGTAACTATAATCACACTAACACGCAATTTCAACGTATTTTAAAGAATTTGGTATGCTTAATATTTTTGTATAATAATATGCAATATGCAGTATAGTTATAATGTGGCACCGCACTCTAGTGAACTTCTCTATTTCCGTATTTTTTGGAAAAGATAATCAAAGATCAAAGTCACGATAAAGTATACAGGATGTTCAAAACTTTTAAAAATATGATATTAATCTTAAATAAGTACTCTTATTGTAAAGTTAAAAAAAAGACACTATTTAATAAAGTTGTTCTAAACAAAAAGCCTAACGAATTTTTATTTAGAAAAAGTTTTAAAATTACGCGCCAACAAAGTAGAAAATTTTGTATTAGCCACTTTATTAAACTTTATACTTGATTAAACAGGCGCATTAATCCAAAAATGATTTCCTTTTATAAAAAATGTGGACCTGATAAGTTAGTGGTTACGAGTATTCCCTTTTATATCAGTGCAGAAACTCTGCAACAATTGTTTCAATGATAAACTTGGCTTACTGCAAAAAAAAATTGCGGAAGCTGTTGATATTATAAATGAAGTACATTTAATATTATGATCGTATCTATCTGTGGAATTTCGAAAAAGATTAGAGACATTTGGACTGCTAAGAGGTGTGTATGTTAAATAAGTAGTTCCACTACTATTTAAAACTTATTGGTACTGTTTCGAGTTTACGGCAATTAATTATTTAAAGAAAAAATACAAAAGGTTGAAAATTTATTCTATGATTTTTTAAGCAAAAATATTTTTAGTACCTAATACATATTCTTTATTTGTCATCAAAATAATATACCTACAATATGGCAAAGCAAAGTCAACAAAAATGCTACCAGGGGTAGCCAGATTAAATTATAACTTAAAGCTAAAGTGGAGATGTTTTAAATTTTCACAATATTTAAAGCCAAAATATAAAAAAAAAGAATAAAAGAACATGTAAAATAGTAATAGGCTAATAAACGAATAAAACACATTACAATCATTATTAACAATAAAATTTAAAACAGTAATATTATTTTTCTGGCATAAACAATTCTCTGTTATTAAAATTGTGCAGGCTCTGTATTTGCCTCAAATCATATGGTAGCATATTGTAGGCCTTGATGGCTCTATATTTTGGGTATACACTTTCGAAATAAGTTCAATTGTGAGAAGAATTACTGAGGACGTTCCTGTTTCTGGTTAACATTGATATTTTGGAGTGATTCGTTTAAAAACTTTCTTGATTTCTTTTAACAAAGCTTACCACACTGAACCACCAGTAGAAAAACAAAGCTAATGACCGAGTAATCTAAAAAGTCCCCCGTGTGCACCTTGAAAATGATGCTTATGATTAGTTGGATGTTCGCAAAATAGAAATTTGTATTGTGTGCATCAGCAGTCAGTTGATCTTTCAATCTTCTCAACAGACCACAGAAGCTATTTATTCTGGACCCTAACGCGATTACCTGTTTTTCCCAGTTTAAGCGACGGTTAAGGTTGGTTCTAATTCAGGACAACGTTGTTACATACAAAAAAAAACTAAGAATACGAGTAATATCATATTTTTATAAGTTTCAAACACCCTGAATACTTTATCGTGACTTTGATCACTGATTATATCTCCTGAAGATAAGTAAAACTTTATTATAAAAACTGACCTTTTCAAAAAATCATTAATAAGGTTAGGGTACGCCCATTTGGGGACACATACCTCTGTATACTTAATTTTCAGTACACCAACACAATTTTAAGTATTATTTTACCAATCATTTTGTGTCCATTTTAAAAATAAATATACCTTGTTATGAAACAGGAATCGAATTTACAACTAAAGTTATTTAAAGAAACGCTAAAAATACTTTGATAGGTACGTTATTAAATAATGTTTAACACATAAATTTCTGACTGCTCTGACAGTTCTTTAATTTATCTAGGTTAATATCTATCCCGTGGCATAAATTTAAAATTAATTGATCACATAATTTGAAACAACCATTGAAGTATAATTGTGTATTTTCTGATTTTTCCAGCATGGTCCTCTTTTTATTTTTGGTAACATACTACCATACACTTTTTAACTGAGTATGGACAACACCAATAAGTTTTTCTAATAACTTGTATCTAATACATTAAAAATAAAGAGATATCTAGCTTTTTACAAGTTTCTTAAAAAAATCTAAATGTGATCCAGCGTAAAAACTTTTTTTATACGCATTTTCTTCTAATAAATCAGTTATAGTCTATCTTTAAATGATGCGAGGTAATAAATCAATCAAAACCGTCTTCTCCATAGGCGTGCAAGATTTTTCGGCATGTATAGATTTAAAAGGCCTAAATTTTTAAATTTGTGCAGAATTAGTACAAGTATCGACAATAAATTCAGATTTTGTCTTCAAATATATATTTTAATAGAAATAAAGGTCTGTCTTTACCACCAAATAACTTTATTAGCCCCTCTAGGGTAGAAAACAAGGGTTATATAAAATGACGATGAATTAAGTTAAATTTGTTAACGTATGTGTTGTACTAGTCGATTCCAATGGTTGCATAATCTGCATTATATTATATTATATTATTGAATCACCTCTCTGCTCCCCCAATTGTTTTAACTTCTTTTCATATTAAAATCTCTTAAATGGTTAGTTGCTGAGGATGACTTTCTCTAAAGTCGAAACTAGTACAACACATACGTTAACAAATTTAACTTAATTCATCGTCATTTTATGTATTTTCTATATCCCTTGTTTTCTACCCTAGAGGGGCAAATAAAGTTATTTGGTGGTAAAGACAGACCTTTATTTCTATTTACAATCTCGCCACAGAATATGGACTACTTCTTAAATATATTTTAATATTAAATTTTTTAAGCTTAAAATTATTACAGCCGCACTATTATATATATGCCTTTATGGGTGCCTCTATTGGAATAATACACCTACCTTGGGTGTTTGTTTCTCAGTGAAACTGGTTAAAGTGTGAACTGTCAGTGTTCAGTGTTTTTTTTTATACCGGGTGTTGCATCGTCGAGCGGGACATAGGAAATCCCATGTAATTTTAAATGGGGTCAATTATTGGCTTCCCTAATTATTTTAGAGAAAAATTCTATTTAGGTTTATTAAAGAGCACTAAAACCCACATTCAAAAGAATAACTTTAGATATTTTTGATGAGCCCGTTTACGGGTTATCGCCGATTTCTTTTTAACTATTTGTCCTTTTTATGGCCCTGTATTTGCGGGCACCAGTCAAGGTAAAAGATGACTGTCAAATAAAGTTGTCATTTTGAAATGTGTGCTTTATTGTTATAAAAACTCGTACATCGAAAATATTAAAGGTGTATTTATGAGTACAAATTAATCTGAATAAAACTAAAATAAAGTATCCAATTACAAGGTTAATTATGACATTTTACATGTTTCAATATTTTACTAATTAATAGGTAGGTACTATTAAATTGTTAGAACTTTAGGATTTAAGAAGATGTTCAAATATTCCTCAAAATGACAACTTTATTTGACAGTCATCTTTTACCTTGACTGGTGCCCGCAAATACGGGGCCATAAAAAGAAGAAATAGTTAAAAAGAAATCGGCGATAACCCGTAAACGGGCTCATTAAAAATATCTAAAGTTATTCCTTTGAATGTGGGTTTTAGTGCTCTTTAATAAACCTAAATAGAATTTTTCTCTAAAATAATTAGGGAGCCCAATAATTGACCCCATTTAAAATTACATGGGATTTCCTATGTCCCGCTCGACGATGCAACACCCGGTATAAATATGGAGAATTTTCAACAATTGCCTAAACGCCCTATAGTTTATGTACAGTAAATGAAAAAAAAATACGAGGAATATCTGTGCTCAGACTCCCTCCTTACCACTGCGAATTAAACCCGATCGAATTTATATGGGCTCAAATAAAGACAGATGTCGCCAGGAAAAAAAACAATACTTATAAAACGGTGGATTTAAAAAGTCTATTTAATGAAGCTATGGGTAAAATCAGTGCAGAAAAGTGGAAAAAGTGTATCGATCATGTGATAGAAGAAGAAGCCAAAATGTGGCAGGTAGATATAATAATCGAAGAAATGGCTGAACCGCTTATTATAAACGATGTTAATAAAAGTTCATCTTACGAATCGGACTATGATTAAGCCATAACGACTAAGTATTATTCGATTTTTGAAAATGCTTTGTTTGGAAGATTCTATATTATGTCTTGTTTTTGTAATTATATTATGTAAAATAGTATCACCCATTGTTATGTATTAGTTAATACGAATTTTTAAATGTTTTCATATGTTATAAGTATCGACGAATATAATACATATAATACAATTTTGGGAAAATAGGCATGTTTAGGATTTTTAATTTAAAAACTTCCCCAATACATGCTCTTGGCTAAGGGATTTTCCCAATAACAATGGTAAATCCTTAAATATAACAATAGCTTACGATAAATTTATGGTGGACCTACCTAAAGAGTGCTCATTAGTTGGATCCTTTCATGTAAACACAATAGATTTTTAGGGATGGTGTTTAAATTGTTATTGATACCCAAGTATGCGCTTTGTATATTTAATGAGCATTTATTACTTCGCGTTAAGATAGACTATAGTTTTGTCAATCATTTGCGGGGCGGTTCGCTATCGTGATTGTTTAGTTACTTTGCTATATATGATTTCAACCTCAGACGATTGTTCGTCTGAGATTTCAACGTAAAAATATATTGCTTATGATCCTACTGCGTCGTCTACGTATACCACTCTATACGGCACTGTGACCTCTCATGTTTCTAAATATTATGTAGGTACCTATATTTATAACAAGAAATAACGTAATTACATAATTATCCGCAAAAGCTTAAAAAAAACTCTATTGCATTCCCGTAAAATAAGCTATGGAGAAAACGCAACATATGGGAAGCTATATTATTAATAGACCTGGTCTAAAAATAAGAAAGCTATGCCGCGTTGCATACAGGTATTAAATTAAAATAAGATCAGCACGAATACCTAAATCGGTAGATCGATTTTAGATAATCTCACTGAGCGAAATTAATTTATTGTATTATAATATAACTTATGTTCCAAGAAAGTTGCCGTTAGAATACGAAATAATAATTAATCACTTTTAGAGTACCAGTGAAAAAAATGTTTTGCTGAACAATACTGATGCAAATCCTCTGTAACGAAACTTTTAGTTATATAGATATTACTTGAGCTTGCTTGGTTTGCCGTATAACCCAACGAAAAGGCCATTCCCTATAACGAAATCTTACGCTATTATTTAGACTAGACGATTAAATATATTATTTATTATCGATCCACAAAGGCTTTCAAGCATTAAAAATTTGATTTACAAAATTTTTCTAATTAGTTTTCTTTTACTCTATACAGGATGCTTACTAATTACTACTTGAGTGAGTTTCGGGCCTCTTTGTTTCAAAGATCCCGGGCGTTCTTAGACAAAAAAAATATTTTATTAAATTTAAAATAATTTCGATACATCTCAACGGCAAGCTTTCTGGTAGAAATAATTCCATCTAAACCCAACTTTAAAGGAAAATTGATATTGAAAATATGAAAATGACCTTCAAGTACTTCATGTATGTTTTCTTCAACCCATACATGGCTATTGTTGATATTTTTTATTGCATTCCTTGAGAAATTTGCTTAATCGTTGAATGATTTGTACGAATGCAGAAGCCATTGACAAAATACGATACGTGGGTGAAAATCTGTGGAAATAAACTTGAACGAGCTGAATACAATATGGATACAACTGCTGCTTCAAAAATTTCCACACTGTTCTATTACTTACATTCACAGCATTTGAGATTTTTCTAGTAAAAGTAAACCATCTAAGATTTGCTGATGACATAATCTTATTAGCAAACAATCTACAAGAACTAAACGAAATGCTACAACAACTAAATGATGTATCCACAACAGTAGGTCTAAAAATAAACTATGATAAAACAAAAATAATGAGCCAGGAACAGACAAATATAACAATACAGAACCACAGGATAGAAAACGTCGAGCATTATGTATACTTGGGTCACGACATCAGACTGGGAAAATCAAACCAGGACGCCGAAATAAAAAGAAGAACACAGCTAGCATGGGCCGCCTTCGGTAAACTTACTTACATCTTGAAAAATAATTCTATTCCCATAAATCTAAAAAGAAAAGTATATGACACTTACATAATACCGGTGTGTACCTACGGAGTAGAGACCATGTCCCTCACCAAAAAGTCGGCTGAAAAGTTAGAGACAACCCAAAGGGCAATGGAACGAAACATGCTTGGAATATCACTAAGGGACAAAATTAGAAACACCGAGATAAGACGTAAAACTAAAGTCAGGGACATCGTGGAGGAGATAGCAAAGATGAAATGGTGATGGGCTGGCCACATAGCCAGATACAATGACAACAGATGGACACGAAGAATATTATAATGGAGACCAAGGGAGACAACACGAAGCACGGGAATACCTCAAAAAAGATGGGTGGACGACATAAGAGCAGTGACAGGAAAACAATGGATGAGAGTGACAAATGATAGAGAAAGATGGAAACAATTGGGAGAGACCTACATCCAGGATTGGATGGACAAAGTTTGATGAAGAAGAAGAAGAATATGTAGTTTAGGATAAATTAAGGGCATTTTGCGCGGAAACGTTTCGATGCTTTGTTGGGATTAAAAATATAATTTAATGCATTTTTAGGGTGACTCGGGACATGCCACGGAAATATATTAAGAGGCTTGGCTCCAGGCCATATCAAAATTATGATAAAAAAATCTTCGAGAAGCCGGTACGGAAAAATTGGAAAAAGGTACAAGGTATAGGCACTTGGAGCACAAATATGGTGTACAAAAAATACAACCTTCACCTCACACAACCCCTTGACACTGCATATTTTAAGTTAGTTAAGCAATCGCTGAGAAAAACTTTAGGTGAGTGAAAAAGAATAGCGGTTATCCCAAAACCTGATTTTTCCCGGAATTAAAAAAAAAAAACTTTGGATACTATTGGAGGAATTCAAAGAATCCGTCCATGGTTCACAAAGAGACCTGAATTAAGTATTGTAGAGTAACTCAAAAAAACACAAAGTCACGGTCTCAAGTTCTAATTATTGTCTAGACTAACCTAAACTGTGTGAATGATGTTTTCAATTTTTAGCCTGGTTTAATTTTTAATAACTTGAGGAATGACCTAGATTTATAAGTTTTAATTTCTGTTTGTGAATGAGTCAGTGGTGTAGCGGTCAAGCACACGACTGGGACTCTTGGGTTCAAATCTGGATTCTATGAAGAGTTTTTTATAAAAATTTTTTGTTGCTATTTTATTTTTAAAATGTTGTACTCTCCTAACCTTAGTTTTAGTGTTGTTTTTAATGTGTTGTGAAGATGTCGAGTCTACGTTTTTATATATTTTAATTACAATACTTTATGTGGACCATAGTAATAAGGTAAAATTTTATTTCTTTTACATATTTTCTATACAGGTTAGTTATTATAGTATATTAGGCAATATGTTTGTAGGTCTGATGGTGACCGATTAGGGTAAAACGCGTAACCAATACAATAATTAGAACTTGAGACCGTGACTTTGTGTTTTTTTGAGTTACTCTACAATATTGGAGGAAGGTTAGAAGAAAACATAAAGGTTGATTTTCGTGGTTGTAGTCTTATTCTAATTGACAAGGACCATATCTTAAAACGTTTACCTTTAGACTCTGTTCAATAAGACGAATCCCAAATAGCTTTGATTGAAACAATAACAAATCTCCTAAAGACCCAGAGAAATCCATAAAACTCAGCAAAAAAAGCGAAAGAAAAAAATACCTAGATTAGAATTTTAAACATAATTGATAAAAAACTAAGTGTAACTTCTTCAAGAGAAAGTACAAAAATATAAAATGGATTTATTGTGTCAACCGTTTCTGACGAGTCTGTTGTGAGCACTTCCCAGGTTTTTAAATATCTTAGTATTCTGTGTAGTTCCAAAGATATTTCTATTTTTTGTAAGGGGTATTATATAACCAATTTTAAATTGAATACATTTTTAAAACACTAAAGGGGAAAACTAACGTTTGTCCTTAGTAACCCCAAAAACGGGGTAGGTCACGCTTCGAGATAAAAAAATACATTTATAATTTTGTAAAAACAAAGCAAAATTGTTGACGTATATCCCAAACATGTAGAAACATGAAGGCACCTAAACATTTCAAGTAGGTAATTATTTTAATTCTGGCCTCAAACAAACTGATCAACAAAAAGATCAGCAAAAGCAGTCTTTAGCATAGTTTTCAATCAGCTCTTACTTTTCAAAAGTTGACTTTTTTATGCGGTTTACACTGCGTAAAAGCCAATTTGGTCTAGATTATGCAGAAGAACATAGTTTGTCGGAAGAGTTAAAAATTTCATACTATACTGGGTGCAAAATAAAGCTGTGCAAAAATTGCAAAAGTATCGTTGTCAGCCATCTTGTTTTTAAAAAAATTTCATCTCCCATTATGGATGGTGAGTGAGCTAATATCAATATCTCCAGATGTTTTCGTCAGTTTTTTAATTAGAACCCGTTGACATTTTACACAGTTATTTACTGTAGTTTTTCCTAACCAAACGAGGATTTTACATTATAGCTATAATAGCTATATTCATAAGCCGGCTACACATTCAATACTTTTATTGTTTATGCTGTTAGCTATCATATCAGCAATATCTGCCAAATTAGGCCGTGGTTCACTAGCCTGGTTTGAGTGCAAAAAATAGCCGCTTTTAGTTGTTATAAGACAAAAACGTGCCTTTAAACAATTTTTATTTTTGTATTCTGTAGGCCCATAGGCTTGCTACATTAAGGTAGAAACATAGTGAAGCGTCAAGCAAGGAGCTAAGGAGCGCTTCATGTGTCAATCCATGTAATAGAGATGGTGGAATAGTGAGCCTCACTGTCTTTACTACATGAATTGACTCGTGAAGCGCCACTTGATGCGTAGCTCGATGCCTCATTATGTTTTTACCCTTAATAATCTTGTATTTCCGAAACAAAGCGGCTTTTCCAAAATCATTATAGGATAAGATATTGTTAAAATTGCCCACTCCTTCGATTTTTGCAGTATGTTTAGTGATACTCTGTAATAACGAAAAATTTCTATAACGAAAAGAAAAATATTGGTCTCTTAACCTTCGGTATAGAAAGTTTACACCGTATAAGGTCTTTGCATTAAAACTTTAGTTTAAAAAAAATTTAAGCCAAAATTGCAGTTAAAAAAATACATTAAATAATGTAACTAGAAGCAGTTGCAGAGGCTAGTCCTCGCTACAAGCTTTACAAACCTCCACAATCCAGAATGAATGTTACTAATTCAAAAATAAAGGATTTTTTTAGCTCTTTATTCAATTAGTGGAATAATCTGTATTGCGCTACAGAAAATATAGCTACGATATTTTCTGTGGCTATACAGGGCGTCCCAAAAGTAATGGGATACAGTGCAACAGCAGACTCCTTAAGGCGAAATAATGCGATTTATTCAAACTTGCCTTATCCCAAAATTGATAATAACGAAGATACAGGGTGTCAAAGTTTTAATTTTGTTTTCGTTTATTTGCGATTATTTCTTAACGAAACGACATAGCAGCACAAAATTAAGGGTTTTGGGGTTTCTAGAGGTGAGGAATTCAAAATTATCCATAGTTCTTGTGTAACCAGTAGAGGGCGCTATCTACGGCATGCCCCACTCATTTTAGCTGGCATAACTTTGTTTAGGCTTCTCATATCGATCCGACTAGGCAGGTACCAAGAAATGTTCCCGAATAGAAGGCAACCAAACCGCAATTTATTTTAAAATATTTATGACCGACTAGGAGAGACTGGTTCGTTTCGACAAAAAAAAGAGGTTTCGGGCCGTCCAAAAAATATAACACCAGAACTGGAAGAAGAGATTTTAGTGCGTGTAGCAGAAAATCCAGAAGTGAGTTCCAGGAGATTGAAGGCAACTACAGGTGTAAGTAAATCTTCAATTGTTAGAATATTTCACGATGAAGGCCTGTACCCATACCACTTTACACCCGGACAGTGTTTACTGCCGCCTGATCTTCCAGCCAGACTTCAGTTTTCTCATTTCTTCCAAAATCTGCAAAATACAGATCCAATGTTCTTAAATCGTGTGTTGTTCACGGACGAGGCGACGTTTACTCAACGGGGTGTATTCAATTACCGAAACAGACATGCGTGGGAAAATGAAAACCCGCATTTAGTTGTTGAACGTCACTTCCAACACGAGTTTAAGGTCAACATTTGGTGTGGAATTATCGGAAATCATCTTATAGGCCCCTTTGAATTACCGCCGACTCTAAACGGAGATTCATATTTGAATATTTTACAAAGTGAACTTGGAGGGCTTTTAGAAGATGTACCACTAAACGTCCGGCGAAATATGTATTTCATGCAAGACGGGGCGCCGGCACACTTCTCCAGAAAAGTGCGAAATCATTTAAATGAACAGTTCCCTGTACGTTGGATAGGCCGTGGTGGCCCCTTGACTTGGCCGGCGCGAAGTCCGGATTTTAATCCAATGGACTTCTGCATTTGGGGTTATTTGAAAACCATTGTTTATAACAGTTCAATAAACAACCGTAATGAGTTAAACCAAAAAATTATAAATTCCGTTAATCTGCTTAGAAATGATGAAGAACATTACCTTTGACACTTAGCAAATGTAGCTGATTTACAATAATTTCAAGTCAGAAATTCACCGTTGCTCGATTTTCCGTTGCTTTTGGACCACGTACTTAGTTTAATTGGACATATGAAATGCCATTATCTCGAAAATGGTTGCTCCAGCGACTTCAATAAGTTATACGTTTTTGATGAAAAATAAGTAAAGTAACTTATTTTTTTATTAGTCGGATCGATATAAGATATGATATGAGTGGGGCATGCCGTAGATAGCGCCCTCTACTGGTTACACAAAAACTATGGATAATTTTGAATTCCTCACCACAAAACCCTTAATTTTGTATTGCTACGTTAAGAAATAATCGCAAAAAAAAACGAATACAAAATTAAAACTTTGACACCCTGTATATTGGTTGTTATCAATTTTGAGATAAGGCAAGTTTGAATAAATCGCATTATTTCGCCTTAAGGAGTCTGCTGTTGTTCTGTGTCCCATTACTTTTGGGACACCGTGTACAATGTTATTGTACATAGGGACAGTATAAATGCATTATGTTACGGGTAGATACCCGACGAATGTGACGATTTCTATTTATTAAATGATGACAACAATTAAGAGTCCATCACGGTAACCCCTGACCGGCACGCAACCGACCATACAGCAATGTAAATTAAATGGGGTTTCTTGCGCTCAGCTGTTAACGAATTTCAAAAAAACTGGTAAGTTATTTAGCTTTGGTTAAAAGGATATTGAAAGGCAACTCTATTTGCTAAATTAACCATGTTGCAGATTTTTCTATTTGGCTTTCGTTTTCGAAATGTACACAGTAGTATATTGATCGCTGTTAGAATTGCAAATTTACGCATGATTTCTCCACATGTAAGTCCTTAATAAAGAATCTGCAACATGGTAAATCTAGCAAATAGAGTTGCCTGTCAATATCCTTTTAACCAAAGCTAAATAATTTACCAGTTTTCTCGAAATTCGTTAACAGCTGAGCGCAAGAAACCCTATTTAATTTACATTGCTGTATGATCGGTTGCGTGTCAGTCAGGGGTCACCGTGATGGACTCTTAAAGGCAGTAAAGCGCAGGTAAATTTTGAAATTATCTTCCCTTTTAAATGTGAATATTTTGAAAACTGTTGGGTTCAGGTATAACGTATGTTAAATGAAATACGTTTAGAGTTTTAGGTAAAATCCAAAACTTGGATAATATATGTATAGGATGTCCCATTTAAGAAAATGTAACTTTATGCGATATCCTGTATTTTGAATGCTAAGGAGGTGGGGCATTATGGTGAATAACCCTGTACATACAGCAGTTAACCTTAACGTTTAACTAAGCTACTTTATTAAAAATGTTGACAAAAACTAAGTATAGAAACATTTCATTATGGTCTAGTTACTTTTTTTTAGGATTGAAATTTACAAAAATATATTATCAATATAGTCTATTAATTCTTTAAATATATGACTGATTATATCGTGCGAGCAAAAATTATTACCATCAAAGTGTGCTTTGCATCTAAGGCCGTACTATACCTGTTGGGTGTCAGTAAATACCAGCATTATCGATTAATCAGTTATTTCGTCATTATTAACAGTCGTTACAAGTAATGTAATTCATCGCACAAAAAATTCATGGTTGAAGCGTATTTTCGAAATAGGGTTAGAGTAAATGGCCAGTGGCAACACAATCAGCGTGTGTGCATGGACGATTTTCGCTTTTGTTGTTCATCATTGCCTGAGAAGAACGGTGGCTTTGTTTAAGGAAACAAGTTCAATATAAAATTAAAAAGAAGCTGTTAGAACAGAAGAACTTGTTGCAAATGTTCGTGAAATAATGCAACAAAATGTATAAGACGCCTGTCTCAAGAAGTGGGAGGATTTTATGGAACATGCGCAGGACTATTCTTAAAAACAGTTAAATTTGTTTTCTTATAAAGTGCAAGTATTCAGCAAAATTTATGACCTGACTTTCTTTCTGATGAAGCCTCGTTCCACCTCACCAGTTGGAGTAGTGAAAATCCCCATTTTCCACATTCCACCCTCAAAAAATTGGTGTCTGGTTGGCTGTTACCCGAAGAAGAATTGTTGATCCTACTTTCTTCCATAGAGCACAGCGGTATATGGACAATATTTTGATTCCATTTGTGGAGCAATTGCTTGACGATGAACTATGTTTTGGTTATATTCAACAGGACGATGCACCTAGGGTTGCCACATTTAATTACAGCAATTCCGGGACACCCCAGTCATCACTTTTTTGACTATCCGTTATTTTCTGTACCACTCTCTTAAAAAATAAAGATGTTAACATAGCACTCAAGTTGTTGGGGAAGATGAGGACTGGAATCTAGCTAGAATCGTTTTAGTGAAACGGCAGATTCAACAATGTTTTCCGACTTTTGATAATTTTCCGGGACTAAAAAATATGAATCCGGGATCCAGGGCAACACCAGTGACGTAGCCACAGGGGGGCAAAGGGGGGCGCCCCCCTTTACCACTTAAAAAAATAATTCTTAAAAAATAAGATCGGTCTTGTTTTATTTTTAGTAAAGAAGAGCGATGGGAATAAACTTATTAAAACCGGTTTTGAGAGCGTCCCATCACATTAAATTTAATTTTTTTTATATAGCGGATTTCAACTTCATTTGGGGCCAGAGCCCTGTTTCCTAGGAAGCATGAAGAAGGTGAATTTCTACGAAATTTTTTGCCTGCGACGCTTTAGCTCCACAATCAGCGCCCCTCCGATAGTTCGTCCCCCCCCCCCCCCCATCGGTCCCCTTCATTGTAATCTAAACCAAGCCCTACGTTGTTCAGTCTAAGCCCTCTATAGTAGGAAAATAAATCTTGCCCGCACGGTTGACTATAATGGAATATTGTAATCAGATTGCTTTGCTCTAAAACCAAGTTAGGGGTTTTCCTATTAAAAAAAAATATTATGTTGTTGTTATGTATGAAAACTATATTTTCAAAAATAACCATTGAAAATACTTAAACATTCCATTAAGTTGCTTTAATTTTGACCATCCTATTTGTAATAAATATTAGCCAGGTTTTAAAACAACATTATTTGTATAACTTAAAACTGGTATTAAAATAAACCATTAAAATGTGTACCGTAGTGTTGTAATGCGTATTTTTAGATTTTTATTTTTTATGAGAATAAATGGAAATTAACGAACGATGCAATAAGTTGTGTTGTGTTTATTTTAAGTAAATGTACGTCAGTCAACAATTCAATATTTTGCGAGAATTTGAAATCATTTTTTTCTAAACATAATTCACATTTCATGTGTTTATGTGTTTAAATGGAGTAAAATCTGTAACCAACGATAAGTTAACATTGACATCTTAATTAATTTTTGACTCGTGAAGTTACCAACATTCATCACGGCTTAAAATAGCTAATAAACGGTCCAATTTATCCAAATTTTTCTTTATTTAATCATTTCAATTGTATTTATTACTAAATTTTTAGTTTTTTAAACAGCAAAATTTCTAAATAATTAGACATATTTTAAAAACATACACAAGCTGTTATTTAATTGATGTGAAAAATACAAGTTTTGGTTCCGTTGCTTATTTTGGAATTTATTTGTACAGGGTGTCAATTTGAAAACGAACAGCTTGTAATATTTCTTCGGCTGATGACACAAAATTTGGTGAAATACGTCAATTTAGATCTGAACGGGGCAACCCCCACTTATTTGGTCATTTCGGTCATTCGGACAAAAGACGAATAGCTTATTGAGGCATTTATAAAATGTATGAAAGGCCAAACACTACGGTTAAACTAAAAACGGTGCCGTTTAGACGGTGTTTGCGGCTCGATTTTACTATTTTTATGTTTGATATCTTTATTCCATAAGGCACCTACAAATAAAAGTTCAAAGTGGCTAGATCTGGGGATCTGACAGGCCACTAACTTTCACCACTTCGTCCTATCTACATATTTAAAGAGGTTTGGTTTGAGTATTGGCCCAGATATTTATTAATTTAAAATGTATGTTGATTTGACAATTTAATAAATTCCGAGATATCAAAAAAATTTTGATCAAAGGTGGTTCTGATATGGAAAACGGATGCCTTAGCGAGTCTTGAATTATAGATTTTACAACTAGGTACGGAGCACAATATTTACGTGATTGAAGCCTATTTTTGAACTGGTGTCCCGGGGAACACCTTAACCAATATTATTGAAAAAAAAATGTACGCCACTGACTATTTCTAATTCTAATATTTTCTTTTCAGATTTATCAACTACTAATACAACCTTTTGGTTACTTGAATTGTTTTCGTAACTGGCTTCGTTTTCAGGAGAGAAAAATAAAAACCACTTTATTGCATGTACAGGGTTATCCAACCAAGACTAGACAAGGCGATTTTTTGACTTTTCCTGTACTTTTATAAAAAAACTGAAATAGCCATCTTAAGTCATTTTCTCCCGCGAATTCGAATATCTTCAGCAAAAAACAATTGAACATCAAACAAAAGTACTAGGGGTCACTTTGATATTTTTTTAAATGGGATGCCGTATTTTTAATGAGCTTATCCGATTTCTCATATAAATTTTGATCTAAAATGTTGGATTTTTAATTTTTTTTTTTTTTTTTTTTTTTCCGAATTTAAAACTGAAGAAAAAAGGCGTTTTTGAATTAAAAATCCAACATTTTAGATCAAAATTTATATGAGAAATCGGATAAGCTCATTAAAAATACGGCATCCCATTTAAAAAAATATCAAAGTGACCCCTAGTACTTTTGTTTGATGTTCAATTGTTTTTTGCTGAAGATATTCGAATTCGCAGGAGAAAATGACTTAAGATGGCTATTTCAGTTTTTTTATAAAAGTACAGGAAAAGTCAAAAAATCGCCTTGTCTAGTCTTGGTTGGATAACCCTGTACAGTGTACAGGGTGGACAACTAAGAATGCGAGGTACTGTATCTGGGAAACTATCCATCGTAGAGGCTTGCGGCAAAAAAAATTATTACTAAAACGGTCAAGAGAAAAACCTGGAAAATATTTTCAAGTTTTTGAAATGGCCGCTAGGGGGCGTAACTGCAATCTTGAATCTAAAAAAGTGATGATTCTGTAAATTCCGCTATATTAACCTAATAAAAAAAATCCTGATCTTTAAAGTCGAGGATAATCTGAACATTTTTTGTTTGACACTTTTTGCAGTATCTCTAAAAATAAAGTGGTCGGGGGTATTCAAACGTTTCCGTAAATAACATAACGGCTAAGCCGATTTGAACAAACTTGGGCTCGTTAAAAGGAGCTATTCTTGGGCTACAAACATCATTATATTTGAAGTTTTGTAAGTTTCACATATCGCCGCTAGAGGACTTTTTTCGACATTCCAACAGAAATGGTTAATTTTCTCAACAAAATATAATGCATTGGTATGATTTTTTTTTATGAAAAAGTAGCTAAATGATGCCTAAACTAGCTTGCGAAAACCGCATCTCGATATCTTGTTCCTAACCCAAAATATCGGCAATAGAAAATTTTATACGAAAATCCCTTAAATTTTCATTTTATTGTAACTATATTTTTCTGGAATTCTTTCTATTATGCAAGTTGTGGCCAAATTAACCATTTCTGTTGGAATGTCGAAAAAAGCCCTCTAGCGGCGATACGTGAAGTTTACAAAACTGTTTGTAGCCCAAGAATAGCTCCTTTTAACGAGCCCAAGTTTGTTCAAATCGGCTTAGATGTTTCGAAGATACAGGATGTTACTTACGGAAACGTTTGAATACCCCCACCACTTTATTTTTAGGGATACTGCAAAAAGTGTCAAACAAAAAAGGTTCAGATTATCCTCGACTTTAAAGATCAGGATTTTTTTTATTAGGTTAATATAGCGGAATCTACAGAAACACAAATACCAAGAAAATTTCTAAAACTCCTGTAAGTACATAATTTGCAACATCTAGAACAAAGGATTGTTCAAGGATGTGCATGTGCAAGTGCAACTATAACGCCAGAACTGCTGCAATTGCCTGCGAACATATGCATCGCACAAATCATTCCCAAAAGTGAATTTAATTTGCCTCTTTGTTGTTATTTAAAACCGAATTAACAACCTGATTAATTCAAAATTCAAATGCAAAAAAAGGTTTATTGTCTAAGATACAAAATCTTGTTGACAAAACACTCAAAGTATACATGAGGTAATTGACAGCAACAATATAGTAAAGATATCAAAAATCTGACGTTTCATTGACAAGTTGAAAGAAATGAAAAGTAAGAATAAGACTACCACAATAGCCCCTTAGGACAGTAGGTACTAGGTACGGAACATCACAAAACATACACAAAATGGATCAAACGACACCACAATACAAAGTGTGAAATAAAAGTAAAACGAACCAAAACAAGGTAAGGGATAAAGCAGACTTAAGGTGATTCTTCAAAACATTTATTCAATGAATAATAAATAAGCTTTTTCACTAATAAGTTAATCAGCTCTCTTCTAAATTTTTTTGGATTATTTATGACTCATAAGGTATGAGATAAATGATCGAATATTTCTTTGTTATCATCAATGATGGATTCTTTAGTTGAAGTGGAAGAAGGTATAGGTAGTGATACACATATGTGCTCTGTCCAGTTAAAAGAGCGGCTTACATGGCTTTGCACATATACCTCATCGCCCTTTTTTGAAGAATAAAGACAGTAGTAAATAAATGCTGAGCACAACTGCTTCGAAGACAGATCCCATATCTCAATTGTAATTCAATCAAGAACAAGTATGCGTCTCTGGAAATTGTAGTGTCCAAGTTATTTGAAATTACTCTTAGAGCATGTTGCTGCAAGCCTTTTGTTTATATTTAATATATGCTTCTCAAACTTTAATCTCTTATTTATATATAATCTTAAGTATATACTTTCTATATAAACATTTACTATATTTGTATCTTGAGCACCCTGATCTAAGTCACACTCAAAAGATATTATATTAGTTTTCGATATATTTGAGAGGGAATTTGCATCATACTATTTTTTAAGGATTTCTAGGTCATTTGATATAATTTTCTGCAATCTTCATGATGCCAAAGAAAAGTGATATTATCTGCAAAAATAGGAATTTTACCGGAATGAACGACGGATCATTAACGTACAATAAAAAAAGTAAGGGGTCTAGTACGGAGCCTTGAGGAACACCGATTTGTAAATTCGCCCTTATTGGAGTATTTATTTTTAAAAGTTACTTTTTGACTACGACAAGAGAAGTATAACCGGAACCAGTCTAAAGTTTGCATAGTTACGTTAGTCGTTCAATTCAACTTTTAAATTTGTACTGTAAAGTGAGAATACTTTGCACCAAATTCGAAAAATAATTAAAGCTTTTACAGATTTCTTTCATAAAATATTTTAATGATGTTTACACGTTAGTCCATAGAGGGCACCTGCGCGACTAGCACTACACAGTTTCGGCCGTCTGTCAACTGTCTAGTGTGAAATATTGCGCCGTTGGTGCCGCAAGTGAATTTTGCGCTGTAATTCATACGGAATAATCCTCATTTTTGGGAACTTTCCTGTGCTTATTTGAAGGTAAGTGTCTTTAATTACATTTAGTGAGATTTTGTAATGACGTTATTTGCGCAATATAACTAATTTGTATCATTTAAAGATTTTATGAAAAACCTTGTAAAAACGTGCAACTTTTTGACAAAAGTGAGGTTTCGTGCAAAATTACCCCATGGTGCAAAGTATCCACATAAAATTTTTGTTTCAGACAAAGCAATGGTGAGAACTCAAAAGAAAAGTGGATAGCCGAAAATATGCCGATTATACTACAGAGCAAATGAATGCTGGCCTAACAGCCATAAAAAGTGGAATGGAACAGAGAGTTGCCGCAGAAACATACAAAATTCCAAGGAGAACTTTAAACTACAAATTGAAGAGTTTACATAATAAACAGCCCGGTGGTCCACCTGTATTTACCGTTAAAGAAGAAAGACATTTCGTAACATTGGTGCATTTGGTTTTCCGATAAATCATTTTGATTTAAGATGTATAGTTCGAACATATTTAAATCGCCAGGGAAGAAAAGTGTCCAGATTCAGTAACAAGCTATCTGGAAAGGAATGGACGAAATCATTCGTAAATCGCCATAGTGATTTATCAGTTTGTTTTGCTAACAATATCAAAAGCAATAGGGCTGCAATAGATGAGGCAACTGTGAGGGACATTCAAAATTTAAGTGATACCTTAAAACATGTTCTACCAGATCAAATTTGCAACTAGGACGAAACCAATTTGACTGATAACCCTGGGATAGAGCAAGTTATTGCCAAGCGAGGAATAAAATATCCAGAAAGGATTTACAATTCATCTAAAAGTTCAATCTCTTTAATGATGGCAGGTAGTGCGGCTGGAGAACTTTTGCCGCCGTATATTGTCTATAAATTAAATAATCTGTGGGATACTTGGATTCAAGGCGGTTCAAATGGAGCACGGTACAGCAATAGCGCTTCAGAATGGTTTAAATCTTAAACATTTTTAAATCGGGTTGAAACAATTATGCTATCACGATTAAAAAAAAAAACAGTGGTAAAAAAGTTCCTATCGAAGACAACTTATCATAACATATAAATCAACATGTGCTTCAGTTATGCCGCGAAAATAATAATCATTGTTTACCCCCTAATAGCACACATCTCACCCAACCGTTGGATGTTTCTTTTTTTGAGCCCATGAAAAGAGCATGACGTGAAATTTTGTCAAACTGGAAAGGAAGTAGTGCTGGTAGTAAAAGCATTGTATTGGAAAAACAATACTTTACATACCTTTGGAAACAACTCATGGGTACATGAGGTATCCCCTCTGTTGGGTAGACTGCCTAGTGACCACAATAAAAACAACGAGAGCCTTAATGTTAATGATTCTTTTACAAAATATCTACAAAAGAAACGAGAAGATTACGCTGCTGTAAAAATGAGGCGCAAAAAGAAACTTAGTGTTCCAGCTGGTAAAAGTATCGCCCACGAAGACGTTATTCTCACAGACACTAAAGAGTGTTCTACCAGCAGCTTAACAAATCAGAAAAAAAAACAAAAATGACAATTTGTTTGGTAAATCTTCTGACGAATCACTTCAACTGCAAGATTCTGATGATGTCGATGGAATTGCAGAGATAGAAGACGAAATGACATTTACAAAAAAATGCGATTCTGGTTCATTCTCCACAAATGCTCATGACCTAGATTCACTAAAACCTGCCGCAAGAAAGATTGGTGAAAACTGTATCCCGGAAAAATTACAGACGTTAGCGAAGCAGGGGCTACCATTAATGCAATGAAGAAAACACTAAAGTCATGGAAGTGGGTTACATGTAAGGACGAGATCTTCTACGAATAGAAGGGTGGTATTGGGTCAATTAATCCACCACAATAGATATTAAAGCGTGGATCTTACACAGTTCCATAGCTTGATCGGCTGTGGTTTGAATTGTTCATATTAGTTAAGTATTTTGTACTTTGTAACACGTTTATTTGCAGTTGATGTTTTTAATCCTTAAACGATCCTTAAATTATTATTCAAAAAATGCAAAAAAAAATTATATAAATGTATAGGTGCAATTTATTTTCAATATAAACGGGGTATCTTTTACCAATCCTATATTTTATTATAGAAAGTAAGTAAGATCTTAGGCGGTGCAAAGTTTCCCTCTTACGAGGGATTCTTTGCACCACTTTTAAAAGATAAATAAAAAAAAATCTTAAATAAAAAAAAACATTACGGAGTAAAATATTTGTATATAATAAGTATTTCAGATGACGCCCAAAATATGGTGCAAAGTATCCTCACTTTACGGCAGTTCATTATTTTTTTATTATACTTCTAGAATTAATAATATACTTGCAAATTACGCATTACTGATTAGTTTGATATCCAAACTAACCTAAATACCTAAGTTTTTTATTTCATAACCACCTTTGACCAAAATCATCTTTGATATCTTGGTACATAAAATACTAATCCCATTGTAAAGTCACAGAGAATATTTTACTCTTCAGCCATTTACATTAACATGTGTCTAATTGCAAAATTCCAGCCATGTTTGACACTGTATATTTGAAAAACTAGCCCGAAGGTGAGCTAACGAATCACATCTGTATTGTTACCAAGCAATTAAAAACACCCTTTTTACTGATGATCCCAACTTTATATTTTGTGTTATCACTTAATTAAGACCATTTCAAACTACGAGTAGTCTATTGTCCTTGACAATAACACAACAAAAATGGCAAAAGATCATGCGTTTATTTGCCTTTTAAGTAGCGAGATATTGAGACAATTAAAAGTGTGTGGTCACTGTTGGTGTGGTTGCGTAGGCCAATCGACGTAATTTTGACCATCTGTTAATAAATAGCTTTACGGATAAATACTAGGTCATCGATTTATTAACGACTAGTACTCAAAATGCACATTTACCTATAACGAATCGATGATTTTTTCAGTCATGTCAGATTGGAGATTTTACTGGCAAAATCAATATGTCAAAATGCCGATACGACTCAAATCAGGTCAGTATGAAGGTTAAAGGAAATTATAAATACCAGGCAATATATAAAATGTGCTTTACAACTACAGGGTGTTACTTAATGATTGGCCGTAATTCCAAGAGCGCATTCCTGAGCCAAATTCAAGTTCATATAAACATGTGTTCTAAAAAGTCTGGTTTTCAAAATACAGGGTGTCAAAGTTAAAAAAAATCGGGTTTTTCATTAATATCTCAAAGATCCTTTCGCCGATTTTGGTGAAATTTGGCGGTGTTGTTCGTTGTAGTAAGACGCTAAGTTAGCACTAACAAAATGATAATTATAAGTTCCAGTGGCGTCCCGGGCGGCAGTCTCACGAATAATATTGAGAAAAAAAATGTACGCCACTAACTTGTTTAAAAATTTTATATTGTTTTCGGGTTAAGCAGCTAAAAATACAACTTTTTTTGTCTCTTGTTATTTCTTCGTATCTTACTTCGTTATCGAGAAAAAAAATAAAAGCCACTTCATTGCATGTGCAACTTTGACACCTTGTATCTTGACAACCAAACATTTTTGAGGACATAGGTAATATGAACTTCTCTACTTGAATTTGGTTCAACAATGCGCCCTTGGAATTACGGCCTATCATTAAGTAACACCCTGTATAGTATAAATAATATCGAAGAGTTTTTGGACAAATTGTTTTTATACAAAATTTTGTATTTTATGTAAGTTGTCGGAAGTGTACGCAAACTACCTAGTAAACAGTAATAAGTAAAATATTTAAAATTCAAAAACAAGAGTAAAACGGCTAAAAAAAATGTTAAAACACAATAAACCAAGATTAATAAAATTTAGTAATTTTATTAAGAAAGCCTGAAAAAATAATATTATTTTAGTATTGTAAGGAATTAAAAAATGACCATTAGTAAAAAACTGCACCTTGGTGTTAGGGCTCCTACACCAATGGTAATGGCATAATATGGTAATGGTTTATGACGCATAGTTTTATTTGTATTAAAATGGATATAGGGTGCTTTAAAAAAGTATCCAGCATAACTCTTTTTTACGTTGCAAATATGTTTCAGTTCCCTGCACGATTTTCACAGAAATATTAAGTCGTTGAAACTTCGAAAATGAATTAAAATTAAAATTTAAAAACTTTACTGTCACATTTTTTACACTAGTGCGTTTTTCTTTTAAAGCGGGCCATAGAGATTTACGTGGTAAAGTTTGGATCCCTCTGATCTACTATGCACTCACTAGAGTTTTTATTTATCTAAGTCAGTGGTACCCTTCTTTTACTCGCGACCCCTTTTACCTTACTTCATACTGCTCGTGATCCTTATTAAGTTTTGAAAAGTTGGAAAGTGATTGAATTCAACGAAACAAGAACCAAAATTATTCTAAGAACTAATTGTAAGTGATTGACCATCACGTAATACAGTGTGTCCAAGATAAGAATGGGATAGCATTGGAATCTTGGAAACGGTAGGAATAACAATGTTGCTTAAATTAGGAAAAAGTTGCACAATTTAAATACCTTTTACATGGTGTTTGCAAAATTAAACTATCTTTAACCGATTTCGATATTTTTTAAAAAAATAATTTTTTGTTGTATTATTTTTTATTTATTTGTTGCATTATTTTAACAGATATAAAAAAATTAAAAATACATTTTCACTGTCACTTTTTAAGCTGAACAAGATAGCGTTTACAGATTTTCAGTACGACGTTTCGTTTTCGAAAAAACATCCTCAACTTCCTTTTTTTAAAAACGGTTCTGTGTTTTTTCTTTTGAATCGAAGGCTATTTTGAACTCTAAAATAACGGATGTACCACTTGCATTGGTTTAAACATATTTTCAGCTTTTTAGCTATCGTTTAAAAATATTCAAGAAAAATCTCCATAGTTCGGCACTGAATGCTCGAAAAACATTTACTAATATAATACCAAATTAGAACTTAATTACAAACAGTGTTCAAACAAATGGCCATTATTTTCTAAGCATAGGTAACATCGTCTAACTGTGGAATTCAAAACATTGTTAAGTACATCTGGGGTAATCGTTTGAAATGCTTCTAAAACCAGTTGACGCAATTCTTCCTCCGTTTGAAAATTACGTTGGTGCACATAGTTTTTGATGTACCCCTAGAGATAAAAGTCCAAAGAAGTTAGATCAGGCGATCGTGCAGGCCAAGAAACAGCTGAACGCGTACCTATCCATCTGTCAGGAAATCTATATGTTAAATATTCTAGGACAATTCTCGAATTATGAGCGGGGGCCCCATCTTGTTGAAACCAAAAGTTATTGATTTCTGCAAGTGGTAAGTTGTTATCGAACCATTCTTCCAAGTTATGCTGTAGTAAATTTCGATACCGCTCCGAATTTAGTGTTCCGTGGCCCAATTATCTTTGTTCCCAAAATTCCTACCCACATGTTGAAACCAAAACGATGTTGGTGTCTAGCCATTTTGTACAACAGTGGATTTTCTGTGGACCAATAATGCGTATTTCTTCTGTTACAGATTCCGTTGTTGGTTATCATACTTTTATCAGAAAATAAAATTTTATTGACGAAATTTTCGTCGTTTTGACATTGCCTAGTGTACCATTCGCAAAATACCCTTCGCCTTATGTCGTCTCCCGGTTTTAGTCCTTGGCAGATTCGAAATTTGTACGGGTGATATTTGTTCTTACGCAAAATAAAATGTGCCGTAGATTTTGGCGTTCCACTTACTTTCTCAATGTTTCTAACTGATGTTGAAGGGTCTTCCGTTACAGCTAATGCCACATTATTTTGAATTTCCTCATTACATGGTTTGTTTCTAGTAACAACTGCTTTACTAAATGACCCATACTGCAATAAATTGGCCACAATTCTTCCAAACATCTTTTTATTTGGTTGTAATTTCTCTGGGTAATTATTTAAATACATTTGCTCAGCTTCTCGAGTATTTCTTCGGCATAAAATGTAACACTCTAACATATCAAACTTTTCCTCAAAAGAGAAATGTACCGGGTGAACAACTAAGAATGATCGCCGGCTATATCTCAAAATCTGGCAGTCGTAGAGCTTTCAGGCAAAATATTTTTTAGTAAAAGTGCCCAAGAGAAAATGTTGGAAATTGTTTTCGAGTTTGTAAAATGTCCGCAGGGGGGCGTCACAGTCATGACCAGGGCAAATATTAAGATTATCTTCGTGTTTTGACTAAATAAGAGGTACCGAAAACATCTTAGTTTTAATCCGTACATATTTTGTTATAATTTTTATTATGCAGAAATTTTTATATCTAGTGAAATAAAGTGGTGGGGGGAATTCAAATGTTTTTTTACATAAACTACGATTACTCCCATTTGGCAAACCCGATTTTAACAAACATGGTCTCATTTAAGAGAGGAGTAATTTATCTGCAAATTGCACTTTTGTTATTATATCCTTGAATTTTGCCTTTGCCGCTAGATGGCGTTAACTGAAATATAAGCGAATATAAGGCTTTTTCGCAACAAAGTTAAATACAATGATAGGCATGTTTTAACAGGATCTGATAGAGAATTAAATTCCTAACATTTTCGTAAAAACTTTATAATTTTATCTTTTGTAGAATCGGAGTTATTGACCAAAATAAACTAATATAACGAATTCTTCCGTTTTAGGGGTGATTGTGGTTTACATATTCGATGTGTTTCGCACACATTCATGATAAATTAACAGATAGTTACAAAAAGTGTTAGCTACAACGATATAAATATTTTCTTAAACTCCTACCTATATTTTCACTCTTTAAAATATATTATTTATACTGCGATTTACTTATTTAAAAACGCACACTGAAGATTTGATGAAAACTATATTAATGACGGCTTAAGTGTTCAAAATGACGTCCATCATTGGTAATGCAAGCCTGCAACCTCTACCGCCTAGATAAAACAGCAGTTTCAATTTCCGCAACGGATATATTATTTCTTAACGCCGATGTAATTATCTCCATCATATTTTCTCTCGTTGTTGGCCGGTTTGCAAAAACAATATCCTTGACTCTCCCCCATAATCTAGCACGGTCAGGTTTGGTGACCTAGCTGGCCAGGGAAATAAACTGCCGCGTCCAATCCACCTGCCAGGATATGCCCGATCTAGGAACTTCCGGACGTTCATAGCAAATTGCGTCGGACACCCATCGTGCTGAAAAAACATATCACAGCGAACATCCAAAGCAACATCTGTTAAGAGAAGCGGCCAGTTCATTTACTAAAAAATTTAAATACACCTCACCAGTGAGAGTTTGGTGAAAGAAAACGGGTCCAATAATTTTAGCCCCCAGAATGCCGCACCACACGTTTACCGATCAGCGACCTTGATGCTGCACTTCCTGCATCCAACATGGATTTGTCCTAGACCAATAGTGCATATTATGTAGGTTCACACTACCATCGCTTCTAAATGTTGCCTCGTCCGTCCATAGAATATGAGACAGCATTTCGGGGGTTTCCGCTACCATATTTAATAGCCATCGGCAATGGTCTAGTCGGCGATCAAAATCTTCAGCTAGTAAAGCCTGGTGAAGAACGATATGATATTAATGCATCCTAAAAAAATAATTTGACAAGTGTGAGAACAACTCACGCGCACGTTACGTAGTAGGGTTGCTTGGACTAAACTCCTTGTTTCTTATAAGGTCTTGATAGACTGGCAAGAAAACTCGGGGAAGTTACACTGTGTCACTAGTCTAAAGATCTTCCGCGACGTTCATTAAGTCCACTGACGACGCCGTTTAGACTAGTGACACACTGTAACTTGCGCGAATTTTCTTGCCAGCCTATCAGCACCTTTTTAGTTTTAGCTGTATTACTCTCAAACATATATTTTTGAATATTTCTGTCAATATCTCGAATATTACACAGAAAAAAAAAATTTTCAAAACTTACTTGTGATCTTTTAATATGTTTACGACCGTAGTCTGGCAAATTCTCAACTCTCTAGCTAGGGTTCTGGTCCCCAAATGTGGATCAAATACAATATACGCCAAGACATTTATAATATTTTCTTCCTTTGCCTTTTATGCAGAGGAAGGCGAAAAGATCCGGTGCTCTTAAGCCTACGAAAAACCCCGCTCGTATGATGCACTCTTTCAGGAAATTTTATGGCGTAAACCCTGGAAGCGACTGTCTCATTTCGCATGCATTCGAAATAAACGCCTATCATATCGAATGCCTTGTCATTTGTATACCGCATATTAATAAAAAAAGTTTCCTGGACACAATAAAAACCAACGATCTTAGTGAAAAACCAACTTATTAGATATTTTGACAGCGAGCCATTTTAACATAATATATTTGTTTTATTTTTCACAGCCAACTCTTAATTTAAATGGTACAGGTTGCTAGAAAACGCCCATAAAACGGAAGAATACGTTATATTAGTTTATTTTGGTCAATAACTTCGATTCTATAAAAGATAAAAGTATGAAGTTTTTACGAAAATGTTATGAATTTAATTCTCTATCAGATCCTGTTAAAACATGCCTATCATTGTATTTAACTTTGTTGCGAAAAAGCCTAATATTCGCTTATATTTCAGTTAACGCCATCTAGCGGCGAAGGCAAAATTCAAGGATATAATAACAAAAGTGCAATTTGTAGATAAAATACTCCTCTCTTAAATGAGACCATGTCTGTTAAAATCGGGTATGCCAAATGGGAGTAATCGTAGTTTATGTTAAAAAACATTTGAATTCCCCCCACCACTTTATTTCACTAGATATAAAAATTTGTGCATAATAAAAATTATAACGAAATATGTAAGGATTAAAACTAAGATGTTTTCGGTACCTCTTATTTAGTCAAAACACGAAGATAATCTTAATATTTGCCCTGGTCATGACTGTGACGCCCCCTTGCGGACATTTTACAAACTCGAAAACAATTTCCAACATTTTCTCTTGGGTACTTTTACTAAAAAATATTTTGCCTGAAAGCTCTACGACTGCCAGATCTTGAGATATAGCCGGCGATCATTCTTAGTTGTTCACCCGGTACAACCATTTTTAAACGAAGTGAAAGACCTCGTACCTAATTAAATTTTATATTTATGACAGAAGTAAGTTGTCAAGAAAGACGAACGTTTGTTTCAAAGCCCACTATGTTTATTGTACGGTCTTATGATATGAGGATTTTATTCGTTACATAATAAAAATCTATGATAGAGAAAAAGCTGAAAATTTGTTCAAGTGATAGATCAGTTATTTTAGAGTTCAAAATAGCCTTCGATTAAAAAAAAAAACACAGGACCGTATTTAAAAAAATAAAGTTGAGGATGTTTTTTCGACAACGAAACGTCGTACTGAAAATCTGTAAAGGCTATCTTGTTCAGCTTAAAAAGTGACAATGAAAAAGTATTTTTCATTTTTTTATATGTGTTAAAATAATGCAACAAATAAATAAAAAATAATACAGCAAAATATATATTTTTTTTAAATATTGAAATCGGTTAAAGATAGTTTAATTTTGCAAACACCATGTAAAAGGTATTTAAATTGTGCAACTTTTTCCTAATTTAACCAACATTCTAATTCCTACCGTTTCCAAGATTCCAATGCTATACCATTCTTATCTTGGACACCCTGTATAGTACACAAACACCAAAATAATTATCAATAAATTAGCTAAAGAGCAACACACTACAAGGGAAAGAACTAGGCTAGATATAACGGCAAGGCACCGAAAACCGAATAAAAATATTAGAAATATCGCTAGGTGTAGGACATAAAAGGAAAAAGTAACTCGACATTAATGGCAATGGGCAGGCCATAGAGATACGTAGATAATCGATGAAACAATATTATTTACTAGCGAATACCGTAGACCACAGAAGTGAAAAAAATAGTAGCATTTAACTAGAGACAACGAGCAAGGAACAAAGAAACTAGAAATATTGGACAAACGGTATATAAAAATGAGAAGATTGAATAACTTAACATCCAATCTATTCCTGGCTTTTGTTTAAATCTGCTCAAGGGTGGACGATCCACTCTTGCAGAGATAGGTTGAAGGAAATTACACTACTACTTTTAAAGCAATTAAAGGCTTTGAGAGAAAAATGACCAATCGCACATTAGAAGTAAAAAATTATTCCTGAAATAAGTATATCACGTCCCGAGAAATGATTTGGTAGGTCCAAAATGTCACTTCACTTCATCGAAAACTTTGGCAACATTCAAAGGTGCACGAAATGGCTACCGCACCTTCTCGTTTTCATATTTTGTGGAACTAACGTTGAAGTTTCGGTTGAAGGGCTTCAAGTTGATCATCCTCATGTCCACCCTCCAAATTACCAAGATTTACCTTGCAACGCCTGTATTGCGGCTACAAGTCTCATGCGATCATGTTTTCTATGAACAATGATATTTTGTTTTTCGTTTCAAAGGCACAACCATCTGTATAGTTCTTTGAACCAGGGCCGGATTTAAAGGTCTGGAGGCTCCGGAGACCCCGAGAAGTGGAGGCTCTTGAAAATATTTGAATTACAACGTGTTATTCGATCAAATAATTCAATATTAAAACACAATCTCATATTTATATAATTAGATAAGAGGCAGAGAGCTTCATAATTTATATAATTAACCAAGCAACACTTGCAGAGGCCTCGCAAGAGTTTAACTACGTCGAATAATGCAGTGCAATACATTTGCTGGTGGTGCAAACGTTGTGCTTTTTTAGAATATCAGAAATGAAGGCGGGGATCCCCCATAAACCCTACGCCACCCCCTCCCACAAACTGGGAACCACTGATCTAAGTAGTAAACTGTCCTATTGCCTAAATTGTGGTCATATTTAAAACATTCTATTTATTCCAACATTAAGCACTTTGTATAACCGTTTGCAAGGCAATGAATGCATTTTTTCAGATCTATCAATGAATTTATTATAACCACAATTAATCTAACAAACTATTAGCATCGGTTTTAATATTTATGATTTAAATTCATTAAGGCTCGTGCATGTGCCATTCCATACCATATAAAACTATATTTATTAGAAGAAATATTACGCTGTCATTAATGTAAAACGTATATAAAACACTTTACTATTATAAATTGTCCGCGGTGAAACTGTATACATAGTAATTTGTGGTATTTGAAATTGACTTGTATTTATAGCTTTATTGCTAGGAGATGTAAATTTCATTTATATTTATTTTTAAAAATAGTCTAAATGTTTTTTGTTTTGAAAAATATAGCAAATAAGATGCAACATTAGCGCGAAATACCAAAAAAAAAAATGAATAAGTTAACGTAAGTAGATTTTTTTGAAAATGTGTATCTCTGCTAGAGATTAAGTAAGACTAAGTAGTACGGGGTCTTTCCTAATAATTACAGTTTCTGCTAACTCTGTTGTCGGCAATGGAAAAATAGTTTTAGAAATAAAAGTTGTAGAAGTGAACATAAATCGCCGTTTTGTTCTCGGTTACAAAAAAAATTAACTATGCAGCTGCGTATTTTTAATAATTCCATATACTTTTTAAATGAACTAAATACACTTCTCCAAGAAATTAACGCAACACCAAAAAATAACCAAAAGTTTAAAGTAAAATTTTGTCAAAAGTACTTGTCCGATTTGAATGAATTTTTTTTTGAATGACAGGTTGACTCTTCCAGAAAGTTAGTGTCCTACTATATTTGCATACAAACTTATTTTTGTATAATTACGGGGTGTTGCAATGATAACATGATTTTTTCATAACATTTGTAACACCCTGTGGAGTTCAACAGTTACAATATCAACTTAAAATTAAAACCAAACTGTAGCTTTATCTTTTTGTAACATTTTGCTATTTGATTTACTCTATTATTTTTATCACAACAAGAGAAACACAATTTTATAGTATAACATGTTTTTATTAAAATTTATTATCCAAATTTAACAACGAAAAACAAAGAAACAAAATGTAAAAAAATGTCAGTATCGAGCATTTCCGCCTCTGGCACAAATAACTGCTTGGCAACGACGGCCCATACTTAAAATAAGCGACCGTATATCATTCTGGTCAAGTTCTTCCCATATTTCAATCAGTCGCCTCCCCACATCTTCCAAAGTGTTCAAGTTCCGTTCTTCTTGTAACCTCCTCCCAAGAGTGCCCTAGAGATTCTTTATGGGATTTAAATCCGGGCTTCGAGCTGGCCATGCCATCCATGGTATCGATGCCAACTTCCTCTAAATAATTCCTCACAACTTCAGCAACATGAGGCCTGGCATTATCTTGCATCAACAAAAATCCTTGCCCTATATACGGCGCAAATTGCATTACATGTTGGTCTAAAACCTCCAATATGTACCTTTCAGCTATAAGGCTTCCATTGTTTATGATCACAAGTTCTGTGCGACCAGTAAAAGAAATACCTCCCCAGACCATCACAGATCCTCCTCCAAATCATGTGGTATTTGAGAAATTACGCTGAGCATATCGTTCGTTAGGGCGTCGATATACACGCATGCGCCTGTCATCATTATACAAAGAAAATCTTGACTCATCCGTAAATAATACCTGTTGCCATTCAGCTTCTAACCAGTTACGATGTTCCCTGGCAAAATTCAGCCTCGCTCTTCGATGATCTCTAGTTGGAGCTGGCCCCCGAGCAGCAATTCTAGGTCTCAAATTGTGTTCTCTTAGTCGCTGACGAACTGTTTCACCACAAATTTGTAAACCATTAGCATCTCGAAGCTGGGTTTGAAGAGTCCGGGCTATTACAAAACGTTGTTTTAATGCTGATAGTCTTAAAAACCGCCCCTGAATAGGGGTTGTTATTCGATTCCTTCCTTGTCTCGGTCTGCGACCATGACTTCCAGTGTCTCTAAATCTTTGTATAACTCGTGAAACGGTTGTATGACATACATGGTCTACCAATTCTTCGGTAATTCAAGCCTTCCTCGGACAATATTAATGCTTGAGCACATTCTTCGCGAGTAAGATTTCGTGTTTCACGTTGCATATTAATTAAAATAAAGGTTTTTGCAAAAAACACGCAAGGACTAACACTGAAAATACACTTCTATGAAATGCTTTTCAACACCTGTATTTAGCTAATGACAATTTACTGTAACTTATGTTTTCTCATAGCCTGCTACTCACTTTAGTGCATATAATGCAAATTAAAATTAATAAAAACATTTTATGCTATAAAATTGTGTTTCTCTTGTTGTGACCAAGATAATAGAGTAAATAAAAAAACGAAATGTTACAAAAAGATAAAGCTACAGTTTGATTTCAATTTTAAGTTGATATTGTAACTGTTGAGCTCCACAGGGTGTTATAAATTTTATGAAAAAATCAGGTTATCATTGCAAAACCCCGTATTTATACAAAAATAAGCTTGTATGCAAATACAGTAGTACACTTACTTTCATTCAACATGTCATTCAAAAAAAAAATCATTCAAATCGGACAAGTAGTTTTGACAAAAACTTACTTTAAACTTTTCGTTATTTTTTGGTGGTGCGCTAATTTCTTGGAGAAGTGTATTTAGAAGGGCTTAAAATTCTTGTTGAATATAATCTCGCCGTACGATTTCTTTTTATGGTAACACATTAAAAACTTTGACACCCCTTGCAAAAATTTAGACCTACGGGCTTGTACTACTATAATTTTTAGATCATTTGTTGTACAGGGACCGTCAAAATGAATGGACTGTATTATTTAAATCATAAATATCAAATAGACGAGAAATTTAAATTAACATAGTAATGATTTGGTAGAGTAGGCATTGGAGAAATTTTAACATTACTTGACAGTTAACTAAATGTTTAACAAATTGAAGCTCGCCTGCGCGTAATGTCATTGCAAGGTGGGTTAAAAAGTGGAGAAATAGTGGCAGCGTTTTAAAAGGAAAATCAAGTGGCAGGCCTCGGTCTGCATGTAATCTGCAAAATGAAGAACGGGTAAGGCTAGCAGTTACTCAAATCCCAAGTCGGCCAATTAGTCAACGTGCAGCAGTCTTAAACTTGAGCGAGCATAACACTCGACGAATATTACATAAAATGAAATTTCTTCCTTAAAATCTCGCTGTTGTTAATGAATTGACAGAACGTGATAAGCAAGAGGGCATCCAGTTTTGCCAAAGATTCTTAGAGGTGCGGAATATTATGTCAGGTATTAAAAACTTTTTTTTTAAGTTGCCAATACTGGGCGACCGAAAATCTAAGTGAAATTCATGAAAGGCTATTGCATTCTCTAGAAGCGACAGTATGTATGCAGTTTCTTCTTCAAAAATGATTGGGCCGTATTTTTTTGATAAAAATAATGCAACAGTAACAGTTAACTCTCCATGATATGCAGCAATGCTACAGAATTTTTTTCTTCCTCAACTAAACAAAGAGCGATGCTGGTTTCAACAAGATGACGCTACTAGCCATACTGCCAGAACTTGTTCGAAATCTTAGAAGAATCATTTTTGCAACGGTTGCTCTGGTAACAGCAACTTTCCCTGGACCCCTAGGTCACCGGATATTACTGTTCCACTATTTAAAGAGCAAAATGTATAAGGAGAAACCGAGAACATTAGAGCAACTCAAAAGGAACATCCGTGCTGAAATTGGGGCTATCCCGGTGGCTGTTCTTCAAGGAGTCTTTTCCAAATTCTTTCAACTTCTATATGAATACATTGATGGTGGTCACTTAAAGCACACCATACTCCATTAAATAATTTCCCACTAATTGTGATTATTACACTGTTCTATTTTCTGTTGAGAGTTTTATGAATAAAATATACTTAAAGTTGAAAAATAGTCCATTTATTTTGACGGTCCGTGTATTTGTCCGTTTTAAAATTCTGGACTATGCAGCGATATTTCAGAACTTGACAGATTTTTCATTTAAAGTCCGTTCACAGATTTAAGAGAATGACTACCTGCCTTTAGTTGTGACCCATCATAAAATTCTTTGTTGAAAGGGTT
The DNA here is from genome assembly GCA_963920685.1 of Polydrusus tereticollis. Classification (NCBI taxonomy): domain Eukaryota; kingdom Metazoa; phylum Arthropoda; class Insecta; order Coleoptera; family Curculionidae; genus Polydrusus; species Polydrusus tereticollis. The sequence goes on from OY987328.1 coordinate 97,431,591, forward strand.
TCAAGGATCATAGAGATAATGATTTTATTATCCAGGTAGGGACCGTACTTGGTCGTAATTAGTTTACAAAGCCATATTAAATAATGGGAAAAAAATAAGTAGACAAATCAGTGTTGCAAAACCAGTTATTTTATTAGTTCGTGTGAAATAAAAACCCAGCTTTGATTATCCAAATATGTGGCGTCCGTGGATTGGTGAATCTAGTATAGAACAGCCGGAGGGGGTACAGGTACAACCACGGTGCGGAAATGAAAATGGAAGAAGACACTTACCTTTAGATTCAAAAGAGATTATATAAAATGTATATACAACTCTCATAGAACGTGAAAAGTTGAGTAAAATGGAATGTATTGAAGAAACAGCCCCATTGACTAAAATTTCGGAAAAAACAGTATGGAAAATTGTAAATAAACCCATCACCGAAAGGAAAAGAAGGAAAGATTCTGGCACTTGCAAAAAATTAGATCGCAGCGATGAAGATTTAGTCCGACGCAAAATTTATAAGATGTATGAAGAGCATACGGTACCAACACTGGATAATTTACTGAAAAGACTTGAGATAGATAATACGGATATCAATTGCGGTAGGACAACGCTGTGGAAGTGTCTTCAACGAATCGGCTTTAAATTTAAAAAAGTCGATAAACGGCAAAGTTATCATGAAATCGCAACGACTTAAGGCATGGCGATTTGAATGTTTGACAAAAATCGCTCAGTACAGAAGTGAGAACAGACCTATTATATACTTAGATGAAACCTGGTTTGATACACATGATACCCCATCAAAAGGTTGGGTTGATTCTAGTGACAGGTGTAGAACAAGGGCACCATCAAACAGAGCAAAAAGAATAACCATAGTACATGCAGGGTCCAAAGATGGTTGGGTACCAAATGCACTTTCATTGATAGCCAAGAATATAAATGACTCCTGTTTGGATTACCATAACGATACCACAGCGGAGTTATTTGAGGATTGGTTCATAAATAAAGTTATTTCTAATGTTTGTCCAAACAGTGTGATGGTTATGGACAACCCAAGTTACCACAGTAGACAGTTAAACAAGTACCCTTGTTCAAAAGATACGAAAATGGCAATACAGGAATTTATGTATCAGAATGATATATATTATCATGAAAGTTACACTAAAAGAGAGTTACTTGATGTGCTTAAATTTCTGAACCTAGAAAAGGAGTACTACTGCGACAGCTACGCTAAAAGTAAGTTATCACTGTATATTCAATCCTATAGAACACATATAGCATCAATTAAAATCTGCTGTTAGACGTAATAATGTATCACCCACTATAAACGCTAGTGTACTGGATATTATTATTACTGAAGTGGACAAGTGAGTAGCTGGAAAAATTGTTTTTCGCATATTAAAACTGTTGAAAATTCATACATTCAAATTGGGAATAATACAGAAAGATTTATTATTAACATAGGTATTGATACTGACAGTGAAAATGAATTAAATGAGTAAACTGTAGTTGCATTAATTAATTATAATATATAATTATAATATATTCTATCTAAAATTGTTTATTATTTGTGTCAAATCATCGATGCTTGAAATACAATTCATTGCGGGCCTGTGTAGACCCCAGTCTGGTTTTAAACAGGCGTCAACACGAGTCGGTAAGTCATTCTCTTAAATCTGTGAACGGACTTTACCTAGGTTACCTTTCAAGAGCAATAATTGAACATACGTGATTGATTCCACGGCAAACATGAGAAGGTTTTTTGAAACGTGTTTTGTTTACTTGGCTCCATGCGATATAAACTGGTCAACAAACAGATCGGCAAAAGCAATTTTCAGCACCATTTTTAATTAGGTAGCTGTTACTTTTTTCAAGTCGACTTTTTCTGTTGCAGCTGCACTTCGCAAAATCCTATTAAGTCTAGATTATGCAGAAGAACACAATTTATCGGAAATGTAAAAACTTAATATTATACTGGCTGTAAAATAAAGCCGTCCAAAAATTGCAAAAAATTCGTTGTCCGCCATTTTGTTTAAAAAAAAATGCTTGTCTCCCATTATGGATGGCGAGTGTGCTAATATAAATATTCTAGACATTTTCGCCAGTTTTTTTTATTAAGACCCTTTGGCATTTTCATGGGCGTACGCAAAGAGGGGCAGGGGGGACATTTGCCCCCCCTAGATGTTGAAAATAATTTTAATAATTTCCTAATTCCTAAACAAAAGATAAAAGAATCAATGAAACAAGTTAAAAATTTGAACTTATCTTACTTACCTACCTCCTACCTACATAATATTATACAATACACTTATTCCTAACTATATTTTACTATTTGTGATCTCATAATGTATTATTAAATTAGATTTATGATTCATGATTGTTCTTCAAAAAACACCTATTTTATTTTTAACTTTTACTTTTTACATTTGCCCCCCCCCCTCCCCCCCCTAAATTTGATGCTGCGTACGCCCATGGGCATTTTATACAGAGCGAAACAAAAAAAATGTGAAAATCTTGGTAGCGATGTTTTAAAAGCACTGTAATTTGGAAACGCGTTGACGGATTTTGGTATGCGTTGCTTGGTTTGAAAGCTTATTTACTGCAGTATTTTTCCTAATCAGACGATTTTTTGTCCAAATTGGGTTTTTACATAATAGAGGATGGTTAAACATTCAATAATTTCATTGTTTATGCTGTTGGCTGCCATATCAGCAATATCTGCTAAAGCAGGCTGTGTAGATGCAAAAAATCTTTAAATGACGTTGTTGTGGATACGTGTCGAATTGGCTAATATTTCTTTATAAAAAATCAAGTTATGCAACAAAGATTAACATCAATTTTCGAGCAACAGCAGGAATAGGGATTTCGACGCAGACAATTCGAAGAAAAGACGATCGTGAACTTATACTCGCGCTGCTTACCCCTTATTTAATGCTGCTCACTGCTCGCTACTGGCGGCAAAGGTGGGCCCAAGTCTACGTCAACTGGGGAATAGCAGATTGGAGTAGGTGCATGTTCACGGATGAATAGTATGTGGTAGTAGTAGTAGGTGAGGGAAGGCGCACTGACCTGGCAAGTATTCCAAAGGCGATCCGTTTTGTCTACCCCTCAGTCTTCCCCCCTTCACACAACCACCCAGGCCCGACCTACTCATGAATGTTAAGACGTCATTCCAGGCAAGAGCCCTGACTCCCTCCGGTTGAATCAACACTGTCCTTAACTTGCAGTGTCCTGTTAGAAGTCCTACCAGGGGATTCAGGGCACGACAACTCCTGTTAAGAATCCACTCTAACTTAGCCATGTTATGAAATCTTTGGTCTGCCTGCAGCCCGGGATCTGCTGCCATTCCTCCTTGGAGAGGTTAACAGCCCATTCCCTTAGAGCTACGGATGAATGTAAGTTTAATTTGTTTGAATCTGATGGGCGAATTTTAGTATGGAGAGGAAAAATGAACGGTATCTCGAGGAACATATGGATGCAAGAGTACCATTTGGAGGTGGGAGTGGGCTTGTTTGGGGCGGTTGTAGGAGAAACGGTGAATGCTGAAATTATTATTCCCATTTCTTAAAACTTTGGGGAGGAATTAATCTCAGTGGACGTTCACACAGAGCTAGAATAATTCCGGAAGTATTGAGAGAGAATAATACTGAACGAATGAATTGGCCTGCAAGATCACCAGATATGAATGGCATTGTGCACTTGTGGAGCATGATGAAAAACGGAAGAATTGGAGAATGCAGTTCCGCCAGAGTGAGAAGCTATTCCGCCGGATTTCATTGCGAACTTGGTAAGCAGATGCCAAGAAGGGTAGCGGAAGTGTAGCGTTAATGATGTTTAATTAATAATTATTCCGTAATAAACCGTACATAATGTTCTTCTACACGGCCTTCTATAGCAGATATGATAGCCAACAGCATAAACTATAAAAGTATTGCATTTTTAGCCAGCCTGTATAATGTAATAACCTCTTTTGGAGAAAGAATCGTCTGGTTAGGGACAGAAGTGCAGTAAATAAGCTTTCAAGAGCCATTAAGATCCGTCAACGAATTTCCAAATTACAGTGCTTTTAAAATGTCGCTACCAAGATTTTCACAATTGTTCTGTTTCGCCCTGTATAAAATACCAAAGGGTCTTAATCAAAAAACTGGCAAAAACGCCTAGAGATATTGATATTTGCTTACTCGCACTATCCATATTGCTGCCAAAAATTGCTTTTGTCGATCTATTTGTTGACCAGTTTATTTCCAATATACTTTATTATCTTAAAATAAATATTTCAAAAACGGTTGAAGCGATTTGAAAGGAGAATTTAAGGCCATCAAAACATTCAGTAATTATGTGCGTTCCATTTAAAAAATATAATATGGAATGTTTAAAAATCCGCACATTATGAGCTACTTAATGGTTTATTATAATAGATTCTGACCATTGTGCGCCCATTTATTTAAAAGTTCTCTAATGACAGGGTTCTTGAGTTGAATCTGATTAATTATGGGGCAAGACCCTGTACACGTATTTTCAGGATATACCTACTGTATATTTTAAGGTTTTTCAAAGTAGCTTTACATCAATTAGCACCTATCAAGAATATCAAGAGTTCACTATTAAGTACTAAATTTTAAAGCACCCTATAAAAATGAATTAATTCGAGATGAGGGTAAATATGGCGGCGCTGATTAGAATGGTGTCCGACGCTAGCTAAGAAATACCTTTGGCGCCGTACGTCGTGCCTAGAAGACCGGGGGTATAGTTAAATCTGGCATGGGAGTCAATCGAGTACATTTGCCCTGAAACACAAAATTTAAAAAAAATTGACTTGTTTGTTTTGTACGTAATCATCACTAGTTGGGCCCCTAGAAGGCTGGAAATAAAAATCTTAATAAAACGGAAAACAGAAAACTTTAATAATAAGGAATAGACGAAGAAGTTTACCTTGCCAGTAGTAGCTGCCCGGTGCACCAACAAACAAACGATCTCCTATCTGAAAAAAAAAATAGAAAATAATTAGTAAAAAAAAATGGTAATATGTCCTAAAACAACATTTAAGAAAAACTGTATAAATATTATAACGATGTAAGAGATAATAACGAGCCGCTTGCGGGGAGGTTTCTAACGGAACAAGTGCGCTAATAGTTTTATAAAACATGTACAGGGTGTCCCATTTTCGACACTTTTATAGGGTATCTCCGTAATTGTTAGTGCTATCAAAAAAATAAGATAAGTGTCATGTGCTCTTTTTGGGTCAAACTTAAAATGGTAAAATCAAAATTTGAAAATTTTCGCTCGCTTAAGAGATACGGGGGAAAATAAAAAAATTGACAATTTTAAAATTACCCTATATTTTCTTAGTTAAAAGAGATACAGAAAAATGTTTTATACAAAAGTTTCTTTATAATGATTGTTGAATAATCTGCCCTTTTCAGAATAAGTATACGGGGTAAAAATAATTTTTTGAAAATGTTGGTAAGTCATTTTTTTTACAAACGGATATGTGAAAATAAAATTGACGTTAAATGTTAATAAGAACTAGAATTGTTTCTCGGATATTAGCTTTTGTTTCATGGCCTACTGTGGTTTAAAGTAATAAAGTTTAAATAAATCGCCTAGGAAACCAATATCATCCATGGTGTGTTATATATTTGAAAAGAGAATTTAAAATGCTATCTTTTTAGATTAAAATATACAGGGTGTTCCATTTAAAAAATGAGGTTAGGTCCGATACCTTTTAACCTGACCCCGCATACTTATTCTGAAAGCGGCAGATTATTCAACAATCATTATAAAGAAACTTTTGTATAAAACATTTTTCTGTATCTCTTTTAACTAAGAAAATATAGGGTAATTTTAAAATTGTCAATTTTTTGATTTTCCCCCGTATCTCTTAAGCAAGCAAAAATTTTCAAATTTTGATTTTACGATTTAAAAGTGTCGAAAATGGGACACCCAGTACTTTAGACTATTTTTTCTCTTTTGCATTTTTTTGTCAAAAACATTGTTAAAAAAAAAATATGCCCTACAAATCTTGGAAATTCATATGCCTAAATTGTATGTTGGTAATACTATCGAACGTTTGGTCTCTTCCTGTCAACAAATAACTTTATTGTTCGTGTTTATTCAACTAAACATACATGACAACAGAACAAACACTTTAATAAACAATATCATTATGAACTTGAAAAAAACAGAACTTTAATTTCATAAAGTACTAATAAAGTTATGAAACTCAAATAGAAAAACCATGCAGAGGCGGCAGGGTCGGTACCGACCCTGTGTCAAACAGACAACGGGCAGTATATTATATATATATTATTTATCTACATCAGTATACTAAAATCATTTTATTGACTCTCAAACTGCCATTGAATAACCGCCCCACTTTTTAAATGGCCCTTGTAACCCCGGACGTCATACTTGCAAACTATATACAGCCGCCATAAAATAAATTGTTTTACTTTTCAAGTAACCCGGGCGGGGGTCGACATACTACCCTGTCGCAGGAACATAAGTGATGAAAAGTAAGAAGTTCAGGCTTGAAGATAGGCAACCTAAGATATACCATATATCCAAGTTAAAACTGAGGTAAAAAGTCATCTTGTTCAATATATTTTAAGTTTAAAAGTTAAATTAAAATTAAACCACCCTGAAACTGTTGGTTAAACTATGGTGCGAAGTTGACTACCGACAATTTAAAAGAACTGTTGCGGGCTCTCCAAAAGCATGATATTTCAAAGGAGCACACCTACAGCCAGCTAATACTTTATTTATTTGGCAAACCAAACATCTTTATGACTCTTAACAAGGCAGCTCGATTAGAATGCGTTAAACACAACGAATATGTTAAAAACAATCACTCTGTTCTGCGCCGATTAATTGACATCGTAATTTTTTTGGGTTGTCAAGAATTAGCGTTTAAAGGTCACGATGAATCTGAAGAATCTTTAAACCAACGCAACTACAGGGAATTAATTAAGCTATTCAAAAAATATAATAGTGGATCGAGTGAATAAATATTAGATCCAAAAACCTTTAGCGGGGTGTCAAAAACTATTCAAAATTAATTGATTGAAAATATTAGTTACATTTTAGGCACAACCATAGAAAAGGAAATTAGGAGCGCGACTTGCTTTTCTATTGAAATTGATGAAACCACCAATATTTCGTGTCGATCACAATTATCTATAAGGTACGCGTTAAATAGGGAGGTTCTAGAGAGATTTTTTAGCGTTTACTGATGTAAGTAAAAGTCACAAATTAATTGGTCAAACTTATGACGGTGCTGCAGTTATGGCGGGCAAATTAAACGGCTTTCAAACGAAAATTAAAACCTTTACCCTTCAGGAATTATTTACCCATTGTCACGCACTACCTTCTTGTCTAGAAATAAAAAGAAAGGACGTGAAATTAAATAATTTATCATACATCTGTTGAAGGCAAATATTAGAATAGTAGACAAAACCGAAATTTGAGCGTGGTCTCCACAAATTTTCGTCTGCGGCGCTCCTGCCAGCCAGCCAACCCACGAACCGCCACTGATTATATGGCCATCAACATCGTTCTATGTATGGTTCGTATTAATTTTATGGCAGATTACTAAACATATTGAGTACCTACGGCTTTTTCAGAATTAACGACAAAGAAAAATCATACTTCCTAATTAATTGCTATTGATAAAGAAATAATTAATTACTTGAACGTTTACCTCACACATTTCTTTCAAACAAAGCATACCGCTCGCGCTTGTTGCGTTTATTGTCGATCGTATGGTTTTACAGCCGGTAGTTTCGTTTTAGTTGCCAAGCATAACTATTTTAACGAAAGAAGTTTTTCCCTATTTTAGAAGGCGTTTATTACATTCCAATCCACAGCCGACGTTTTGACACTTAGTCCGTGTCATCCTCAGGGCCAGATAATACGCTTATACGGTTATGGGTACAGCGCTTTTCTTTATTGCCACTATTTTTTTAACGGACCAAATTAGAAAACTAAACCTCTGAGTTGGGGGGCATAAATGATATATATTTGTGTGAATTTGACAGATTAAAATTTCAAGATGGAGGAGGAGTCATTACTAAAAATTAAATAATATCCAGATACCTTAAGGGAATATAGCCAAATATCTGGGTATTACTTTGAATGCAAACCTATAGGCTAAAAAGCCCACATAAAAAAGAGTGAGAATAACTTGGTTTAAAATAGATCAGAATGTTACTGGCTGGTAACAATCTTTTTGATTGTTTTAACTTAATTAATTGGAGAGAGCCAATTTAAGCAATCATTATCTTTAATAATTCAATCAGATATTAAAAATTCACTGGCCCGGCCGTTTCGTGCCATAGTAGGTGCCGAAAATCGATTTTATTGACATATTGGTTCGCGCGCCACTTCTCGAGTGAGATTGCTATGGATGCCAGGTGATTTGACGTCAGAGAGAGGAAACAAAACTGTCGATCGCGGTCGGTACTAGCCCTTTTGCACGTAGTATTCCCTTGAAGCCAGGTTTGAATGGCGTGCGAAATCACATTGGAAGATTAAAAACGTATGTTAGCACCTTTTAAGGGGCCCATTTTTATCATTTTCTTCAGTTGAAGCTTAGTATGAGCTAGTAACGGGTGGTAATCTGATGGTATGTCTGCGCCTGGGTTAGCTTTACAGGATACGGCCGTGCTGCGATATCTTCTATTTATTATCACATAGTCAGTCTGATTTCTCACGATTCCGTGGGTGTTTTCAGTCATCATTTTAAAGTCTGTTTCTTTGTCAGAATTCTATTAAGTGCTCTCCTCTCTCGTTTCTCACTCCTAGTCCGAAGCTGCACACCACATCCTTGACCTTTCCTTGTCCAACCTTAACGCTCATGTCGCCCAAAATTATGTTGGCTTTGTGTGCTTAAGGGCAGTTCTAAGCTATTCATAGAACTCTTTGATCTCTTGTTCATTGCTTTCAGACATCGGTGCATATGATTGTATGATGTTTAGGTCACATATTTTTGCCTTGATCTTGATTCGCGCTATTCTACTTGAAATAGGAAAGAATCCTTTTACGGTCTTGTTGGTTTGTTTGTCAGGAATTGCTTCTCCGTCTTTGTTGCTGGTGGTATTGTCCCCGGCCGATCTTGTTTCGCTGCATCCTGATATGCCAGTAGAGGAAAACGGAGAGAGCGAGGCCAGGTGGTGCTGGTGGTGCTGGTGGTGCAACTAACCCAGGTGGTGCAGGTGGTGCGTTTTACGATCTAACCCGGGTGGTTCGGTGGTGCGTTTTATGATCTAACCCGGGTGGTTCGGTGGTGCGTTTTATGACCTAACCCGGGTGGTTCGGTGGTGCTGTTTACAAAATAACCCGAAATTAAACCCGACTTTTTACGACCTAACCCGGATGCTTTCGCGAGGCGGCTTCTCATCTAACCCTAACTTGATCCTTAATATTTATGAACTGACCCGAGATAAAACCCGACTTTTTACGACCTAACCCGGATGCTTTCATGAGGCGGCTTCTTATCTAACCCTAACTTGAACCTGAATATTTATGAACTGACCCGAGATAAAACCCGACTTTTTACAACCTAACCCGGATGCTTTCGCGAGGCGGCTTCTCATCTAACCCTAATTTGAACCTGAATATTTATGATCTGACCCGAGATAAAACCCGACTTTTTATGATTTAACCTTAGTGAAACGCCGCTGTTAAAGCGATATAGTAAAAAAAACTCGATTAAAATTTTATCTTGTTCGCTAGACCAATTAATTTCCAAATATTATAATTAAAACATACAATCACTACACTGGCGCACCGTCAAAAATCGTGCTTGCACTATCCCAACGTACAGAGCGTCCGCTTCAGAAAATACGGTGCCGTATTTATTGCGCCGAACGCTCTGGAGGAACACACTCCGATTTGCAAGTACATACACGCTTTGTCGCGGCAAAGCTCGCCGTCAAATTACGGCCACTCTTTTGCGGTACCGCTTTGTAGGAAACCAAAGCTTTAGTGAAACGCCGCTGCCCCAGAACTCTGTCCATATTCCTCTACTGTGTTAATTTATGCGGGTAATAAAACCGACAAGGGTCGGATCGGCCTGCATACTTATAGAGGTAAAAAAACCGCTTTAGAATGTTTTTGGTATATCTTTTTTAGATAATTTTGGGGGAAATAATTTGCCTGAGATGCCAATTAAAAAAGCCTACATTTAATTGTATTTTAGATTCTTGAATTTTGTACATGGATTAAAAATCTACTATTTCTTGAAATTGTATACATTATGTTAGATAATTATTAATATAATGTTATTAAGACTTTGTAAATATCTGTAAAAACTGTTCTAAATCGTGTCATTTCTGAAAATTGTATACTGAGTGTTTAGAATTTAGTAAAAAATTAAAAAAATGTTTTAATGTTATTAAGACCTGTGAAAATTTGTAAAACTGTACAGAATTGTATTATTTTCTGAAAATGATATACTGAGTGTTTAGAATTTAGTAAAAATTAAAAAAATGTTTTAAATTTGTTAAATCATGTGAAATCTTATATAAAATGACTAGAACCGTTCTTAATCATGTCATTTCTGAAAATTGTTTACTGAGTGTTTAGAATTTAGTAAAAAAATCAAAAAAAATGTTTTAACGTTATTAAGCCCTGTGAAACTTTGTAAAAAATGACTAAAACAGTCGCAAATCGTCCTATTTTCTTAAAAGTGAATACTGAGTGTTTAGAATTTAGTAAAAATTAAAAAAAATGTTTTAAATTTGTTAAATCATGCGAAATCTTGTATAAAATGACTAGAACCGTTCTTAATCATGGCATTTCTGAAAATTGTATACTGAGTGTTTAGAATTTAGTAAAAAATTAAAAAAAATGTTTTAACGTTATTAAGCCCTGTGAAACTTTGTAAAAAATGACTAAAACAGTCGCAAATCGTCCTATTTTCTTAAAAGTGTATACTGAGTGTTTAGAATTTAGTAAAAATTAAAAAAAAATGTTTTAAATTTGTTAAATCATGTGAAATCTTGTATAAAATGACTAGAACCGTTCTTAATCATGACATTTCTGAAAATTGTATACTGAGTGTTTAGAATTTAGTAAAAAATTAAAAAAAATGTTTTAACGTTATTAAGCCCTGTGAAACTTTGTAAAAAATGACTAAAACAGTCGCAAATCGTCCTATTTTCTTAAAAGTGTATACTGAGTGTTTAGAATTTAGTAAAAATTAAAAAAAATGTTTTAAATTTGTTAAATCATGCGAAATCTTGTATAAAATGACTAGAACCGTTCTTAATCATGGCATTTCTGAAAATTGTATACTGAGTGTTTAGAATTTAGTAAAAAATTAAAAAAAATGTTTTAACGTTATTAAGCCCTGTGAAACTTTGTAAAAAATGACTAAAACAGTCGCAAATCGTCCTATTTTCTTAAAAGTGTATACTGAGTGTTTAGAATTTAGTAAAAATTAAAAAAAAATGTTTTAAATTTGTTAAATCATGTGAAATCTTGTATAAAATGACTAGAACCGTTCTTAATCATGACATTTCTGAAAATTGTATACTGAGTGTTTAGAATTTAGTAAAAAATTAAAAAAAATGTTTTAACGTTATTAAGCCCTGTGAAACTTTGTAAAAAATGACTAAAACAGTCGCAAATCGTCCTATTTTCTTAAAAGTGTATACTGAGTGTTTAGAATTTAGTAAAAATTAAAAAAAATGTTTTAAATTTGTTAAATCATGCGAAATCTTGTATAAAATGACTAGAACCGTTCTTAATCATGGCATTTCTGAAAATTGTATACTGAGTGTTTAGAATTTAGTAAAAAATTAAAAAAAATGTTTTAACGTTATTAAGCCCTGTGAAACTTTGTAAAAAATGACTAAAACAGTCGCAAATCGTCATATTTTCTTAAAAGTGTATACTGAGTGTTTAGAATTTAGTAAAAATTAAAAAAAATGTTTTAAATTTGTTAAATCATGTGAAATCTTGTATAAAATGACTAGAACCGTTCTTAATCATGACATTTCTGAAAATTGTATACTGAGTGTTAAGTATTTTAGTTGAAAATAAGATCATAAATCATCTATACAAAACAAGCGCCCCTTATGGATTTGAACGAAAATCATAGATTCGACTATTTTCATGAAAAATAAATCTAAGTACGGAATAATGCAGGAAGATTATCTATTTTCTTGGTTTAGAAAGTGATGTAGTTAAGATTTATAACTTAGGAATAAATAAATTATTATTAATCTTTTCGACCTATTTCTCTTGCATATTTAATTTCTTTGATAGTAAGAACTAATCTTTTTATTTTACAAAGTAAAAAAAAAAGCTAAAGATCGGCGTTGTCAGTCAGGTATAAGAACTGATTTAACACGATGGTTTTTGTACAAACGTTCACATACAATTGTATGCTTTTTAACCGATTGTGTCGGAAAAAATGACGATTTATAGATTAGATATTTAGACGAAGAGCCAACCTTCTCAATAAAGTATTGATTATTGCCCTGCTAGCTAGACAACACTTTTTATGTTAGTCAAAAAAAATTTTTTTTTTCGGACGCTATTACAGATTTCATCGTTAACTAACAAACATTAAGACCAAAAAATTAGCGTGCAAGATGAAATGTATAGGTTCACTTCATTTCTACATTATTTTACAACTCTCAATCGCATTAAAAACAAGATCGAATAAAAAATAACTTATGACATATGGACGAAAAATGTTTTTCGGGCTATTTAGGTTAGCGACCGCATTACGTCTGAAATACTACATTTTTCGAGCTTATAACATAATTTACTATTTTAACGTTAAAATAGGGGAAATGATGTATCGAAGTGGGTACTTTTTTTTGTCGGTCACGAGATTATAGTTTCTTTTAAAATGAGCTCTAATATTTACAACACAAATTATCCTTTAAGCCACATTAGTTTAAAACTCGTCTGTCGCTTTCCCTCTATTGTGAGTTTGATTAAAGTATAGCGTAGTATATATTTAGATGAATTTCGTAAATGTTGAATACTTTCAAAACTGAAAAAGCCGCCCTTTGCAATAAATATCTCCGTAGAGTTAGGTACCCTGCAGATTAAGGGTATTTCAGCGGATAATCATATACAAATTCAAATACCTCATTTGTTTCGGAGCAGTAACCATCAACTTTTACACCATTTAAAACAGCTTCTTTACCATTAGCAGCATGTAAGATGTTGATTTTTCTGTGATTCTCGGTCCAAAGTAACCAATCTATGGCAATTTTGCTCTGCCTGTTTCTCCATCGGTATCCATTTTTTGGTATAATTCCTATAGTATTAGGCTTCAAAAAATGTCTTCTAAAAATTGTATTGCATGCTGAAGCAATAGTTGTAGCTTCAGTAAATGGACATACATTGGTAGTTTGTATAAGTTGTTCTCTAAACTTTAAACATGATTGCGCAAGGATTTCGACATCCGATACGCAGTAGTCTACCAGATCTCTTTGCATATCGAAACCATCATTTTCATGTTCTACAAACCATTTAAGAAATTTGGCTCTGTCTTCTTCTTTCATACTATCTGAGGAGTAATATTGAATTGATGGTAGAGGTCCTATATAGTTTTCATTTGCCTTTGTATTAAATAGGTGCGGGAAGTAGCCTTTTTTAAAAATATCCTCAAGTCCAAATGCCTTTGGTAGTTTGGCTTAAGGCATAGGGAAATAGTTAAGTGAGTCGATAAATTTTACATTTTCAAGTTGCATCGTAATTATTTTGGTACCTCTCATGATTAACTCAGGTGTAAAATCTGTCTTTGTCATAATATAGTTTAATATAAACTGGTGATCAAAAGCCTGACCATTATGGGCTATTACAATAATTTCTTTAAAGTTTTTCCTCATTTGTAACAAATGGTTAGTAAATGTTCCCGCTGGGTCTATACCTCTGACTTTTTGTAACTTTAGACCACATTTTTTTTTTTACAAGTATCTGCTTCAGAATCCATGCACTCATCGCAGTATTGTTTGAAAACACAGAGATTGACTTGATGTAAAAACGTTGAATTTTCCAATAGTTTGTCTTGGCTCGTCTCTAAATCGTAGAATACAAAAAAGATCATCTTTAATCTTAGGTTTTCCCTTATCAGGCCGAATATAACATAGATGATCCTCGGATGCATGTTTATTACAAATTTTACAATAAATTTCACCACATGCATGTGCTCTTTTGGCTTTAATGGTTTTTAAACAAATAGAACATAGTTTAATTTGTTCGCATACTGTAAATTTGCCTGACGAATAATCCTTTTTATGATTTTCGTAACAGTTTTGACTTCTAAAAAATCATAGACAGTCCTGGCATTTAATTTTTATTGCTATTTCGCAAGCAGAGGCTTGCTGACATGCCTGACAGCTTCCACCACATCGGTGCTCATTTTTGTGATCATATGGGACGTAACACTTTTCACAAAAATAGTTAGAACAAAAAGCTGCTGTCAGCGATGTAATTACATTAAAATGGCTTTTGTAATGTAATAAGTTCAGCCGTTTATTGCTTTCAGTTGAACCTTCAAATATAATATTTCGTCCTTTTGATCCGTAGCTATAAACAACTAATTTATATTCTTTTAGATGATTTTGAAATTGTATTAACTCGGGAATTCCACCTCCTGCCTCAGGAATGCTAATTTTAGCTCTCTCCAACAATGATCTTGTTCTTTCGGTTTGAATTTTACTAATATCTCTTCTAACCTTACTGAATTCGGGATCTCTTTTATTATGGGCAATGGCGACTACCAAAGCACGTGGTAAACACAGGTTATCGGTATTTTTAATACTTATAATACCTCGTCGCTTGTCGCATTCCTCGTGAAAGCTGTTATAATTTTTTCCTCTTCCCCCACCAACAGGTAATCTAACAGTTGTCACACTAAGACAAAATGATTCTGTATTAAGACCTGCTGAGTTTGACTGATAAATGCCACTTATAACACTCCAAACATCTTAAAAGGTTATGTCTTTAGCTGCTTTGAAGCGAATCTAACCTTCTCCTCGGTTGAAGTCTTTAGAGCAAAAACTAAAAGCCACACGATCTAAGGGTTGTAGGCCTTCTGTAGCGTTTTCCACCCAACCAACTGGTTCAACTCCCTGTGGAACAGGTTTTAACTTAAACTCTAGAGTGCGTCCTGTAAGGTTAAATTCTCGTAACTTTTTAACAACGTCTTTAACAATAATAAACTTCTCCATCTTTCTTTTTTTTTTGTTGTTTTATAGTCTACTATCTACCTACATAAAAAAAAAAAAAAAAAAAAACAAGTATATTTTCATATTTTTATCGGTCTTAAGTTCGATTTCAAAAGCACACTCCCACTTTTTGATAATTTCACAGTCTAAGCACATAGATCTTATATTTTTTATTTACGATCAATTCATCTTTATTCGCCAATCGTCTCAAACGAGTCTGCTTTTGAAAGTAATATAGCCTTAGTATTCAGAAAATATTAATGATATCGGAGCCTAAAACATCCTTAACACTAAAAAATCATTGTGTTTCCTAACAAAACCCATCATCTTGTCTATTTAGCTTGCTTTCCTATTGTTTAGCAGGTTAAATAAAATTATTATTTCGCTCTTTTTGTCTGTACTGAATCGTTAGGGGAATACGATTCTAGTCCTATAAGAGAGACAGTTAAAATTTATGTAAGCAATCAGAAATCCTACACTATGAGCTACTTAGTTAAAATTTCATATTTCCTTCCTGGATCAGCTAAAATTTGTGTTGTGTCGGTCAAAATTGATAAAATACGAAAAAAATGCTAGATACATTTTATCATGACTTTCTATCTAATACCATCTTATTTCAAGGTATAATTCGGTTGTCAAAATGAGAATCTAAAAAATCCTCGTGTTTCCTCACAAAACCCATCATCTTGCCTATTTAGCTTGCTTTTCTATTGTTTAGCAGGTTAAATAAAATTATTATTTCGCTCTTTTTGTCTGTACTGAATCGTTAGGGGGATACGTTTCTAGTTCTATAAGAGAGACAGTTAAAATTTATGTAAGCAATCAGAAATCCTACACTATGAGCTACTTAGTTAAAATTTCATATTTCCTTCCTGGGTCAGGCAAAATTTGTGATGTGTCGGTCAAAATTTATAAAAATACGAAAAAAATGCTGGATGCATTTTTAGCGTGACTTTCTATTTAATACCATCCTATTTCAAGGTATAATTCGGTTGTCAAAATGAGAATAAAATAATCTTCCCATGGTTTATGTCATCTTAAAAAAGTCAAAAGGTTATATTCTGTAGAGGGTCAGATACATTCAAATTTAAAAATTTTCTCCAAGAAGAATTTTAAGATAGTATTATAGTAAATAAAAATTCTATACCTCCAATATTTCTTGGAAACATATCGTGTTCTAGCGACATAACCCAAAAGTACCTCTATTCAGAAACGCATCGTACTTTTCTTGTCAAACTTGACTTTGTTGTAATGTTGTATGCAGAGCACTTTGAAAACAAAAATTAGATTAGAAACCGCCGCCTCTTAAGGTATACTTTTTTAGGTCTTACATAGGGTACACTGGTATACAGAACAAATGTCATCTTTAATTGTCTCATTGTCCCATCCATTACATTATTATAATCTTAAAGCACCTGTTACCAGCATTATCTGTTTTTATGGTTTTCATAAAACATAGCGATTACCGATGAAAATTAAACGAAAACTTAATAAATAACTTTTTTTCAACTGAAATAGACTGATTTTCGATGGAAAAATGTTACTTATAACTAAAAATGAATATAAGACATATACGCAATGATATTTAGAATAAATCAATCTTTTCTAAAATTACTATGAAATATTCACAAAATCGTTTCGTTATAACCAAAGTAGCAAGGCTTGCAGATTTCATATAGAGTTCAAACGCGATACTGGGATGATCTTTTTTTTTTTATATTTTTGTAGGATAATGCACCACTACGTTGTAAGTACTTGAGAGAGGACTTTCTTGAAAAATCCTCAAATTTCTCTGCAATTTTGTTCCTTCTAGAGTTAAATTCACACAGAAAACCCCGTATTCTTATCTTTCAGGTTGGTATATTAAAAAGGGCTTATTAGTATGGTTTAGAAAACAAGCAATATTAATTAACGGATGTTTTTTCGTCATATGAAGAGTTGAAAAATTTTTTTTTTCCACTCCAATGGTTGCGATGCAGAGAGTCGGGTTTCATCATAATCTTTCAGGGTAGCTCAGGTTTGATTGCATGTAGAGAGTCGGGTTTCATCATAATCTTTCAGGGTAGCTCAGGTTTGATTGCATGTACTAAGGTTAGTGCTCCTTGCAATCAGTTTCAGGTTTGACGCACCCCCCTCAGGTTTGTTCAGGTTTCTCAAACACTTGAGAAACCTGAACAAACCTGAGGGGGGCGCGTCAAACCTGAAACTGATTGCAAGGAGCACTAACCTTAGTACATGCAATCAAACCTGAGCTACCCTGAAAGATTATGATGAAACCCGACTCTCTACATGCAATCAAACCTGAGCTACCCTGAAAGATTATGATGAAACCCGACTCTCTGCATCGCAACCATTGGAGTGGAAAAAAAAAATTTTTCAACTCTTCATATGACGAAAAAACATCCGTTAATTAATATTGCTTGTTTTCTAAACCATACTAATAAGCCCTTTTTAATATACCAACCTGAAAGATAAGAATACGGGGTTTTCTGTGTGAATTTAACTCTAGAAGGAACAAAATTGCAGAGAAATTTGAGGATTTTTCAAGAAAGTCCTCTCTCAAGTACTTACAACGTAGTGGTGCATTATCCTACAAAAATATAAAAAAAAAAAGATCATCCCAGTATCGCGTTTGAACTCTATATGAAATCTGCAAGCCTTGCTACTTTGGTTATAACGAAACGATTTTGTGAATATTTCATAGTAATTTTAGAAAAGATTGATTTATTCTAAATATCATTGCGTATATGTCTTATATTCATTTTTAGTTATAAGTAACATTTTTCCATCGAAAATCAGTCTATTTCAGTTGAAAAAAAGTTATTTATTAAGTTTTCGTTTAATTTTCATCGGTAATCGCTATGTTTTATGAAAACCATAAAAACAGATAATGCTGGTAACAGGTGCTTTAAGATTATAATAATGTAATGGATGGGACAATGAGACAATTAAAGATGACATTTGTTCTGTATACCAGTGTACCCTATGTAAGACCTAAAAAAGTATACCTTAAGAGGCGGCGGTTTCTAATCTAATTTTTGTTTTCAAAGTGCTCTGCATACAACATTACAACAAAGTCAAGTTTGACAAGAAAAGTACGATGCGTTTCTGAATAGAGGTACTTTTGGGTTATGTCGCTAGAACACGATATGTTTCCAAGAAATATTGGAGGTATAGAATTTTTATTTACTATAATACTATCTTAAAATTCTTCTTGGAGAAAATTTTTAAATTTGAATGTATCTGACCCTCTACAGAATATAACCTTTTGACTTTTTTAAGATGACATAAACCATGGGAAGATTATTTTATTCTCATTTTGACAACCGAATTATACCTTGAAATAGGATGGTATTAAATAGAAAGTCACGCTAAAAATGCATCCAGCATTTTTTTCGTATTTTTATAAATTTTGACCGACACATCACAAATTTTGCCTGACCCAGGAAGGAAATATGAAATTTTAACTAAGTAGCTCATAGTGTAGGATTTCTGATTGCTTACATAAATTTTAACTGTCTCTCTTATAGAACTAGAAACGTATCCCCCTAACGATTCAGTACAGACAAAAAGAGCGAAATAATAATTTTATTTAACCTGCTAAACAATAGAAAAGCAAGCTAAATAGGCAAGATGATGGGTTTTGTGAGGAAACACGAGGATTTTTTAGATTCTCATTTTGACAACCGAATTATACCTTGAAATAAGATGGTATTAGATAGAAAGTCATGATAAAATGTATCTAGCATTTTTTTCGTATTTTATCAATTTTGACCGACACAACACAAATTTTAGCTGATCCAGGAAGGAAATATGAAATTTTAACTAAGTAGCTCATAGCGTAGGATTTCTGATTGCTTACATAAATTTTAACTGTCTCTCTTATAGGACTAGAATCGTATTCCCCTAACGATTCAGTACAGACAAAAAGAGCGAAATAATAATTTTATTTAACCTGCTAAACAATAGGAAAGCAAGCTAAATAGACAAGATGATGGGTTTTGTTAGGAAACACAATGATTTTTTAGTGTTAAGGATGTTTTAGGCTCCGATATCATTAATATTTTCTGAATACTAAGGCTATATTACTTTCAAAAGCAGACTCGTTTGAGACGATTGGCGAATAAAGATGAATTGATCGTAAATAAAAAATATAAGATCTATGTGCTTAGACTGTGAAATTATCAAAAAGTGGGAGTGTGCTTTTGAAATCGAACTTAAGACCGATAAAAATATGAAAATATACTTGTTTTTTTTTTTTTTTTTTTTTATGTAGGTAGATAGTAGACTATAAAACAACAAAAAAAAAAGAAAGATGGAGAAGTTTATTATTGTTAAAGACGTTGTTAAAAAGTTACGAGAATTTAACCTTACAGGACGCACTCTAGAGTTTAAGTTAAAACCTGTTCCACAGGGAGTTGAACCAGTTGGTTGGGTGGAAAACGCTACAGAAGGCCTACAACCCTTAGATCGTGTGGCTTTTAGTTTTTGCTCTAAAGACTTCAACCGAGGAGAAGGTTAGATTCGCTTCAAAGCAGCTAAAGACATAACCTTTTAAGATGTTTGGAGTGTTATAAGTGGCATTTATCAGTCAAACTCAGCAGGTCTTAATACAGAATCATTTTGTCTTAGTGTGACAACTGTTAGATTACCTGTTGGTGGGGGAAGAGGAAAAAATTATAACAGCTTTCACGAGGAATGCGACAAGCGACGAGGTATTATAAGTATTAAAAATACCGATAACCTGTGTTTACCACGTGCTTTGGTAGTCGCCATTGCCCATAATAAAAGAGATCCCGAATTCAGTAAGGTTAGAAGAGATATTAGTAAAATTCAAACCGAAAGAACAAGATCATTGTTGGAGAGAGCTAAAATTAGCATTCCTGAGGCAGGAGGTGGAATTCCCGAGTTAATACAATTTCAAAATCATCTAAAAGAATATAAATTAGTTGTTTATAGCTATGGATCAAAAGGACGAAATATTATATTTGAAGGTTCAACTGAAAGCAATAAACGGCT